>JAAALK010000288.1:0-618379 GCA_019279435.1 Zizania palustris | reverse complement strand
ATGGTCACCTCGGCCTGACTAGGGCGACCCGTGTACATCCACTCACGATGATCCATCTTGTACTAAACTAGGAAACAACACCCGTGTTTAGGGGTTAGTGAGAAACGAGATGAATATAACAGTCTAATAGGTAAGATAGGTCCTAATCCCACCAGACAATGCGTAGATTGAGCTCGTATTCACGCTCCGTTCCGATCCAACCCAAAATTTCGGCAGCACCTCCCCGCTGCTCTCCAAACGCACGTCTGGGCAACATGCCAAGAGGATGTGCGTTCGGAGAACAACGGGAGGTGTTGTCGAAACCCTGGGTCGAATCAGAACGGAGCATGAAAACGAGCTCAATCTACACATCCTCCAGCTGTCCAAACGTGGACAGTTCGAAACAGTTACGACGACAGATATGCAAACACATGCATATTCCAAACCGTAACTCTTCCGAACGGGAGACGCCTAGGTTACGCGACAATAACCAAAAAAAAATTTGACAACATCTTGTCTCTAATACATAGCAAATCTGCATCAATAGGACGGCACGATGGCTGTCACCCACATACACACATCACGACGTCATGGCCGACATCCACATACACATATATATATATCACGGCACGATGGCCGGCATCCACATACACAAGATATTAATCAACACAACCATTAAAACATAACAAGAATTACAACGATTATATTAAAATTTCTAAAACATGTATAAGCATTTATTTATATTAATCTTCTTGACATGCATGTGAATAAAATTGTAATATCATTTACGAGGAAGGGATGTTGAAAGCAAACAAAACATGTGACGTTGTATTAGATAATAAAAAACATGTACAAAGCATATTAATCATTCATGTTCAAGGAAAATATTAATCCTAGGTTCTAAGGTTACCGGTAGGGTTTGATGCGAGATGAGGACGATGAAGCCGAACAGATGACGGTGACGCCGGTAAGAGAGCGCTAACCAAAATATATCTATCTAAAAATAATTAAAAAATTAGTTATAAGATAAAGTAATTAAACAATGTGAGAAGCTATACTAAACAACATAAAATTATAAAATATCAAAAACTATAGTAAATAATTCAACAAATGATACACTAACTCATTTCTAAACACAAACTCATTTCTGTTGAGCCAAACCCCACACACATGCAACCATCACATAAATGGAAATTAAGTTTGATTTTGTCACATGCAACCATCACAAAAAAATGAGATATATATGTATACCTATGCGAGGCGGGGTAGGGAGGCGGAGCCGGTGCCGAAGGCGGCGGAGCGGGTGGCCGGGGGGCGGTGGGGCCGGCTGCTCGGTTGCGGCCGGGGCCGGCAAGGGGCGCAGGCCGGGCCGGGTGGTGGGGCGGCCGGGGGCGGTGCGGTGGCCGGCGGCCGGGGGCTGCGCGGTGGCCGGCGGCAGTGGGCGGCGCGGGGGCCGGCGGCCGTGGGCGGCGCGGGGGCCGGCGGCCGTGGGCGGAGCTCGGGCCGGCGGCCGGGGGGCGACGGGGGAGGGAGCTGGGCGGCCGGCGGCGGGGGCGCAGGGGCCTGCCGGCGGCGGGGGAGCAGGGGGGCGGGCGGGGGAGCAGGGGGCGGGCGGGGGAGCAGGCGGCGGCGGGGGGGGCTGCGGGGGAGCGGGGCGCAGATCTGGGCGTTATTGCGCCCAGATCTGTGCGGGCTCTTTTTTAGCCTGATTCAAGGTTTGCCGAGTGCCAAATTGGGAGGCACTCGGCAAACTGGTATTTTTTTTAAAAAAAAAACTTTGCCGAGTGCCTGTAGGGAGGCACTCGGCAAAGAGTATTTTTTTAAAAAAAAACCTTTGCCGAGTGCCATTAGGGAGGCACTCGGCAAAGATTTTTTATACTGTTTTTTTTAAAAAATAATTAAATAGAATAAAAACAGTAAAAAATCCCATAATTTGTAATTATATACTATACACTAATATTTCATCCTAGAAAATTTCTAGGTGCAAATAATCAAATTTAAGGCACATAGAGTTTAAATTTGGGATCTTTTACTTAAAATCTTATAAACAACATTTTTAACCAAAAATAGCAAAGTAACTCTAAAAAATGCCAATTTTGACATGGTATAAGATAAATTGAGTTTTAGTAGTACAAAAAGTTTTAAGTTCAAACAAATATTTGAATATCGATTTGCTTCTAAACCTAACTCATTTCATCCCTAAACTCCTAAACCTTCTCGAAGGTTGTCCAATTTCTAAAGGTCATACTTGAAAACTTTGTCGAAACATTATGAATTTTTTACCATATCATATATGTATGATATAATGACACCATGTCAAGTGTCATATTTTTTAGGCATCAATTACATTTTCTATAATTAAAAAACCATTAACCTGCATATTGCCGGTCGAGTGTCGTAAATTAGATTTTAAATATTTAGTTATATTTAGTTGTAAAAGATTAAAAATGTAATCATGAACACAAATATGATTTTTCCATAATTTTTGAGTCATTATTTCATGTACATTTAGTTGAAATTTGACCCACTTGGAAGTAAATCCTAGAAATACAAATATTTTATTAAAAATACCAAACCCACTCATAAAAGTATGAAAATTTACCAATGATTAAAAGATGTTGAATTAGGACTGTAAAAAAAAATTCAAGTTCAAAAAATGTTTTAAATGTGATATAGAGTGAAAATATGTTTTCACATGAAATAATGGGATCATCACAGTTTGCCGAGTGCATTTAGCTATGGCACTCGGCAAAAGTGATTTTTTTGTCTTTGCCGAGTGCCAGGTCTAAATGCACTCGGCAAACATTGTTTTATACTATTTTCAAAAAAAAAACAAAAATAGAATAAAGACAGTAAAAAATCCCATAATTTGTAATTATATAATATACACTAATATTTCATCCTAGAAAATTTCTAGGTTCAAATAATCAAATATAAGACACAGAGAGTTTAAATTTGGGATCTTTTAATTAAAATCTTATAAACAACATTTTTAACCAAAAATAGCAAAGTAACTCTAAAAAATGTCAAATTTTGACATGGTATAAGATAAATTGAGTTTTAGTAGTACAAAAAGTTTTAAGTTCAAACAAATATTTGAATATCTATTTCCTTCTAAACCTAACTCATTTCATCCATAAAATCCTAAACCTTCTCGAAGGTTGTCCAATTTCTAAAGGTCATACTTGAAAACTTTGTCGAAACATTATGAAATTTTTACCATATCATATATGTATGATATAATGATACCATGTCAAGTGTCATATTTTTTAGGCATCAATTACATTTTCTATAATTACAAAACCATTAACGTGCATATTGCCGGTCGAGTGTCGTAAATTAGATTTTAAATATTTAGTTATATTTAGTTGTAAAAGATTACAAATGTAATCATGAACACAAATATGATTTTTCCATAATTTTTGAGTCATTATTTCATGTACATGCATTTCAAATTTGACCCATTGGAAGTAAATCCTACAAATACAATTATTTTATTAAAAATATCAAACCCACTCATAAAAGGATGAAAATTCTCCATGGATTAAAAGATGTTTAATTATGACTGTAAAAAAAATTCAGGTTCAAAACATTTTTAAATTGTGATATGGACTCAAAATGTGTTTTCACATGAAATAATGGGTATTTCATCTTTGCCGAGTGTTTTTCTGGTGGCACTCGGCAAAGGCTAGGGTTTGCCGAGTGTCCGTTAGTGGCACTCGGCAAACCAAAAAAATCACCCGTGCCGTCATCACGCCGTCAACAAAAAATTGGGCGGGGCATTTTTCAGGTTGTTTGCCGAGTGCCACCTATAGGGCACTCGGCAAAGAGCTGGAATTGCCGAGTGTCACGATGTTTGCCGAGTGCATGACATCTGGCACTCGGCAAAATAGTGTTTGCCGAGTGCCCGATGAATTGCACTCGGCAAACATCGTGGCACTCGGCATATGTTTGTTTTCCGGTAGTGACTCCTGCCGAAGACGAGCTTGACACATAGGCGAAGAAGAGGCTTGGGGATAGAGCGATGACAAGCGGAGGCGTGGAACTGTTGTAGATGGTGATTTGTGTATCTCGGTCATAGCTAGGCCTTACTGTAGGTCTTAGAATAAATCGACTATTGATATGATCATCATTTGCTCTGAAGATATCCTGATGTACCTAATATAAAAACTGTTATTTGTACTCTCATATCGTAGTCTAGCGGTTAGCAGTGTCGTCCTAACCTATAGATCACTACCGAAAAGAGCACATTTACCGAGTGCCCTAAGGTTTGCCGAGTGCATTCCTTCGGGCATTGCCGAGTGTACAATGAAATACACTCGGTAAACATATTACACTCGGCGAATAAAATTGTTTGTCGAGTGCATTATTCATGGCACTCGGCAAACCCGTGGAAAATCACGTGGGGTATGTAACAGCTAGACGTAGAAAATCCATAGAATAAAGTCTAGTTAAATCTAATTAAGATGAAATGGCCGTGTCGCTCAATCTTTCAAATTAATACAGTGCATTATTTAAGATATATATATAGACACATTGTAAATTTCTAATCAATATATCATCACTTTGGTCATCTTAACTCTAGTATATGCTCGCTCACCGATGTACCGTATATATGTACATTTGCTATACTCTTTTTCTAGTGTAAAAGAGTATTCACCGAATGTCGAACGTCGAATGTCTTGACATTCGGCGAATACGTGTTTTCCGGTTAGACCTGAATTGATGACAAATCATAATTATTATTGCCTTTTTATAAAAACACACGCACCGTCATATCTACGACCCAAATCATTTTAGCAATTAACTCAATATTTAACTTGTCGTATTGTATCATACATACCCACTCATCAAGTTTATGTATCTGTTATGTACTTGGACACCACTATTACAAATCGCAACTGTAGTGGCGTTAGGCGGTTTTACTGTAGTGGCGAGCTATTAGAGACCCATTACTAGGGACCAGCCATTGTGTCATGCCAGCTCCGTCCCGCCACTACTGTACGGTTTTGCCCGTCGCTACTGTACGTTTTTGCCCGCCGCTATGGTGGGTGTTTGTAGTAGTGCACGTATACTCTTGTTTCCCAATAAATTAATACATGTATCACACGTACCGCGACGTACGTACGTGCATCTCTCTCTCAACTATGCAGTACAATATACTTGCAAACCTAACTTGGACTTCTGAGTTTGTTCTTCCGTTCCGATCTCGCATGCATGCATCACACAAGTTTCTTTTAAGCTCTTGCACGCTGACTTTGGCGATACATGCACGTATGCATGATGGTGTGCAATTGACTCTAACAAAAGTACAGACAGGACAAAACAGATTCGCTGGATAATGTTGACTTATTACCAGCCTGTACTCTATAGTCCAACAGCAGCTCAGTGTGATACCGAAAATCTAATATATAGTTTGATGAGAGAATATGTTTTTCAACGGTGTTGCCCACGTACTCTTTGATATCATTTCCTCGGAATAATAGAACATGTAACCTAGGAGATTCCGAGAATCAATAATAGATCATCAAACCACGTACGTGGACGGGATCAAAACAGATTGAACACAGACGGATCCTAGTAATATGTTATTTGTTTTTATATTTTTTTGAATTTGGATTTGACAATGGGTAATTGGATACGTATAGATGCAAAAAAAATACTATTGGATATGAATATTAGGTGTACGAATACAAAGTGAATACGAATATGAGCAAATATGGTTGTTATAGATATTTATCCGAATAGAACAATTTTATGTTGTACATCGTGAGAAGACAAAAGGTCATGTTTATTTTAGCTTAGGATTTTAGTAATCCAACTTATAGAATTGCACCAGCTTATTAGATTATTATAATTTATACTCTAAATATAATAAGTTGGTTCAATAAGTCAGTTTGTTTGTTTATTTTAGCTTAGAAAATAAGTTGGATTACTATAATCTCAAGCTAAAACAAACATGCATGTCCTAGTTGTTGCTCTTGAAATAAACTAACTAATGTGTATGCATCTTTTTTTGAAATTTTCTGTGCTTTTAAAAAGGTACTGGAATATATTTTTTGAAAATTTTCAAGCAAACAAAGAGATTTTAATGCAATAAATAACATTTAAACATTTACTTAAATAGTAAATCCTTAATAATTCTCTATTTTTCCTTTAGGCTGAAAATTAACCCAATTCTATCTATTTCATGCGCACACAATCCACTTGACCCAAAATGGGTCTTAAATTAAATGCGTAAAATTTGTATCCAAATATGTATCAGATATTAATCATATATATTGTATTTGTATCCATATCCACAACCAAAACTATCTGATATTCTGATCTAATATTATATGTATCTATTTTCATCTTTGTTGGATAAACTATCCAAAGCGTTTTCACAATATATTTGAGGCTCAAGAAAAAATAGACTTTGAAAATAAAAATTTTATATAACCTAATCATAAATTTACATAATTATAGAATTTCAATACATATTACTTTTTTTCAAAACTTAGGAACATATCGGAGACAAACTGGCATTAAAACAATATGAAAGATGAATCCATTATCCTAATCACTAATTCACTTTTTTACTATTCACTGATTAATAGGCACATTAACATATCAATATTTATATTTCCGGAGTTTTTTTATCCTCACACGGAACCCGTATCAATATTTAGATTTCCGGAGTTTTTTCATCCTCACACGGAACCCACCTCCGAAGCTCTTTCCAGTACTCATCGGATCGAAATCCGATATTATGGAAGGGAGCTAGTGACTTTACTCTATAGTAGGTTTCGCCGACTATAAGATCTCATTTCGTCACGTTCACGGCTTCACCGCAAGATTTCTCTTGTGCAGGTTATTAGCGCCCATAGCCGGGTATATCTTTTATAAAAGTTACTGCCTTTAAATAGAATGTTTGACTTTTATCACAATCATTCATATTATTAAAACATATTTTTGAAAAATTTATTTATTTTGTTATAATTTATTTTATTATTGAAGGTATTTCAATCATAATTTTTTTTCATATTTACACAAAATTTTTAAATAAGACGAATTATCAAATGTTGTGATAAAAGTCAATGGAGCCATTTAAAAACGGAGGTATTATTATAAAGTTATGTAAAAGTCTTCAAAAATTTTAAATAATTAGTTAATAATAATTAAATCAGCTTAGAGATTATATATTTTTGCACCCACACCACTATACAGAGTGATCTGTTTCACTACAACAATCCAGGAAACTTCCGTCGGCCAAAGCCGACGGAAGCGTGGAGACGGAAGTTAGCTAACTTCCGTCGGCGACCGACGGAAGTTAGCTAACTTCCGTCGGCCAAACCTAGCCGACGGAAGTTACCAGGAAATCGGTAACTTCCGTCGGCCAAATCCTAGCCGACGAAAATTATTTTTTTTTCTTTTTTTCTTTTTTTCTTTTTTCTGTCGACGGGCCAATAACTTCCGTCGGCTAATGTTGGCCGACGGAAGTTAACTAAAAAATCCAAAAAAAAAGAAAATTTGCAAACAATTAAGAACAAATCAGATTCTAAAACTTCACACTACACTCATTATCCAAACTAAATCAGATTTGCAATCATCACAAAACAGATTTGAATTCTTTCAACTTTTGGATTCAAATCAGTACTCAATTACTTTCAATCAAAACACCACAACTCAGCTTCAAATACCCCTCTTTCAGTTTACACTACCATTCAGAGAGCCTTTCAACCAGTGCACCAAAAAACAGAGCACAACAATCTCAAATAATAGGGTTTCAGATCATATATTCAAATGAAAATTAATATTTCTGAAACATTCCAGATGAGGAAGAGTAACTATAAGTTTCAACAAGGTTCTGAATTCAGATTTGATTCAATTTGCACTTTTCAACATCAGAATATAGTTAAGTTTCAGCATATAGACTAGATATTTGATTCAATACAGCATTCACACAATGATTACAACACTGAAAATTCAGTTCTATCTCAGAACACAGCAGTGAGTTGATTCACAGAATGTATTACTAAATACAAGTTTAAATTTCAGAATCAAACTCTTTATCAGTTAAAGCAGTACATTCAAATCATATTAAACACTCAGACTTTGACCAGTGGCCTTACCAAAAAGTTCAGCCATGACAGAACGTGGTGGGACACCCTTGGATAGCGCATGGACATGGTCAAGGTATGTGCTAACAACACAGTCAGCTTGGTTAAGCAACTTAATGAAGCCAGTGGAGACAGCTTCTTGCCCGTTATATAAATGGACAAAACCAAACATCTTGCCACGGTAGTACATTTGAGCACACATGTCCTCGAAAAAACGGCCAAGAACCATGTCTTCATACAGCTCCAATGCCTCATCCCGTGTCGCAGACTGGAGAGAAAAAAGATAATCTGAATTAATAAAGCAGTAATAACTCAATTTGCATCGTTTAACAACAGAAAAGATTAAGTTTTACAGATCCAAACACCAAAGCAGCTACAAAATTTCAAGATACATTTTCCATTCTCCAGTTCTAAAAAGGAAGTAACGGATCGTGCCCCCAAACATTACATTTCTTGAATTTTATTGAAAAGATTGATGATCTGTCACTCTCAATATTGCCACCGCATAACAATGACACGGATGGCCATCAGAAGTCAATGACATGTAGACCAAGTTAGCAAATAATCGAAGCATGTTCTGTGGGGCTGGGGCGGCACTTATTTTATCAGATATAATGGTGAATATTTTCCACAAGATTGTGCAGACCAATGAATTTAGTTGCTAACAGGCAACCCTTTTGACTAACTGAAGTTCAATTGAGCATACAAAACTGCAGAATATTTGGACAGTCAGGCAGATGAAGTTGCCAAGAGAATAGTTTTTTGTAACACTTTCAATCTAACTAAAAGTGCAACTTTCAGGCATCGGCATCGGCATCGGCAGTGCACACTGCTTAAAAGTATAGGAGAGTTCTCAATATGAGATTTAGGAAACTAGGCTAACATCGAAATTCCAAGATGCGCGTGTAATCTAACTGCGCTTAGAGTTAAACCACCTAAGAAATGACGAATCTAGAAACCAGAACACCAGAATCCAGCCATCTGGTGGAGTTAAACTGCAGCGGTGCTCCCCAAGATCGGATTTTTTAAAAACAAATCGGCGGCGGCCAAGATCGCTCATTTTTCATTCAGAGAGGAGGGGGGAGTGCAGATGGATCTGTCCGTACCGGATGCGCGGCGGCGGCGAGCGCGGCCTTGTTCCCGGAGAGCACGTCGGAGACAGCAAGCGCCTTGCGTGTGCGCAGGCGCGGCGCCGGTTTCGTCCGCGGCCAGAGCGAGGAGGATGCGTGGAGCGGCGCCCTGTCGCCGCCGGATGGAGAGATCAAGGCAGGCGTCCCACTTGGCGTCCAGGTCGTACCGTGGCGGGATCCTCGACTTGGTGGGCGGAGACGACGGCGGCGGCGGTGCGGGCGTAGAGGCCGGGGCCGGAGCCGGGGCCGGAGCCGCGGCGGCGTTCTCGGACGAGTCCGCCATGGGGAATGGGGAAAGGAGAGGAGACGTCAGACGCGAACGACGGAGAGGACGATGGGGGCGGAGGCGGCGGGAGGCCGAGGAGGCAAGCGGAGGCGGCGGAGGCGACGGGAGGCCGGGGAGGCGGGCGGAGGCGGCGGAGGCGGCGGGAGGCCGGGGAGGCGGGCGGAGGCGGCGGAGGCGGCGGGAGGCCAGGGAGGCGGGTGGAGATGGCGGAGGCCAGGGAGGCCAGGGAGGAAGGCGGAGGCTGCGGGAGGGCGCGGAGGCGGAGGCGGCGGCGGGGAAGAGAAGTGAAAACCTAGGGTAAAAGAAGGCGGGCCGGGAAAAAGAGGGCGGGCTAGAAAAAAAAGCTCGATGCTTCCGTCGGCCACATATAAAGCCGACGAAAGTTAATTTTAATTTCCGTCGGCTTTAATGCTGGCCGACGGAAGTTAGGGGATTTATATCGGGCGGGGAAAAATGCCTCTATTTTTCGTCGGCCACTGTGAAAAGCCGACGAAAGTTAAATTGGCCGACGAAAATTTTCAGTTTTGTTGTAGTGTTTCCTATAAATACCCGATTAAGGGACATCATGCATCAAATCACAGTATAAGACAAGTTAACTAATTATATGGTCGATAAACTATATGGACATGGATAGTGAACTGCTCCATCACCCATGCCGCATAAACTTGCCGCATGTAGATCACGCATGTCGTCGCGGCGTGATCTACTTGTCGCTCCATCATCCGTGTAGGTTGCGGATGCTCCTCCTCGCCGCCGTGATGATGATCTACGTGTCGCTGAAGCTGCTGCGTCGTTGTCGTCGTCGTCGCGAGAATGCCGGCGGCACGGATGCGGCGCCGGCGCTGCCTCCCGGGCCATGGCGGCTACCCGTCATCGGAAGCCTCCACCACCTCGCGATGAGACCACGAGTGGTGATGCACCGCGTGCTGGCCGACCTCGCGCGGCGGTGCGACGCCACGGACGTCATGTACCTCCGGCTCGGGGAGGTCCACGCCGTGGTGGCCTCTGTTAAATAAAGTTTATATTTTATTTAAGTAATCAAAGCCATGCAATCAGGACTCTCGGCTGATTAGTTAGTGGCCTCCGTGCTGCATGCATTGATAGGATTAATTAGTTAGCTGTTTAAGCTGTTCCGTGACTCATGTGATAACGCATGCATGGAGGAGCTGTTAGCTAGCGCATGCACTGGAGAAACTTGTTAGCGCATGCAGTGGAGTTTGTTGTGTACGCAGCCTAGAAGTCCTGATCGCATGGCATCGTTTGTAAGTGCCACAGTACCGGCTATTGGTACTATAAAATCAATAAACGCGGACCAGACGAAGGTACCGCTTCCCTCAAAATTTCACATGGTATCAGAGCCAATCAAGAACTCATCTTGAGTCTTGCGCTATGGCTAGTTTGCCGAAGGCGCCGACCGGCAATCCATTTGTCGGGATGGCGGTCTCGGAGAAGCTTAGCAAAGGGAATCATGCGATCTGGAAGGCACAGATCCTTGCGGTCATCAGAGGAGCAAAGCTTGAAGCGTTCCTCACCGGAGAAGCAGTGGCGCCCAAGCAATATGTCGTTGAAGAGAAGGACGGCAAAGAAAGTCGACGCCTCAACCCTGAGTTTGAAGAATGGGTGGCAGTTGATCAGCAAGTTCTTGGGTATATGCTCTCTACCATGGGTAGAGATGTTCTTGTACAAGTGGCTGCATGCAAAACATCTGCAGCCGCATGGGAGATCATTGATGGTATGTTTTTCTCAGTAACAAAGGCTAGATCAATTAATACTAGAATTGCTCTTGCCACTATGAAGAAAGGAGATCTTAGTATCACTGAATATGTTGGAAAGATGCGCAGCCTTGCAGATGAGATGGCGATGTCAGGCAAACCGCTTGACGATGAGGACCTGGTCTCTTATATATTGACCGGGTTAGATGAGACTTTTGATTCGATTGTCTCTTCTCTAGTTGCACGAGTTGAGGCAGTCACAGTTGGTGAAGTTTACTCACAATTACTGCATTTTGAGAATCGTTGGCAGATGCGCCAGGCCGAACAGCAAATGTCGGTGAATTTTTCTGGCAGGAACCAAGGAAAGGGACCTGGATCATGGCGTGGCCGTGGAGGTAACCAGCGCGGCCGTGGAAATAGAGGAAGAGGACGCAATAATATAGGAGCCGGTGGATCAGGACAAAGAACAAGCAATAACAACACAGATAATAGACCCAAGTGTCAATTATGTTATAAGAGAGGACACACTGTTATGGACTGTTGGCACAGGTATGATGAAAATTTTGTACCAGATGAGAAGTATGCAGGTGCTGCCGTTACATCCTATGGTGTAGATACAAATTGGTACATGGACACTGGAGCAACTGATCATGTGACCGGAGAATTGGAAAAATTAACAGTTCGAGACAGATACAAAGGACAAGACAAGGTTCATACGGCAAACGGAGAAGGTATGATGATTAGTCATGTTGGTCATTCAGTTGTTAATACCCCATATAGGAATCTTCAACTTAAAAATGTTTTATATGTTCCTGAAGCCAACAAGAATCTTGTCTCTGCTCATCGTTTCATCTCAGATAACTCTGCTTATCTTGAACTACATCCTAAACATTTCTTTGTTAAAGATCAGGCCACGAAGACAACTCTTCTTAAAGGCCATTGTCGTGGTGGCCTCTACCCTCTTCCTCCTGGATCTAGTCGGCATGAACCTCAGAGAGAGGTCAATTTCGTTATGAAGCCTTCATGGGAACAGTGGCATTGTCGTCTCGGTCATCCATCATTCAAAATAATAGAAGAAGTGGTTCATCAGAATAGTCTTCCCTGTTCAAATAAGTTGAATAAATCTAGTGTTTGTGATGCATGTCAACAAGCAAAGAGTCATCAGCTTCCTTTTGCTAGATCTGTTAGTGAAGTCAGTAATCCATTAGAATTAATATATTCTGATGTTTGGGGTCCTACAACTATTTCAGTTGGAAGAAAAAAATATTATGTGAGTTTCATTGATGCCTATAGTAGATTCACTTGGATTTATCTCCTTAAAGTTAAATCAGAAGTATTTGTGAAGTTTCAAGAGTTTCAAAAACTTGTTGAACGTATGTTTAATCGAAAAATCATAACTGTTCAAACTGATTGGGGAGGAGAATATCAAAAACTTCATACCTTCTTCAAAAACATTGGCATCTCTCATCACATATCATGTCCCCATACACATCAACAAAATGGATCTGCTGAAAGAAAACATCGTCATATCGTAGAAGTGGGCCTTTCTCTTCTAGCTCATTCATCTACACCTCTCAGATTCTGGGATGAAGCCTTTACATCTGCTGTTTATTTGATAAATAGAACTCCTACAAAAATACTTCAGTACAAGACACCTCTTGAGTATCTGTTTCATAAATCTCCGGAGTATGCTAGTCTCAGAATTTTCGGATGTGCTTGTTGGCCAAATTTGCGTCCCTACAATTCCCAAAAATTACAGTTTCGATCTAAACAATGTGTTTTTCTGGGATATAGTGATTTTCATAAAGGATTCAAGTGTCTGGATATTGCTACGGGACGAGTATATATCTCCAGAGATGTAGTGTTTGATGAAGAAATTTTTCCGTTTGCTCAAGATTATCCTAGAAAGAATACTGAAAAAAAACTGTCAATAGAATCATCTAGTTTTTTACCATGCTCCGGGGGTATGCAACTGTGTGATTCTATGACTAACCATACTGCAAGCAATTCTGTTGATAGTAATGCAGATCACCAGGAATCTACGGAAGAAGCCAGCCTCAGAAGCACTAGAAATGATCTTGTCGACCATTCATCCACCGATAGCTCCGTCGGCAATCCAGAAGTCGACAGCCCCAACAGCTACTTCGGTAATCCAGCAGTCGACAGATCAGTCGGCAGTTCAGATGCCGACAGAGAAGGAAACTTGGGCAGCGAAGCAATTTTGTCTACCCCAGCACCTGATCTGAGTCCAAGTACTCTGGATTCCTCTGTCGCAGGGGGAGAACAACTACAGATTCAACCACAACGTCCAGTTACTCGATTACAAAGAGGTATAAGAAAAGAAAGGAAATACACAGATGGTACTGTTAAATATAGTTTTCTTACCTTAACCGGAGAACCTAGTAATTTGAGTGATGCCTTGCATGATAAAAACTGGAAAGACGCAATGAATGCTGAGTATGCAGCTCTAATAAGAAATAAAACATGGCACCTAGTTCCACCTCAGAAGGACAAAAATGTTATAGGATGCAAGTGGGTCTATAAAATTAAAAGAAAACAGGATGGAAGTCTTGACAGGTATAAAGCTAGATTAGTAGCAAAAGGATACAAACAAAGATATGGTATAGATTATGAAGATACTTTCAGTCCTGTTGTAAAAGCTGCAACAATTAGAATTGTTCTCTCTATTGCTGTTTCTAGAGGATGGACCTTGAGACAATTAGATGTACAGAATGCCTTTTTACATGGTATCTTAGAAGAAGAAGTGTACATGCAGCAACCTCCAGGTTTTGAAGATAAGGACCATCCGAACTATATCTGCAGATTAGACAAGGCACTTTATGGCTTGAAACAGGCACCAAGGGCATGGTACTCCAAGTTAAGTAAAAGGTTATATGAAATAGGATTTAAAGGATCAAAAGCAGACACATCCCTGTTTTTCTATAATAAGAATGGTGTAGTCATATTTCTGCTTATCTATGTTGATGACATAATTGTTGCAAGTTCTGAACAGGATGCAGTACCGGCTCTCTTGAAGGATCTTCAAAAAGAGTTTGCTTTAAAGGACTTGGGAGAGCTACATTACTTCCTTGGTATTGAAGTTAACAAAACTGCAAGTGGGATTGTTTTAAGCCAAGGCAAGTATGCTAATGATCTGCTTAAAAAAGTTAACATGTCAGAGTGTAAAGCTATGAATACACCTCTCTCAACCAGTGAAAAATTATCTGTTCATGAAGGAGATGTATTAGGAGAAAATGATGCCTCAAACTATAGAAGTATTGTGGGTGCCCTACAATATTTAACTTTGACAAGGCCTGACATTGCTTTTTCAGTAAACAAAGTTTGTCAATTTCTTCATACGCCTACTACTGTTCATTGGGCGGCAGTAAAAAGGATACTCAGGTACATAAAACAGTGCACACAAGTTGGTATTAAAATTAATAAATCAAAATCAATGCAGGTCAGTGGATATTCAGATGCAGACTGGGCTGGTAGCATTGATGATAGAAGATCTACAGGAGGCTTTGCAATATTCCTAGGAGATAACTTGATTTCATGGAATGCAAAGAAACAAGCTACAGTATCAAGGTCAAGCACTGAAGCAGAGTATAAAGCCTTAGCAAACACAACAGCTGAAATTATGTGGATTCAATCTTTATTATCTGAGTTACAAATTCCGAATCCTCCTACTGCTAAATTATGGTGTGACAATTTGGGTGCAAAGTATCTATCAGCTAATCCAATTTTTCATGCCAGGACAAAGCATATTGAGATTGACTATCATTTTGTGCGTGAGAGAGTTCAGCAGAAATTATTGGAGATAGAATTTGTCAGCACAGAAGATCAAGTTGCAGATGGGTTTACTAAAGCTTTACCAGTGCGGAAATTGGAAAACTTCAAGGTCAATCTCAACATGGGATGTTGCGATTGAGGGGGAGTGTTAAATAAAGTTTATATTTTATTTAAGTAATCAAAGCCATGCAATCAGGACTCTCGGCTGATTAGTTAGTGGCCTCCGTGCTGCATGCATTGATAGGATTAATTAGTTAGCTGTTTAAGCTGTTCCGTGACTCATGTGATAACGCATGCATGGAGGAGCTGTTAGCTAGCGCATGCACTGGAGAAACTTGTTAGCGCATGCAGTGGAGTTTGTTGTGTACGCAGCCTAGAAGTCCTGATCGCATGGCATCGTTTGTAAGTGCCACAGTACCGGCTATTGGTACTATAAAATCAATAAACGCGGACCAGACGAAGGTACCGCTTCCCTCAAAATTTCACAGCCTCGTCCCCGGAAGCCGCCAGGGAGATCCTCAAGACACACGACGCCGCCTTCTCCACACACGCCATGAGCCTCAGCGTGAGGGAATCCATCGGCGACGAAGTCGGGATACTCTTCTCGCCGTACGGCAAGAAGTGGCGGCAGCTGCGCGCGATCTGCACGCTCGAGCTGCTCAGCGCGAAGCGCGTGCGGTCGTTCCGCCCCCTCCGCGAGGAGCAGGTCGCCCGCCTCGTCGGCGCCATCGCCGCCGCGGCCACCGCTTGCTGCGGCCCTTCTGCCGGCCAGCTGGCGGCGGTGAACGTCAGCAGGCAGATCGCCGGGCCGATGAGCGACCTAGCGGTGCGCGCCATCATGGGGGAGTCCTTCCGGCAGCGGGAGAAGTTCCTGGAGACATTGGCCGAGGCGCTGAAGAAGACTACCGGGTTCAGCGCCGCCGACCTGTTCCCGTCGTCGAGGCTCCTGCTCGCGCTGGTGGACTCTGCCATCGACCAGCACCGAGAGCATAGAGATGCTGACGACGATGCTCACGGCGATAAGGATCAGTGCTTGTTGAGTACACTTATGAGGATTCAGAAGGAAGGTGATGACCACTATGGCTCTCTCACCATGGCAACGGTCAAAGCCGTCATACTTGTACGTATCTAACCCACTAATACTCTTTGATATTTAATTAAGCATGCGATTTTTAAACCATTTTTTTCTATTTCAGTCCTAATTAAAGAGTGAGCTTTTCATTTTCGGAATTATTTATGTGCGTTCAGCAGTTAAAACAATTCAGAAAAAACTTTTCAATATATATATATACACATACGAGAGCGTTATTCTACACCACGTGTGTAGAATAACTATTCTACACCGACCACTTTTAGTAGTAGATTTTTTCAATAGAATAGTAATTGAGTACTACTTTTTTTCAGTAGTAGATTTCTTAGTAGAATAGCTATTTTACTCATGTGGTGTAGGATAACATTTATATATAAATATATATATATATATATATTTGTTTCTCATATAAAATTGTTAGAACATCATTTGGAGGAATTGGAGCTAATGGAAAGAATATGATCTGAGATCGTACAAGCTAAGAATATTAGGAATATGTTGTACAGGAACAAAAAAGCCTAGTAGTTTTCATCATTTGAATTTAGGGTTTCCCTAACTTTATTGATGGATCTAAATATGTTTAAATAACGTCATTTGAATATTTCATTTTTTTCATGGAATTTTTACGCCCTCCCAAAAAATTCTAAGATAAATATAATAGTGTGAACTTTACTACTAGCTAGCACAACGTACAAGCATAATAAGCGCGCGTGAGGCAGCTAGGGTTTAAACCTATCTCTAGTTCTAAAATTTCATTAGAAATTTATTAAAATACTATGTACGTAGAATTTTAAATAAATCCAACAACTTAACAGTTTATTAATAATACTATGCAAAAATTTCATCTTGTGCATTATTGATTCCTGCCCTGCATGCACGCACGCATATCATCGATCCAGGACATGTTCTCGGGTGGAAGCGAAACAACATCGACAACGCTTGGATGGGCCATGTCAGAGCTCGCGAGGAACCCTCGAGTGATGCAGAGGGCGCAAGCGGAGGTACGACGCGCCTTGCATGGCAGACCTAGGGTAACGGAAGATGACCTGACCAACCTAAAGTACCCAAAGAACATCATCAAGGAGACGCTGAGGCTGCACCCCGTGGCCCCTCTGCACGTCCCCAAGGAGTGCCAGGAGCCACGCAGAGTCCTAGGGCACGACGTCCCGAGAGGGACGGTCGTGTTCGTCAATGCATGGGCGATCGGCAGAGACCCTAGATACTGGGACGACGCGGAAGCGTTCATGCCCGAGCGTTTCGAGCAGATCGAGGTTGACCTGAGGGGCACTCACTTCGAGCTCATACCGTTTGGGGCGGGGCGGAGGATGTGCCCAGGCTTAGCATTCGCGCATGCGATAGTCGAACTGGCACTCGCTGCTCTTCTGTACCACTTCGATTGGCACCTCCCGCCCGGTGTAACGCCGGATAGCATGGACATGGAGGAGGGATTCGGCCTCACTGTTTCTCGGAAAAGGGATCTCTATCTGCATCCGATACTTCACGTGGGACTCGAAACAGTACTATAATGAGCCGGTTATAGTTGTTGCTATATTTTTTAATAAAATTAACATGCATGAGTGTGGATCTCACCATATATGTGCTATACATTGTAATTCCTTCAGAAAATACTGGGAGCATTGATATCTTTGTAGTAACACGGTGAGCAGTGTTACGCTAGGTTAATTAGTGTACCTCCAGAAAAACGAAACATGGGAGAATATCTCACCATCCCGAGCGTGCCGGATTTAGAAACAGTGTGAGTCGTTCTGGTACCGGACTTCAGGCTCACTTACAGATCTAAAATCAGTTTAATTTTGTATTAGTCATGCATGCATGATCCGTAGTACTCTGATGATGTAAATATATAGCGCAATGGACGGAGATTAATTGGAGAGGCCAAGCCAACCAAACGGAAGCTGAAGCGGCGGTCAATGCAAGGGGGGCAGGTCAGTGGCCGGTCCACTACAACAAAGCAGGCAACTTCCGTCGACCAAAGCCGACGGAAGTTAGCCCTTTCCCGACGGAAGAAACCAACTTCCGTCGGCAAAACGCTAATTTTGGCCGACGGAAGCGAGGCGACGGAAGTTAGCTAACTTCCGTCGGCGGCCGACGGAAGTTAGCTAACTTCCGTCGGCTTCACGTGGCCGACGGAAGTTAGCGCCGAACACTGCCACGTCACCAGAGGGGCACTAACTTCCGTCGGCCAGCCTGGCCGACGGAAGTTAGCTAACTTCCGTCGGCTTCACGTGGCCGACGGAAGTTAGCGCCGAACACTGCCACGTCACCAGAGGGGCACTAACTTCCGTCGGCCAGCCTGGCCGACGGAAGTTAGGGGCAGCTAACTTCCGTCGGCTAGGGCCGAAGCCGACGGAAGTTAGCCTTTCTGCCCACGTGGCCGAAACCAGCTAACTTCCGTCGGCTATGGTCAAAGCCGACGGAAGTTACCTGGTATTTTTTTTATTTTTTCCTGGTTCCCTTACTCACACTCACATCCAACCACAATTTCAATCACATTCACAATACACATCCAAAATCACATTTCACATCCAAAATCACATTCAAACTTCACATATATCATCCAAAATCACATCTCACATCCAAAACTTCACACATCACATCCAAAATCACATAACACAACTTAATTCACAATCAAAGTCACAATACACATCCGCATTCACATATACCATCCAAATTCACATACAAAGTCACATAACATATCGAGATTCAATCCAGGTTCATTATACACATCCATACTCACTGATCGCCCACATTTGGGTCGTGGGCGCCGCCGCTGCCTCCCGCTTCGTCCACATTTGCCCCGGAGGCTCCATCTTGACCAGGCGTACGGAAACACTGAAGAAATAGACAAAATTAGAAACGAACTCAACTACCCTTCTAAACGCTAACTTAAGTATTTAGGAGGTACCTCAGGTGATGTAGGAGATAGTGGTGGTGGCGGGGGAGGTAGTGGTTGGAACATGGACATGTCAAATCCACTGTTTTGCTGGGCTAGTTGCTACACATGTTGTAATGTAATCAGTTAGTTCTAAACCTATTTCTGAATACTTTTGAACTGCAACACTCTAAACTAAACTTACTTGGATCATCGCATGTTGTTGTGCTAAGCAGGCGGTATAGTACTCTTGTTGTTTCCTGTTGTACTCGTTTACCCGCCTCAATTCCTCCCTCATCCGAACCATCTCCGGGGTTTCTTCTGAGCGACGACGGCTACAGCCAACTCCGACGGAGCTATGCGACGACTGAGCTGACTTCTGAGCTCTCACCGCTCTCGAGTCAATAACTCCATTGAACATGGAGTACCTGCAACATTAACAGGGGTTAGTTACCATCACAATACCATACACAAAACATTAATAAAAACATTGTCTCACCGTCCATGGCTTTTGCCACCTCCGCTGGAGTACACGGCCATTTGGTCCACAGGTTCTCTCCGCCAATCATAGTCCTCTCCATGGAGTCGAACCATGTGTTCACCATACTGCGCCTGCAAAAAACATGTCCGATTAGCTAGACGCAGAAAAATGAAATTACGTCAACTCTTAATAACATCTCACCAAATGCAAGTTGAGATTCAGTATCTCAGCGTTGATTACCCACTCCCTCGTGTGAGCTCCACTTTTCATCCAACCACTATACATCCACCGTCGGTCGTCCTCAGCCATTCTATATGCAAAACATTCATTCAATCAAAGGGCTCGCAACAAACACACACCCTGGCCACCCCCCGCCTCCGCCTCCGGACAACGGAGGGGAAGTAGAGGCGGCCGGGGCGGCCGACGACGCAAGGGGAAGCAGAGCCCACCGGCGACGCGATTCACCATGGCGTCCGGCGGTGACCGCCTGGACGCCTAGTCGGCGCAGGCGATACCGTGACAACCATGGTCTATAGGAAAAGATAGGTCCTAAACCCACCCAAGAGTGACCGACAAAACGTGGTATTTATGACGAGCCATGAGTCCGAACGAAATTTCAGCAGCATAACCCCGCTGTTCTCCAATTGCACGCCTGATAGTGGTGCAATGGAGAACAACAAGGTTATGTTACTGAAATCTCATTCGGACTCATGACTCATCATAAAACCACGCTCTGTCGCCCACTCTGAGGCTGTCCAAAAAGGGACAATTCCGGACCTGCACATCTCACACGCATGACACGTGTGAGACATGTTGGTCCGAAACGGGTGACGCATAGGTTTCGTTACACTATCTACGTTGTTGTCAAATAAAAAATTGCATATGAAAAGAAATATATATAATAAAGTATATATATGTAATACTAATCAATCAATGAAATCATTAAAACTATATGCATATGTAGAATAATATAATTAGAATCATATATACATAATATCACAACATATATTGCATATGAAAATAAAACATCGCATATATATGAAACATATTTAAAAGCGTGAAACATACGTAAAATCACATATCTTCTAACCTTAACAACTATATGTATGTGACACATATCTTCTAACCTTAACAATTTATGTGACACACAATTCACAAATAAAAAGTGAAAAAATAACATATATTGCATTAACAATTTATCTTCTAATAACACATTAACAATTTATGTGACACATAATTCACAAATATAATAAAAAGTGAAAAAAAAGCCGAAAACATTACTTCGTTGGACGACGAGATAGGCGGCGACGACGGGCGGCGACAACGGGCGGCGGCGGCGACGACGGGCGGCGACGACGGGCGGCGGCGGCGACGACTTGGGGGCGGCGGCCGGACGGTCGGGAGGCCGGGTGCGCGGCGGCGGGCGGGCGGCGGCGGCCGCGGGAGGCGGCGGGCCGGCGGGCGGGCGGCGGCGGACGGGCGCGGGAGGAGGCGGCGCCCGCGGGAGGCGGCGGGCGGCGGCGGCCGCGGGAGGGGCGGGCGGGGCGGGCGGCGGCGGCGCCCGCGGGAGGAGGCGGCGGGCGGCGGGCGGGCGGCGGCGGCGGCGGGCGGGCGACGGCGGCGCAGGCTGGGCGCGGGAGGAGGCGGCGGCGGGGCTACTGTGCGCGCGTACAGGGAGTTAGGGCTCCCTGTACGCGCGCGGGGTTGGGGATAAATTCCCTAACTTCCGTCGGCCAGCATTGAAGCCGACGGAAGTTAGCTAACTTCCGTCGGCTTCAATCCTGGCCGGCGGAAGTTAGGGGGATCCGAGCGGCCGCGAAAAATTCCCCGCTAACTTCCGTTGGCCCCTGTCAAAAGCCGACGGAAGTTAAATTAACTTCCGTCGGCCTCCAGGGGCCGACGGAAGTTAAAAAGGCCGACGAAAAGTTCTAGTTTTCTTGTAGTGGTCCCCCCGTCCTGGCCCCACATCATCGGAGTGGCCACAGCGACGGCGACGCGTGGCCGTGGCCGTGGCCGTGTGAGCCATCTGGACATCAACGAAACTCAGACACAGCTTAAGCTAGATCTGCACTTCACCCGATCACCGGATGTCTTATTTGGATGGGTCGAAATCCCAGCCCATAAGGGCAGACCTGAAACAGGGGCTCATTGCTTCAAGTATAGCAAGCATACATGCATGTATAGTACTCCCTCTTTCCCATTATCTTCATCATATAAGCGTTTTTCAGATTTTCCACGATCTACATCATCTAATAGTTGAGTCATTAAAGCAGCACATCGTATTATGTGCGAATTGATTTAGAGTCCACATGCATGGCTTTGACTTTCTCTTTTGTTTCTTATTTTACTAGTACTCCACATTATCACATGCACATGTAGGTTGAGAGTGCGGAAAAACAAAACAACAAACACAACATACGAAGAGAATTTAAGCTTCATATCTCTCGCATTGGTCATCGTGTTAAGTTGTTAGATGATGAAGATAATGGGATGGAGGGAGTAGTTTTTTTCCTGTAAAGAAATCACGAGCATTTATGTCGTTGGGATCTCCTAGCCATTCATGGTCCATTCCGGCCTATTAACAAATAAGGCTAAGGACCATCTATGGCCTAAGGGCACGTGCAACGTGGCTAAACATTAATTATGAGAGAGAACAGGGTCGTCGTCTCGTTTGTCTACGGCCTCAGCTCGTGTTCCGATGAAGCTCCTGCGTCCGCCCTGCTACATACCATGCACAGCTTAAAACAAAAAGCAAAATGTCAGAAAATTAATAAACACTAAGCGCTGGTATAGTGGATAGCACATAAAATTTAACCCTTGAAGTTAAATGTTCGATCCCTCAAACACAAAACTTTCTTCTCCTTTTTATTTTTTTATTTCATTTTTTTAATATCAAACTTCAGTTTTCTATATAGTTAGTATTAAAAATAATATATATAAAGAACAAAAAAATAAAATTGTGTGTATATATATATGTTGTCATATTTTATCGATGTTTGCATGTATGCATTAAATAGTTTGTAGACAGTCAAACAAACAAACCATTGTAGAAGTTGTTTTTTTAATTGTCTATATGTGATGTGGCAAAACTTATAGACAGTACCATGTCTATGGGTTGTACATGCCCTAAGGACCGTCTTACTAAGTTATTCTATTTATTTTAGAAAAGAAGTAAGTCATCCTATATTTTTTAATTTTTATTATAGATTAACTAATTTAGGCACATTGATCTATATATGAATTTAAAAAATAACAGAACGATTTAAATTCTAAAACGGAGATAGTATGGTAGTAGGCGGGACCATCTCATTGGCGCCCGCCTTACACCCGTAACAAACACGAGACAAAATTATCAGCTACAATATAGTTGGGTCAATGTTTCCAGTGCCATTATAAATTTCATCGATGTGTCACTGACAAATAGGGGCCGCTACAGTCACTGACAGTGGTATGTAGGCAATTGTTGAAAAATATAATAGTATGTGAGTAATTTTCCCTATAATTTTAATACTTTTAGTGTTATTTTTTAATTAATATAGGCTGAAATAATGGTAAGTTGTCGATAATGCTTCGTGCAGGTCCTCCGAAGCAAAACGTTTTATAAGACGGAAGTAGAAGCAGCCCATTAGGAGTTCAGCCCAAAGTAAATTGGTTGGCTTAGGCCCAAATAATTCAGTTTAAATAAAATTTAGTCACTTTTATAATTTAATCAACGTAAAATTAATTAAATAATATTAAAATTAATTAAATATTATGATATATATTTTCTATTTGTTAAACATATAGTTTTAGAATATGGTGATGTTTCACTAGTTGAAACCAGATATTTTGCACTTTTATTTCGATTGTTTCGTGTGAATATTTCAGAAGTTGAAGACAAATATTTCACCATTTTTATTTAAAATGTTTCACTGAAAAACATCCGGAGTTTTACATTTTATCGAATGTCCAGCCTGTAATTTCTTCCATTATATAATTATAAATGTTGCATTAGAATATTAGATACTCAACAAAACATATAATTATCTACTAATTAAAGTAATGTTTCGACTTTTTTTAATGTTGTATTGAACATGTGGCGAGGAAAGAAGTGTAACCGCATAAGTGTGGGAAGGTCAACGATCCGTACGTACGAATCACTGTCAACCTTTTAACTTCCGCCTTTCTCACGCGGATATATAGCGGCCAAGTCTACCTTTTCACGTGGCGTCGGGCCCATCGACATGACTCTCGTGAAATAAGGGTTCTTCCTAAATTTTAGTTCACGAGTATCTCCATTGTAATTGTTATTTTTGACTTGCTATTCATAGCAATAGCAAGTCTCTCTATTTTAATTGGTTTGTTATATTGCTACTCACTCCATTGTACTTGCTATTTTAGAAAACTTGTTATTTCTCTCACCAAACTTGCTACATGTAGTAGCAAGTTTGGTGAGAGAAATAGCAAGCTCCTTAAAATGACAAGTCAAATAGCAAGTACAATGGAAACAACTTTTCGACAATTCTTGCTATTTTTAAGGATAGCAAGTTGGATAGCAATTACAATGGAGACAACTTTTCGACAATTCATATATAGGAATTATTCTAAACTCTCTCTCTTCCTAAAAACTAATTAATCTACAACAGTTTCTCTATAATCTCAATTCCTATTTTTTAAAACCTACAAATATAATCTATAATATGTAATAATTTTATGTAAAACAATAATACATTCAAATATGTGTATCATCCAACTTATAACAACACATAAGAGGAAAAATAATGCACATGCAAGAAAAATATGTGTACAAATGAAAATATGGATTTGCTAAACTAATCATATATTTGAGAGAGATGAATGGTGATTTAGGGAATGAATTAGAAAAGAGACTCATTTAGGGGAACTCTTGAAGCTTCATTTTTCACAAAAATACCTAAATTCAAATTTAAGTAGTCATATGAGTAATCTCTTGGAGATGCTCTAAGAGAGGATCGTTGCTTTAGTATTAGTTCTGTATATTGAGAAGGTAGTGTTAAGTAAGGTATTAGTTCTAAATATGAGAAATACTAGTTCTTTGAATTAAATAATAGTATTTTTGATTTGCTAGTTGTCCATGGGGGTAGAGCATGTATTATATTTTATATGAGTCTTACATCTAGTATTATATATTGTATCATTTTTCTAAGAAATAATTTTACCTAACTACATATTAATCTAATACTGATTACATAGTTTCTTACGTGGTTAGATGCTCTTCTGCCACTGCTTGCTTCCTTCCTTTGTCCACTTTCCGTCTCCCCTGGCTAGAGTTTTGATCGAACGGACAAAACTTTGCTGCGGTGAATCAGACGGCGCGAAGGAGCGTCCGGTTTTCTGTAAAATAATTATTGGGTTAATAACAATAAAAAACGTTGTCCCGTTGGTTTTGTAAAATCCTAGTGGAAAGGTGATGCGATGTCCATTCCAATACATCCAGAGCGTTGCTTACAACTTATTCGGTGGTGTTAGTGTAAAGGTTTTTGGCGTAAAAGATTATGTTAACATGTTTGAATAATTTTGAAGAACGGAACTAGCTAAGGTAGTTTTTTTAGTCTAAGCGAAGCCTCCAAATAGGATAATAATCATGGCTTGGTTCTAAGTGTATGATTGCTAGCATCTGAATCCTTATTACAGTGAAAGGAGAGATGTATTTATAGGCATGAATCTATTAAGAAAATATTATTTTGTCCTCTAGTTACAACCGTCATAACAGACTCTATTCACCAGATCCCGTAGGGGTACGGCGGCACAAACTCGTGTAGACGCCTTGATAAGACAAATGTCTCGTTTGGGTGACGGTGCACGTCTAGATGAAGTGGGTGACTCGTCACGATAGGACGTCTTCATAAAGTGAACATCTTGTCCGACAGACGGCGCCTGACACTGTAAGACAATCATCATACTCCGTTTGGCGACGTCCCTTTGAGACGCAGTTCCGAGTGGTCTGAAGGGAAGCTTCCATCATAGGCGGAATCGGAACGCCAGCTAGGACTTCGAATCCCTCTGAGAGTCTTCGCTTAGGGTCACCGCGAGCTCAGAGCCTACACTCCGGAGTGTCGTAGGAGCACTGGAGGGTTTCCTACACACAGATTCCGAAACATCCTTCGGGATCAAGTTTCAATGAAGAGATTACTTCCCCAAACATTCGGTTTACAAAACGTATGCAAATATAGAACATGCTAAATGAATCCTTATCAAATGAGACCCTTATACTATCGGTGTACTATAAGTACTGCATGTACTACTGATTTATTGTCTTATGGTATGCAGACAGATACGTACACACAGGTAGATATGTACAAGCGAGAACGAGAAACACACGTACGCCGTACTGACGACAGATGCAACTGTCCAGCGGCGGTGGTACGTACGTATGGGACCATATTCCGATTAACCACAGCAAGAAACCGGCTATCCACATGCAAAGGGAAGACGACAGCATGCAAAAGCGATCGACGGAGCGGTAGCATCCACAGGAGCGGAGCTAGCGCCCACCTCATCTCCCGCGCGAGGCATAATTCATGTGACTCTGTCTCCGCATGCATGGCGGCATGGGCGCGCGCGCGTACGGACGTATAGCGGCCACGGATGGCGGATCGAACCACTGGCCGGCCGGAATCCGTCGAGCCGATCGAGGTAACAACGACGACGTCACGAGCGCCCATGGCCTCGCAGTAAGCGCTCCTCGATCATATCGCGCTCTGGCGCGCTGGCGACGACGACGACGGGGACGGGGAAGGGGAGGGAGGGGACAGGAGGTCGCTCGCGCGTCGCTGTCGCCGGAAAGCCTCTGACAGCTGCTTTAGCTTCATTCCGCGCGCGCGCCCGGTCGCTTGATGGTGGTGGCCTCCTCGCTGGAGATGTCAATGGTACATTATACCCGGTTAGTCCTGGGCAATTACTCTATTAAGATGTGTTTATAGAAATAAATTAATACTTACAGGTATATATACGTGGGTAAGAAATTATACATGTCGAATAAAATATGAATACGAGAAAACTCTACCTATAGCTATTTATCCGTATATTCAAATATTAACTGGACTAAAATAAAAAGAGGCCACAACTACACCAGCTCAATACGAACCCTAAATTTCCTCTCCCCTCCCTTACTCCACGTGCCGCCAGTTGTGCATGCCGCTGCTCTCCTATGTGCACGTGTCATAGTCGCTCTCCTAGACGCGCCGCCTAGGGCTAGACAAAAAACTCGTAACTCGTTAATTCGTTTGGTTTGTGATCAACTTGGCTCGATTAGTTCTATTTTTCTAACGAGCTAAGCTGGTGTTTTAGCTTGTTAGCATAATGAGCGAGTTTGAGCTGGCTCGCGAACTTAACGAGCTCAGCACAAGTAGTTAAGCCAACCCACTAAAGCAATAATAAAACACTATCTTAGAGTATGCGACTCATTATTTTATAATTTATTTGTTAGTATCTAGTTATTATTTGCTAACTTGCTATTATAAATTTATTATTATGGCCTATATAATTTATCATATAAAAGTATATATATCAAATTTATTATATAAGAGTATAAAACAAATAACATGTGTGATGAATTTGATGAAATCATAAAAATAATGATGGAATTATGGATGATTAATTTTTGAAATCTCATATATACTATTTATTTCATATTTTGATGTTTGATACGTGATTATTTAAATATTTATTATTTAATCATCTTTTAATATAGTTGGCTCGCGAGCTAAACAAGTTAGCTCATGAGCTTGATTGAGCCGAGCCGAGTTAGATTTTCTGCTTGTTATATTAACGAGCCGAGCCAGCTCGTTAACATAGCGAGCTATAACAAGTCGAGATAAACGAGCCGGGCTGGCTCGTTATCCGGCCCTAGTGCCGCCACCGGTCTCCCACACACGTGCCACCACCGCTCTCCCCCACACGTGTGGCATCACGCTCTCTCGAGCGCATGTCTGTCATGATCTCTTCCGTGTGCTGTTGTAGCTCTCTCACCCGTGCAAGTATCCTTGCTACTTGGCACTCGCTCTCCCTAAAGTAGTACTACCTCCTCCTCGTATCTCATATTGTATTTACTCTCACATCTTATTTAATAAGAGTAAAAAGTAAAATACACACTAATTAATCACATGGTGTTATCTAAAAAATCGTGTTCAAAATAACTTTTTTTCATGAAACCAGAGGAAGTGATAATAAACTTATTTTCAAAGTGAGAAACCCCACGTAAAAACAGTTGGGCTAATAATTTTCTTCACAAATAGTAAAAGTGTTGAGTTGCCTGTAATAATTGTTTTTCCATAGGTTGGCTGTAATAATCGTCGGAAATCTGCACTGTCTGATACTCTGATTTGAGTAGTGCGTCGCAGAGCTAGGGCGTGGCCCATGGTCCCCTGCCCGCGAGGGGATCGACCTCGGCGACGACGGCGGCGGCATGCAGGGCACGGCGGACGGTCGACGGCGCGCGCTCCTGTCGTATCGGCCGCGGATAGGGTCGGTTCACGAACCCATTCGCCCACCGGGCAGCCCAATCGATCGGATCGGGCGCGGCCGCGCGCGCCGGCCGGACGTGGTACACACGTGCGCTGCGCGACGAGCCGATCGAGGGCCGAGGAAGGGGCCCGGGGCGCACATGCGCGCGCTCGTACGACGCATTGACGTTACGCGCACGTACACATGCATGCTAGCTGCAGGCAGCCTGCAGCCTGCAGCCAGTTGACAGTGTTGGTCCGCGCGCGTGTACGTGATCAGAAACAAATCTCTTGGCCCTTCGTTCTGAAACAGGCTTAGGCACACGCACACTAGGCTGCAGGCTCGTGCACGCGTCGGCGGCTGGATTTGTGTCACATATGTGTGCCCGTGCGTATGTACGCGGTCTTTTCCGTCATGAGTCATGACACAATTATCTTGACTGACTTATTTGGATTTGATATGATCTAATAATATAGTTGTAGGGGGAAGTAACCCGATCTGATGCTCCGAAGGTATATTTTGAAGGACCGCCGCGTTCTTGAGAGGAGGAATTTGAAGCCCCGAATCAAATTCAAAGTTTGCGCGTAATCCAGAGTGAACTTCGCCTCCGAAGCATATAGCTTTTGTATGAGTCTCGTCTCCTACTATGAAGGGGCACCATTAAAAAGAGACAAGACGTCTGCTTTATCTAAGTGTTTACACGACCTTTGATCTTTTTGACCCTACAAAGCCCCAAGTACAGTATCCGCTATGGCGGTTGTAACTAGAGGGAAAGATAATTTTTTTCTATTGTATCCATGTCTATAAATACCTCCTCTTTTCTACTGTAAAAGGGACATCGTATACTAATACAAACAAAAACACTTCGAAACTGATTCAAGGTTATTATCCCCTGCGGAGGCCTGGATCGGTACACAATCAACCCCTTCAAGCAATCAACAGGTTATTCTAAACCTGTTAGCGTAATCCTTTGCACCAATAATAGTAATATAGGATGAATTTGGATTATGATTAAATAAATAGTGGATTATTTGATAAACAAAAAATATTTATAGCTAAGAAATAGTTACAATCTGATAATGAATTAATAATTACACTAGTAAGAAGACTCAATTATCTTGACTGTCCGCTTGGTTGCGTACGCATACCTTTCAAAATTAAATCACTCTAACTTACTCATAAATTATCGCTCGTTATAAAAATAATCGGTATTCTATCTTTCTCTCAAAGGTAGTCAATTCTTTTCAACCTTAACACAGGATAATCAACCTCAATAATAAGATTATATTCCTCAAATGATTTAAATTAGGAGAATTTTATGGTGCCCCAAATTTTGTGGACTGTACAATCTGTATGATCTAACGGCTCATATTTGATATCGGTGACATATTACCGCATAGAGATAATAGATCATATAACCTTCTTTTAATATGTGTGTGCCCATATACATGTAATAATTAAAAAAATGCATACTATCATATTAATTATTGTATGTACTACAAAAATAAAATAGTGAATAAACTTTTCATGTTGGCAACATTCATGCAGATTGCTTTCCATAATCACACTAGTTAGCTAATTTTCTTTTTTAATTATTTATTTTAAATATATTTAATCAATGGTTTATATTAGTTTTAACTATTATCTTCTAGAGTATAAGAGGTATACTTCCCATGTCCGCCTGAACACGTTTAACAATGAAGTTCTGAGTAGATTTGATGCCAGCTAACTCACATCCCTTTCACACGTATACCGTAAATGGACACTTAAATTATCTAACCAGCAAATTCGCTAGACAATTCAATAATCCAAATATGGCCTGTCTGGCTGAGCCTGATTTGGCCATCCAGACACTGAAATCTGAATGGTGTTTATCCCCACGAGCAGAGCATGACGTTTTTTTACAATCGAAGCAACCAACCATTCTCTCTCTCTCTCCCCTTCCGATGGATGAGTGGCACCAACCTGCAGGAGTCCGGGGGCACAGCATCACGGAAAGCGAAGAAAGGGGAAAATACGCCATCTGGTGGTGCAGCTGCCACTGGAATAATCTTGACCCAAAGAAAGTGGCAGTGGCAGTGGCTGTGGCTGTGGCTGCGGCTGCAGAGAGGATGAACAACCCTATCCTCCTACACCCTTTGCCCCCATCATCCATCCATCATCCAGCCAACAGCAACTTGTTCTGAGCGCACTACAGTGTAGCAGCCTTACGACAATAGACAACAGAGAGGTGTTCCTTTCTACCTTAATTCGCATCATGTACCAGGCGACACGACAAGGATAGGCCCGGCAACTTGGTACCCGTTCTCTCCTCTCCATATCAGTCGCTAATGTGAATGAATCTGGACTGCATATATGATATATGTGCATGGTATCTGGGACGCGTAGGCCCTGCATGCGCCTGAACTGAACAAAACCGGATGCGGCTGAGGAGCAGATTTTTTTTCAGACTGATTATTACGGTCATCGATCTAGTTTTCGTTGTTACTAATCTAACTTAGTAAAAACAATCTGATAATCCGTTATCATATGCCAATAAGATATTAAGGGCACGTTTGTTTCAGCTTCTGATAACTACAACTGCTTTTAGAATCTGACACGGAAACAAATAACGGTACAGATTCTGGACTCAGATTGTGAGAATCAGTAGCTGAAGAATCTGAAAATGAATTAAAATCCAAAAGCTGAAAAACACGAGCTACTCAGACTAGCTAGCTACTGAGAATCTCTAGCTGCTAGAAACTGAAACGAACATGCACTAAGAATGATTTGTAAGCAATTTGATTACGGCAGTTAGGCTTATTTAGAATAACTTATTGGTAGCTTATGTTCAAAATAGAAACAGATTATATGCCAAATAAAACTATGGCCGGGTGATGTAATAATCATGACCAGTAACACAACTAATCATTAGAATCGGTTGTTTTCTTGCTTATCCGGTAATCAAAACTACGTTATGATCTGGATTATTCTAAACTGTCCAGAAGTTGTACGAGGCGATGCAGGCACCACCCAGTGTTGCTACCCATTGCCATCTCTGAATTGAATCTATAGCTTCTTTCTCACCTGACCTGTGGTTTGCAGGTTGCATGCACGAGTGGCGTCTGTCATGGACGGCAATAGAAAGAGAGGACGGGTACAAGCTGCCAGGGGATAAGAATATATATCTGAATCTGGATTTGCAGATGTGTTTTTTTACTTACCTAAAGATCTAAGCGTAAGCTGTCAGAGAAACAGTGGGCTGGTTATTTCGTGCTTAATTTGGGTCAAAGGCCGTGAGACGACCGTGCGCGTGCCACCACAGGTTAACCTATTACTAGTAAAAATACGCGCTTGACGATGGGACTTATTTTATTACTACGATAATAAGAAAATTTTCACTGTCTATACGCAAAATTCAAAGTTTTGCTTGGTTTTTTAAAAATCTAAGTACATTTCCACAAAATTCTTAGTTTCTGCTTAGGAGAGGAATGCAGCAGCTGCTGTCGAGGCCTGGGGAGCAGAGGGAGGAGGCCGAGACGAGAATTAAAGACAGACTCAATTATTGAAATTTTTTCGTACGGACTACGGAGTAAGTCCGCATGTCCATTTGGTGATTGACATATGATCTTACTTACCAGTGTTAAAATCTTAGTGTTTAGTGGCTCTCTCTGCTGGTCGGCAATTACACATCCTAATGATGTCGAGTTTGTAATTCCCCCCCCCCCCCACAAAAAAAAAAAACTTATCAGTTATCATAAGCATATATATCTTATTCGATCTGAATAAGGCGCACACAGGAGCAGCAGATTCTGATTACACGAACTAATTAAAAAGAAGTACGGACATTACTGTATCCACAGTTAGCACTACTTGCACAGCTTTACAGGCATTGTTCATAGCTCTTTTTATCCCTTTTTTATATCCATTTGGCAGGCAGGTCAGACAGCAGGCAACATCCATGGCCATTAATTCGCATATATCCTGCACTGAACTACACTGACGAAATTGGAGCATCCTAATGGTGACCACTGACCACGACGACGGCGACGAGGAGGAAGATAGCACGGTGTTTGCAGGTCGGTGTCGTGTCATGTGCCGACGGACGGCGTCGACGAGAGAGACATGCCGAGCTCCAGGTCAAGTGGCGTGCAGTGTCCATGCGAAGGCTGCTGCTCCATCAGAACCACCGGGAACGACGGCGGCCTTGCCGCCGGTGCGCCTGAACCCGACGGGAAAGAGACGCCCACCATGTCATCTTCCTCGGTGGAATTCAGATCGATGGCCGCCGCCGCCGCCGCAGCAGCAGCTCTGTCAGACGATTCATGGCGCGGCGTGTTCATCAGCGACAGAGAAGTCGACGCGCCTTCGCTGCTCAGTTGCTCAGAGACGCGCACACCGTTCTCGCTGATCGGCACCTGCTTTTTACATAATGGAGTTGGCACCAAAACGGCCATGAAAAAAAAATCAAGAACTCAGAATTAAGGTAGCTAGCTTGTGTGTACGTACCATGTCAAAGAGGCTAGACCGGCGCTTCTTCTTCCCGATGCTGCTCTGCCTGAGGAAGAACTTCTGGGCATGGCTGGCGACCTGGGTCGGAGTCCTCGTCGTGACGTAGCTCCGGGAGATGCCTCGCCAGTCGCCCTTGCCGAGCTTCTCCAGGCCGACGAGGAACAGCCGGTGCTCCTCCTCGCTCCATGGAACTCCTGTCATGTTCATACCGATTATTAAATTTGATAAACACGTTGAGAGCTTCAGGTGTTAGATGCAGAGCACCAAATGCTCAGGATGACAGGTTGTCCTGAACATCACTTTAGTAAGTAAATATAATAAAAGGAGGCAAATATCTCTTTCTTCCTTGCTGCACTCACAGAAGAAGATAATGTAACTTCTACTGATAGGGATAATGCAACTTTTGTTAGGTCTGGATGATAAACTAAACAAAGGACAGAAAATTAGGTAGGTAAGAAAAGGCTCTGAATTTCCACACAAGAACTTTTTTTTTGTTGAGTTGAACCTTGAAACACAATTATCTCTTCTTCTTCCATAAAAAAAATGGCTATGCAAAGCATGAATACAGTAAAGCCATTACCTTTCTTCCTCTCCTGGACAACTCTGCCATGAGGGCCGTCAGACAGGTACCCATTGGACGCCCTCTCCAGGCCCTCGTCGATCGACAGGAGCATCGACGAGGACGACGACGACGACGGCGAGACGAGCGAGCTTGGGGCCGCCAGCTGCAGGCAGTCCATGCTGTAGCTCTTCTTCATCGCCGACACGCCGCCGCCGCCGCCGCCGACGCCTGCAGCGACATGGACCTGCACTCCGAAGAGCCTCAGCCCTCTACCCCCTCCTCCGCCGCCGCCGCCATCGTAAAGCATGGCTTCTCTCTGTCCCGGCGCGCTGTGGCTGCAGGTTCTCGAGTTGTGGCCGTAGTTACCACAGTGGGAGCACTTCCTGGCCATGGTGTGGCTATAAATCGCCTCGCTGAATCTGTCCTGTGCCCTTCGCGGCAGAGACGGTGAGAGAGATGGGTGGAGGCCAGTGCGTCCACAACCGCGCAGCTGCACAGTGGCTGCTCTTACTGTCTACTGCCGCTGATGGCTGTCTAAGCTAACCCAAGCTAACCGAAGGTAGCTTAGGGAAGAAATCTTACGCTTAAGTACCCACTATAAATATGCTTTCTGGTGGTGGTGATTAGGATATGGATGTGGACGTGCTGTTGGATACACGACCATACAAAAAAATTGCAATGATAATTGAGGTCGCATTCTAGATCATGTAGCTTGGACTTCACTGCCAATTTGATTGGGTGGTGGTTGTCCTTCTTAGGACACGCAGGGGCAGGAATTTCACGTGAATCCGTTTCGTTTTCGTACGGGACGGGAAAAGAATTCTAAGGAGCAAATGTCACGTAAGGAGCAGGGTAATGTGTGGTAACATGCTCTTTACAGAGGTTTCCGATTAGTGTTGCCCAAATGGATGTGTGTTGGAAGCTGACATGTGTGTAATTAGGGTGGCGTTAGCAAAACCACTCTTTAAAATTGTAGGGTGAGATATTTTTCAATATCGTGGGTGTTTTTCAGACGATAAAACTTTTTAGGGGTTATTCAAACTCCAGCGATATTTTGAGTGTGTAATTCATATTTTTTTTTAATTTTAAGGCCCGATATATATATTTTATTTCTCCAAATATACCCTTGAAATAAAAAAATATAGGTCTACTTGTTGGTGTCATTTTACATACATGTACCTACTCATTGGATAGTGTATAACACAAGCCTTTTAAAAAGTTAAGCTATTCATGGTATAATAATTAGGTAGTGTGTGTTCATAAGACAACCATGTGCACCAATTTTAGGAATACAGACAAACTTGCATGCTGCTAGGTACTTATGTAATATGCTCTATAAGTTTTCTTCATGATCAACAATTTCAGTATTAATTCTGATATTTTCTCAAGAATTATAAAATCAGTCTTCCGTCGATGTCTCTGATACTAAGAGATATTACAATTAATACTAGAAATTATGATACCTTTAATTTCCCATTAACTTATCTATCTCGTAATTACCTCTGTAATGAAAATAACCGTGTAAAATCATATGTAACTCGTGTATGTACAATAAAATGTAAAGTTTTGTAAGCATAAGTGGTCTGTCTACACCAACAAAAACATGGATAGTTTTATTTATTTTTTCTTGCTTGTTTCTGCAGTTTGCAGAGGAGCTGGTGAAAGAAACAGGGTACGCATCAGTAGAGCTCTGGCTTCTGAAGCTGAAGTGAAGCACTTGAAGTTGGCTATATCCTGTTTCACCACTCTATTTATTTTTTTGTAAAAGTGTTTGGTTCGAATCTAACTTCACATGACAAAGAAGCTGGAGTTAGAGTCCTACCAAATGCACATGTAATCTGGATGAAGCTCTGTCAGATTTTGTGAATCTCGACCGGCTCGAAATGAAAAACCTTTCGGTAAACCGGCTAAGCTCAGAAAAGACCAAATTTAAAATCTTATTTGTTTGCCAAAATCCGTCCAAATTTCACACCGTCCCTAGACGAATTCCGTGAAACTTGATTGGTGATACCGATGCCAAGCCAAATCCGGTGTTGGATGAAATAGTTTACCCTGGGATTCATGCACGTTGCCTAAACGGGGGGAATTCACGGGCGCGGGCAACAGAACGTAGCAGTGCGTGCTCCAGTGACAAATCTCCACGACGTCACACATGACACGTCCCACGTAGGTTACTTGGGCTGTCCGTTTCTGCACGTGAAAAACTGCATGCATGTGTGCTCTGCTTTGTCAGTACATTTTATATACAAACGTGTCCAGAGAAACAATCAGCCACGAGTTTAAAAAAAAACGGTGATTTACTTAGTTCCTAAGCGTAGATCTATACGACAATTGGCAAGGTTTGAGCTTAATTAAGCTCTCCTAGCTAGCTTACCAAGCTCACCTATAAGTGCAGTGTCACTGAAATGGCTTCACATGTAGAGAAAATTTAAGGTCTTTGAAGAGGTACCGAGAATTATCAAGATTTTTAGTATTAATTTTGAATTTTGGTGCTTCCTCGTATATACCTCAGGTACTAGAAAGTACCAAAATTAACATTTTTTACATTTTCATCGCGGTTGACACTATTTCAAGTGATTCGTAGAAACCGAAACGTTTCTGTACTCTTAGGTTATTTACAGTGGTGAGTTTCATAACACTTTTCCTAAAAGTCCACATCAACTTTGCAACTGAATGAAATACCCTCCCTCAGTGGAGAGTTTCATTTCACTATTTCATAGGCTAACCAGTGTAATTAAATGCAACTAGCTCTCATGAAATACCCTCTATCTGATGAAACGATTTGACTCTCAGTGGGAGTTTCATTTCATTCGTCTTGGAAATGGATTAGCATCATGTCATGGTGATGACACTACTTCATTCTCTTCTCTCATTAATTGAATGCCATATCACTAAAAAATTTAATATGACATGATAATTAATACCATAAAACATTCCATAAAACTCCCATTATGAATAGCCTTACTTCACTCGCTCAGCTCCCAGGGAGAGTCACGCATCCAGATGGCTACCATTAAATACACCTGATTAAAGAATTAACCTAGAGTCTAAATTCTAAACTAATGGTCAATGCACATCTTCTTCTGCCAGTTCTTTTCAAGAACAGCTAGCCTTTAATTATCTTACCATGCTTGATTGGACAGATTCAGGGAAAGGCCATGTCGAAACTGGAGAGTACAAAATACGGGAACAGAAGTTGTTCTACTCGTTGCTATATATCCTATCTAAACCTCAGTGTTCTAGCTAATTGGATCCATATATAGCCGAGAATATTTTTCATTATCTGCAGTCTTTGTGAATTCTCGTCTGCTGCAACTTTGTTCCACTTGGAATCTTCGATCCAGCGATAAAGAGAAAAAGAATTTGAGGAGAGATCATGCTAGCTACCCGTAGTCCATGACAGGGACACCCATTACTGAATTTAATGTAACATGTTTGCATCAGATAAGATGGGGATAATATTGTTTGTTTGGGCTGTGTTCTTCCACTGCCTCGCCTTAGACAAGCAAGGAGGTACTATCAGAAAGACAGCTACCAGATTAGCCATTAAAGCGAGGTATGTAGTAGGTGCTGGATATAGTTTGATTATGCTCTATGATAGATCCGTTCTAATTTGCTAGCTACTTGCGCTGGTCTGCAGTGCTTTGGTGGCTAAGCGCCTATTTGGGAAACTTGTAGTTGTTTCTAATTTTAGAATCTAAAACTTAAATAAATGGTTTAGATTCAGATTAATATCGCGATAATCATTAGCCGTGGAATTTAGAAATGAATTAGAATCTAGAAGTTGGAAAACACCAATTTCTTCAAATTCTCATCAGCTAGATACTCATGTCCTGTTTGGGGAGCTTTTGACTGATAAGATACTTCTAATATCTAGAAGCTTTCCAAACGGTACCTTGAATAGCTCACTCGAATAGCTCAGATTTTCAAAATATGCAGAATCAACTAATCCCTTCAAGCTTAGTAGCTGACCATAGCTTCTCCAAATTCTGCATATTTTTATTTACCCACCACATATTAAATAAAACTCACTCACTCAACAACCAGCTACTCCAACCAATCAGCTAGATATCCGTACTAACTGATTCCAAGAATCTGCAGCTCCCCAAATAGACACTCAGACTATTCAACTACTCAGACTATCCAACTAATTAGAGTAACTAGCTATCAGAAGCTCCCCAAAAAGCCCCTAAGTATAGTATAGGTGACTAATCCATGCCATTATCTGATCTAGAGCTTTATCCTCGGCACACGATGCGTTCAATAATTTTATCTGGTCTAATAAGTTAGGGTTCTTGAGGAATATCCTTGTCCATGATGTAGGCATATGATCGTCCTAATGAGGCCCAGCGATTTCGTCCATGCACAAGTGGCCACATTGTGTTGTGTTTTACACGCAAGTAAAGTGACTTTATATGTGCATGACTTTTACTGCAGTAAATAAATAAATAAATATTCCTTATTTATGGTTGAAGAAAATGTATTCTCTATCCACAAAGGAACAATGAGGACACTTTATCCTTATCCGTTTCGAACATTGTCATCTCCTTTTCGGTTTCAGGGGTTTAAAGTGATAAAACATTTACTGATGTTTTAATGGAATAATTGTTATGAAAGATTAATTTCTAGATTTTTTATTACGTTCGCTTATACGTAGACACAATAATTCTCTGTTTTCCCGAGTTATAGGAACAATACCATCATTTTCGTGTGTGAGAGGAGGCCACACATGTGATACGATGACTTCTCACGAGGTATCGTCGGTTCTTATGAAATCCGATGTTAATTTACTCACGTCCTATCATTTTATATATATATATATATATCTTTATTTTGGAAAGAAATCAGCCAAATGGCAAAAAATGCAATAATTGATGTAAAGCTTGGAATGTTAGCTCGATGGCCAGCCAAGATGTTAATGGCTTAGGGCTCTTTTGGAATGCATGGATTTTATAAGATTTTCGTAGAAATTGTACTAAATCCTCTAAATTGTTTTTGAAAAAACTGTTGAAAATTTCAAAGCATATGTACATGATTAATACCGTATTGCCTATAAAGCGGGATAGAGACTCACTTATAAGGTGAAGTTATCTCTATTTATTAAATAGAGAAAATTCATAATGACTGCTAAATCCACATGCACATGCACATGCACGCGTATTCGCGTATTTTTCGCATGAGACACCACGTGACTTGTGACTTGCGACGAGCGACAACGCGCATGGTAGCAGAATAACATCAAGTCAATTTGATTTCTTTGGACTTTCATGTATACATTATCTGTATCTAAATGCATTATTTTAATGTGATTAAAACTGAAATTTGGATAGCCATCAAACGCTAGAATAAATATTTCAGTTACTAGTCGTTTTGCATACGAGATTTAAAACTTCCGTTATTAGTATTTGTGGTCAACTTTATGTGATATGAATCTAGCAGTTATTAGTAATAAGTTCACAATTTTATTCTGGTATTACTATGGTTGTCTATAAAAAATTGGAGACGCCCAATCTGAAGACTTCTTTTTTATCCCCATTCTTTCCTTCCCATCTCTGCTCCATTGCCTTGAGTCCGTTGAGCTGCTTAGACTTCATCAACTTTCTTTCTAGCGTGCACCGGATTAAAAGAAGAGTGAGATCTCTGAACCATTGTCGCAGAGATTACCTATACATGACGACAATCAGGTTTCTAGGCTGCGCTTGTGCGCGACTACTCGTGTGAACCTCGACACGACTACTAGAATCACCTACCCAATCTGATAAATCAATCGAAGTAATTAAGCTGTCAGTAGAAGCTACTACAGAAGTAGAGAATACTACATACATTCCATCGATCTTAGGTTGTGTTTGGTCGAGCTGAAGATTCTAAAAAAACTGCTGTGAGATGTGAACTGTGGAAAAGTTGGGAAAGTTGTTTGATTAGAGTAACTGTTGATTTCTGTTTTAATAGTAAATATCTGTAATATCCTGATTATTAATTGCATTGTTAATACTTAGTCTCAATATAAAACATTGATTTGTTTAATGACGTGCATCTATGTTTTCCAATAATCATATATCAACTTTTACTCTCCGAAAATTATTTAGTTTCATCTACTCTATATCAAGGTCACTGAAATTATTCATTAATGCCAAAGGGGTATTTCATTAATGGTAAATATGAGTAATTTCTATCAAAAGTTAGTTGTGGAATCCGTGGAATTTGGGGTATACCTGCTTTTAAATTTGTATTGTGAGAATCCGTAGATTTTTAAAAAGCTGAGTATTCTTTGGAGCTGTTTGGTTCAGATTCCGACTACCGAACTAAGAAGTTGGTTGAAAAATCTGAACCAAATAGACCCCTTAATTACACTCAATCCCAGCTAGTAGCTAGCTAGCTGTTCTTATACTCTAGTAATATATAGAATTAAGCTAGGAAGCAGGACTTGTGGTCATCACATCGATCTATTTATCTGAGTTATATTTTTGATTTAGCGATTATCAATAATCTGATGAGCATAAATAATTACGGGGATATCACGCGAAGGTCGGAGACAGTCAGCACGCGCCGTACAGCCTCTTGCAGCGGAAAGCCAGCGCCGAATCGATTCGCTTAGCGTGTCATCGGTGACACTGCAGTTCGTTGCTTCCGCCGCACACCACCGTACCGGTCGCCGATCGATGGCGATGTGACGACCACCGGAGCTATACCTCCAACTTTATCATATCATAACCTGCAGCATATATATACATGGAAAACATGGCGAGTTGGCTACAAGATCAGGTCAACCCCGTGCGTGTGTGTGCGTGTCCTGCCTTTATCTAGGAATTTTTGCTCTTATGCCACAAAGCTAAGTGATGTTTACTTTTTTGTCACGTCCGGTGTGTTTGACAACTGGACCCATCAAACACATGTCATACACTCATATGCGGCAAAAAAGCAAATTCCACCAACTTATATGTGGCCTGAGAACAAATCTCCCTTTATCTATCTATGTTTATACGCTAATTACATTTTTAGCATCACTTGTTTTTATATAATAGTAGAAATCATTTTTAACGTTTAGATGAAAGAAAATCAAATGAAATGTCATGGTTATATATGTTCTATTAACATCACAACTTAACGCGCAAAAAACGATCTAAAAAATACTAAGTTATAGCTAAATTATCCTACCTATCTATATACCTTGGTTGAACGAACTACGTAACTTTATAAGGCACACCTAATTTAAATGTTAGAATTTAGTTTTGGGATTAATTTAAGATTTTTTCTGTTATTTTCTTTTTTCCAGACTTGGTAAGATTACATGCATCAAACTCTTACGTCAAATTAGTTTTTATGGTTAGTTTACGTGATCAACAAAAAACACCCAACCAATCAGAACGCGACCGGCTAAGGCCCAGTTTGTTTGAGTTTTTGCTTTCCAAATTTTTTAGAAAACTGGCTTTTAACTTTTGCAACTTAGAATGGTGGTTTTTCGAAAGCTAGCTTTCAAAAAGCTAATACCGTTTGATAACATAGCTTTGGGAATTGTGGGATGGAGTGACTATTCTATGGGGTCCACAAAATATCGTCACGAGAGCGGGGCGTGGCTGTGCGGGGCGGGGCGGGGAGGCCGGGAGGCCGAGCGGTGGCGACGTCAGAATGGGCAGCGGGGTTGAGCGACGGCGACACCGAGCGAGTGCGCGGGGAAGGGCGGGTGACACCAGACGGGGCGGCGGGGCCAGCTAGGGTGACGCCGGGGGACAACGGGAAAGGTGTGGCGACGTTGGACGATCGAAGGAGAGAGAGACAACACGGATGGAGATGGAAAGCTGCGGAAACCTCACATTTCACTATTTCCGAGTTTTCCATGTAATCATAGCTTCTGTGGCTTTTGGCTTTCAGAAAGCTCAGCCTAGAAACTGATTGTTTATTTGAGCTTTCAACTTTACAGGGTGGAAAGCTACTAACAACCTCAAACAAATAGGGCCTAAGTTAGATTCTTGGTCGTCCTCACCAGTCTATGCCTCCATCGAGCTTCCCATGAATTCATCTAAACACAAGACTTTTCTATATGTCATTGTCAATGACTGTGCGGTCCCTATCTATCAAAGACACATCGATAATATATTAGCAAACCGTGAAAATTATAATGACACAGAAAGAAATTAACCCTTAATCTTACACTAACTTCTCTTGAAACAATTCCACAACACAAAGCATTCACATGTGATTCTTTGTTTTAGAATGAATTCATCTGATTTTCTCTACGAAACTCCTTCATTACCATAATCACGTGGTAGGCAGGGTTTGCAAAATTAGTAGCAGTGATGGCTGGATAAACGGTTAGTTACCCATTCAATTTCTACAGCCGGTTCTGTACAGTACGCCCATTATCTTTTAAGATATAATACTTAAGATTAATCTAGATTATTGATTTTAGTTAAGATTAACAATAAACTAAAATTAAAATACTTAGTACCGGCGTATAATTGGAAAATATACGGAGAAAATTAGAAAGTTAGTACATAAAATTGGAAATTTTGCGTAAAAAATCAAGGATTACCTGTTACCTTTTAGAAGGTAATAGTTCACTATCTTTAATCCCAACCATTAGATCAAAATAAATGAATGGTCCACGATAGCCTTCTACAAATCATTATATGAGGCAACGCTTATGGATCCATTTGGTTACTTAGGTGAGGCCAGATGGAATCATCTCGTTTAGTTTGATTGTCATTTGGTTTATGGGCGAACTTGACAAGATCATCTCTAGATGCTAGACAACCCTATTATTTTTTTCCCAAATGACTATCTCATCACATCTATGCTTACGTACTTTAAATCAAACACGAAACTAGATCATTCCATTAGAAAAATTTTAAAAAAAACTTGACAGAATTAATTCCATCTAAAAAACGAGATTTAAAAAACCCAAATGAAGGAGAATTTGGAAGCACAGTAGCAAACGTCTACAACATTTCCAAACAAACAGGCTCATTAACAACACCTGAAGGCCCAATTAAAGCTCTACATGTCCCAGCGAAATCAGGCCTCAGGCCCACAACGAACTACTGAAATGACATAAATGCCCTCCAGGCGCAGCTGCGGCTCATGCCGTAGGACACAGTGGCACGTCAGTGAATAATACCAAGCTGTACCCTAAATTCGACATTTTACATTGATCCATGAGGCTAATAAGCGCAGTGCTCTCGAGTCCAAGTGGCGGCTAGGGTTAGGGTTTTAGGACCACCACCACCACCACCACCACCTCAGTCTTCTACCTCCGCCTCGAAACCTCCCACGCATCGTCGGCCTGGATTCGTCAATCGGGTTGCGGGCGGTCTCGTCGCCGGCTGGGTTGTTCTGATCTGGTTCGCTGTTTTGCGAGGGTGATTGGTGGTGCGCGCGCGTGGGACGGGCGAGGCGGGGGGAGGATCCCATGGGGACGAAGAACCAGTTTGACCTCCTCGTCGACGTCGACAACGACGACCCCTCGCACCTCATCGCCGCTGCGGAGAAGGCGGCCGCATCGCCCAAGCCGGCCGTCCAGTCCAGGCTGCCCACCAAGCTGCCGCCGCCGCCGCCCGCGCAGGCTGGTGAGTTGACGCATGCTGGCTTGGATCGGATTGGGTGGCGGGGATTTTAGGGCTCGCGTTCTGTGATTGGTGTAGGATTCGCGGGACTGAGGAAGATAATTTTACTTTGTTTTAGCCAAAATGTGTGTGTTTTTATCTGGGATGCCCTGTCCTGATGTGCCAATCCGTTGTAGTGTAATACTAGCACAGCGTTGTGTCAATGTACCTCTGCGAGTGTTGCAGGCCGATGAATCTTCATTCGATGGCTACTTGGTGTCTTCAACCTTCTGCCGAGTGGAGGTGTGAGAGATGGCGGGGAGGACACAACGATGTCCTTGGCGGCATCTTTCCTGGCACTGGCAATATCAGGACTCTTGCATGGCTTGCCAGATTAGTTTTTTGGAGTTGAGTGGTGGTGGGAGCAGGGTAGGGGTCGGTTGGGCCAGGTTTAGAGGGAAGGTCAGGGTGGTGGATGACTGGTAGTGGGTGGTGGACATGGTGATGGCGAGGAGGTGGTGGTGCTGCTGGAGATGGGGAGGAGAGGCGGGGTGGGGGAAAGCTTGCTGGAGTTTGATTAAGTGGGACAATAGTGGCGGTGCGGATAAAGAGGAAGATGAGGAAAGGCGGCTTTGTGGAGGGGCTGCTGACAGGTTGCGCTGGGTCTGGCGCTAACATGCCCACAGTTCCAGGGGGTTGTGAGTCCATGAGTGGCATTTGTGGGATGAGATAGAGAGGAGGGGAGGTGAATAGAGTTAGTTATTCACGGCACAAATCTTGGCACAATCTGGGCAATCCAAAAAGTGACTGATAGATTAGACAATCAGGCAACTGACAAATAGGCAAATCCTCTAGTACAGTTTTGTGCCACAGGTTTTAAATGAGTATGTTTGTTACAATGTTAATTTGTTAATGCAGTAAGGGAGTCCAGGAACTATGGTTCTCCAGCCCGTGATGGGGCAGGACGCAGTGGGCCAGGGCGTGGCAGTGGTGGCTTTCGTGGAGGCAGGATGGGCCCAAGGCGTGATTTTGGCGAGGGTGACTCCAATGGTGTAGAGGGAGGGTATGGTGGAGGTGGCTTTGGAGATGGAGTGGTGAGGAGAGAAGAGGGTGAAGGGAAGCCTTCAGAGAGGGGTCATGGACCACGCCAGCCTTACCGTGGTGGTGGCCGCCGTGGTGGCTACACTGCTGGGGAGGCCAGAGATGAGTCTGGTCATGGCCCTCGCCATGCCTATGAACGTCACAGTGGCACAGGTCGAGGGTATCAGATGAAACGTGAAGGAGCTGGCCGTGGCAACTGGGGAGCTGTGACTGATGAAGCACTTGCCCAGTTAATGATGACACCAGAAACTTCATATTCTATTTAAAGACCTATTTCTTGTTTACTGGGCTGATACAAGTTTAATGTTCTTTTGCAATTCATTTAGGGAATCTAGTGAGGCTGTTAGCACAGAAAGGGTTGCTGCTGTGGCTGAGGATGAGAGCAAGCAGGAAGATGTACTGCAGTCTGAAGTTGAGAAACACAAGGAGGGTGAGTCTGATAAAGAGGAGGCAAAGGAACCTGAGGATAAGGTATAACTACAGTTTTGTGATGTACCACATTATATTCTAACAGTGTCATCTGATGTAATCAAGGCTGTGCTGGTAGTGGTAGTAACAAAGAGGTACACCATTTCTCCTAAAAAATGGCATAAACCACTATGTTTTGAAATTAACAGAGAACACAACCTAAGTCTCATAATAAATTGACTTAGCACACTCTTTTCTATTCAATCTTTTGAGCATGTATATTTCTCACAGCCTCACCTTCAATTGATATGCTAACCTGACACTTAATCTGACCTTTTAAAATCCATACTGTTTAATTCTTGAGTCATGTTAAAGTTTAGAGGTAATTTATTGATTTCTTCAGATAAGAGTCCGGAGCCACTGCCCAAAGTGATTTTTTTATGGAAACAATAAATACAATCTATAAATTTATTCTTCCTGTACGTCTGTACAATATCTTTGATATTTTACTCATAAAGATTGGCCACCACCCAGATGAGTCCTATGATGGAAACAGTTATGTTCTTTCAATTCAGTTGTAAAGTCTATCTTGAAGATTTCATTTCAGTTTTCTAGCTGATCTGGTTATTGTTCTATGGTTGCACATCCACTTAACACATGCACGCGGGAAATAAACCAATGCATTCTGCAATGTTTGGATTTTTACCTGATTTAACTTAATATAATCCTTGTTACTCATATTATTAAATAATCCGTGTGACAAGACGTCCTCCTTTTTCTCTGAATTGCCGTTAATAGCAGTGTTCTTATGGCGTCACCTAGGTGATAAGGCGAGGTTTTGGTCTGGGTGTTGGGGTTGCCACGAAGCAGATGTGTATGGCATCCTAAGTCGTCGCCTTAGCTGCTGTGGTGACGACTTGCGGTGAGGCGGACGTCGCAAGGTGTGCGGGCTGAAGGAGTGCGGGGAAAAACAGCATTGCACGTGCGGGAAAGCAGCTAGCACACCTGCGGGAAAAGCAGCGTGCAAGCGTGTGGGAAAAGCAGTCAGCGTGCATGAGAAAAAGCAGCCAGCGCACGATAGAAAAACAGCCAGAGAGAGGGCAGCCGGTGGTAACACAGGTTATCCTGTCTCTTTCTGGTCTGTCTCCCGTGTAGTATTGGCTTCCCTTTTTTGCTGAGTAATTGTGGCTATGTCGTCAAACCAAGGGGGTAGTGCGGCCTAGCTGGGGATGTAGATGATGTTTGGATGCACAGCAATTTAGCTATAGATTGATTGATAATTGATATAGATATTAGCATGCAAGGGTCTTGCAGTAGCCTGAGCAGTATAGCTAGAGCCTAGAGGAGAGGAGAGGAGACAGCAGTATATGTGTATGGCGTCGCCTTGCTGCGTGCCTAACGGTGCGTTTGGTTCTGCTTTTGAAATCTGCTTCTGCTGTGAAAAAGCAGAAGCTGAACCAAACGGGTTTACCAAAACTGCTTCTGCTGTGAAAAAACAGCTTTTTTCTAGCACAAATTTGGAAGCAGCCTGGACCCTGCTTTTCTGCTTATCTGATTTTTAGTTTAGATTAAATATTATGAATTTAAGGTGTCTTAATTGATTTAACATTATTATGGTTTGTATTGCATTGCAAAATTTCATGAGATAATGTAGTTGTCGTTTACTTTATAAGATGAACTATGCACTTTTTTATTTATCTAATATATTTTTAGTTATTTAGTTGCATCAATGTTGAGTGTTTTCTATTTATATATATGTATAGAATATTATAGTGATGAAAATTATGTAAGTTATAAAAAACAGTCTGCTCATAGTAGTTTTTTCACAGCAGTTTCAACCAAACGACTTTTAGCTTTTTCACAGCAGGCAGCTCACAGCAGCTTTTTCACAGCAGACAACTCACAACAGCTTTTTCACAGCTCACGGCAGAATCAAACACACCCTAACTCGCTTAGGCATTTGGAAGGGGGTAGGTCGCATCGCCTTGCCTTATTGCCATAAGAACACTGGTTAATAGTTATACTTGTCCATTGAGCAGAAACCAGATCCAGATCTTAGGCACCATCTTGAAGCACTGAAGCTTAAGTGCTTAACTGCGTATCTACTCAACCATATAAAAGTGATGATATTTTGTATTTACTACCAGTTGGTAAGATGCTGTCTAGTGAATTTGAGCGTACAAATACAAGCATTTGGATACTTGCAATTTTATCTCTTATCTTTTTTACAGCATATTTTTTGGTAGGCTAGTAAATAACCTCCCTGATTTCCTTATCGTTTATGTATGGTAGTCTTCAGACACAATTCTATTTCTTGACCCAGGAATAGTTGTCTGTCCAACAAGTCCTGCACAGGATTCTTTTAGGTACACTGGTAGAGAAAGTGTCTGCTGTCCCTGTTCATTATATTCAGTAGTCGGCAGTTCCCACTTCCCAGCCATGCCATTCTTAATCAAACCAATGGTTGTGGCTGATCTGATCCAGTGAGTCTTGCACACCAAAAGAAAGGTGGCCTGTTACAAGTCTCAATTTCACCCAGCCTATAGATACGTAGTGTGGTGGCATCAAGGTTTTCATGCATTACTTCAGCATGTATGAATTCAGGAGGCTGCCATACATAATAGCTATCTCTTGAAAAAAAACTAGCACTTGCATGCATCCCTTATGGAGTTATGTAAAATGTTGGTTGGTTTCTCTGTTACCTTTTTTATTTGTCTATAAAATTCGATCATGATTTTAAATAACTTTTTTTCTGTGCATCTTAATTTTCATTTTTTACCATGCATAAATGGTTGGTAGCCCTAAATATTTTGATTGCCATGATTATTTGTTATAGCATGTTCATGTCCTTAGATGTTTTGTTTTATTGCATGCATCTGCCTTTGTGGTACACTGGTACAAAAGGAAATGTTAGATGCAATACGTTTGATCATTCTTAACTTACAGCCCTCCCCCCTACTCGATTACACAGGAGATGACTTTGGAGGAATATGAGAAAGTACTTGAGGAGAAGAGGAAAGCTTTGCTTTCACTGAAGGCTGAAGAGAGAACAGTTGTGCTCGACAAGGAATTGCAGTCAATGCAACAACTCTCTGTGAAGAAGAATTCTGATGAGGTCTTCATCAAGCTGGTTCGTAGTGTTCATGCAGCAGTTCTTCTCTCCCCATGCACCCAACTTATTCTGTTGCTCACCTTGCACTCTGTTTTAATGCAGGGTTCTGACAAGGGCAAAAGAAAAGAAAATGTTGAAAGGGAGGAACGTGCCAGGAAGGTCTGTACTCCCTTTCCTGACACCAGTCCATTCTGCTCTTGTGTTGCTCCAGGCTCAAGCCATTATCTTTTGTTGCCCAGTCGCTTAGCATCAATGAATTCCTGAAGCCGGCTGAAGGGGAAAGGTACTACAGCCCAAGTGGGCGCGGGCGTGGTCGTGGCAGAGGCCGTGGAGGATTCCAGGATGGCTACAGCACTCAAGGACCAGTTGCTGCACCAGAAATCAGAGATCAAGCACAGTTTCCCATATTAGGTGGGAAATGAGTGCACCATATGCCATGAACTCCTTGCACATCTAGCGGGATTTTAAAACTTGTGTCCGCCCCTCTTGCTTGCTGCATCAGTATTGTCTTGTCTTGTTTGATATCTGCCGGTATTGTCTGGTGTGCAAATCTGAGCCAAATGTTATCAAAGGTAAGCTGAAATTTCTTTATCGGTATCAAGCTAAACATCCATAATATTTGACAATTTTCGTATACAAAATGTTTTAAAAGAATTGCAGATAGCTGTTAAATTTAGTAGCAGTGTACTCTAGAACCGAACTAGTATAATATATAGATTATCAGATACTCATTATCTATTTTTTAAAAATATTAAGCTCTCCGAACATAACCTTTTCCTGGTTAAACCACCGCTTCAATCAGACATCCCCAAATTGCTCCACTTCTGTTGTAGGTGATACATAAACTTGAGCTAAATGATCCAAATTGTTCGTCTGGCACATCAAGCAGAGGTAATTTGTGCCCTAGCAGAATGGACAATGACCAAACTCCCATCGACGCCGTTTATCGGATGCATTGTAGGAACTTGACTTTTCAACAATAACATGGACCAAGTGAATGCACGGGTAGTCTAACGCATCGAGGTTCGTGCCCCCGTGCTATTGCGTAGGCTCTCATTAGGAACTTTACAACGATATTACCTTGATAATGAATCCATAGCGTCTGCTTCGGTCAGTTTGGCATATCAAAGAATAACATAATGAAGAAAATGTGTCGCACACATCGAGTCATCGAGAAAGACTTGCTCCAAATCTTCAACCGCAAAAGAAGCAACTAAAGGCTCATGTGACTATGTGTCTATGTTGCATTATGACTTCAGAGAAAGTTCTTAATGAACAAGTCTATTGTACATATATTTTAATATGATGCCTAAATATGTCTATAACATGTACCATCCATGTACATGTAATCTTATACGGTCAATAGTAGAATGTGTCTCCTACATTTTTTCCATATAGGTTTTTCACGGGCATCTACATCTAGGAGTAAATGAGGGTATCTCCCCTAATGCAAATTCAGAATTGATTGTCTGCGGCGAGGTGCGCTTGGTAAAAACTCTATCATCATCTTTTTTCTTCACACCATCTATATTTTTTGGATGGAAAAATAAACAACAAAGCCATGATTTGAAAGTTTTAAAAATACACGGTATTATATATACTCTACTAAAACATGATGCATGTGGGGATTCATATCATGATATATTAATTTGTTGAGATCCCTGAGTAACAACTACTATCCCTATTCATAGTCCAAGAGCCTAATATGAGGACCCAAAATACACATGGTACATAAACAAGACCTAAACCCTAATCAAATAGACACCCGCCTACCCCTTTGTTCCTCGATCCCTACCCACCTCTTGCCTCTATACTACGCCGCCATCTCCTCTAAATCTTCTCCTCTCTATCCTCCTTCGATCTACACATCTCATATCTCTCTTCCCATCCCACACCCACCCATTCCCTATTTGGAATACTCACCGTGCTACTGCTACACAAGAGAATTGCTCACATATCTAGATCAATATGGCCCTACTCTTTATTGGACCGTGCTACATGAGAGAATCACCCATAGACTACGATCTTCAATTGGACTATTTCGATCCCATTTTTTTCACCTTTTTTACCGATTAAAACACTCATTGTCAAGATTATTGCTTCCTAATAATGGGACAAAAGGCCCTAAGAGCGACATTAGGTTTGACCCAAGCTTTGGTGAAGCATGGCCTAGTAGTTCAATGTGATGGAGATATAACTCCATCACCATCTTTGATTAAATGCTATAAGAATCATACCTCATGGTCATACCCTATTATAGAGTACTTTGAAGCATTATCTTCCATAGCCATATGTGTGGTCATCAACCTTGAATGCTCATTGACACCAATGATGTTTGATGTTGGCACAAAATGACCTCTGTTGCCACATCCATTTGCTACATATTGTTCATGGGGGTATCATTGAGTTGATCACATGTGCACCAACCGTATGGTCCACATAGTAAAAGTTCGCATCTTGTTGTGATTGAATAAGTTGTTCAATTAAACAATGTTATGCAATGAACCATTACACTTGGTAAACATGCATATATACCTGTGCCATAGTAGTTGGGACAAGAGAATCAAATAAATTGGTGTGCTCATATTTCATCATGACTTGGCCATAAGGCGAGACCTGACTATGCTCATACTCCAATATAACTTGCTCATGGGGTGCCCTTGTGGCCATAAATGACCTCTAGCAAGTTAGAGCCAATACCATTGATGGACTCAAGTTTTTTTTTTTTTGTGAAAATGAAGCTTGAGGGTTTTTCACCATAGCGAAAATAATGAGTGCAAAGGAGATAAAATGGTGAATCATTTGTGTGGAGAGAAAAGTAGCCCTACGCACATCTTATATAGAGAAAAAGTAGGAGTACCAAATAGGGGATTAATAATAATACGTTTATTTACCACACATTTTAGGTTGTACAATTAAAAAAATTATTTATTGTGGCCTATTTTGGTAAGTTTATCAACATATTAAAGAGCTATTCCAATTTTGGATTCCTGGATTGAACCTTTAATGAAGCTTCCCAATAGAGCACTTATGATAAATCAATTGCTGGGGTGTACATTTATATATTATTATGGTTGTCACATTTTTTGAATCATATGAACATATAATGTGACACCCTATTATGGAGTACTTTGAAGCATTATCTTCCATAGCCACATGTGTGGTCATCAACTTTAAATGGTCATTGACACCAATCATGTTTGATGTTGGCACAAAATGACCTCTGTTGCCACATCCATTTGCCACATATTGTTCATGGAGCATCATTGAGTTGATCACACGTGCACCAAATGTATGGTCCACATAGTCCAAGTTCACATCTTGTGGTGCTAGAATGAGTGGTTCAATCAAATAATGCTATGCAATGAACCATTACACTTGGTAAACATGCTTATATACATGGACCATAGTAGTAGAGTCAAGAGAATCAAACAAATCGGCGTTCTCATAGTTCATTATCGCTTGGTCACATGGTTAGACCTGACTACGCTCATGCTCCAATATAACTTGCTCATAGGTTCCCTTTTGCCCATAAATGACCCTAGCGAGTTAGAGTCAATACCATTGATGGACTCAAGGTGTTTTTGCGAAAATTAAGCTTGACGTTTTTTTTTGCCATAGCAAAAAGAATGAATGCAAAGTAGATAAAATGGTGAATCATTTGTGTGGAGAGAAAAGTATCTCTACGCACGTCTTATATAGTGAAAAATTAGGAGTGACGCATAGGATATTAATAATAGTACATTTATTTACCACACATTGTTAGGTTGTACAATTACAAAATTATTTAGGGTCACCTATTTTCGTAAGTGTATCAACCTATTAAAAAGCCATTCCCCACTTTTGGATTGCTCAAATGAACCTTTAATGAATCTTCCCAATATAGCACTTTAGGATAATTGAATCGACCCTTGTGTCATCTAGATCAAGACACATGATTTGGTTTTAATACATTAAAAATATGTCATGGCACTTTTTGCTTTTTATAATGACCAATCACCACTTCACCAAGCATGATTGACTAGAAACCAAGATTGAAAGGAAAGCATTTATGCTGCTAGTTATACTTTCTAGTACAAAAATATGGATCATGCAACTTTCTTAATCGTTAGTGTCATGTGTGTTAACGAGCATAATGTGAAATGACTATTATTTTCCACATGTTTATCAACATAATAATCATCGTTTTAAAGCAAAAATAGTTCAAATCAATGTTGGGAGGTGATCTAAGTTTCTCTTGGACTTTGTCAAATGTCCTGAGCACCGTATCTATCAATCGATAAATGTATGTGAAAGTTGCTAAGACAAGGGTGAATAGACAATTCTACAAAACTATAACTCAAAAAACAGAAGCAATAGGTTTTAGACTGTTAGAGATTTTTTTGATTATTCGAGACACCATATATTACGGTCCTGGGAAGAAAACCCTAAACCAAATAATTTTCAATTTTAATCATGACACTACGAGTTAGAATTCATGTACTTCAAATAAACTAGAACTTAATAAACAGTTTTAATAGTATTCCTCTTCTTTCTTGTATAAAGAATCCAATTCCACTAAGGCCCTGTTTGGGGGAGCTGCAGATTCTCAGAATCAGCTAGTCCGAGTATCTAGCTGGCTGGTTGGAGTAGCTAGCTGTTGGGTGGGTGTATTTTATTCAGTGACATAGTAGGTAAATAAAAATCTGCATAATCTGGAGAAGCTGAGGTTAGCCAGCTTTTCAGCTACTAGGCTTGGAGAGACTAACTGTTTCTGCAGATTTTGAAAATCTGGACTACCCGAGATGCTGTTTGGGGGAGTTTCTAGATACTAGAAGTATCTAGCCAGCCAGAAGCTCCCCAAACAGGGCCTAAAGCTGATTGATTAGGTATGACATTTGATTTATTTTCCCTGTCTTTTGTTCAATATATTTGTTCCGTCTTTCTTTCAATTATACCTTGTTTGTTTAACCAGGGCAAGGTAACCATTCACTATACTTTTTGCCTCGAGACATCTCCTTTAGATAAATTTGTGTTATGCTTGCATATTGTGTATGCTGCAAAGTTGTTTTTTGATTTTCAACGTTGCATAGTACTTGTATGATACAAGTGCTGTCAATAATAGAATGTGTCTCTTATGTTTATTCCATATACACACATCTGTATCTTGTGTTGATTTTATTTGTACATTTTTAATTCATAATAGACTAAAAATCCACAACATAAATGCACAATGCTTGGGTTGAGACTTGAGAGATAAAACTTATTATTATCAAATCCAGCACAATGGCAGGAGTTGAGAGCTAAAATTTATTATTGTTCAATCTAACATTGATCACCAAGTAACATGAAGACATGAGACCCTATAGTACTACAACTTTATTTGGAGATCGAGCCCCATGCTAGATCTAGGTCCATCGGAAGAAAAGGAGGGGCTTTCACCCACACCAAGCCCAAACTGATCTCCACCAGGCATCTTTAGTGACAGTTCCAGATCCAATGCAATGCTAGATCTAGGAGCAAATGAGGGTCTCTCCCCTAATGCAAATTCAGACTCTTCAGGTCGCCTATGAGGTGAGCTTGGTAAGAACTCTATCATCCTCATCTTCTTCTCACCATATTTATTTTTGCCGGACATCTTCCTTTTTCCCCTTGTGTGTACCAATAGCTCTTCCTCCTAGATGGAAAATAAACAACAAATCATGATTTTAAAGTTTTAAAAATACATGGTATTATATATACTCTACAAAAACATGATGCATCCATATGTGGATTCATTATATATTAATTTGTTGAGATCCTTGAGAAAAATTGTTATATATATATATATATTTTGATTTGTTTGTGTGCTTCTCATAAACTTTTACATCCCTAAACAATTTGTTTGGAAGGGCCTAACTGATAACTTATCGCCCAACCAAAAAATTACAAAGGAAAATACCAAAATTGCCTATTGCAAATAATCCGTAAATAAATAACAAACAATTTATTAGGAGAACATATACCTTGGGAGCATTGAATTGGTCAGTCAAATTCGGCATAAAAATGGTAGAAACATGGTCGAAGGATCCTTGCGATAGCTCAGTATCAATTGATTTCTTCTTTAATGTCATCGTGAAATACATACATAAAACACTGTATTTTAATGATACTAGATATGGCCAAGAATTAGAGACCATTTTGAAAATAAATAATCTTGTTTCAAAAAATAAACATAGGATATAAGATATTAGAGTTAGAGATGACAATAAGACCTAATAAAAGATCCACGACAATGAATTCACTCATTAGGGTTCCAATTTGGTGGTTTTAATTAGCCACATGGATGCTTATCATGCAATTACCATAACTTGTTGGGCCCAATCGGTCTTGGGTTGATGAAATAAGGGAAAATTACTCGCATGCCATTATAATTTTCAGAAATTGCCTACATGCCACTGTCAGTGACTGTGGCGGCCCCCATCTGGCAGTGACACAACGATGACATTTTGGCAAACCGTAAAAATCGTAATGGCACAGAAAAAATTAACCCATGAAATAACTATTATCCCTATTCATAGTCAAAGAGCCTAATATGAGGACCCAAACTACACATGGTATATAAACAAGACCTAAACCCTAAACCAATAGACACCCGCCAACCCCTCTGTTCCTCAATCCACATCCACCTCTTGCCTCTATACTGCACCACCACCTCCTCTAAATCTTCTCCTCTCTATCCTCCTTCGATCTACACATCTCATATCCCTCTTCCAATCCCACACACACCCATTCCCTATTGGGAATACTCACCGTGCTACTGCTACACAAGAGAATTGCTCACAAATCTAGATCAACGTGGCCCTGCTCTTTCTTGGACCGTGCTACATGAGATAATCACCCATAGATTACGATCTTTGATTGGACTATGTCGATTCCAATTTCTTCACCTTATTTACCGATTAGAACACTCGTTGTAAATATTATTGCTTCCTAGTAATGTGACAATTGGCCCTAAGAACAACATTAGGTTCGACCCAGGCTTTCGTGAAGAATGGCCTAGTAGTTCAATGTGATGGAGATATAACTCCATCGCCATCTTTAATTAGATGCTATAAGAATCACACCTCATGCCGATACCCTATTGTAGAGTACTTTGAAACATTATCTTCCATAGCCACATGTGTGGTCATCAACCTTGAATGCTCATTGACACCAATGATGTTTGATGTTGGCACAAAAGGACTTCTGTTGCCACATCCATTTGTCACATATTGTTCATGGGGCATCATTGATTTGATCACATGTGCACCAACCGTATGGTCCACATAGTCCAAGCCCGCATCTTGCTGTGACTGAATAAGTTGTTCAATTAAACAATGTTATGCAATGAACCATTACACTTGGTAAACATGCATATATACTGGATCATAGTAGTAGGGGCAAGAGAATCAAACAAATCGATGTGCTCATAGTTCATCATGGCTTGGTCATAAGGCAAGACCTGACTATGCTCATGCTCCAATATAACTTTCTCATGGGGTGACCTTGTGCCCATCAATGACCCTAGCGAATTAGAGCCAATACCATTGATGGACTCAAGGTGTTTTTGTGAAAATGAAGCTTGAGGCTTTTTCACCATAGCGAAAAGAATGAGTGCAAAGGATATAAAATGTTGAATCATTTGTGTGGAGAGAAAAGTAGCTCTAGGCACATCTTATATAGAGAAAAAGTAGGAGTACCAAATAGGAGATTAATAATAGTAAATTTATTTACCACACATTATTAGGTTGTACAATTAAAAAAATTATTTAAGGTCACCTATTTTTGTAAGTGCATCAACATATTAAAGAGCTATTCTAATTTTGGATTCCTAGATTAAACCTTTAATGAAGCTTCCTAATAGAGCACTTATAGACAAATCAATTATCGGGGTGTACATTTATATATTATTGTGGTTGTCACATTTTTTAATCATATCAACATATAATGTGACACCCTATTGTACAGTACTCTAAAGCATTATCTTCCATAGCCACATGTGTGGTTATCAACCTTGAATGGTCATTGACACCAATCATGTTTGATGTTGGCACAAAATGACTTCTGTTGCCACATTCATTTGCCATGAGTTGTTCATGGGCCATCATTGAGTTGATCACATGTGCACCAAGTGTATGGTACACATAGTCCAAGTTCACATCTTGTGGTGCCTGAATGAGTGGTTCAATCAAACAATGTTATGCAATGAAACATTACACTTGGTAAACAAGCATATACCTGAACTATAGTAGTAGGGGCAATAGAATCAAACAAATTGGTGTTCTCATAGTTCGTCATGGCTACGTCATAAGGTGAGACCTGACTATGCTCATGGTCTAATATAACATGCTCGTGGGTTACCTTGTGCCCATCAATGACCCTAGCGAGTTAGAGCCAATACCATTGATGGACTCAAGGTGTTTTTGCAAAAATGAAGCTTAAGGGTTTTTTTCCATAGCAAAAAGAATAAGTGCAATGGAGATAAAATGGTAAATCATTATTGTGAATATAAATTAGCTCTACATACATCTTATATAGTGAAAAAAGTAGGAGTGTCGAATAGGAGATTAATAATAGTACATTTATTTACCACACATTACTAGGTTGTACAATTAAAAAATTATTCAAGGTCGCTTGTTTTGGTAAGTGTATCAACATATTAAAGAGCCATTCCACACTTTTGGATTGCTCGAATGAACCTTTAATGAATCTTCCCAATAGAGCACTTATACATAAATCATTTGTCGGGATGTACATTTATATATTATTTCGGTTGTCACATTTTTTGAATCATATCAACATATAATGTGACACACAACACTTTAGGATAATTGAATCAATCCTTGTGTCATCTAGATCAATACACATGAGTTGGTTTTAATACATTAAAATATGTCGTAGCACTTTTTTTTGCCTTTTATAGTGACCAATCACCACTTCACCAAGCATGATTGACTAGAAACCAAGATTGAGAGGAAAGCATTTATTCTGCTAGTTATACTTTCCTGTACAAAAATATTGATCATGCAACTTTCTTAATCGTTGGTGTCATGTGTGTTAATGAGCATAATGTGAAATGGCTATTATTTTCCACATGTTTATCAACATAATAATCATTGTTTTTAAGCAAAAATGGTTCAAATCAATGTTGGGTGGTGATCTAATATAAGTTTCTCTAGGACTTTGTCAAATGTCCTGAGCACCGTATCTATAAATCGATAAATGTATGTGAAAGTTGCTAAGACAAGGGTGAATAGAGAATTCTACAAAACTATAACTCAAAAAACATAATCAATAGGTTTTAGACTGTTAGAGAATTGTTTATTGCTTAGAAACCAATCTTACTATTAAGTTCTAGTTTATTTCTAGTACATGAATTATAACTCGTAGTGTCAATGGATGTATGGCAACTATTTTTGTGTTCTAGGGGCATCCAGAAATAGCCGTCCAACTTATTGACCTGATTGGCATCACATCTATAATGGAGGTGATCGAGCAGGTGTTGATACGGTTGATTGGTGCTCATGAGACCATATATTCAAACTATGGTGATACATTGCGGTGGTTAGAAAATACAAATGTCCTTGAAATTACTGCTGATAAGTTCAACTCATCGGTGAGTTTCTAGAGTCTGTTTTCTAAGAGATGTATATAGTAAATGTGGAAATGGATTTATTCATTCGTCTGGCATTGTACGTCATGGCATATATATATATATATATATATATATATATATATATATATATATACGGGAACGCTATTCTACACTATGAGTGTAAATGCTATTCTACACCGATCATCCCAATCGTGTCCACCCCCCCACCCAATCTCAACCCCTCCATTCCACATCGGTGTAGAATAGCATTTGTATATATATATATATATATATGCTTGTAATTTCTACGAACTTAGGTGGTGTTACTCAAGGTAACATAAATGTTAATGAAATTAGTTACAGTGTTAAGTAATAACAATGTATCAGATTACTAGATTTGTTTGATTAACAAATGTAATGTATTTTGTTTACATTATAGTGTGTGGTTGATAAGTACAATGTATTCTGGCAACGTAATCTAATACCAGACTGGTTAGAGTGTAATGGTTGATTACTAGGTTGTAATCTGATTAAGTGGTATCTAATACCAGTACATTTAAACCAAACAAAATCTAACGTAATTAATTTACACCGTAAACGGATAACACTTAAAATAAACTCAACCAAATGCCTTCTTAGAACTATTCAGATACCTTTTCCTATATAAGTAAGCCCCTAAATATTATTACCACATATTTCCGTTTTTATATTGTATGATATTGCTATGCAGGACTCTCCTGAAATGCATATGCCAATGCTGCCGAAATTCTTTGTGCAGTGACTCGATGTGCACCTCCATCTCTAGCTGCAAAGAAAGATATGTGGTCCAAGTCTCCATCTTCTAACTTTGCTACTGCCACACATTAATCCTTATCCAGCAATTTAGGGAATCCAGTGAACCTTATGCATGGATATTATGCGTAGTGGACAGAAAAAGATGTGCATATATCTACCCTACTCTATAATTGGCGAAAGTTGTTTACCCATCCATCACCTACCATCAAATAAATCCTAGTTGTTCATCAACTAATCTAGATTCGCATCCGTTGGATCACTCCTTGCACATCACCCTTCCCCACAACTATTTTATATGGTAATTATTAATATACGTAAATTATCAATATATGGAAATTGATATGTTTATATGGAAATATATGGAAGATGATATTTTTTATATAAAAATCATTAATATATAGAATGTTGATTATATATGGTAATTATTAATATATGGAAATCTATGGAAATATGAATAGTTTTATATAGAAATAATAAATAAATGGAAAATATATTCAATGACACAATATTATTTTTGGAAGCCTCATAATCCCCTTCTATACTTGCCATATTTCCTTCTCCGGTATCTCCCTATAAAATATGGAGTTCATGGCCAAATCCCACCATCAATTCCAACCCTAGCCTCGTGAACCCGAGCCCGTGCCATGTGTTTTTTCTTTGCCGTCGCCCGCCCTCATCGCCAGCAGTCGCGTTAGTCCTCGGCTCCTCGCTGCTGACTCCATCAAGTCCATCGTCCCCTCCTCATCCCCGATCATTGCTCCGATCAGATCCCTAACCACCGGATCATCATCGCCTCCATCACGAAAGAGCCAAAATTTCAAGAGGAGTTACATGAAGAAGGAGACAACAAGTATAAAGTGTTGATAATATAATTATTTTTTGATTTTCAATGTTACATAGCACGGGTACAATACAAGTGTTGTCAATAATAGAATGTGTCTCCTATGTTTCTTCCATATACACACATCCATAGCTTGTGTTGATTTGATTTGTACATTTTAATTCATAATAGACTATGCTTGAAGGAGAAAAATCCACAACATAAATTCACAATGCAGGGGTTGAGAGCTAAAACTTATTATTATTATCAACTCTAGCACAACGGCAGGAGTTGATAGCTAAAACTTATTATTGTTCAATCTAACATTGACCACCAAGTAACATGAATACATGAGACCCTATAGTACTACAACTTTATTGTGAGATCGAGCCCCATGCTAGATCTAGGTCCATTAGAAGAAGAGGATGGGATTTCACCCACACCGAGCCCAAACTGATCTCCACCGGGCATCTTTAGTGATAGATCCAGATCCAATGCAATGCTAGATCTAGGAGCAAATGAGGGTCTCTCCCCTAATGCAAATTCAGACTCTTCAGGTCGTCTGTGAGGTGCGCTTGATAAGAACTCTATCATCCTCATCTTCTTCTCACCATTTTTATTTTTGCCGGACATCTTCCTTTTTACCCTTGTATGTACCAATAGCTCTTGCTCCTGGTTGGAAAATAAACAATAAATTCATGATTTTAAAGTTTTAAAAATACATGGTATTATATATACTCTACAAAAACATGATGCATATGGGGATTCATTATATATTAATTTGTTGAGATCCCTGAGAAAAAATGGTATATACATATATATATATATATTTGGGTTTGTTTGTGTGTTTCTCATAAACTTTTACTTCCTTAAACAATTCATTTGGAAGGGCCTAACTGATAACCTATCGCCCAAACAAAAAAATTATAGAGGAAAATACCAAAACTGCCTATTGAAAATAATTCGTAAATAAATAACAAACAATTTATTAGGAGAACATATACCATGGGAGCATTGGATTGGTTAGTCCAATTTGGCATAACAATGGTAGAAACATGGTCGGAGGATCCTTGCGATAGCTCAGTATCAATTGATTTCTTCTTTAATATCATCGTGAAATACATACATAAAGCACAATATTTTAATGATACTAGCTATGGCCAAGAATTAGAGAACATTTTGAAGATAAATAATCTTCTTTCAAAAAATAAACATAAGATATAGGATGTTAGAGGTAGAGATGAAAATAGGACCTAATAAGATCAACGACAATGAATTCACTTATTTGTGTTCCAGTTTGGTGGTTTTAATTAACCACATGGACGCTTATCATGCAATTACCACAACTTGTTGGGCCCAATGGGTCTTGGGTCGATGAAACAACTACTATCCCTATTCATAGTCCAATAGCCTAATACGAGGACCTGAACTACACATGGTATATAAACAAGACCTAAACCTTAAACCATTAGACACCCGCCTACCCCTTTGTTCCTCAATCCCCATCCACCTCTTACCTCTATACTACACCACCACCACCTCTAAATATTATCCGCTCTATCCTCCTTTGATCTACGCATCTCATATCCCTCTTCCCATCCCACACCCACCCATTCCCTATTAGGAATACTCACCGTGCTAATGCTACACAAGAGAATTGCTCACAGATCTAGATCAATGTGACCCTACTCTTTCTTGGACCGTGATACACAAGAGAATCACCCATAGATTACGATCTTCGATTGTACTATCTCGATCCCAATTTCTTCACCTTGTTTACCGATTACAACACTCGTTGTCAAGATTATTGCTTCCTAATAATGTGAAAATAGGCCCTAAGAGCGACATTAGGTTCGACCCATGCTTTGGTGAAGCATGGCCTAGTAGTTCAATGTGATGGAGATATAACTCCATCGCCATCTTTGATTAGATGCAATAAGAATCATACCTCATGGTGATACCCTATTGTAGAGTACTTTGAAGCATTATCTTCCATATCCACATATGTGGTCATCAACCTTGAATGCTCATTGACACCAATGATGTTTGATGTTGGCACAAAATGACCTCTATTTCCACATCCATTTGCCACATATTGTTCATGGGGCATCATTGAGTTGATCACATGTGCACCAACCGTATGGTCCACATAGTCCAATCTCGCGTCTTGCTGTGACTGAATAAGTTGTTCAATTAAAAAATGTTATGCAATGAACCATTACACTTGGTAGACATGCCTATATACATGGACCATAGTAGTAGGGGCAAGAGAATCAAACAAATCGGTGCGTTCATAGTTCATCATGGCTTGGTCATAAGGGGATACCTGACTATGCTCATGCTCCAATATAACTCGCTCATGGGGTACCCTTGTGCCCATCAATGACCCTAGCGAATTAGAGCCAATACCATCGATGGACTCAAGGTGTTTTTGTGAAAATGAAGCTTGAGGGTTTTTTGACATAGTGAAAAGAATGAGTGCAAAGGATATAAAATGGTGAATCATTTGTGTGGAGAGAAAAGTAGCCCTACACACATCTTATATAGAGAATAAGTAGGAGTACCAAATAGGAGATTAATAATAGTAAATTTATTTACCACACATTGTTAGGTTGTACAATTAAAAAAATTATTTAGGGTCGCCTATTTTTGTAAGTGCATCAACATATTAAAGAGTTATTCTACTTTTGGATTCCTGGATTAAACCTTTGATGAAGCTTCCTAATAGAGCACTTATAGATAAATCAATTATCGGGGTGTACATTTATATATTATTATGGTTGTCACATTTTTTGAATCATATCAACATATAATGTGGCATCCTATTGTAGAGTACTCTAAAGAATTATCTTCCATAGCCACATGTGTGGTCATCAACCTTGAATGGTCATTGACACCAATGATGTTTGAAGTTGGCACAAAATCACCTCTATTGCCACATCCATTTGCCACATATTGTTCATGGGCCATCATTGAGTTGATCACATGTGCACCAAGTGTATGGTACACATAGTCCAAGTTCACATCTTGTGGTGCCTGAATGAGTGGTTCAATCAACCAATGTTATGCAATGAACCATTACACTTGGTAAACATGCATATATACCTGGACTATAGTAGCAGGGGCAAGAGAATCAAACAAATATGTGTTCTCATGGTTCATCATGCTCTAATATAACTTGCTCGTGGTTCCCTTGTGCCCTTCAATGACCCTAGCGAGTTAGAGCCAATACCATTGATGGACTCAAGGTGTTTTTGCCAAAATGAAGCTTGAGCGTTTTTTCCATAGCAAAAAGAATGAATGCAAAGCAGATAAAATGGTGAATCATATGTGTGGAGAGAAAAGTATCTCTACACACGTCTTATATAGTGAAAAATTAGGAGTGCCGAATAAGAGATTAATAATAGTACATTTATTTACCACACATTGCTAGGTCGTACAATTTAAAAATTATTTAGGGTCACCTATTTTTGGTAAGTGTATCAACATATTAAAGAACCATTCCACACTTTTGGATTGCTCGAATGAACCTTTAATGAAACTTCCCAATAGAGCACATAAACATAATTAAATCATTTGTCGGGATGTACATTTATATATTATTTCGGTTGTAACATTTTTGAATCATATCAACGTATAATGTGACACACACCACTTTAGGATAATTGAATCGATCCTTGTGTCATCTATATCAAGAAACATGAGTTGGTTTTAATACATTAAAATAGGGAAAATTACTCACATGCCATTTGTTGGGACGACGGATCGAACCAGCAGGTTTTAGTGGAAAACAAGAGTAGTGTATTCAATGCCTTGGTTAGCCTGCCGTTACAACTGTAGTGAGGGATATTTATAGGGCGTCCCACCCAGAGGACTAAGCGCCTCCGGGCTGCCAACGGCCGCCCGACCAGCCCTGACTGGTAGTACAGACAAAAGATACATGGTACAGACAAGAAGATTCGACTCTGACAGCGTATCGGCCGTGTCGGGTGCCCCCTGCGCCGCCCGACACAGCTCAGAAGATCGCGATCCTGTCCTTTCGTACGACCGCCTAGTCCTTTTCCTGCCACTACTCTCCTCGGACCCGTCTTGCCGGGTCGGCCGAGAGCCCCGGGCCTTCAGCCTCCGGAAGACGAACTCCCGTGTCCTACGCCGAAGGGCGACCTCCGGCTTCCTCCGACCGGAAGGCGACCTCCGGCCACGCTCCTCCGGAAGGTGACCTCCGGCCATGCTCCTCCGGAAGGCGACCTCCGGCCACGCTCCTGCGGAAGGTGGTCTCCGTCATCAAGCCTGGGCCCTCCGGCTGGGGGCCCACCCCGCCGACTCCAGGGATTATCTCCCCCAACAGTAGCCCCTCGCTTCTTCCCGCTCGTAGTCCTGCAATAAGAGGGGGGTGGAAGCGCACAAGATAATCCCGCCAATTCACACGAGTGCGTACCTCACTTTAGGGTGCCGCACCCACCGGGGCGCTGGAATGCACAGAGACGGGGAGTCGAGAGGCCGGGGAATTAAGCCCTGCCTCGGGCTTCCGGCCGCTTTCAAGACCCCGAGGGGAGTCGACCGAGTTGACGGGAAGCCGGCGCACCTTGACTCCGGGGGCTCCAAACCCGAGGGGCCGGGCGCGTGCCGCCAAGAGCAATTAATATGCGCGCCGGCGGCACCGAAGAGGCGGATCGCCGGGAGATCGCCCCCGCGCCCCGATGCGCCAACCGGTTTTAAATGCGGCGCCGCGCAAACCGTCGCGTTCACACGCTAACCGGAACGGGAGTCGAACCGCTGGCCTTTCCGAAAGATATATATACTCGCCCTTCACGGCCTATTCCTCCTTCACCCTCACGCGTCAACTGCAACTGCTTAGTCCATTGCCCACTCGCCCTTTGAGCCCTGCACCCCTTCCATCTGTTCTCCAAGAATGTCGAGGAAGCCAGTTCCCGCGATGGCGATGGACCCGCGTTTCTTGCAACGCCAGATGGCGGCGGCGGCGGCGGCGGCGACCGACACGCCGGAGGTGCGCGGCGCGCGCGAGCTCCGCCCCGCTTCCGAGCGATTCCGAGAGCAGACCCTGGAGCTCGGGGCGTCTGCGTGCACTGAAGCCTCGATCGAGCAGGCGACCAGGAACCGCCTTGGCCCAGAGACGCCGGCGAGGAGGCCGGGGCGGGAGACGGCCCCGCGACCGCGGGAAGGCGAGGTCGTCGTCTTCGAAGCCTTCTTCGACGCGGGCCTGGGGTTTCCTGCCTCAGAGCTCCTCGCCGGGGTCCTGGAGGCGTTCCATCTGGAACTCCCGCAGCTATCTCCCAACGCCGTGGCCCGGCTCGCCATCTTCGAGTGGGCCATGCGCGCCGAAGGCTGTGAAGGGAGGGCGGAGGTCTTCGCTGAGATGCACGAAGCCCTCTGCCAACCGAAGAAAAAGGACGGCCGGGTGCTAGCCTCCGGGAGCATCAACTTCCAGCTCCGGAGGAGGTACGCGGATTCCTTCCCGGCGAAGGCCACCAACGAAAGGTGGTACTCGAAGTGGGTGAGCCGATGGTTCTACGTTCGCGTAGGGCTTACCTCCGGCCTGGCCGGAATACCGCGCCACATCTGGTTCCGGAGAGAGGCGCGGGTCGAAGTCAACTCCGGGGCCATCTCGGCGAGGGTACAGCTTCTCCAAATCGTCGCCCGCCGGATGAGCATGCGGGACTTGGCGGAGGAGTTCGTGGCCCTCGAGATCCCTCCGCTGAAGGAGGAGTGGCCTGCCTTGCTCCGGAGCAGCCGAGACGCATCGGTGCCGCCGGAGCTCTCTCGCCAGCTTGGTAAGTCTCAGTTTCCTTTCGCCTTCAGCCTTACTTCGCGTGCTCGAGGGATACCCCGGCCCTAACGAAAAGATGCAGGATCGCTCGTCGCTCGGACACCTGAAGAGATCGCTCGTTTGGCGGAGAGGATCCTGGGGGTTCCCACCGCGGCCGAGCGGGCCCGCCGGTTGGAGCTGGTGGGCTCCTGGGAACGCTCCAACAGAGTGTGGGGGGCGCTCGAGCTCACGCCCCCGCCTCTCCCGGAGGGCGAGATCCTCCGGGACGTCTCGAAGAGGAAGGCGTGCGACGCGGACGGCTGCCCTTCTCCGAGCCGCCCGAAGAAGAAGAAGATCGTGAGGGGGCCGAAGCGCACGTCGTCGGGACCTTCCTCGGCTTCTCGTTCGGAGGGAGGGGGCTCCAGCGAAGGAGTCCAGTCGGAGTCAGGAGATCCTCCGGAGATTCCGGCTCCGACTCCACCGATCCAGCCGAGCACCGGGGGGCGCGAGGATGTTCCCCTTCGCCCGGACCCAACGGAGCCCGCGCCGGGCGCCAATCAAGAGTCGCGCGTCGCCGGAGTGACGCCCCGCCCGGGGACCGCCTCTTCTCCGATACCCGTTTCGGCGGGCGGCTCCGCGGGCTCCCTCGAGAGCAGGGCCACGGACAGCTTGGGCCACGGGGGCCTAGCCGACCCACTCGGCGCCGTCGAAAGGAGCGCCGACAAGGAGGCGGAACTGGCTGCGGCGGTGGCGAGCTCTCCGCCGAACTCCATAGATAACCTGTTCTTCCGCCCAAGCCCGTCGGGCCATTTTCAGCCTCCGGACCGCGTCGACGATACTGCGGGCGCAAGTACGGTAACTTCGTCATGCCTCTTCGTACGCAAGGAGCTTTTCTGTATTTAACTCCCGTTTGCTCGTGCAGGTACCTCGGCCGGAGGCGTGGAGCCAGTCGGCCGCTACCCGGCAGATGCTCCGGACGCGCGGTCCGGAGCCCCTGTCACCGCGAGGGGAGGCTCGAGTCCGCAGGACGAGGCGGAGTCCCGGAGCGCCGAGGGGGCCCCTCGGGAGCCCGCCGGGGGCGTCAGGGTCCGGCATCAGCCCCCCACCGACCTACGAACCGCGCGCGGCTCCGTGCCGCTTCTGCGTCCTTTCCTGACGGAGGGAGAGGACTTCGCCTCGAGGGTGGCCCCAATCCACGACTACTACCTGCGGCTGCGCGACGCCCCGGTGATAGGCGAGCTGGGGCGATCGGACGGCTTGGACCTCGGAAGGGCCATCGAGACGGCCGCGGGCCAGGTACTTTCCTTGGACGCCCTTGACGCCCTTGTCGCGTCTCTCCTGACCACTTTTCCGCATGCAGGTGGTGGCGCTGGCGCAGGGGCAGATGTCCGCTCTGCTTCTCGAGCGTGAACATCATGAGGCGTATGCCGCGGGGCTCGCGTCCCGGGTGGCGGCCGCGGAGAGGTTGGCCCGCGAGCGCTCGTTGGAAGCTGAGGTCCTCCGATCCCAGGCGTCGAGGGTGGCGGCGCTGGAGGTCCGAGCAGCGGAGGCGGACTCGCTCAGGGCCCGCGTCGCGGAGCTGGAGGGGCTCCGGGCCCGGGCTGCCCGCGTCGACGAGCTGGAAAAGGAGGTCGGCGCCCTCCGAACCCGAGCCGCTGAGGCGGAAGTTTCCCGACTCCAAGCTCGGGCCTCAGAGGCGGAAAACAAGGTCGAAGCCCTTGGAGCCCGGGTGACTCATTTGGAGGAGGTCGAGGCGGGCCTCAACGCGCGGAACGGGAAGGCCGCCGAGGAGCTCGCCGAGGCCGGGAAGACGGCGGCCGAGGCCGCCGAATCCTTGCGGAAGATGCTGGCGCGCTACGGCACTGGCTGCGGCACCTTCGACGTCGCCCGGGAGCCCCTGGTCCGCCGGGTGAAGTTCGTTCGATCTGCCGTCCGGCAAATACACCTTGCCATGGCGCAGTACGGCGAGGTGTCTGCTCGGGTGGCAGCGTACGGAATCCTCCGGCACCTCGAGGCGTCCGGGCTTCCGCTTCCTTCGCCTTCAAGCCCGCACCCGGTCGCCTTCACGGGGGACCATCTTCGGACGCCAAGCCTCGCCCTGACCCAATCCTGGAGGGCGCTCAAGGCAACCTGGCAGACCGAAGGCCCGGCGGCGATCCAGGCTTGGTTGGAGGATGCACTCCGTGCGCGCGGCCCTCCAGCCCCTTCGAACCCTTCAGCCTCAGCCCGCTTGCCGGACCCGCAGGTGTAGCTCTAGGGATTGGTCTCAGCCTTACCCTGTAATAGCTTAGGGAACCTAGTTATATTAATAAAGACTACCTTTTTCGGGACTTACTCAGGTTGTTTGCGGTCGCGATCTTGATGTCGAGGTACTCGAACCGGACGACGCCCTTCGGCATCGCTGGGCCATCTTCGAAGCTGTGCGGGCAAACCGGCCCACGCGCTTCGTTCTTCCCCGCGGCAGTGACATACGTGTGGACTCCGACGTCCTTCAGGGGGTTCTGAAGCATGTGAAGGAAGAAGAGAGGGGGTCTCGCTCGCCGTCCTCGCCCTCCGAACCGGTTGACTGGTCCGATACGGAGGCTGACCTGAGCGGAACGCCCCCGGAGGTGGACGGTCTGCGCAGCTGGGCCCAGCTCCAGGCGGACCAGAGAACTTTCCGCGCCCAAAAGAAGGAAGAGGAGCGCAGGAAGAGGAAGGGAAGGTCCGGTCGGGGGGCGAGCACAACTTCCGGTCCGTCTAACCGAAGGGGCCCGCGGTTCCTTCTTGGCCTGGACGAGAACTTTTCTTAACTTCCTCCTTTGCTTGTAATGAACATTGTATGCTCATGTGCTTGTTGTTGTACGCTTCATACGCTTGCTGCAGCTTGCGCCTCGCTCTCTCTCCTCCTCCCCCCTCTTGGCGGGTAGCTGGTTGACTAGCTGGGCGCTAAGTAGCTTAGGAGAGGGAGAGCGGACGGTGCGCGCCACACCGGCATAGCGCTAAACCCGAACATGCAGGCGCGTCGGGCCGGAGCTCGAGACCTGAAAACGAGGGTGCGTCGAGGCATAGCTCGGAACCCGAGTGTGGGGGTGCGTCGAGGCATAGCTCGGAACCCGAATATGGGGGTGCGTCGAGGCAGAGCTCGGAACCCAAATGCGAGGGTGCGTCGAGGCATAGCTCGGAACCCGAATATAAGGGCGCGTCGAGCCGAAGCTCGGAACCCGAATGCGAGGGTGCGTCGAGGCATAGCTCGGAATCCGAATATAAGGGCGCGTCGAGCCGGAGCTCGGAACCCGAATGTGAGGGTGCGTCGAGGCATAGCTCGGAACCCGAATACGAGGGCGCGTCGAGCCGGAGCTCGGAACCCGAATGCGAGGGCGCGTCGAGCCGGAGCTCGGAACCCGAATGTGAGGGTGCGTCGAGGCATAGCTCGGAACCCGAATATGGGGGTGCGTCGAGGCATAGCTCGGAACCCGAATATGAGGGTGCGTCGAGGCAGAGCTCGGAACCCGAATGCGAGGGTGCGTCGAGGCATAGCTCGGAACCCGAATATAAGGGCGCGCCGAGCCGGAGCTCGGAACCCGAATGCGAGGGTGCGACGCGAGTTGTGTCGGTCGGAACAGTTGGCTGAAAATTTATTACGCAGATGGGGGATACAAACAAGCGGCGATGGCCGCGAATAAGGTACATTGGTAGTATTACGGGAAGTAGCGCTTCAGGTCCCCAGCGTGCCACGAATGCTTCAGCTCTTCGCCTTCTAGTGTGGCAAGACGGTAGGACCCAGGCCGTCCAGACTTCGTAACAATGTACGGTCCGTCCCATTTGTTGCCCAACTTGGAGGGGGCGACCACTGCGCGGAGGACGAGGTGCCCTGGTTGGAACTCGTTGCGCCTAACCTTGGTATCATACCACCCCTTGGTCTCTCTCTGATAATGGGACAGGTTGGCGACGGCGCGCAACCGCGTTTCTTCCGCTAGGTCGAGGGAGACGGCGCGCTCATCTTCAACTTCGGGTGCTACGACGCGTAGCGAACCGGCGCGGAGCTCCGTTGGCGTCATCGCTTCGTCGCCGAACAGGAGGCGGAACGGGGTGAAGCCCGTTGCCCGGGAAACAGTCGTCCGGATGGACCATAAGACCTTGGGTAGTTCGTTGGGCCACGTGCCCCGCGCCAACCCGACGATACGCTTATGAAGGCCGGACAGAATGTGCCCGTTATCTCGCTCCACGGCTCCGTTAGACTGGGGGTGCCGCACGGCCGCGAAGCAAAGCTGAACTCCCAGCTCGTCACAGAATGCCCGGAAGCTGCCGACATCAAACTACGTTCCGTTGTCCAACGTGAGCTGCTTGGGTACTCCGAATCGGCACACGATATGCTGCCAGAAAAACTTCTGAACACTTCGGGATGTAATGGTGGTGAGAGGCTCCGCTTCAACCCACTTGGAGAAGTATTCGACTGCGACAACGACGAAGCGTAGGTTTCCCTTCGCTCTGGGGAGTGGACCAACGAGGTCCATGCCCCAGCGGGCCAAGGGCCACACAAGAGGGATAGGTAGCAACCTTGCTGGAGGGCGGTGACTGCGTCGGCCCATCCACTGGCAACCTTGGCAGGCGCGGACGAGTTCTTCGGCGTCGGCGATGATGGTGGGCCAGTACACGCCTTGCCGGAGAGCTTTGCCGGAGAGGGCCCGCGGCGCTAAGTGACTGCCGCACAATCCTTCATGTATCTCCCGGAGCATGGCTACACCGTCGGAATGCGAGACGCAGCGGAGCAGCGGGGAACATACTCCCGACTTGTACAGGATTCCATTGATGACCTCGAATGACCTTGCGCGGAGTTGCAGGCGAACTTGTTCCGGACTGGGATGGACTTCGTTGCCGCCTGCGAGCGCGCGGAGGATGGGCTCGCGCCAATCGACGCTGGCCGCACAGAGCACCGGGGCCGGGTGTGACGATTGTTCACTCTCCTCCTGGGCGGCGGGGACGGCCGCCTCGCTTCGATGGGTTACCGAAGGCTGGGCGAGTTCCTCGAAGAAAGCCCCTGGCGGCAAGGCCTGGGCGCCGGCCCCGGCCTTAGCGAGGGCATCCGCTTGGGCGTTGTCGCTTCGTGGGATGTTCTGGACGGAGATGCCCTTGAAGGATGCTTCGTACTTGCGGATGGAGTCGAGGTAGGAGGCGAGGTCTGGGTGCTTCGCTCGAAAGGACTTGTCGATGTGCCCGGCGACCACTTGGGAGTCGGTCTTCACGATCACGCGCGCGGCGCCCAAAGCGAGCGCCTTGCGAAGTCCCATGAGGACTCCTTCGTATTCTGCGACGTTGTTGGTGGCCTTGAAGTTTAACCGAGCGGAGTATAGGGCCTGCTGACCCGATGGGGAGATGATGACTGCTCCGGCTCCAGCCCCGGAGGCCTGGTAAGCGCCATCCGTAAAAACGGTCCAAATCTCTTCGCCCGTGCTGGCGCTCGCGGGCTCTCGGGCCCGCGTCCACTCTGCGACGAAGTCAGCGAGAATCTGGGATTTAATGGCTGTCCGGGCAACGAAGGAGATCCCGAACGGGGCCAGCTCTACCGCCCACTTCCCGATGCGACCCGTGGCGTCTTTGTTTCTGAACATGTCGCCCAACGGATAGGCTGTTGGAATGATGATGTCGTGGGCCAAGAAGTAGTGCCGGAGCTTTCGGGAGGCCATGACGAGGGCATAAGCCACCTTCTCTAGCTCGGAGTATCTGGCCTTGGCGTCCGCGAGAACCTCGGAAATGAAGTAGACGGGCCGCTGGACTAGCTTCCCATCGCACTCTTCCTCCTGAACCAAGGCCGCGCTTGCGGCGGTGCCAGAGGCGGCGAGATAAACCAGCAAAGGACTGCCGGCCCGTGGCGTGGCGAGGGCCACGAGGCTGGAGAGATAATCTTTGATTTGCTGGAAACAATCCTGGCACTCGGGGGTCCATTCGAAATGCTTGGAACCTCGAAGCACCTTGAAGATGGGCAAACTTCGTTCTGCTGACTTGGCGAGAAAACGCCCCAGGGCAGCCAACCGCCCGGCCAACTTCTGCGCCTGCCGCAGGTTCTGAGGTGGCGCCATGTTCTGCAATGCTTGAACTTGTGTTGGACTTGCTTCGATGCCGCGGCTGGAGACGAGGTACCCAAGCAGCTTCCCTGCGCGTGCTCCGAAGACGCACTTGTCAGGGTTAAGCCGGATCCCACACCACCGGAGGCTGTCGAAGGTTTCGGCTATGTCGGACCCGTGCTGACTTGCGGAGGCAGTCTTGATGACGATGTCGTCCATGTAAGCTTCCACGTTCCGCCCGAGCTGATGACCGAGGGCCTTTGAGATTAACCTTGAAAAGGTTGCTCCGGCATTACGGAGGCCGAAGGGCATCCGGAGGTAGCAGAACACTCCGGCTGGGGTGACGAAGCTGGTTTTTACTTGGTCTTCAGGCTTGAGCCAGATCTGATGATAACCGGAATATGCATCGAGGAAGCTGAGGAGCTCGGCTCCGGCTGTGGAATCTACTAGCTGATCGATGCGAGGCAGCGGGTAGGGGTCACGGGGGCAAGCTTTATTCAAAGAAGTAAAGTCGATACACATGCGCCATTTGCCAGATGTTTTCTTCTGGACAAACACAGGGTTGGACAACCAGTCGGTGTGACTCACTTCCCTGATGACCCCGGCACGGAGCAGCTTGTCGGTCTCTGCCTTAGCGAGCTCGGTCCGTTCGGCGGACAGCCTCCGAAGCCCCTGGCGGACTGGTCGTGCCTTCGGATCGACCGCCAGGGAATGCTCGATGATGGTTCGGTCGACGCCAGGAATGTCTTCGTCCGACCATGCGAAGATGTCGAGGTTGTTGCAGACGATGGCTTCGAGCTGTGCTGATAATTCTGGCTCCAGGTCCCCTCCGAACTTGATCGAGTACTCTTTCCCCTCGTGAGTCAGGGTCTTGGTGACGACTTCCCCTTCTGGGAGGGGTTTGGCGGGGCGCCCTTTCTGCACAGGGCCAGCGCCCAGTGGAAGGTTGGCGTCTTCAGCGCCCTCGCGGACACTGTGGACCTGTCGTGGCTCCAGTGGTGCCGCATGGCCATACTCGACCCGGCGGGCTGCGGCTTGGTCGCCCAGGATAGACAGCACCCCTCCGGGAGTCGGCATTTTGAGGCAGAGGTAGTTGTGGTGAGCGATGGCGCCGAAGCGGTTGAGCATTCCTCGGCCGAAGATGGCGTTGTAGGCGTACAGAGCGTCAATGACGTCGAACAGGATTTCCTCGCGACGCTGGAGGGGCGCGGTGCCGAATGCCACTTCCAACAAAACCTGGCCCAGAGCATCGAGCGGAGGGCCCGAGAAGCCTTGGAGCGGTCGCGAGGCTGGCAGCAGGTGCTTGCGTGACAAGCATAATTGGTCAAAGGCCGGCACGAAGATGATGTCAGCGGAACTTCCTCCGTCGACTAAAATGCGACGCACCTCGGCTCCGGCGATGTCTGCCGTAATGACGAGCGGGTCGGCGTGAGGAAACTTGACGCCGGCGGCATCTTCGGCGGTGAAGCTGATGGGGACGTGAGACCACTCCGGGAGGATCGAAGGGCTGGACGTGCCGATGTGCCCAACTTCCCGAACGTACTCCCGACGCTGCCGCTTGGACAGCGCTCCGAGGGCTCCTCCGCCGGATATGGGAAGGACCACGCGCTTGCCGCGGTCCGGAGCGGCTTCGAGTTTGAGGGCCGGGACTCCGCCGAATCCTTCAGCCGGGGTCACGGCCCCCGGCTCTTCCTGACGCCCGACTATTTGGACCGGGTCCGGCCGAGGGATGGAAGGCCCTCGGTCGGAGGAACCGCGACCGGACTGGCGCTCGAGGTAGTCACTGCGAAGAGCGAGGATGGTGCGGCAGGAGTCGGTGTCGTGGCTCCGGTTCTCTCCATGGACGCTGCAGTAAAAGGTTCCCCTGGCAGGCGTTCGGGGTGGAGGCTTGGGCCCGGCCTGGCGGCTTCCGCCGGACGTGTGCAGGTGTTTGGCGGGCGCTTGAGGGGTGATGCTAAGGCCACCTCCAATGCATGAATGCTTAAAGAGATGCTAAAGTAGTAAAATATGCTAAGCATTTTATTTAAGAACCTCAATTTCCAATGCAAGATGCTAAAAAAGGTGCTTAAACTTATTTCGGTTTGCATGCATGCAACGTCATTGCTTTGCTTTGCGTCAAACATCTCTATTTCAGTTTGTTAATTTTTAATCTAAGCACAGGTGAAGCATCGGTGCTAAAGATAGCACCGCTTCCTACCTTGTAGCATCCGAACTGAAAAAAAAACCGATTTTTTTGGCTAAGCACCTGTACAAGAACCCCGTTGGAGGTGGCCTAAGAACTTCCCCCCGAAGATGCTTCCGGTTCCGCCGAGAATCTTGATGAGCAAGGCCCGGGCGAACGGGCTCCGGGCGCCGGAAGTCAGGGGCGCGACGCGGGCCCCGGCTGGGCTCTGGAGGCACTTCGTACGCTCGGACGCTCGGAGCCTGGACAGGGACTACCATCGCCTGCCGGCGTATCTGGCCCTCTTCGGACCGGGCGTACTCTTCGAAGTACGTCATGAGCTGCGCCACCGAAGAGATGGGCTTCCGGTGGAGCTTGTCGAGGAGACCCGGGTGGGTGACGCCTTCCCGGGCCGCGTCGATGACTGAAGAAGCCGAAAGCCCCTTGATCTGAGCTTTGGTATGCGCGAAGCGCTGGGAGTATTGCCGCAGGGTCTCTCCGGGTTGCTGCTTCACTTGAAAAAGACTCCCGGTGGACATGGGGGCCACGAAGGTCCCCTGGAAGTTGTTGACGAACTTCTTTTTTAGCTGCTCCCACGAGTGGATGGTCCCTGGCCGGAGGGACCAGAACCACCGAAGGGCGATCCCTTCGAGCGCCAGAGGGAAGCATTTGGCCATGGCGTCCCGGCTCCCTCCGGACGCTTCTATCGCCAGAGCGTAAGAGCGAGAGAATTCGCCGGGATCAGAGTCCCCGGAGTACTTGGGGAGCTTGGCGGCGCGGAAGCTCGAACTGAAACGCACCCTCTGGAGGTCCGGGTGCAGGGGAGAGTCCTCGTCGTATGATGCGTTTTCCTCTTCCGGGGGGTTCTCGTCGTCGCTCAGGTCCGTGACCGCAGCTTTCGCGGCACGGAAGGCTACCGGGGGGGCCGGGGGCCGGAGCGACGCTTCCTGACGCCACAAAGCCAGCTTCGCCTTTAGCCTGGCGTTCTCGGCGGCCAGGGCATCGGCTTGACTCCCGCTTCCCCCGGAAGTTGTGTCGGGGTCCCGCGAGCGGACGTAGTCTGTCTGAAGGGACACTACTACTGGAGGTCCGCCTGGGAGATGCTGCTCCGGCGGCCCGCCCGGCGACCCGGCCAGGTTGGCGGAGGTCGGCTCGGGCAGGCCGTCGGTACCTTGAGCTCCGGGTGTCTCTTCTTGCAACTGGGTGGAGCCCGCTGGGGGCGCCGCTCCGACGGTGGCGGTGATGGGAGCCGAAGGATTGGGGTCGACGGCCGGGGCGGGCTCGCCCCCAGCGGTCCGGGTCGACCTGCGCAGGGGGGCCGTGCTTGCTCCTTTCCGGCTCGACATGCTTTGGGTGGATGGGTGTAGAGGACACTAGCTTTTCGGACTAGGATCCCCACGGACGGCGCCAACTGTTGGGACGACGGATCGAACCAGCAGGTTTTAGTGGAAAACAAGACTAGTGTATTCAATGCCTTGGTTAGCCTGCCGTTACAACTGTAGTGAGGGATATTTATAGGGCGTCCCACCCAGAGGACTAAGCGCCTCCGGGCTACCAACGGCCGCCCGACCAGCCCTGACTGGTAGTACAGACAAAAGATACATGGTACAGACAAGAAGATTCGACTCTGACAGCGTATCGGCCATGTCGGGTGCCCCCTGCGCCGCCCGACACGGCTCAGAAGATCGCGATCCTGTCCTTTCGTACGACCGCCTAGTCCTTTTCCTGCCACTACTCTCCTCGGACCCGTCTTGCCGGGTCGGCCGAGAGCCCCGGGCCTTCAGCCTCCGGAAGACGAACTCCCGTGTCCTACGCCGAAGGGCGACCTCCGGCTTCCTCCGACCGGAAGGCGACCTCCGGCCATGCTCCTCCGGAAGGCGACCTCCGGCCACGCTCCTGCGGAAGGTGGTCTCCGTCATCAAGCCTGGGCCCTCCGGCTGGGGGCCCACCCCGCCGACTCCAGGGATTATCTCCCCCAACACCATTATAATTTTCAAGAATTGCCTACATGTTACTGTCAGTGACTGTGGTGGCCCCCATTTGTCATTGACACACCGATGACATATTGGCAAACAGTGAAAATTGTAATGGCACAGAAAAAATTAACCCATTAAAATATGTCATGGTACTTTTTTGCTTTTTATAGTGACCAATCACCACTTCACCAAGCATGATTGACTAGGAAAGCATTTATGCTGCTAGTTATACTTTCCTGTACAAAAATATTGATCATGCAACTTTCTTAATCTTCTTAATCGTTAGTGTCATGTGTGTTAATGAGCATACTGTGAACTGGCTATTATTTTCCACATGTTTATCAACATAATAATCGTTGTTTTAAGCAAAAATGGTTCAAATCAATGTTGGGTAGTGATCTAAGTTTCTCTTGGACTTTATCAAATGTCCTAAGCACCATATCTATCAATCGATAAATGTATGTGAAAGTTTCCTAGACAGGGGTGAATAGAGAATTCTACAAAACTATAACTCAAAAAACAGAATCAATAGATTTCAGACTGTTTGAGAATTTTTTATTATTCGAGACACCATATATTACGGTCCTTGGCAGAAAACCCTAAATCAAATAATTTTTAATTTTAATCACGGCGCAATGAGTTTAATAGAATTTATGTACTTGAAATAAACTAGAACTTAATAGTAAGACTAGTTTCTAAGAAATAAACAAGTAGAGATATCAAATACATAATTAAAATGACAAAAGGATGAAGACACAAGTTTTTTAACCAAAGTTTGGATCCAATGATCCTATTGAGGAAGTCACAATGGTTATGGTCTGTATCAAGCCTTATCCTCGCCAAGGAACCGCATATATCACTTGGTTTTCACAATTTTTCTCCTCTTTCGAGGCTGAGGTTGAGCCATACAAGCTTGTTCTGATGATCCACATCAACTTGGATTCACTCGAATCGACGCCTAACTGTCTAGGAGGATGAATCTCCAAGAGTAATGAACTTGTTGGCAAAGATTGAATCAATCCTTGTGTTCAAAAATCAATAGTCTCAAGAAGGCTCTTAGAGATGAACAAGGGGGTTCGTAGAATTTTGGAAAGCATCAACTCTTCAAGGTAGATGAACAAGGGGGCTCACACAAAAGTTTAATTAAATCATTTTAGTTTGTCATACAAACTATAGATATATTATGAACATAGCTAGAGGTCTACCAAACATGCCCTTAAAGATGTGTTCGCAAAATCTTGTCATAAATACACTTTTTAGTCATGTTATATATTTGCCTCGAGTGTTAAAAGCATTTTATAAGACACTTTTATTTCTTTAGATGCTCTTTTTTAGGATGATAATATCTTAAATAATTATATATAAGTAATATAAAATAGGTACTAACAATTTCGAGGATAAAGTTGAGATTTTTACTGCATGGAAGGTAATATTGATTTTATGTTTTAGTTCACTACGGGAAAACAAGAGTTCGTCGAGTGCCACAAGCACTCGACGAACCCCCAAAACACTCGATGAAGGGTTTGTCAAGTTTTGCACTCGACAAACAACACTTGGAGAACTCATTATCGTCTTACAGGGGTTCACCGAGTGCCAAATTCGATACTCAACAGAAAAAGGTAAAGATGGCATGATAGATAGTTTGTCTAGTGCCCAAAATTTGGCACACGACAAACAAAAAACTAAAAATAAAAAACATGTGGTGTAGTGTGGGCGTCCCAAACACACATTTAGTCGAACACCTAGTGGGCGTGGCACGACATGGCAATGACCTGCGCCGGCATGACGTGAGTCTACCATGGCGTGTGGAGGTGACGGGGCCATGGATGGCGGGGGCAAAGGAGGGCTGCTAGTGGAGGAGGCGTTGAGGAGGGGAATCAGCAAAGGAGGCACGGAGCAGGGCCGAGGTGGAGAAGTGCGGCACCAGCAAGGAGGGCAACGTCAGCCAGTGCTAGATAGGGTAGAGGGGGAGGGAGAAGAGGGCACTGGTGGAAGGTAGGAGGGTGGAGAGGGCTGTGGAAATTTAAAGGATGGTGAAATTTTTTGTGCTTAGTTCAAAAAATTTGGCGTAAATAGCAAAAATTTTGACGCTAAAAATTCTATTTGCCAAGTGAAAACACTCGGCAAACAATTGTGTTTGCCGAGTGTCTCAAATTTGACACTCGAAAAACTTTTTTCAAATGTGTTTTTCATTCTTTAACTTGACAATTTTTATAAAATATTTTCAAATTTAGTGGATAAAGCCTAAAAATGGACTCAAAAACGTGAATGTGAATTTTTTTGGATAATTTAGTTTATTATTTCATACACTTACAATTCAATTTTGAAATACATTTAATTAACTAAAAATAGCTAATTAGCCTTGAAAAATACTAAGTTTTTTCGTGAGACAAGATACACTCTATTTTAATTGTAGAAAAAAATTTCAGTTTCAAAATAAGATTTAACCATCAAATTGATTTCAAATTAAACTCATTCCTTATTTAAATCCTATTTTGTTTTGGAAAGTCTTCGATTTTCTTAACATCCTATGTGACAAAAATTTCAATATTTTTTTTAAAAATTTTATCATAGCATCTACATATCATATCATAATTCTATGAAACGTCTTGTATTTTTTTGACTTCATTTAGTTTTTTATAATTAAAAAAATAATTAAGCTCCACGTTGCAGATTGAATGTCAACCTAGATTTTTCTAAATTTCTTTCAATTTAGTGGGTAAGGCCTACAAATGGGCTAAAAATAGGAATATTATTTCCTATAAAATTTGTTTCATTATTTTAGTCACTGCCAGTTCAAATTTTACCCATTCTAATTTAAATCGTAGAAACACACTTAATGAATTAAATATTATAAACTGACCCAGAAAAATACCAAAATTTTATATGATATAAGTTATGTTGTATTTTGATTATAAAAAAGTTTTAGGTTTAATCAAATATTTAACAATCGATTTGTTTTTAGTCCTAACTCATTCCTTTCGTAAACCCTAATTCCTCCTCAGCGAATCTCTAGTTTCTTAACATCCTACGTAATAACTTTCACGAAACATTTTAATTTTTCATCACACTACCTACATATCATATCATAACACCATGACATGTCTTGTGTTTTTAGACTTTATTTGATTATTTTTTAGAATTAAAAAACCATTAAGCTCCAGGTTTCCAATCGAGTTTCGCAACCTATTTTTTTCAAAATTTCTTTCAAATTAGTGGATAATAACTCAAATTAGGCTAATAAATGTGAATACGATTTCTATAATTTTTGTTTCATTGTTTTAGGTACTTGTAGTTCAAATTTCACCTATTTTGATTTAAATCCTGTAAACATATTCAATGAATTAAAAATATAAAACTGAACTAAAAATGTGAAATTTTTACATGGAATAATATTTGTTGTAATTTATGTGTATAAAAAATTCCAAACTAAAAGCAAATTGAAAATATTGCATAGGATCGAAACAAAGTTTCACACAAAATAAATACTCTTTTTTGTTTGCCGAGTGTTTTTCAAAAAAACACTCAGCAACCCCCTCCCCCAAAAATATTCTTCGCCCGTGCAAACACGTCGTCGCGATGGCCATTAGCACCATTGTTTTTTGTTTTTTGCCGAGTGAATTACCATTAGGCACTCGGCAAACCCCTCTTTTCATCGAGTGTAATTGTTTGACGAGTGTTTTTTTTAAAATACTCAGTTAAACCCATCTTCGTTGAGCACTCGAAATATTGCACTCGGTGAATTTGAGTTTTCCCATAGTGGCTCGTGGATTGGCTATAATAAGGGATACACATAATTATTCTATTTTTTAGTTGGATTAATCCGAAACATTCCACGTTGGATAGATAGTAATTTATACCAAAGCATGTCATCAAATTTTCATATCAGATAGAATACCATAATATTGTGTTCTCTCAACATGATGGTAGTTCATCACAAACCTACTTTATAACAAGGATATTAGAGTAGTCAAAAAAAAACTGTCTATCAGGCATACCCTGCAACAATCACTCATACAAAAGTTTGCAAGAATCATTACATAACAATAACCAACACTGCTTGAGGCATAGGTCCAAAACCCTATGCTTTCATTATACTCCTAGTCTTTGGTGAAATCATTCATGGTTGAGTTTCTTCATACACTCATTTTCTTCTTTTGCTTCTTCTTCTCTATCATATATAGTCTAGTGGTAGAATTATGCAAGATTAAATATTTTGGTACTCAGCAAGTCTTAGGAAACTAATTAGAATGAGGCTACTAGAGAAAGACGTGTGCTTCTTTTTCAAACAAGATGTTTTTATAAAATTCTGTGTGTGAAACCGGGATAGAGCTAGGTTCCAATCTCTAGCCTTTAAAAGGAAAACAACTTTATTTTGGAACATCGGAATAGAACCCATTGTTCCGTTCCTTCAAATCGCTTTGCAACAATCTTTCTCAATCTCTTCTCAACATTTTCATTATTGGACTAAACCTGCCACCAAGAAGCTTCTCTCTACTTTAGAGCAAGCCTACCACCGAGCAGCTTCTATGATATTATCTTTCTTTATCTTTTCTTAACCGTCATTATCTCTCAATTTATGGCCTGTTTGGTTTCACCCTGCTAAAGTTTAGGAAAAAGTTTAGTCTCTTTTAGTCCATAAACTACCAAACATGCTCACTAGAAGAAACTAAACTTTTGTCCCTAAAATTTAGCCACTTAGTCTCTTAAATGTTGCTAAAAGGAACTAACGAGTACTAATGATAGGATATGCCTCTCATTAATGCTCCTCAAAATAGATAAAAGATATATGTATGCATTTATTATAAGTAATTTGGTCTTTGTTCAATTCGTTTAATAATTTTTAGTCACTAGAACTAAACTAGTGACTAAAAAAACTATTATTGGTGGTGTTGAATACTAATTTAATCTAGTATATATGTTTATTTGAGTCATTTGATCATGTCATGTTTCTGCTTCTGTGCGACATATTGTTGTCAATGTGTGCAAGGTAACCAACCTCTCATGGGGCATCATTGTACACCAATTAATAATCTGTATCACAATTCACAAACACAACACGATGATTGATGTCCCATGTTGAGTATGCGTAACAGTGTAGTAGAGATCACATCGAGATCCATAACCAAAATAATTGCTGGGGTCGACAGCCATAATCAGCTGGATGATCTTGCATACGGGAGCATCAGGAAAGAGTTGAAAACGGAGGGAATCTTTTTCCAGAATGATTGCTTGAATGCGTAATCGATACATTGAGATTCTACGCAGAACTACTTTTTCATTTGGAAGCACATTTCCACCGATCATACATACACACACAAAAGGGGAGCTAATCCAGAGCTCAATATACTTGTAAACCTATTAGCACTTCTACTATACAGCAGGGCAACATAGCAGCAAAAGCTTTGGTCCTGGAATTACTCAAGGAAGAAAGGGCGAGGGAATTATACATGGCCGAATAGCTCAATTTCACAGGATTTTCGGGGGAAAAAAGAGCATTAATATCTGTGTGAGACGCTCTGCTTACTCCAGTCACAGGAAGCCCTAAGAGCGTCATAAGAGTTCTTTCCTTGGACTGCTCGATGTGGATCTTGTCGAGCTGGGCTGTAGTCCCTATAGTGCTGTTGATCATTTGGCATCCGCCAGCTCCGGCTCCCAGAATCACTACTTGGTGCCGAAACAGAGGCAGAATCAACCACCATGTCACCCTCTAGCATGCGAAGAACCTGGCAGAAGATGAGAAGGTGAAAGTGTTTAGAAAACCCAGTGTACCAATCAATGGCTAAGAACAAAGTGACTGCGGATTGAACCAGAAAGAACTAACATGAGACATGCGAGGCCTTGAATGAGGATCTCGTCGTATGCAAAGGTTTGCTGCGTGCAACATGCAATAAACCTCATTTTCACAATAGCGATCCCCCAAGCGTGGATCAATGAGTTCATCAAATGCACGCTCCTCCAAGAAAGGCCGCGCCTGTTTATCATCCAAATTTTTATGGGTTCAGATTACAGAGCACAAAAGGGAGTAAAGCATAATTTTGACATAGCAGCACAGTTTATGTAGCTATTTTTGAAACCTTCAAACATACGTTTATATGATTATAATATCCCATCAATTCCTACACAAACTAACATAAAGCAAGCTAGAACATGGGATAACCTATTTGATTTAAACCGCAAATTGTTTTGAGCATATGAAATCTTGAACCTTCATTAAAAACCGTCTCATGAAAGAATAAAACTGAACGAACTAACCCATTCAGTTAAAAACTGCTGGCCCTTTGGTTGGTTAATGTCAACAGCCTTGCGCCCAGTGACAAGTTCGACTAACACGACGCCAAAAGAGTAGACATCAGCCTTCTCTGTTATTTGGCCACTTTGCGCATATTCTGGTGCCAGATAACTGCACACAGTCATACAGAGCCAATTAATCAGTGTTCACAATTGCATATAGTGCCAAAATATAGTTGTGAATCTCAATATTTACCCAAATGTTCCAATGACTCTCGTTTCAACACCCATGTCACCATCAGGTTGCCATCGTGCCAAACCAAAATCTCCGACCTGACAGACCATTATTAAGAATCATACAATCTTATCATGAAATCGTGAAGTTAGCTGGATGCATAATATATGAATGTACAAGTACAACCAGCAGGGTTCAACAGGCATTAGGTACTACTTAAATAATGAGGATATTCAGAGAACAGCAGTTGCAATTCAATCAAACTTTCACTTGTTAATACCCAATTATCATCCTTAAAAGTATTGTGGCAAAGATAGGAATCCTCATTCAGTATGAAATATATAGTATCGGGTTCAGAATTGCAACCAACATAAAAAAATGCATGACATCAAAAACAATAAATAATTGAAAACTTATGTTACACTCCAATAGGTAAATGCAGACAATACCAGTGGCTCATAATCATGTGTAACAAGGATGTTATTTGGTCTCATGTCGCGATGGATTATACAGCCAACTCTGCATTCTTCATGCAAATACCGCAGCCCTCGAGCAGCACCAACTGCAATCTTTTGTCTAGCAGCCCATTCCAATGTTTCTTTATTATTACGACCTGGATTTAATGCAACAATAGCTTAGCATATATCTGTTTACAGTAATGCTATTAACTTATACTCCACTGTTGGTGCAAGACATAATACCTTAACAGGGTCAACTGTCAATACTATAAAACTAATTTACAACCATGTAGATAAGCTATTGAGTGCATTAGCAAGCTTTGAGACAAGTGCCTTATCAGAACTCGCATTTTTTTTATATAGAAAAATGCAAGTGAACAAATGATCATACCATAAAGATGTGAGTCCAATGATCCATTGCAGATGTACTCATAGACCAGCAAACGCCTCTTATCTTCAACACAAAGACCAATCAGCATTACAACATTCCGGTGTTGTGCACAGCTCAAAACTTCCACCTCTGAGCAAAACTCAACATCACCCTGGGAACTAGCAAGTTTGTGTTGCTTAACAGCAATTGCTTGGCCATCAGGAAGGACACCTCGATGCACAGATCCAAATCCACCTTCCGCGAGGAAATTAGCTTGAGAGAAACCACCAGTTGCAAGCTCCAGTTCAGCATAAGTAAACCATCGAGGAGGTTTTCCAAAAACAGGTGCTTTATGCTGACATATTGAACATAACGGAGGTGGACCAAGGGGTGCATTCCTTGCCAATGAGACGGCGTCCCTAACATCTCCTCGGAAGTTTAGATCAGACCTGCTTCTCATAGAACTGATTTCACTCAAGAGATCCAGCTTGGATATATTCTCCAACAAAGCATCTGCTGTCGGAGTGCGAGTTTTTCGTGGACCTTTTCCATGTGATCTTGAGGATCCTGATCCCTGTAGAATGTCAACCATCCATGGCTGAAGTGAGAAGGATGCTGGAGGACTCAAAGTTTCACTGTCAGAATCAGAAATATTGATGTCCGAATGCTGCACCTTATCCTTCACCGGTGGTATCTCTTTCTTCATAGAACCATTTGTGTCAGAAGCACTAAACGGGGAGGTCCCTGGATCTGAACTTGAGACAGAGGACGTTCCAGCTTCAGTACTTTCAAAAGGTGTCTCTGAGTCTGGGCTGCTATTTGGTGTTACAGCCGGTCCTCGAACTGAAGTCCGTGGCTCTTTTATATCAGTTGTTGTTTTACCAACAGAACTGTCCAATATTGGTGGAAGTGAACAGGATACTTTGGAATCTTTATCAGGTGATCCCACAAGATTCAACCGGAGAACTTTAGGCTGAGAACGCTTCATAACAACAATGTTGCACTGTAGCTCTTCTACGCAATGTTTCTCTTCATGCTTCAACTCCCTAAGAAGCACAAACATGGACAGATAAGAAAACCAAAAAAAGTAGAAAGGATTATGCTGTACAGAAGAAAACTACTATAATAGGAGTTGGCCATTACTTGTCTATCACAACCCAGCTTGCTTGTGCTCGCTTAGACTCAGCAGCTACAACACCAGGAGGAGACCCAGAAACAATCATAGTCTTGACATTTATCTACACAAATGATAAAAGTTAAAACATGCAGATATGTGTCAAGAGATAAGTAAACACCTGCACAAGAAAAATTCTAACTTCAAACCTTGTTTTTATCATAAATATCATTATTAAGTTTTTGCATCATTTGAGAACACAAATCTGAGACTTCTGACTTCTGATCCAACATGGTCTTATGGCCACTTGCACAATCACCAGCAAATAGTGGAAAACCCCAGAATTTCCTGCCTGAAATACAGGTAAGACGTGATGATATTTAAGGCCAATAACCCACAACTAAGGGAAGCAACTCAACACAGAACTCCAACTTGCAAATTCACATATGTATTTAGCTGTGCAAGCACATGCATGCAAAGTCATTCAATATTTGCAAAAGATAAATCCTCAAAAACTAACAGTAGAAACTGTACAACGCAAGAACACAAGAGAATGAAACAATACCAGAGCTATGTGCCGGGATGACAACGAGGAGCAAGATGCTCCCGCCAGGCTGCACTACGTGCGTCAACGCCCACACGATGGCTGTCTTCGAGATCTCCCTGGTAGCCGCTCGCACCGCCACCACCACCTTCTCCGCTGCTGCTGCTGCACCGCCGCCCTTCTCCGCCACGGCCTTCCCCTTCCTCTGCAGCAGCAGCAGTTGTTGCTGCTGCTGCTGAGTATAGCTCACCATCATGCTTTCTCCCTCCTACTCCACCACGATGCCTACAAAATACACAAGCTCCCTCTCTAAGCAGCAGCCCAAGAACCAGCCAGGACAAAACTTGCATTAACGCCAAGGAGTACAAGCAAGCAACACAACCAACACCCCCCGAGCTCTTTAATGCATGCCAATGGGGATAGGAGGAGCGAGTACCGAGCTACTGACAGTTGCCACCAGAGCTCGACAACGAACCAGTTCCCAGAACGAAAAGGCAAGGCCAAAAGACCAGTAAAGATTTCAGTAAGAGGATGCTCCCCTTACTTTTCTCCTCTTCTCCACTGGGTCCCAACGCCCGCGGGCTGCCGCTGCTGCGGATTGAGAGAAAGATCCCAACTTTTATGGCTGCAACAGAGGGGCGCCACAATACGCTGTGAGCGTCCTCGACGCCACTGTAGCCGGGGATAGCTTCCTTCGCCCTCCTCGCCAGCTGAAGCGAGGTGGGTGGTGACCCCGCCCTGGTGTTAGTCTGGTCAGATTGCACAGTGCCGCCTCGTCCTCCCGGCCGTGACTCCCACCCCAACGCATGAATCCCAAATTATTCGAAATTTGTTCGAGCCCCTCGCAGATCTCGCCGCGCTCTCCGCCTCAAAATTGGACACCGCCAAGTGGGACAAAACAGAGTCAATTCCCCATTTCCCCCACACCCACATAAATCAAACAAGCAAATCCCCAACGATAGATTTTTAGAAGAAGCCCAACGAGAGATTTTTAGAAGAAGCCCAACGAGAGATTTCACTCGCATTTACACGGATACCTACTGAAACAACCGGAAATTTTCCCATCCGGAGTTCCCGATTCCCTGCCGCTCGCATCCGAACCAACGCGAACCGAAGCTCCCAAAAACGAAAACGAAAACGCGAACCAGAGCCGATGGCACCAAGGAGCCTCCAGAGACCCACCAGACAACGCGAGTAGCCTCCAACCGCCGCCTCCTCGCCGAGCGACGTGAACCCTAGCCCTTATCGCGTACGCGTGGAAGCGGAGGCGGAGGTGCGAGAAGAGGTGGCCATTAAGGGAGAACCAAGTAGCCGAAGGTGCCAAGCAATTAAACCCTCCATTGCTGGCTGCTATTCGCTCGCCTCTTCTCCGTTACTCCTCCCCACCACCACCACCACCACCAACGCCACACTCGATCGACGGCGACAGCTCCATTTTCCAGTTTACCCTCCAAACTTGGTCATATTTACACTTTTACCGCTGTCGTTCACGAGCATTTAAAAACCGGCCGCTGAGGTGGAAGACTAGGCCTGCTCCCATCGATGTCGAGCCGTCAGATCCCGATCGGACGGCCTCACGTCAGCCAGGAGTAAATGCGGCGCAGGGTGCGGCCTCGTGAGCCAGCCCGGGGGACCGCGTGGCACAGGGGAGGCATAGCCATGGTCCTCCTGGACGTGGTCCACCAGGCAGGCCGAGCCGCCGCCGCGTTGGCAAAAAAAAATTAAAATAAAAGTAATCTCTGAATTTTCGGAGGCTACGAGTACTACTACAACACACAGCTTTTGTACAGGCTTTTCATATCCGTTTTTGTGTTTACGTGTACTTTTTTCGTGTGTGTGGCGATCGATTGTGATGTGAAATCAGGTGAGCCTAGCAATGTGACAATAATGTCGAGGAGGCCCAGACCAGAGCACAGACGTTGGCGAGCCATGCACGATGCATGCAGAGTTTTCCGTACGTCGAGTTGGTCCAGTGGCTGGCTAGATAGCTGCAGCCTGCATGCACCAATATTGGTAGTGATCCACTCCTTGCGTTTTGTTACCCTTTTTCAGTTGAGGCAAAATGCTCGAGCGAGCGATAGACCAGATTGACAATTGGAAAGCGTGACTTAATTCTCCTGCTAATTGCTAAAAAAACGGCCACTTGGTTCTTGTCGTCGTCCCTGAAGCTCAAAATAAGGAGTTTAAAATTTTGTAAAATTCTAAGATTCATTTCAACTCTGGTATTATAGTTTTAAAGTTTTTAAATCTAGATGTTTAGATTTTGAGCCCATGGATTCAAAGTTGTTTCGAACAGAGGAATTATGGCAAACGGTGCCGATCGAATTAACCATGCTCCATTCCACACAGGTGATTTGCAAGGTGCATGAAACCACGATTTTTATAATAATATTTTTTTAAAAATCATTTCTGGTACACGAAATTAAAAAATTGCAAATCTAGCTTACAGTCGGCAATCCATCGGCTGAATCTGACTGATGTGTCGCTCATTCAGTTGATGTAGTGTTGAACCAGAATCACGTCAGTCTGGTTTGACCAACCAACCACCGAATCAGGCTGACCACATCAGCCGCCGCACCGCGCGCTCCCCTGGCCACGTTGGGCGCACCCCGCACGCCGCCTCGCCTCCCCGCCAGTCTCAGTGCCCGCCCACCTCCCGCCCCCTCGCCTCCCGTTTAAAAAATTCATGGAACCGCACCATTCAATTTATTTTGAAACTAGGCACTCTCGCTCTGCTCCTGAGTCCTGCAGAGTAATATCCCACCGTTGCAACGTACGTACGTACGTTGAGATTCTTCGTCTTTTTCATGTTGCCAGCGGCCCGTTGCTCGATCTGTCCAGCCTACGATTTGAAATACATACTGTACGTATCGATCGTCCTAGGTGAGCTCCCATCCGAACGTACGTATGTACGACCGTTTCACAAGCGAACAAACTGTCAATCATTCGCCAAACCATTATTTATTTACTGACAGTCCGCTAGCTGCTTTCAAAATATTTTCTCAAGATTCTCGTCCGGTTCGCCAATGAACTAAAAGAGACATCTCTGACATTCGCGACACTGTTCAACTAATCAGCATTCACATCATAAAATCACGCACTTTGCGAGACCCGTTTGAATGAAAACAAGTTGATATTCGTTATTATTAGGTTCACGCACACCCTAGACGTACTGGAGCAGAGAACTAAAAGTAATAGCAGTTATTATAAGCAGTGTGCAGTGATTCTTTTACAGTGTAGTTTTGCATGCATGCGTGCGTACGTCCGTGACCCCAGAACGTACACGAAAACATGATGAGCTCTGGGTGTCGTCTTCGTACGAAGTAGAGGTGTACGTGTGTTCCCCAGGCGAGTGGTGCGTACGTACGTTGCCAACAAATTTAATTGGTGTGCTGCTGCACCGTTAGTTGGTACATATATATATATATGCATGCATACGACGTCAATTAATTTCTGAATCGTGGTAAATTTGTTGACTAATGTCCTGTCGTACAGCCAGACACACGCAGATCCCACTATGAACACCACTATACTACTGTACCTGCAGCATAAAAACTTTGATATATAGTGATGGCGTGCGACCCCTGAACAGGTAAGATCTGGCGTTGCGATGAGAGCGGAGAGAACTCAGAGAATTTAAAAGATTACCTATATGACTATTTAAATTTGAATTTAAGTATTTTTGTGAAAAATAAAGCTCCAAGAGTTACTCTAAATGAGTCACTTTCCTAATCCATTCCCTAAATCATTATTATCTCTCTCAAATATAGAATTAATTTGGTAAGTCTCTATTTCTATTTGCACATATTTTTATCTTGCATGTACATTGTTTTTTTCTCGTACATGTTGTTATAGGTTGGACAATACATATATTTGAATGCATCATAGTTTGACTTAAAATTATTATAGACCATATTTGTAGGATTTAAAAAATAGGGATCGAAATTATAGGGGAACTATTGTAGATTAATTAATTTTTAGGATAAGATAGAGTTTAGGATGATCCCTATATATAATTTAGGGAATAAAATTTAGGGTATTTCTTAGAGATGCTCTTAAGGTTGTCCGGGTGAAGAGTATATTTACTGTGGTTGTTGTTCATGGTTTTCTATGTTTACAATAATAGTGAACTTTTCTATTTAAGTTGGATTTCTATTTCACTATTTACTCCAATTTACTTTTCAAATATGGCTTGTTATATATTTTTATTAGAATTCATCTATATTCTATCAATATATTTTAATATTTATCAATAGCTATATTTTTAGATTAGACTTGCTACAAAATAGAGGAACAAGGAAATGAGAAGTCTTATTAGGGGCTTTGCTAGAAGAAGTAAGTCTTAGAAGGAGTACGAGAAGCCGTCTAAAATAACAAGTCAAATAGCAAAAACAATGAAGTTATTTTTTTAATCGTTTCTACTATTTTAAAGAATAACAATCACAGTAGATATGCTCTAAGTTGTTAGGTGGTCAGCGGAGGGGATAAATTGAAGTTGCGGTGAGAGATAATATTAAGTTGTTCGGCCTTTAGAAATAATATTAGTATATCTTCCTCCACGATAATTATCGTAAGCTCATCTGGGTTTTTTCGAGTACTCATATTTCTCTTCAAAAATTGTCAATAAATTTTTTTATCCTATCAACTCATTTACTCATTTTCTCTCTTTTTTTTCCTCACAACTAGATACATGCTTTCTACACAACATGGCGGTGAAGGAGACCCAAACAACCATCTAGCAGGCAGACCATCGATGCATCGTAGCACAAAATAGAATGAGGTCATCTCACCAAAGAAGAAAAGAACGACACAAGCATCTATGTCCAAATCATCCATACATACAGAATCATTTTGCTTTATCTCATTCTCTAAAAATAAGACTATTCTATCACATTACTACCTAAATAAAATCATGTGTGAATGTTAACTTCTACACCTACCTGGAGGCTGGAGCAGTTCATTTTAGATTGAGTACGTACTGCTCTGCCCTGCCCTTCTTACAGGTCACATGACTCACACCCACACACGAGGAATCCCAGCCAATTACTACTACATATATATCAGCACACATGCAGTGCAGTGACTGTCACATGACATGCATGATCCGAATCTTACCATTCCAAGCCAACCCCAAACAAACGTACACGTACACCCCCTGCCTTAAGCGTCGTCGCATGCATGATGCATGCATCCCTCAGCTCCTATATTCACATCCAGTTTTGTGTCTTGATCGAGCGGTAGGGAGAAAAAAAAAGGAAGAGAGAGAGAGAGAGAGAGAGAGAGAGAGAGAGAGAGAGAGAGAGAGAGAGAGAGAGAGAGAGAGAGAGAGAGAGAGAGAGAGAATCGATTGAAGCAAGAGACAAGGATATCAATCAAAGACCTGCCTGCCACAGAAGGAACCTGCCCGGCTGTAGCGAGTCATCTATCTCCTGTGGCCTCGTCTCCTTTTTTGCTGACGAGCAGGGGTCCCAAACTGGAGATAACCAGATGGCTGGCTGGTCACTGGTCAGTAGTCGAAATTTAAAATTTACGCACTGGTTATGGTAGATCAAATGGCTGGTTGCTATCAAAATTTAAATTTATATTGGTTAGATAGTTAAAAACCATTTTAATATTAGGCATATTTGTTTCAGATTCTGGTAACTATAGTTACTTCTAGAACCTAAAACTGAAATAAAAGATCTATATTCTAAATCTAAATTGTAATAATCTAAAAACTAGAAAATATTAGTCTTCTACATGTCATTACTAGTTAGATACTCAAACTATTTAGTTATTCAAATAAGTTAGTTAAGAATCCTTGACTACAAGAACAAACACACAAATCCTTAGGGGTGTTTAGATATAGGGGTTAAATTTGAGCCCCCGTCGCATCGAATGTTTAGATACTATTTTACAGTATTAAATGTAGACTATTTACAAAACACATTCAATATTGGTGGATTATTAGCGAGACAAATTTAATGAACCTAATTACGCTATGATTTGACAATGTGATGCTACAGTAAACATTTGTTAATCATGGATTAATTAGGTTTAATAAATTCGTCTCGCGAATTATCCTCTGATTCTGCAATTATTTTTATAATTAGTTCATGTTTAATCTTTCAAATTAATGACCGTGGCAGTCATGAGCTAAAATTTAACTTCTTAATCCAAACAAAACAAGTAAAACTGTGGAGAAAGTGAGGATGGCTTGCAGCAGCCTGATCATACAGGAGTGGAGTGGTGGCCAAGCACTACTGCGCTGTACATGCAGCTGGCTGGCTATCTTGACCGGCGTGCCAGCCGCGCCGGCCATCGTCGTATACGTACGTGCCTGCGGCTCCCAACATGAATCCAAACACACAGAGAGAACAAGAACAACTCAACATGATGAACAGTAGAGGATTATTACTCACTAAGGTCTATTTTACAACGTGTGGATTTTCTCTGATTTCGACAGAAAGTGACCCTGCTTCGCTCAGCTTTTGCTTTTCAGGTTTGAACCGCGAGCAGGCACTACATTCACGTGAAGTCCCTGGGGAAAAAAATCCTGGTTCTTAGCAGGTCTAAACTATTTGGCATTAGGTTAAAATCAAAATGTAATCTACCATGCATATGGAAAATACATTTAATGTAGTATATAAAATCGAGATTGCTATTTCTATTGAGAGTGTACGTAGAAACTTAATTACGCCCCGCAAAAAATCTTAAATAAATTAACTCCGCCCACTTTTTATACGTCGTGTTACACAAATCAGTATTCTCTCTGCGGTTAATTTGTGAGACACGAGTTCTAATACTATTAAGCATACATATCAATAATAAAATTAGCGGTGGCAGTTTGACTCGGGGCTCGCGAGCCCGTCCAGGCTTGTTCAAGCCGAGCTGAGCTTGGCTCGGCTCGCTGTGCCACCGAGCCGAACTCGAGCCGAGCCTCATGGCTCGGTCAACATTCGAGCCGAGTCGAGATGACTCGTGAGCCGATTAGTTGGCTTGGTCACCGATACATGGAGTGAATCCGCTCCTTTATCTAGCGTATAAAATCATGGATTCGTGAACAGTGGACAACATCAAATTGTGTATTTGCGTCATTGTGTGAGTATTGAGCTGTGAACATCGAACACATATCCTCGATCTTCCCTCTTGATGGTTGGTACCACCAATGCCCTCGACGGCTAGCAGTCTCTAGCCCACTACCCCCACCGGCCACCGTCACCTCACTACAACAATCCAAGAAACTTTCGTCAGCCAAAACCGACGGAAGTTAGTCATTTCCCGACGGAAGAAGCTAACTTCCGTCGGCAAAATGCTAACTTCCGTCGGCATTTGGCCGACGGAAGCGGGTAGACGGAAGTTACCGCCGACGGAAATTAGTTAACTTCCGTCGGCCAAACCTAGCCGACGGAAGTTACCAGGAAATCGGTAACTTCCGTCGGCCAAATTCTAGCCGACGAAAATAATTTTTTTTGTTTTTTCTTTTTTCTGTCGACGGGCCAATAATTTCCGTCGGCTAATGTTGGCCGACGGAAGTTAACTAAAAAATCCAAAAAAAAGAAAATTTGCAATTAATCGTACATTTGCATAATATTCCAACATTCTTCTCCTCAGAACTTAGTCTGAATACGACGTAATTTCTGAGTATCAAATTTAGTCTGAATACAATATTGTCCATGAGCAAAAACTGAATGAGATAAATGCTATTTGAATTATAAATCAAATTCAGAATTCAGAGAAGAGTAATTTTTAACCACACAACAGAGTTGTAATACACTGAAAAAGGAAGTTCAAATCAGATTTGAAACTAAAAAGTGAATTCTAAAATCAGATCTGAATACATCTTCTGATTCAAATTTCAGGTTTCAGCAAATTCTAACACAAAACTACACAGCTGTAAACTCAGAATGGATTCAAGATAGATTCTGGAAATGATTACAGTAAACTGATGTTGTAACAGTATTTTCAGAGAGTCTATGAACTGTATTCAGGATACAATTTTCAGAAGTAATATGAGCTAAAACATATTATGGCAATTCATAAAATAGAACTGAATTGAACCAATTTAATTTAAACTTGCTGTTTGAATGAACAATTCAGATTCAAAACAGAAATCTGAAAATATTCAGTGTATTCAGAATGACTTTGAGTAATTACTTCAATTCAGAAAACTAACTCTAAACAGATTCAAACAGGATATCAAACTGCAACTATAAGTCCTGAAACTTTGTGGAAGATGAATAGTACTAGCAGATCAGGTTCAGTCTACCAAATTCAAATTGACATTTAGCACAGTTCAAAACAGAATAGAGCAAACTTATCCTCAACACAGCACTGCAGTTTACTGAAAAGTGCAATCAAGTTTGATTCTGAAACTGAGAACTGAAAATTTGAACAGCAGTAGTATATTCACTTTGTTCTGAATTCAACTTCAAGTGACTAGAAGAACAATTATCAAGGGATTCATAGAAGTAAACCAACACTATTACAGAGATTTGATTTAGATGCAGATAGGATTTAAACAGTGAAAGAACCAACAAGAATCAGTACAGTTCATAATAGGTACTGTAGTTCACCAGGAAAAATTTCACACTCCAAATAGACTTAACCTTCAATATCAACTAGTGATGGATAAACTAAGGGGTCTTAGGGATCTCCTAGGGCTAGACCAGTAGGGTGAGACTTGGGATGGTGTGCCTCTGTGTTCTGCAGAGGAAGAAAACGCCATGGCAGTGGTGTTGTGGCGTCGGAGTCCGGCGAGTAGAGTTGAGGAGCTTCCCGTCGCTTCGGCACGGCTTAGATCGGTAGCCAGAAAATCAGTGGAGCTAGGCGTATGAACAACCACCTGTTCATACGCCCAACTTCCCCTTTTATGTGTCGCGCGATAGGGGCACTCAACCAATTCGGTTGGGGCGCCCCCGATCAGGGCGCCTGAAGACCAAGAGGGTCTTGTTGGGCTAAGACCGAGTTCCAGGGAGGAGAGGGACTCGGTCCCCCTCTCCTCCCCGAGAGCTAATTACTAACAATTAGTACCTAATTACACAACTTTCTAAGTTACGGAAGCACAAACATGTTAAAAAAGATTGAAAAATATAAGTGACGAGTGATATTACCGAGCCGAGTAGAGCCAGCTCATGGCTCTACCGAGCCCGAGCAAAACTAAAATTTTGGCTCGCTAAGCCGTTTAAGCCAAACCTAGCTCGGCTCGCTAAAAGGTGGCTCGACTGAGCCGAGCCGAGCTGCTCGTTGCCAGCCCTAAATAAAATCATATCAATAAGCAAGCTGACGCCGTCTCGCCGTGGGGTGTCTTGGAGCCTGGGAAATGTTGGTCTTGATTGGAAAACCATGTGTTTCCTGGCTTTGCTGCGGTCCTGCCTCAGCTCTTGTCCTGCGTAAAACGCAGTGCACAGTAAAAGTACAGTGCTGACACGCACAACCAAAACAGGAGCACCAAACAAAAAATTCGAAGTAAAATATTTTAATATTTGTAGATATTCCCAAACTCCAAACCGTAACTTCTCTTAACTCTAGTTACAGGCCGGGCTATCTATTTGTGAAACAACTGGTTGTTTTCTCATTTACCAATTTTGTTTAACTCACTACATCAACATCTAACAACTCACGTTTTGCTTCTTTTTTCCTTCATAAAGAAGAAATGTTGTACATTTAATCTTTATTAACGAAAACTTACCTAGGTAAGTATAACAATACATGTACGCTAATTTATGAATTAAATAATAAAGTGAACTAAAAGTAAAATGTTAGACTGTTGTGGAAAAAGAATGCATGTATATGTTGCCAACTTAATTTGGACCGACTTAATAACCCCCTACACATCACTAACTAAATAATTTGCACGACACTTATGCTAGTTGCAGCGTACTTCTTCTAGTTCAGCAATTAATGAGAGGAACCACCATGTTGCAAGCCAATCCAACTCAAGATGATAGCTCCACCGTCTCCGTGATTATTAAGTACTCCCTCCGGTATAGTTTATATTGAAAAACATTTCGTTTTCGGTTTGCATCGAGAGTTACATAAAATAAGTCGTTTTGTAGTTTATTTTACATTTTAGTCGTTTATATCCTTAAAGTATAGTAGTACTATTTCATGCTCGTTTTCTACGTTATTTGTTATTTTTACTACTGCATTGTTTTTAATAGGGACAAATAAAAAACATGCACTAATTAATAATTCTCTGGTATATGAAATCATATCTAAAACGATTTACTCTCTCTAATTTTTTAAAGGTAAAAACGTCTAGAATACACAAAGATATAAAACGATATCTTTTTAGAATTTTAGATATAATTCTAAAACGGCTTTCTTTTAGAAACCTAGAAACCGAAGAAAATATTTTTTAAAGGAACTACCGCTTGCGCAAAACTCCGGGACACACCATGAAAATGACGCAGTAACATGATTAAAAACATTAAAAACCAGAACGCGACTCGTCACCAGCAAACAGCAATCGGGAGCCCTGAAACTGAAGAAATCTGAGTGAGCAGGCAGTCCACCACGGCGCCGATTCAAAACGTTTTTACGCGTAATTAAGCAAGCGAGTATCTGAGATTATACATTTTATTAGCGCCGTTCTCTTCTACTACCTCTTGTCCACTAGCATATTTTTTTTTGAGAATTTCGCAGGAATTCAAGAGAGAGATGATATTAATTGGTGAACGATTACGATTAGTTGAGGCGTTTACGTTAATAAAAAAGATTTTCAGGCGAGTAAGTTAATAAAACATAAATGAAAAATAGTTGCCGTCAATTAAAGATGAGAAAATAGCTAAGTGTTGGGAAACAAGTGACGGGTCATACGCGCGGGCAGTGGGCGCTATGCCCGTGTCCCGGTTGCTGGCGCAGGGGCGCGTACGCAGGTACGCTGCTGCATCCAACTGCGCGGTTTCGTCCGGCCGGCCGGCGCTCGCGCGCACGTAAAAGGAGGCGTTTTTTTACTCCTCTGTCCCGTGCGGCCGTGCGCGCCGGGCGGGGGGTCTCTCGCCGTCTGCTCGTCTCAGCCTCGTCAGGAGGCGGAGGCCGCGGGATTTCGGTCTTGGGCGTGGCGCGCGGCGCGCGGCGCAACAAAACCATATTTTAGGTGACCGAATCAGACGGTGTACATACGGTTTGGCCAGCCGCCGCATGCGACCAAACGTTTGTGAAGTATCGTATTTTGACCGACACGGGAAATCCATGTTTAAATTATATATAATATACCACACGTATGATAACATATATAAAGCTATGCTCCTCACTCTTATTTCTAATATAAACCGTGCTAGCCTTCTCGAATATGAATAATTTTAGAATTTCTAAAAAAACCATTTTATTTTTCTTTAATATTTATCGTTGTCAAATAAACATACTCCACTCACAAATAGATAAAATAAATAAAAACAACTAATTAAGTTATTTGATTTGTTTTTAAATTTCCGTGCACAGCTATCATTTTGTACCTAAGGCTCGGCTTGGATGTATATATGTCATGTCATGTACGTACCGTCGTAGTGGTATTGTCGTAGCCGTACCACTGTACCCTACGTGACTGTAGTTGCATGAGTGGAACTGCCCATCGTAACTCAGCGGGTCCTTGCAGCAGCTACCCCGTGGACTTTGCTCTTAGTGAGGCCTACAAACATTTAAAGTCAATCATGCCACGAATCATACATACATACATCATCGAAAAAAATAAATATTTTAAAATAATGATTTCAGATAACAAGAAATGATTAATTAGAGATTATTTTCCTATCTTTATTCAGATTAAATAACATGAACAAGCAAAGTTAATAATCCACTCCTACCTCAGTGACCAGTGATAAGGACTTCCGAGCTTCGTACCAAGGTTCAATTCACCAAATGCTTTAGTGGTACTGAGATGGGTAACCTTCTGAAATTTTTTTCGTATTACATCCTATACATGACTTTCAATCGAAGTCATGCTTATGTACCTTTTTCCAACACAACAAAAATTATATGGCTTTTAGATAAAATCGAACCACATTGTTTTCACACACACACACATATATATATATATATATATATATATATGAATTTGGCTCGATTAATTGAGTCACGTGTAGGGATGTACCTGATTACTCGTGGGTAAAAATCCTATTAAGGTTGGTTATGTTTCTCATATCATACCCGATGAGTAAATAAATACGGATATGTATAGTCAATGTCTATGCCCGTTTACTCAATTATCCAAATATTAAAAAAATCTCAAACCCTAGCATTTTTTCATTTCTTCCTTCTTTCCTCCCTTCCTCCCACTACACGCAGCCGCCACCCTCACAGATCTGGCATGGTATTCCTCCACCTCCCACCGGTGCCTCCCGTTTCCTCGCTGATGATACCTCTCGTCCTCCCCTCCCCTCCCGGTGGTGCCTCACCTTCCCTGTCGATAGTCCCGTGCTATCCCACATCGGTTGCCCAGATTCCTGTGCCTCACCTTGGCCGCATTGCGACACCACCGTATGTTGAAGTTCTGTTGCAGATCTCACGCCGAAGTCCCGCACATCCCCCATTGCAGATCCCGTGTCACCCTCCCTGCCATGCGTCGCTCTCACCGCAGAGAGCTCTCCCCGTCGTGGTCCACCCTCACCGTCGGCCGACCAGCCTCCACCTTGTCCACGACGGATGGCCCCCGTAGCCCCTCATTCCTAGTCATTTCACGGGTTAACCAGTATATCCATTGGCATATGACGCCTACAGGTAACGAGTACGAGCACGTGTTTTTATTAGTTGGTTAAATAAGTACGGGTATGAATATACTATTCGTATCTATCATACCGATTGACATCTTCATACGTTAGACGCAAATTGAGATAACCGAATTGCCCGATGCAGCTGTGGTGCGATGAGACTCCGGAATCTAACACACAAAAGTATAAACAGTGTGTTAGCTAGTAGGTTGCGAGGATTTAATTAGTCGTTATCGCCGAGAACGAGGCCGCGCAAATTCATGAATTTTCTCAGGGAAAGTACGGGCAAGGAACAGCTAGCGTGGATCTTGGGCTCTTGCAACTGGGACGAAAAGGACAAGAGAGAAATCCACATGGACTAATTAATTAGTGGAGCCCGAGGGAAACCGACAATAATTGAGCATTTCCAGAACACCGAGCCCGATCGATCCACAACGTTTTGCTATGACAGAGTAATTAAAAAAAATCAAGTGATCGATCAGCTCCCTATAATTAATCAAGAGAAAATCCACTGTTCGCCGCTGACGTGACGCAGATCGCACGAAATGCTATCGCCCAGTTACAAACCTTATAGCATTCCATTGTACTTGTTATCACATTTGCTATCCCATAAAATAGCAAGTATGATCTAAAAAATCACTTCATTGTACTTGTTACTTGACTTATTATTTTAGGAGGCTTGCTATTCTTCTCTCCACACTTGTTACGTCTAGCAAGCCAATCAAACTTGATATTCCAAGTTTGTTTAATTATTTTTATTTTCTTTACATATATATAAACTGATAAAATATAGTTTCATTTAAATAGAGAATCATATTTAGTAAGTATATTGAAGCGAATAGCAAAATAGTAAGTCAATTTGAATAAGAAAACTTGCTATTGCTATGAATAGCAAGTCAAAAATAACAAGTACAATGGAGATGCTTTAACAAGCCAATCAAATTTGTTATTCCATTGAATATTGAGATTGTTTAATTGTTTTCACTTTCTTTGTATATATATAAATTGATTAAATATAGCTCTATTTGAATAGCAATTCATATTTAACAAGTACATTAGAATAAATAGCAAAATAGCAAGCTAATTGGAATAGGAAGACTTGCTATTGCTATGAATAACAAGTCAAAAATAACAAGTACAATAAAGCTGCTCTAATTATAGCATATATAGCTATTGACGGTGACGGTCCGACGCAGCTAGTAGCTAGCTAGCTTTACAACCTGTATCCTATCGGTAGAAGAGGCCCTGATGAATTGAGCAGACAGAACAGGTAGCAATCCTCGTCCTACGCGGTGCACCCGTGAGAACCACTTTGGAACCGCGTACATAAAACCGCATGGCTCCAGAGCAGTCAGATTGCAAACTAATTAATAATGAGCACGAACTAAACCCTGGTCCTCAGAAATTATGTCGTCCTTGCATGGTGTACGTCCTCTCTCTCTCTCTCTCTCTCTCTCTCTCTCTCTCTCTCTCTCTCTCTCTCTCTCTCTCTCGCCTCTGCTCCGTTTATCGATTGGCCAAGCTAGGTGACTACGCACTGCTGCCGCACTGGTAGTAACTTGGCTGGAGCTGCCTCCTTCTGGTCCAGCGAGACACACGAGCAGCTAGCGTTCAGTGAGCGCGGTAGATAAGGATATATACGATGCATTATTGCATTGGCCATGCATGGTCCAACATATGCATGTCCTTGTGCGTGTGACGGGACCTTGAAATCTTCTCAGAGTCTCAGACGACGCCGCCGTGCATGCATGTGGATGCCGTGGTATAGACTAGCTGCTGCGTGTGCCAGTGTTTCCTGCACGGCCCAGCTGGGACATCGTTTCCCTCTTTTGATTATGTTAACGTTGCAGTTCAGGTCCATGTATATATGTATATCTCCTTCAGGTTCATGTACTAGCTAGGCCATGCATACTTCCTTGCTGTGACAAGAAGAGGATTGACATTTGTCACCTCTCGATCCATTAATGGATGGACATCTAGAAATGGAACGCCAAATAGCTAGCCAATACTCGCCATGGGCCATGGATGAACCGTCGTCGTCGATTCGATCGCAGTACGGTGCGAGTGCGAAGATGCCACTGTTCATAAATCATAACTCCAAAGGGGGCCACCGGCCCATCAGGGCTCACCTTCTAAAACTGTTCCAAATTTAGGTATTTTTGGAAAAACAAATTCACCAAAAATCATCATAAACCACTTACTATTCATAATATATTTTTTTAGAATTTTACAAAAATATATAAAGCTGAATTTGAATTTTTGACCGTTTATATCACCACGGACGTCGCATGCATGCAGTGGCCAGTAGTGGCATGGTGATGGTGGTGAGGTAGTACTGCAGGCCTGCAGGGCGTGCACCGGGCTGACTATGTTCTGACATATTGATCAATTATCCGAATAAAAGTTGTACACAAGTAATTCAACATCACACAATTGTAACAACAATTAATTTTCTTAATTTTGATGTATAAATACAAAATGATCCGTATAATAGTCTCTCCTTTTTCAAATGACGTCCTTGACTTTTTATCATAATATTTGATCATTCTCTTTATTCAGAAATCCTTTTTAAATATCATTTATTTTATTATAATTTGTTTTATTACTGAAGACCCTTTAAGTATAACATATATTTTTGAATATTTGCACAAGATTTTTGAATAAAATGAATAGTTAAATCTTACTCCCTCTGTTTTTTAATATAGGACATTTTGGTTTTTTAAAACCAAATTAAGCCAACTAGTGAATTTCCTATTATACCCCTCCCATTATTCCGAAGTACTTTGTATGTATTTTTCTTCGGCTGCTGCTCGCCATTGCCGTCGTGGGTCTTCATTTCTGTCTCCCCCGCCGCTAATGCGTTAGGTTATTAGGCTAATTGGGTCAAGCAAATTGGTGAGCTGCGTTGCCATCCACCTTTAGTTCTATCTCGCCCATGTAAGGGGGCTACGAGCTTCTTATAAGAGAGAATACCATCCTCCCTCAAGCCGGTTTTTGGGATGGAGAGGATTCTCCGTTCCGTTTATAAGGATACGTCAGATGCGCATGAACGCCTGAACGTGGGGCGAGGCCGATATGAGTCAGTGTTGCATGGGAGTTGAAAGGCCTGAGACGTTAACAATTGGTATCAAAGCCAGCATCACCATACCTACCTAGAGAGCTTCCTAGGGAGGTGAGATGTTAAGTTATTGGGTTAATTGGGCCAAGACCTCAACGCTAACATAATGTCCCCCCGAGCCCCACCTCTGCTACCCCCGGTGGCACAACGAGAGCTCTCCACTACCAGTGAACATCTAGGGTTCGTCGCTGCTCACGGTGTTTCAACTTGGCTGCCAGAGATAGGTTGTGCCCGTTCTTCCCTCTAGCTGATTTCATCTGCGCCATCTCGATCATCAAATTTCATGGTGATACACCTCCTCGACCTCAATGCTACTCCTCCGGATGATGATGGAAACGACGAAGATGTGCTTGGAGTTGGCAAAGCTTTAGCTGGCGAGGAAGATAGAAATGACGTTGCAATCAATGTTTCTCAAGATGCAATCAACATTACTATGGATGAAGGGGTTGCAGTTTATAAATTTTGCAATGTTTGTTGCATGTTACGGAGTATACTCTGAAATTTATGGTAATCAAATTGTTCTACGAGTACAAGTCATGTTATGAAATTTTCAGAAATCTGATTACTTTTATTGGAGTAATCAGATTGTTTTAGGTGTAGTAAAATTGGAGTTCTTGTTCTAAACTTGTTCTTGGAGCTGAGTAATCTATGTGACTCCTGTTCAGAAATCACCTCTCGGAAGAAACAATCTGAAACTTCTTAAAACACTAATTTCTAAAGCTGCTAGACTAGATGCAGGTAAACATGTTTGGTCTGAAGATGCAATGCCTAAATTATATGAGATGTTCAGTTTTTAGGTTTACTTTAAAGACACACATGTGATATAAATCCAACTTACAAATACAGAGTACATTCAGTTTTTAGGTTCAGTTTGCAGAAATAGATTACAATATATGTTCTGATTTTTGTTCTAAAAATATTATGGGAGTACTCATTGTTGTTCTGTGTCATTGTTGCCCTGCTAGGTGTTGAACAACCACAAAGGAGATTAAGGAAATGGTTAGATGATGACCAGAGATATATTGTTTATACTGCATTACATGCACAAATCATATGAGTTATTCAAAAGATTTGGAGGCAAGCAAGGGGACAGATTGCCCTTGGACAAGAGGTTGATGTCAAAAACAAAAAGAAGTGGTCGATGCGGCACCAAGAAAATCGAACTTGATCTCTCATTAATCACCGCAATTCCACTAAACAGAAGATCCACTCTAAGGTCACTTGCGAAGGAATTGAATGTCAACATTACAACATTGCACAACAAATTCAAATTAGGCCGGATAAAACGACACTCCAATTCACTGAAGCCATATTTAAGAGAGGAGAACAAAGATAGAGAGATTAAAATTTTGCATTTCCATGTTAAATCAGAGAACTCTGGGAGATATTGATCCTAAATTCAATGACATGAAGAATATTATCCACATTGATGAGAAATGGTTTGACTTGACAAAAGGGAAAAACACATACTACTTGTACCAAGAAGAAGAACCGCCTCTACGCACTGTTCAAAACAAGAATCACATTGGTAAGGTTATGTTCTTAACTGCTGTAGCTCGACCCATATTTGATGTTGAAGGGAATGTGACATTTTTAGGAAAGATTGGTATTTGGCCGTTTGTAAAAGAGGTGAGTTTAAGTTCATCACTTTCAAATCCCTTTCATTTATGATTTGAACACTTTATGATGCATTTTTAAATTGATTTCAGGTTCTTGCAGCTAGAAAGAGTCGTAATAGAGCTAGAGGGACTTTAGAGACCAAATCTATCATAGTGAACAGGGAGGTCATGAGGCAATATTTGATTGAAAAAGTAGTTCCAGCTATCCAATCTTTATGGCCACAAGAGAATGCCAACAAGATAATTTATATCCAACAAGATAATGCTAGAACACATGTTCTTCCAAATGATCAAGCCTTACTTCAAGTTGTGGTGGCTACTGAACTAGACATTCAGCTAATGCAGCAGCCATCAAACTCACCGAACATGAATGTGCTCGATTTAGGATTCTTTAGCTCCATGCAGTCGTTAACTAATCGCACAAGCCCTAAAACAATCGAGGATATAATTCATGTTGTCCCAGAAGAGTTTGATGGCTATGAATTTCAAAGATAAATAGAGTATTCCTAACTTTACAAATGTGCATGCTAGAAGTGATAAAAGTAAGAGGAGGAAATAAATACAAAATTCCACACATGAATAAGCAAGGGCTGGAAAGAGAAGGGAGGCTACCTTCTAGGTTGTCATGTGATGGTGTTGTCTATGAGAGTGTATTGTTTTATCTACAACAAGCTGTTGGAAGTGGTTAGTTGTAGTGGTTGTAGACACTATTGTAAGAGAGTACAGAAAAGTATAGAAAAATATACAGCGTATATCAATATACTTCAAATATTAATGTAAGAGCACCTATACTGATGCATACTTCATGTGTTGTTTTTATTGTCATATGAAATCCAGAATGACAACTTTAAATATATGGAGTATTGTCTTTGATGTAAGAGTAATGTTTGCTTTGGAAAACAATGTTTGGATTGCAAGTTTGATACAATAGGCTATTCTGCTGTCTTTTCGTTGAGCATGCATGTTTTCAGTTTTCAGTTTGGAGTAGTTTTCAGAAATGGAATAGAGTTCCTATTCTGAAAATATTGTGGGAGTACAACTAATTTTTTTATTACATTAATAGAAAAATTCAATATAACAAAACATAAGAAAAATATGATAACAATGATAATCATAGCAAAATGATGCTTTTAATACTACGAAAATGTGGAAATAATGGTAAAGAACAAAAAATAAATACTTAAAAAACCTGATCAGCTCAAGCTCATCAGTCAGATCAAGTACATCAGTTAGTTTTTTTCTCATCTGTAATATTAACATTAGCACTCTATTCTCTTTAAACTAAGATATTATAGGCTGTTGTAGTTGCATCCTAATCAGTATACTTGACGCGACTATGATAGTTAGCTGATAAAAACTCGTCATTATTAAGTTGGTTAAAAAATGGTGAAACAATTATCACAATAAGTTGGTTTATCAACAAAATATACATGATTCTCATTTTTCTTATTTTCAATTTAAGTTTCTCTAAAGTAGAAGCATGCACATATCTTCGAGAAATAAATTCAACATAAACTAAATCACATATCTGTAAGAATTGTTAACAGGAATCAATATTTTAAGTCTATTAATTTTAGAATTTACAGACTCAATTAATGTATCATGTTTCTTAATTGTTTTATTTCTTTTGTCTACTAAAGTACCAAATTTTTCAATAGCACACACTAAATCATCATAGGAAGGTTCTACCTCATTGATGATGTCAGTATCAAGGTCACTGTTGTCGATTGAGCCTTTGCATCTTGCCATTAGACACAACCCAATCAAATTATGTTTCTCGTTTGGAGATGTATCATCATCGTTGTTTGTATCCAACATCACTCAAATTAACTTGGTCAAGAGCAGAAAGAACAATGGGCACCACCTTGTGGTTCAAATAGCACTTCTTATTATTGCTCTTAGATGTGTGTTTCTTATTATCATGTTCAATCTCCTCTTCTTCTCATCATCGTCCCTTAAAATTCGTGCTAGAAACTTTGGGGACTTAGGGCGAATATGATTAAGTGAGCCACACTCATAACATCTCTAAGGACCATAATTTCCTTTCTCCTGTCATGTGGGGCAAACACTACTCCCATAGGGGCAGGAAGGAAACACCAGCAATTCAGGGGAGTAGCTAAATGGGTGCTGCTTGCCTTGGAATGGGGTGGCATATTTAGCAAGAGCTAGCATTAGTAGGAATTAGTGAATAACTGAGAGGGATTTGAGGGATTGTATCAGCCAAAGGCTATGTAAGCCGAAGGGCATTGTCTCAGAGGAATAACAAGGAATTAATCTATCCTCTTCCTTCTCTTCCCACCGAACACCATAGGGAGCCGAGGGGCAAAACCTCGTTCCCCTGTGACCGGCGGCTACGCCCTGCATAGCCAAGGTTCTCCACCTCCCCCGCAACCACTACCCGCTAACCGACGTCACAACATCTTCTTTGATCTTATATTTTGCAAAGCTTTAGTAAAGCAAGTAGAGATAAGTTCTAAATCATCTTTCAGAAGTTGTTCTAATTGTTCATCAGTTAGCGAAGATAAAGAAGACAAAACATAGCTAGATGGAGAAGTATCATTGAGCATGTTGGGTTGAGAGACCAAAGCTGTTGATTTGTTTCCATATTTTCTAGAAAGAACATCTAATTCATGATTTTTTTAATTTGGAATAAAGCACATCTATTGTAAGTGTACTCATAACAGTTGATTTTATAAAAACTATATAAATTGAATATATTTGTTTCTAATAGAAACAACATCAATGAAAGTATAAAGGAATTATTCAAGCACTTGCCCAGATGTTCATGAAATAAGTTATAGAATTTGTTCATACTGAGTTGTAATTTCACTAGAAGCATACCAACAACGCTAGAACCCATGAGTTGAATCTCATAGGTCATAATCCAATCTAGATAAGAAAAAAGCAAGTCTACAAATTTTAGTCCTCAACTTTAACAACCTAGATGGAATCATGAACGAAGGTCATTTAGCTAACCTAACAAGACTACTTCAATTGAGTTTGTTGAACAATAACAATATAGCCACCATAGTGAATTCAACCTATAATCGTTATTTTGGCCTAACCGAAATCTAACTTCGGTCTTCCCGATTAGGACCTAAATTCTCAATTTGGCTTAGGTGGCAAAGACATATATCCAATCTTGATATCATAAACACAAATATCTTTAACAAAATATCAAACTAGTTCTAGATAGTAGCGTCCCTAGTGATATTTCTAAATATAAGAAACAATCAAATTGCTAATGTCCTTCCATATACGATGGAATTCATAAGAATAATTACAATAGATTTCAATTCTAATTAGTTTACTGGTATATTACCGAAGTTTCCTGTATATCTAACTATATTAGCTATCTTTGAAAAAAATGTCTAGGTTTTTATCATTAAACTTAGGGTCGTTAGCCTCAACACTACTTATTTCATATGACAACTCAATTTCTGGTGCAATTTTAATTTTTTGTGCAAAATGCAATTGTTGGAGTTACTAGATATTTCTAAAATAAATTAACCGAGCCAATTCCTAGCTACACATAATCAATTGAAGCTTAGAAAACTTAACATGCCTGAGTATTTAAAATATAAGTTTAAGGAAAAATAAACTTTCAAGACAATTTCCTTCCTTCTTTCAGAATTGCAAAACCTTGTTTTTCTCGATCTCTCTTATAATCAATTCTCTAGGATACTACCAGTATGGATTAGGAAAAAGTTATCTTCTTTGATATTCTTACGGTTACATTCTAATAATTTTAGTAGTCGTATTTCGGATAAGCTTATAAATCTATTTGCTTTTTAATTTTTAAACCTAGCACATAATAATTTTTTAAAGACAAACCAAATTCTTTAGTGAAATTTTATATAATGACACTCATACAAGATGATAAAGATCGATTTTCTAAGACTATTCAATATAAAATAAAGTTAGATGACAATGAATTGGTTGATTATATTAATGAATTAACTATTGTCACAAAATGTTAAGAATACTTATACACATGTGAAATCATATATAAAATAAATATTAATTTATTTAGTAACAATATTACTGGAGAGATTGTTGAAGATATTACCACTTATTTTATATTGACAAATATAAACTTATAATGGAATAGGTTAAATAGACAAATTTTCTAAAGAGATTGCCTCTTTATTACAATTGAAGTCTATTCATCTATCACACAATATACTCTCTATTGAGATTCCCAATAACATAACATTTCTTACCTACTTAAGCCACATGAACTTATTATACAATAATCTTTCTACAAAAATACCAATAAGAAATCAACTAAAAGTTATTGATCACAGTCATTCCCTGACTTCAATGACAAAAGCAATGACAAAAGCAGGTTTCTAGAGTTTGACTATCATGATTTGAAGCTAATAAGCACTAACCTTTTACTTAAAATACAGAGGTCACTTGTGCTCTTCAAATCAGTCTATTCAAAAACACAAGTGACATTTATATTAAGTGATTCTAAGTGAGATGTCACCACTTGTTAGCTTCAAATCAAGATTGTCAGACCCCCGGAAACCTCTTATTGTCATGGAAATTAGGGCACAACTGTTGTCAAAAACCTTTATCTAATTTTATATTTATATTTTTTCTATAAAAATTATTATATGACAAGTTCATTTGACTTAGATAGATAAGAGATTTATGTTGTTTGGAATCTCACTAAAGAGTATGTTGTGAGACAGATCAATTGATTTCAATTATGATAAAGAGAAAATATATTTAAAAATTTATCTATTCAACCTATTCAATGATAAGTTTATATTTGTTAATATAAAATAAGTGGTAATATCTTTAGTAATCTTTCGAGTAATATTGTTACTAGATAAAACAATATTCATTATATATATGATTTCACCTATGTAAAATTATTATTAACATTTTGTAATAATAGTTGATTTCTCAACATAATTAATCAATTCATTGTCATCTATCTATGTTTTATATTGAATAGGCCTAAGAAAATCGATCTTCTACATATTGCATGAGTGTCATTGTATAAAATTTCACAAAAAAATTGATGCCTCCAAAAGAGTTGTTATGTGCAGTTTTAATTTTTTGTGCAAAATGCAATTGTTGGAGTTACTAGATATTTCTAAAATAAATTAACCGAGCCAATTCCTAACTACACATAATCAATTGAAGCTTAGAAAACTTAACATGTCTGAGTATTTAAAATAAACTTTCAAGATAATTTCCTTCCTTCTTTCAGAATTGCAAAACCTTGTTTTTCTTGATTAATCAATTCTCTAGGATACTACCAGTATGGATTAGGAAAAAGTTATCTTCTTTGATATTCTTACGGTTACGTTCTAAGAATTTTAGTAGTCGTATTTCGGATAAACTTATAAATCTATTTGCTTTTTAATGTTCAAACCTAGCACATAAGAATTTTTTAAAGACAAACCAAATATTCTTTCTCATTTGAAAATATTGTTGAGGACACCTAAACTAGTTTACTAATTAGTTAGAGATGCTTTTCTTTGAGATATCAATATTTAATAATTGTGTTTGCCACCTAAGTCAAGTTAGAAATTTAGGTTCTAATTGAAAAGCCTAAAATTGGATTTATGTTAGGCCAAAAGAAAGAATCCAGGTTAAATTCATTGGGATAACTATACTATTATTATTTGACAAGTTTAACTAAAATAGAGCCGCTATACCAACTAAATAGCATTCATGTATGAGTCCATCTAATTTGTTGAAACTAAGGCCTAAAATTGTTAGGCTTGTTAGGTCTCCTATCCAGATTGGAATAGGATCCGATAGATTGTTAGATCCAAGTTCGAGCCGACTCAAGTTGCTCAAGTATTCTAATATTATTGATAAGCTTCCAATCAAATTGTAGCTTAGTAAAAAACAAATCGTGTAACTTATTGCATAAGCATCTAGACAATCGCTTTAATAATTCTGTTATACTTTCATTGATATTATTTCCACTAGAAACATATATCTCTAAGTTACATAACTTATGTAGGTTTGGTGGTATCATGTACACAAGGAGATTGACACAATAGCAAAGGCTTATGGTCAACAATTGAACCCCGCTCCATCGAGTACTAAAAAGAAACAATGGTATATTATTAAAGTTTCTTGTATATCTAACTAGATTATATATCTTTAAAAAAATATCAAGGGCTTTGTCATTAGACTTAGGGTCGCTAGCCTAAACATTACTTATTTCATATGGCAACTCAATTTCTCGTGCAATTTTATTTTTTTATGCCAAATACAATTGTTGGAGTTACCGGATATCTTTAAAAACAAATTAACCGATCCAATTCCTAACTACACATAGTCATTTCAGGTTTAGAAAATTTCACATGTGTGAGTATTTAAAACATAAATTTAAGGAACAATAAACTTTCAAGATAATTTCATTCCTTCTTTAAAAATTGCAAAACTTTATTTTTCTCTATCTCGCTTATAATCAATTCTTTAGAATACTACTAGCATAGATTATAAAAACTTGTCTTTTTTGGTATTCTTACGGTCATATTCTAATATTTTAGTGGTTATATTTTAGATGAACTTACAAAACTAGTTGCTTTTTAATCTTTGGACCTTGCACATAATAACTTTTCTAAAAACAAACCAAATTATTTAGCGAAATTTCACAAAATGATTGTATTCTAAAAATTTTAGTGGTCGTACTTCATACAAACTTACAAATCTACTTACTTTTTAATATTTATACCTTACACATAACAACTTTTTTTTGGAGACATATCAATTTTTTTGCAAAATTTCATAGAATGACACTCAAGCAATATGTAGAAGACCGTTTTCCTAGTGCAAGTCAATATAAAACATGGATAGATGACAAAGAATTTACTAATTATGTTGAGAAATTATCTATTGTCAGAAAATGTCAAGAATACTTACACACTTGTGAAATCATATATACAATAAATATTGATTTATCTAGTAATAATATTATTCGAGAGATTACTAAAGAGATTATCACTCATTTTATACTAACAAATATAAACTTATAATGTAATATGTTAAATAGACAAATTTTTAAAGAGATTGACTCTTTGTCACAATTGAAGTCCATTAATAAATCCCACAACATACTCTCTAGTGGGATTACTAATAACATAATATTTCTTACTTACTTAAGTCACATAACAATAGGAGGTTTCCGGAATAATCTGACAATTATGATTTGAAGCTAACAAGTGTTGATTTCTCACTTAGAATATATAGACCACTTGTGTTTTTAGAATTGACTGATTCGAAGAGCACGAGTGGCCTCTGTATTTTAAGTGGTCAGTGCTTACAAGCTTCAAATCAAGATGATTAAACTTTGGAACCTCCTTTTGTTATTGAAATCAGGGGATGGGGATGACTATGGTCAAGAACCTTTAGTTGATTTTCTATTGATATCTTTTCTAAAAAATTATTGTATTACACGTTTACGTGATTTAAATAGGTAAGAGATGTTATGTTATTTGGAATCTCACTAGAGAGTATATTATAGGATAAATCAATAGATTTCAATTGTGACTAAGAGGAAATTTTTTTTAGAAATTTATATATTTAACTTATTCCATGATAAGTTTATATTTGTCAATATAAAATGAGTATTAATCTCTTCAATAATCTCTCGAGTACTAGTTTTACTAGATAAATCAATATTTCTTATATATATATGATTTCACCTATGTATAAGTATTCTTAATCTTTTATGAAAATAGTTAATTTATTAATATAATTAATTTATTTATTGTCATCTAACCCCATTTTATATTGAATAGAACTAGAAAATCGATTTTTGACATTTTTCCTGAGTATCATTCTGTGAAATTTCACTAAAGAATTTGGTTTGTCTTTAGAAAATTTCTTATGTGCTAGGTCAAAACATTAAAAAGCAAATAGATTTGTAATTTCATTTGAAATACGACTACTAATTTTTTTAAAACGTAACCGTAAGAATACCAAAGAAGATAATTTTTCCTAATCCATACTGGAAGTATCCTAGAACATTGATTATAACAGAGATCGAGAAAAACAAGGTTTTGCAATTCTGAAAGAATGAAGGAAATTGTCTTGAAAGTTTATTATTTCTTAAACTTATATTTTAAATACTCAGGCATGTTAAGTTTTCTAAGCTTCAATTGATTATGTGTAGTTAGGAATTGACTCGGTTAATTTATTTTAGAAATATCTAGTAACTCCAATAATTGCATTTTGCACAAAAAATTAAAATTGCACCAGAAATTGAGTTGTCATATGAAATAAGTAGTGTTTAGGCTAACGACCCAAAGTCTAATGATAAAAACCTAGATATTTTTTTCAAAGATAGCTAATATAGTTAGATATACAATAAACTTCGGTAATATATCAGTAAACTAATTAGAATTGAAATCTACTGTAATTATTCTTATGAATTCCATCGTATATGGAAGGACATTAGCAATTTGATTGTTTCTCCTATTTAGAAATATCTTTAGGGACGCTACTATCTATAACTAGTTTGGTATTTGTTTAAACATATTTGTGTTTATGATAGCAAGATTGGATTTATGTCTTTGCCACCTAAGTAAAGTTGAGAATTTAGGTCCTAACCGGTAAGACTGAAGTTAGATTTCGGTTAGGCTCAAATGAGGATTATAGTTTGAATTCACTATGGTGGCTATATTGTTATTGTTAGACAAACTCAATTGAAGTAGTTTCACTAGGCCAGCTAAATGGTCTTCATTTATGATTCCATCTAGATTGTTGAAGTCGAGGTCTAAAATTCGTAGACTTACTTTTTTTCCTATCTAGATTGGATTATGACCTATGAGATTCAACTCATGGGTTCTAGCGTTGTTGGTAGGCTTTTAATAAAATTATAACTTAGTATGGACAAATCCTATAACTTATTTCATGAATATTTAGGCAATCGCTTGAATAATTTCATTATGATTCCATTGATGTTGTTTCTACTAGAAACAAATACCTTCAATTTATATAGTTTCTATAGAATCAACTGTTATGAGTACACTTACAATAGATGTGCTTTATTCCAAATTAACAACTTATGAATTAGATGTTCTTTCTAGAAAACAAGGAATCAAATCAATAGCTTTGGTCTCTCAACCCAACATGCTCAATGATACTTCTCCATCTAGCTTTGTTTTGTCTTCTTTATCTTCACTAACGGATGAACAGTTAGAACAACTTTTGAAAGATGATCTAGCACTTATCGCTACTTTCTTTACTAAAGCTTTGCAAAATATAAGATCGAAGAAGAAAGGAAATTATGGTCCTTAGAGATGTTATGATTGTGGCTCACTTAATCATATTCGCCCTAAGTCCCCAATGTTTCTAGCACGAATTTTAAGGGACGATGATGAGAAGAAGAGGAGATTGAAGGTGATAATAAGAAACACATATCTAAGAGCAATAATAAGAAATGCTATTTGAACCACTAGGTGGTGCCTTGTGTTCTTTCTACTCTTGACCAGGTTAATTTGAGTGATGTGGATACAAACAATGATGATGATACAACTCCAAACAAGAAACATAATTTGATTGGGTTGTGTCTAATGGCAAGATGCACAGGCTCAATCGACAATAGTGACCATGATAGTGACATCATCAATGAGGTACAACCTTCCTATGATGATTTAGCGCTTACTATTGATTTTTTTTACTTTATTAGGTAAAAGAAATAAAACAATTAAGAAACATGATCCATTAATCGAGTCTTTAAATGCTAAAATTGCTAGACTTAAAATATTGGTTCTTGTTAACAATTCTTGCAAATATGTGATTTAGTTTATGTTGAATTTATTTCTCTAAGATATGTGCAAGCTTCTACTTTAGAGAAATTTAAAGCTGAAAATAAGAGAAATGAGAATCATGTATATTTAGTTGATAAACCAACTTATTGTGATAATTGTTCCACTCTTTTTAAACATATTGAATATTTGCACAGAATGATAGAAACTAAAATATTAAATCAAATTTTGGAACAAAAAGACTAGTTCCGTGAAACATAAAACTGAGTTAGATTTTGATTCTTATACTCACTCTAAGACACATGCTCATGTTGTAGTTAAATCTCTTGGTAGTAGAAATTTAGAAACATGTGATGACCTTTATAATTAGAAAGATGTATTCTTTTGGCATCATAGACTTGGACGTGTTGATTATTTAACTCGTATTAGTGGTTTAGATGTCATATGTCACCTGCCTAAACTTATGGGTAATAGTGATGTTGTTTTTTCTTCTTGTAGACATGGTAAAATATGTGCATGTTTACATCACCTCTAACCATAGTCATGACAAATGCTCCAGGACAACTTATACTTCTTAACACTATTGGATCATCATGGGTTCAATTAATCTTTTAATGGGTAAATGGTGTGTACTTTTGATTATTGACCATTTCATTAGATGTTTTTAGGTTTTCTTTATGGCATCTAAAGATGAAGCCTTTGATCAGTCTAGAAGCCTAGTGCTTAGATTATTTCTTATCACCCATGATCTGTTAGAGCTATTAGAAGTGATAATAGATTTGAATTTAAAAATTCTTATCTTGATCTTTTTTTGTGCCGGAAGAGGAATTGAACATCATTTTTTTACCTTATGTACCATAACAAATTGGTATAGTTGAGAAAAAATAGAACTTTGATTGAGATTGCTAGAACTATGCTAGATAAATATGAAACTCCTAAGAGGTTTTGGGTTGAAGCTATATCAACCACATGCTATGTTTCAAATCGTGTGTTTTTAGATCAAAGCTTGGTAAAACTCCTTATGAGCTACGGTTTAGACATAGGCCTAATGTTTCTCATTTCTTTGTTTTTGGATGTAAATTCTTTGTGTTGAGATTAGGAAACTTAGATAAATTTGAAGCTAGATCAATTGATGGTATTTTTATTAGATATCTTGCTGATTCATATGGCTATCATGTTCTTGCTTTAGAGACTAATAAAATAATAGAAACATGTAAAGTTACTTTTGATGAGACTAGTCTACACACTAGTCCAAGTATTGAAGGTACAAGTCCATATGTTCATGGGAGAGCATTTTGTGGATGAGGAAGAAAATGTTGTTCCTACTATTGTTCCACATGACATTTCTACCACACCTTCCACTACTTCAGCTATAGTTCCACATCCTCAACATAGTTCATCTACGCAAGTTGAAAATGAATATAAAGGAATTTCTAAAGTTTCTGCTCCTAAACATATTCAGAGTCATCCACCTAAACAAGTGATTGGATTTCTTAATGAGTGAATTGCATTATCCAAGTTTATTGATTCTAACTCACATTCTTATTCTGGTTTTGTTGCTTCTTTTGAACCTAAAAATGTCTCTCATGCATTAACTGACAAATCTTGAATCAATACCATGCGTGAAAAAATAGAGAATTTTGAACGTAGTAAAGTTTGAAAACTTATTTCACCAGCACCTGACCATTCTATAATCTACCATACTCTATAATGCATGAAGATAAAATACTCATTATCATGGTAAATCTTATCCCTTCCCTCGTGCAAGCTACATCAACACTTGATCCTGATGAAGATGGTGAGCTAACCGATCAAAAGGAGTACAAGAGTATGTTTGGTTCACTGTTATATCTCACTCTTTAAGTCTAGACATTCAATTTGTTGTGTATTTATGTGCTCATTTGCAAGCTTCTCCGTGCGTTTCACATCAATAAACTATTAAAAGAATTATGAGGTATATTCATGGTAAAATTTTGGTATATGGGTTTATGCTTCGTTTTGTATTAGTTTAAGAGCATTTTCTAATGTTGATTTTGGAACTATAGAATTGATAGAAAAAGTACTTCCGGTGCATGTTATTTCTTGGGAAATTATCTTGTTGCATGGTATTCTAGGAAACAATCTTCTGTTGCTCAATCTGTTGTTGATCTAAATATGTGGCTACCGGTAATTATTGCTCTAAAGTTCTTTGGATTATAGCTACACTTAAACATTATGATGTTAATTTGGAAAATGTCTCACTATTTTATGTTAAGATCAGTGTTATTTGTATTGTTAAGAACCCCATACAACATTGTAGCACATTGATATTAGATTTCACTTTCTTAGCGATCACGTTGAAAAAGGGGAACTTGGGGTTATTCATCCAATTGGGTTATTTTGAGAGGGAGTTTCAACTCTTTGTACAATATTATATTTTTAGTGATTCATTCAAAAAAACAAAAAAAACATGTGAAAACTAATGAGCATTGTATATGACATTTTGAAGCCATCAATATGTGACAAAGTAGTTGCAACTTCTTATATATATTTGAGTGTGGTGTAGTTTATGTTATGACTATCTAAGTGAAATGAAAACTTCAGTTAAATCTTGTCATGGTTGAACTTTCTTGGTTCCCTTGATCTTGCTTAAAAGTGTTGAATGGATATTAATGTTAAATTCAAAAGTAATATATGAAAAGATCAAGGAAATGTGCATTATCACACTTTTTCTTAATGAGACTGCTTATCATTGCACCTTGATATTAACTTGGAAGAAGTTGTGTATGATTGAAACCATGTCCTTAAGCTTGTGATTGTCTAAAATGGACATAGGCTTGCTTGGTTGAAAAGTAAAGTTGATAGTGCATATAATTTCTTGCAATTTATATCCTGTTAACATTATAGATAAACCAACTTTCAAGCACAAATAAAGCTCAAAAAAACAATAATCAATGTTTTCAAGTTTTGAGGAAGCTAAGGGAGACCATGACATGTTATAAACTGTAAATTTTACTTGATTTCCAGTTGTGCGTAGATTACATTGTATTTGTATGGATATGAGGGTGCAAATATTTTCTAGTATGGATTGGATAAGGTTTAATTATATGTGAATTATTTATGATGCTCATTATAATAAAACGATAACAAAAATAAATTAAAAATTGCTTTATTTTCATGTTCTTGATGAATTCATTGTAAAAGTAGGATAGTTTTCCACATTGCACATTGACATGACATTGAGTTCTTATTTTTGAAAAAATGAGGGATTTTTTATTTTTTGATCTTCTAGTATGAAGTTTTTTTGTTTCGATCCTTTTATTCATATTCACTCATGGAAGTAAATGCTGATATTCAATGTCTATATCGTGTTGCTAATGTTTTCATCAAGGGGATTGTGAAATCATGTGGAGAAAAATTGGTTTATATTGAAATTGGTGTAGTATAATGGCACATATCAAATGCTTTTCATGAGTGGTGTTACGTTACTAATCTCGGATCAAATCATGTACTTGTGCTCGTATATTTGTTCATGTGCACGTGTCGTTGTTTTAAAGAGAAACATGGTTGGTGATGAATTGAACCAAGGTTCAGGAGGAACTAAGGTTTTAGGACTAAGTTTAGGGAGAAACTGGTCAAGGATATTACAGAAGATATTCGGGCTAAATAATGGTACATATGAAAAGATATGTCACATTGGAGCATGACGTGAAGTTGTGTGCATCATGCACGTGATTAGCCTCAAGATTAAAAGTTTAATCTAGGTTTTAGGTGGCTTCACGGAGAAATCTTTAATGATATCTTAGAGAGGCACCCAATACACTTGATCTTGATCTTAAAGTGAAATTATTTGCTGATTAAGTGTGATAATCTCATTTTTTTCAGTTTAATTGGTATTTGCATATCGTGTTTGTGATTTTAGATTAAATCATTGGTTCCAGGTTTAGGTTTGATTTATTTTGTCTAAAATCTATCTAAGACATCATAGTGCTGATCTGGAAAGTTTAGTCAGTAAATTTGATATATTTTTTCTTTAATTGTTTAACTATGGCTTAATCAATTTCCTCCATTACTCTATTTAGCAATATTGTTTCATTAATATCTTTTGATCCAAAAGTTTGATCGACATGATTCTAGTTGGGTTAGTCCAGAAATTTTATGCACTTTATTTTAACAAAGTTTCAGGTCAATTGGAGTTACATATTTTAATCTATGACACATTTAATGATGAAACAATGTTTTGTCCAGAATTAAAAACGTGATTAATTTTAGGTTTTGCAATCAGAGGTAATCGTTTATTTTCTTATATCCTGCTATCATTCACTCCCCCCCTTTGATTGTCTATCATAGGTTAAATTTGGTTGGCTCAAGATAACGTTAAACGTTAATAAAATTAATTTAGTGCTAAGTGATAACAATGCATTAAATTATTAGATTTGTTTGGTTGACAGGTATAATGTATTTTGGTAATGCGATCTGATATCGGTTTGGTTATAGTGTAATGTGTTGATTAATGGGTTTGTAATCTGTAATCTGATTATGTGGTATCTAATACCAACCAGTTTGAACTAAACAAAATCTAACATAATCAGTTTGCACTGTAAACAGACAACACGTAAAACGGATCTAACCAAAGGCCTTCTTAGTGTGAATCGATCCTACACTTTTCGAGGCCGGACACTATTTAATTTGATATTTTTAAGTTATTTACCTACAATAATTTATCAGGAGGAATGCCATCTGAGCATCACCTAAATTTCTGTCTAATGTCAACCGTGACAATCTGGCTTCTATCTACTGTTGCATTCTGTTTCAAAAAAATGTTCAAGGGTTGTGACGGTTGAAGATGTCGACGTAGGATTTGACGAAGGCTCCAACATTTCTTTTTCTGTGCAAGTGTCAGATTATTTCTGGTTCTCTGATTTCTGTTTTGTTCACTTTTATTCAACTAGACTTGGTGGATTTGGGGTTTTCACATATGGGACGAACTCTTTGGCAGAGTTTATTTGTGTGGTTGTCACTAAGTCAAATTGGTTCCAAAACAGAAGCACAAATTAAGCAAACAATACTTTCATTTCAAGAAAGATAATAGAGGCCTCAACTTTGATTTTTTTTACCTCAATGTCAATTGAGGCTCGGCCGTTGTTGCTGATCTGTGCATTTTGTTGAGGAAAACATGACAACATTTATACCATTTTAGTTGTTATTTGTGCAAGCTAGTTCAAAAATACTCGTGCAAATTCATGTAATGTGTGTTTGAGTTCTTTTCTTTCGGGTGTACCCAAGGGAAACTTTGTCATCTTAACAGCCCATTTTGTTGCAGATGAACATAGTGACTCCAAGATCAAATGGAAGGAGCATTATTGATTTTTTTTTTCTTAATTTGGTCAGACAAATTATGTATTTCGTTCCTGGATAACAATTGCAAATCAGATTTTCATTCGATAGGATTACACCATATTTACAACAACACAAATTATCCAACCAATTCAGTCAATAATGTGTATATGTAAAGGGGAAAGAGAAGACAAGGAACAAATGCACAAGCAGAGAAGAAGTCGAAGAATCAAATTCTAACCGGAGGAAGGAGAGGAAGCATCCATCCATGTCGCTGAAAAAGTCACAAGGCGGCGAGGCCAAGGAAATCGAGGGCGGACTTGGCCATGATGGCGGTGAACTCCTGAAAGTTGATGACGCCGTCGCCGTCGGTGTCGGCCTCGCGCATCATGTCGGTGAGCTCCGAGTAGGAGATGGGGTGGCCCATGCGCGCCATGGAGCACGCGAGCTCGGCGGCGGAGATGTAGCCGTTGCCGTCGCGGTCGAAGGCCCGGAAGGCCTCTGCGAGCTGCGCCTGGTCGACTTCGACGGCGGGGCGGCAGGGCCCGAGGATGAGCTCCGCGAGGGAGGACGCGAGCTCGTCGAACTCCACGGTGCCGTTGCCGTCGGCGTCCATCGCTGCGATGAGGGCGTGGATCTCGTCCCCCGCCGCGGGGCGGAGGCCGAGCGAGCGGAGGAGCGCGGCTAGCTCGAGCTTCGTGATGCTGCCGTCGCCGTCGAGATCAAACCGGAGGAAGATCTCCTTGAGCTGCCGCAGCTGGTCGTCGCGCAGCCGCGCGCGCCCGCTGCCAGCCGGCACGGGGCCCTTCCCGCTCTCGGCCCCGCCGCCACCGCCGCCGGGTAGGGACATGGTTGACGGGTATTTCGTTCGCGCGGTCGCCGCCGCCGGCCCGCCGCCGCGTGCCGAATGGGTTGGGCGTTTGCGCCTCCGCTCGCTTCTCGGACGCGGTCTTCGCGGCCGTGGCTCTTGCTCTGCATGCTGTACGACCGCTTCGCGCGAGCGCGCGGATGCACGCACCGGGCGCCACGTTTCACGATGTCGCTGGGGAGGTCGTGCTCGCGAACGTGACAAATATTTGGTGCTTGGCACTAAATTCAGCGGATTCGTTCTACGAAACCGAATAAATTTTAGAATTTCAATCGGATAACGAAAATCTTTGCTGATGACCTGGGCATGCTCGTGTTTGTATTTCTCTGACTTCTCCCACACAAATTCAACGCCATTCTTTATAAATAAGTTCATTTAAAAATACAGTAATAACATTTCATTTAAAAATACAGTAATAACATAACCTAAGAATATTACTCTATCCTTGCAGAAAATACATTTAACAAGATTGCCAAAAATATTAGCATCGCACAACACTTGCAAAACTTATCGAATATGGTTATAATAATCAGATTCATTGTGGATATAAATGAGATTATTATTTACGAAAAGTGTGACTAGTTGACCAAGAAAAACCTTTTTCATATGAAAACAATAAAAATCAGAGTAAACGTGTAATATCGTATTCACAATCTTAACCGAGACTTAACCTTAGGTGTTATTATTAACTGCGTAGCCAATACTATAGGGAAAGATAACGAGAAAACGAAATTGAAACCATGGAAGAGCTTCAAGGCCACCTATCGTATAATAAAATTTATCTTGCATTTTTTATGAAATTATTCGAACACGATTTTTTTTATCAAAATTACACAAGATCGTAAGAAAAGTCGAATATCATATATTTCTTGACCAGAGTAGGGAGTAGTAAATCAAAATGGATTAAAGGGAAATGCCGGCCAGGCCATCGCGACTGCCCTCGAGAGCTATACAGTTATGCATGACAAATTAGCAGCAGAAAGCTACGCAAGTGAAGAATACAGCTGTGGCTGTGCATAGCAAATAGAACGCAAGTGACGTGTGGAGTATCTTCCAAAATGAAAGTCTGTAGGGGGGAAATGCTCCGTGTGGTAGGACTTTTCTGCAGAAGGGCTATGCAGTGTGCATGCTTTCTACCTCAACCACCACCTTTGAAGTGCCGAAATGGGCGTGTTGAGGAATGGTGCGTAGCGATGAATGTAGGGGTTTACAGCCCGGCCAATTCTCGCCCATGCGCTCTGGTGATAGCCAGATGTTACAGGAGCATGGTACATCAGCTTCAATAGCTGCAGGAAAAAAAAGATGTGTACGAGAAGGTTAGCTAGATAATGCAGGAAAAAAATGATGTGTACGAGAAGGTTAGCTAGATAATGCAGTCATGAATGCAACAGTTTGAAACCTAATAGGTTTGGTTGGAAAAGAACTCAGATTCAGCAAAAAGTGCAGCGCCTGAGCTATCATATATTAACTAATGCCAGTTGCTTATGCAGGTAGATTTCTACAGGATATCAAGGATTGCAAGTCTCAATAGTGCTATGAGGTAGACATGGGTGCAGTCACACTGCTTTGTGAGTGCAATGAATTGAATGTAAAAAAGGACAAACCATTTTGTCCTTGTGTTCTCCCCACTTGATAAAAGGAGAAAATATGAAGATGGAAGAAAAGGAAATCGCTTTTTTTAGCAGATTAACTCACATGGAAGTACATGAAAGTCTGAATTATGTTGCGTCTCCACCTGCATGACCAAATGTGTAGAACGTTTTATATAAGTTCACACACAAAAACCTTGTTGAAGTAATGCTTTCAAAAGTGAATTTACGTACGAGAAAAGTGATATGATCATAAGAAAACCCAGAGTGATTTCAGCATTTGAACAAAGGAGGCTGAGTGTCGTGTTGTTTGTCTCTACCCACAGACAAGGCTCCTCCAAATACCTCCTGAACAAGACGTAAGCAAAAAAATCACTAACCACAGGCATGAATACGAAAGTGGAAGTTGCATTATAAGAATCAACAAATGGCTCAGTAGTATGTACTGACTGAGGATAATAAATCATAGAATCAAGTACAAATTTGCATGCCTGTACAAAGTGGAGCGTGCAAAGTTACGCCTTAGGAATCTAGCAACATGATCAAGGGCCCAGCAAAGCACTGGCAGAAGAGAAACTGCAACAATAGAGTAATGAAACTAAGAGAAGAAAGAGATGAGATTCACAAATCGGAAGCAGGAAAAATGGTAAAACAGCTTACTCCTATAGTGCACATTAGATGTGAACATCATAAGAGAGAACATCAAATGAACAAAGTCTTTGGCTACAATTATAGATTGCAACCAAGGTTGAATTGTAGCCATGTTCCACGCTCTTGGTTTCTACAAGCAGAAAAGGGGGAAATAAATTACAACTGACAAGTAGTGGAAATTTAGCAGAAGCAAAACTAGAAAAGAAAGATTTTTTTATCCAAGTCATTCACAAAAAGAAGCACTTACCCCATAAGTGCAGTACAGAGAATATGCTGAGGACAAAATTGTTCCTAGCAATGAAAGTCTATATGCTTTGCTTGCAATATGTTTCGGTAGAATTGGCAGTATTCCAAGACTGGCAACAACCAGTATCTGCAAAACCATAGTTCACAAAACCATATTATTTCACTCCAAAGATGATGATTACAGTATGATAGAGATAACAATATATCTAACAGAAAACACTTTTATAATCTTAAGTTGTGCTAAGGCAGCCATTCCAAAAAAAGACAGTAAGCTAGTATAGCTATGTATCATAGTTCAGCAGGGGGAATGTCATGGTCATACATTATGTCAACAAATATGAGAAAGAACCCAGGACCAAAAACCAAATATGGAGAAGTGAGATAACTAAACAGATGGAACATCAAAACATAATAGGATATTAGGATGCATCCTCTGCCTACATGGACTAAACTATACATATGCATGTTTATACTAAAGGGGGAAGGTAGATATGGCATGGTGTAACAATAAAAAAATCAAAATATCAGAGAATACAAGAGTTGACCGTATTATCCAAAAGTTGACTTTTTGATCTGTTGATCATATGATCGATTGGAAATTGTGGTTACAAAGATTTTGTCAAGACGATTCCATTTTTGGTATTAAATATCCATTTAGGACATCCGATGAATCATAGCAGAATTGACAATTTCCAGCCGTTGGTTTCTTTTATAAAAGAAGCTGGAGGGATGGATGTCCCTCCATAAATGTCCAGCATTGCCTGGCTCACTCCTGTGCTGTGTTGGTTCTCTTCCATTCTTTGCTTCAACGCCACGCCTCCTCTTGATTTCTCCTCGCCGTTGAATCATCGTCGTTCTCCGTAGGTTTTTGTTTCTATCGATCTCATCTATGTGCTACAGTTGTTATGTTCAGTTGTTCCTTTTGTTTTAGCCATATATGTTGTCATAAAGGGTTGCTACTGCTTAATCCATCATTTGCCTCTTTGTTGTTTTGTCGGCCGCATCCATCCCTTCCTCTACTCATTCTAGAGTTTTCCAACCACTTACCCATCAATTTGTGCAGTAAACTTTGTTGGCTCTACTCTGTTTTATTTATTGCATACCATGTGTTCGATGAAATGCTTGTGAAAGGTTTATATGCCATTTTTTCCATTTTGGATCTAGTAGAAATATTCTTTCTTTGCAAGTGACATATTGTTTAAAAGAAACATTTTTATTTAAGTAGATCCTATTTTGGTTACTATGAGTAGACCAAATAACATTGTATAAATGACATTAAATAATGTAGAAAGAATGGTTTGGTGTTATTGTTATGTGCAGCAGCACAATTAGTTAGAATTAGTTAGATAAGATTAGTTAGATTAAGATAAGATTTGTTATTTCTGTTTTAAAGATAGAGATAAGGTTAGCAGATTAGATTGTATTAGGATTATAAATACCCCGTAAGGGTCATGGAATAAATCAAGCAGAAGGAATTAATTAATTCCTCTCTTGCTCCTACCAATTTGGTATCAGAGCAGCCAGGTTCCAAGGATTCGATGCAATGATGACGTTCATCCCATCCGCAGAAGCGATGCAAGCCCTCGCAGATTTGCAACAGGTCGTTGCTAGCCTCTCGGTGCAGACGTGCAGTTGGGCTTGGCTCCTATGGACTCCAAGCTGCCAAGTTTCCCCCACGGCACAACAGGTTTCCCCACCGCACCATCACCGTCGCTAGTTGCGGTGGCAGAAGCACAAGGGGGGAGGGAATTGGTTTTGGTGGCTTGGTACGGAGGAGGGTGCGGCCGGAGGGAAGGGAAACACCTCCACTGGCCAAACCATAGCCAATCTTCCTCCGCCGCGAGCCGCCTCCGACTCGAGGGCCACCAGAGACGTCGACAGGGAGCTGCCGATCATGGAGAAGCAGTCGCGGGTGGAGTCCCCTTGCACTGTAACCCCCACGGAGGAAGAGGAAGAGCAGGCGGAGGACAACCTTGTGGCGCGTGCGGAGGCCTACCTAAGGCTGACCGTGCTCTGACACCCCGGCGAGGCGACTAAGGCGCTCAAATCCTGCGAGGAGCTGCTGCCCCTGCCCACTGATGATGTTGTCGACCCTCGTGACCAGCACACAGCCTTCTTCCTCGACTCCGGTGGCATGGCCGCGTGCCCGAACAGCGGGGAGTACGACGCAGCCAATGTAGCGGCCCAACACCTCCCCGCGGCGGTTGTGGCTCCAGATGAGGTGGGCGGGCCAGTGAAGGGGCTGAGGAGGGCCCGAAGTGTGCCTGATCTTCCCGTCGCGCCTGTGTAGGACGCAGCCAAGGCGCACCACATGACCCTCCGACCCTGCCTCCACTCGACATTGTCGACTCATGCCCGTTCTCCATGTGTGTCCAGTGTTGTCGCAACCGCCAGCCCACACGCCAGACTCCGCCGGTTCTCCCCCACACCGAGTCGGCCTGACGGTCGATCTCCCCACCACATATTCACCACCGGGATTGCTCCTACAGGTTTTCGACGTCTCTGCATCCAAGACTACGCCACCGATCTCTCCACACGAGATCAAGCCACAGAAGATCCAGATCTGTCACAAAAGATCCAAACTGTTTAGGGAGTAAATTGCTACGCGCACCCTGTTTCGTATACTCATAAATTAATTTTTTGAGCAGTGGATGTCATCTACTGGAAGGTCTAGATGTGGCGCATAGGGTTGCCGGTCATAGACAGGAGTTGTGTTGCCACCACGACAGCTACTAGCGGAGTAGCGGTCGATCCTCAGGTTCAACAGTGGCGGTTGTGGTTTCTACGATATGGTTTCGCAAAGATAGTGTCACGACACTCGCGGTTGGACGATTCTTCTTGTCCAGTTTTCAGCTCGAGGATGAGTTGATTTCCGAGGGAGGGAGATAATGTTATGTGCAGCAGCACAATTAGTTAGAATTAGTTAGATAAGATTAGTTAGATTAAGATAAGATTTGTTATTTCTGTTTTAAAGATAGAAATAAGTTTAGCAGATTAGATTGTATTAGGATTGTAAATACCCCATAAGGGTCATGGAATAAATCAAGCAGAAGGAATTAATTAATTCCTCTCCTGCTCCTACCAGTTATTTGTACTTTGGTTGTGTAATACTAAATATGTATTTATACAGGTGATAGCACTTCGGAGCGCATTTAAACATAGTTTTCTTTGTCGATACCATTACAGTGTTCATAAGGTGGTAAAGCGAGGCGTGGTGACCTACCCCTTCCAAAATGCCTAGGCGATTTAGGCGCGCAGCGAGGCGACGACATACGCACAATCGCACACCCTAACCTATATTTGCTCCTGATTTTAGAGGCAGTGTAGCATACATATTTTTCTTGGTGATGCCAATAATCTGCATCTCTTCTCTTCTCATGTGCTGTCTTATCTGTTCTCTTGTACCATTCAGCAGTATAAACAAAAATTGTAGATAAACAAAAGCACAAAAGTGACTGTTGTGCTGCATACCTAAATAGCAGGGAGTTGGGGACTGCTAGGTGCCATTAAGCACATCAGGGAGAGAGGTCACCAGGCAATGCAGGGAGGGATCCCGCTAGGAGAAGCAGGGCCAGGGAGGGATGGCTACAAGATGGGCATCGTCGAGCCAAGCAAGGAGGGATGGGATTGTGTGATCGGTGGACCGTCGAGCAAAGTAGGGAGGACGGGATCCCACCGAGCGCAGCAGGGGCCATGGGGGACTGCAAGCTGCTGGGCGTCGCCAAGCAGATAAAGGAGAGAGGAGAGTCGGACGCCACCAAGAAGAAGCCAAAAAAGCAGAGATGAAGTTTCCATCCACTCCAGTCCTTCCATCTCTTATAGTCTTATCCTCTTCTTTCCCTTCCAAATCCCTGCTTGCATGGTCCTTTCCCGCTTCTGCTTCCTCATGTGTGTTGCGCCTCTTTCCCACCCTGTTTCCCACGCATGTGTTGCTGCTTCGCTACTTCCCATGCTGCCCCGCTTGGTCTGCCACAAGCTGATTTGGCGTCAAACCGACGCCAAATCACACCTAGGCGACGCCACAATACACCATACACCATGAAGCCAAGGCAAGACCGACACCTAGAACTTCAGCGCACCCAGATGCCTAAGAACACTACACCATTATAAAGGCAAGTAACATACTATGTTTATATTCATGTCTTACTTCTTTTGCAAGTTAATTAAATTTGACATGTTACTTTTGAATTTAGTCCATCCATATTCATTTGGGTTATTTTGTTGATATCATGTTTTATCAAAACAAAATATAAGAATTGACGTCAATTCACATATATACATATGCACATATGCATTTCATAAGGTGATAAAGGTCGGTCACTGCCATCGTGCGTGACTTGTACCGATACATGGAGTTGCATAAGAGGCTTGTATATCCAGCACAAAACTCTCAAATAGAGTTGCATCATGGCATTCATAAATTCATGTGATGATTGAAGATATAAAAATTTTTAGTGGAAGTCAATGTCATGATAGTTGATAAAATCATGTTGAAAAATTGTTGTTGATGCAATTGGGTAATTGTAAAACAACTTGTGAATAAGTGAGATATGTTTATATTCATAATTGTTGCTTGTTGAGCTTGTCTCACTCCTTTTAATTCTATTTCAGGTGTGTTTTGCTTGGTAAATACATCTTTTTGGGTAACCATCCCCAATTATAAATCAAACCATGTTTAAAATAGTCTTGCACTCTTGCTTTGTATTGTCTAGTTTGTATTGTAATGAGTTTATGTTTAAATGAGTTGGTTTACAAGGCATAGGAATGTTTATGACTTTTGTTTGAGAAAGTTAATATTTTTTGATATGATATAAAATGCCTATGATTGTTATGGATTACATCGCAATTACAGAGAAAATATTGCCAAAATTTTTTGTTTTGGATGTTAATTGTTGTTTAGAAAGGTAGAGCGCTACACATACCCAGGCATTGATAGAAAAATGTATAGTCTGCCCATCCAACCGTAAAGAATTTGTAGTCCTTTCTGCTTGGGATGGTTGGGAGGCAGCAGTTGATCTTGCATTTGATCCTACATAAAAAATACATTATGAATCTTAGACTAGCATGAAAGTGTCATGATAGGTCTTTTCAGCTTTGTTCAAATTGTAATACATAAACTAAAGAAATAAGAATAGGAGGTTTTTATACAGGGGGGCAATTTATATTGTAGCACACCTTACTACAAAACATAAGTTACAACAAAGGCATGAGCTCCTGAAAAAATATATACAACAACTGAAAATCACACAGCCATTGAGCCATACCAGAACAGGCAGTTCACCATACCTGAGTCACGAGCTCTGACATTCTCACTGGATGGTGTTGACGAAGACTTAGTTGCTGGTCTGGTGGACTGAGTTGAACTGGTGGAAGACATTGGCTCAACGATCAAATCAGAATCCTGGAATTTAAAGAGAAGATGACAACAGTTTCACCACTGTTCGTCTTGTTTCTTTTACTTGGACATGACTTTCCAATTGAGAAGGCCAGTCAGAAACAACATTTTTTTGGCAGTGCTAATATTTAGCCGATATAAGTTGAGCATGTAATGTAGAAAAACAACAATGTATTAGTTAATCAAAAAATCATGAATCAGCTCATTGCTTGCCTGGTTGTGCAAATGCAGGTGTTCGTGTGGCAGCAAGGTGGTTTAGAAATTTTCTTGATGTCATTAGTGTCAACTGGATCTAAGTGAATACCGTGTGCTTCACAGTTATTGATTTGTATCATTTGAAACATTCTATAAATGAAAGTCAACCAAAAACCTTTGGTCTAAAAATGAAAAGGTGTCCTTTTAATGGGTTCATCAATATGAATTTTCTGCTTTTACATGAATTGAATTGATATGGTGCAAGCAACAACCATCAAGCAAAAGATCCAGATATTCATTCACAGCACCAAAACATAAACATGACAAAATAAAATGCTCTCAATTCCTCATGCAAACATTGTAATGCGATTTAGAAAGCACAGCTGCACAAAATTTACACCTGCAAATCTTCGAGAATAGTAAAATCATTATCTTAGCAACTTCATGTAACAAAATATGGTATTGAAACGATGATGACCACCTCATCCTCATGCACCCCATAAACTCAATTTGGTATTACGACACTAGTGATACAATTATACAATCTAATATAAGCAGCTCTTTCTAGCATTGAGCTCAAGCCATCAACCGTTTCACGACACCTGATTTTTCCCGCACACTGGTGCGTACGTATAAGTCAGTCAGATCGAACTAGCTACATCACGACGACACTCGAGATGCATCCACAATCCACACACCAAAACGAGCCGTGACCAATCCGATCAGGCACTTCAAACAGTAGCAAGCGGAGGCGGGCTTACGATGTAGCGCTGGTAGAACTTGCGCTTGAAGTGGTCGACGACGTCGGGGCGGGAGGCGAGGTGGGGCGGCACGAGGACGTTGGACCAGTACCCCGCCCACCGCGAGTCGTTCTCGTATTCGTACGCCGCGGCCGCGATCCGCTTCAGCCTCTGCGGATCTCCCGCCCCGCCGCCGTTGCCGGTGCTCGCCTCCGCCTCCCCCATCGTCGCTCGGGGCCTTCTCCTGTCGCTGGGGTACGGGGATTCGGGTTGTGGAGAGTCGCGGCTCGGGACGAAGAGGAGGGAGACGAGTAGACGACTTGGGGGCAGATTTTTTTTTTTTCAGTGGGGGCACCAAACGGGCGAAATGTTCACTATTTCTCAATTTCTACTCATTCAGTTTATGTTTCATGTATAGGATTAATTGATTTTGTACCACTGTTATTTTCTAATTCACTAAATACTATTGAAATTTTAATATTTATTTATATGTTATTACTATTTCAAATCCACTATTTTATATCATTTGGGTCTAAATATTCATAAAAAGTAATGGCATAAAATGACGAATTAAAAATAGTAATAATATATGAGTAAATATTTAGAGTCTATAAGTGGGTCCAAATAACATAAAAGAGTGGATTTAAAATAGTAATGGCATATGAGAAAATATCAAAATTTTAATGGTATTTCTGACGAATTGAAAAATGACGGTGGCACGAAAACAATTAACTCTTTATATATATTCGGTACTAACTAGATCTAGACAGTGAAAATACATATAAACATATGCTTTCTAATACGGGACTTCTAAAATCTTTTCTAGATTATATGGTTATTGAGTTTTATAATTTGATTTAAAATCTGGATTTTAAGGGAAGCTTTAAATTCTACATGTAACTGTTTCTATAAGAAACCCCTAAATAAATCCATATTATTTTGGGATTTGATTTATTCGTTTTTAAGACATTTGATCTTATAATCCTTGTTTGATAATTTTTTCACGTCCAATTTGCTTCTTAGTTTAGGAAAACTTGGAAATTATGAAAACTAGCTGATTTTTCTGCATTTTTGTAGATAAACACTAATAAGATTTATTTGTATTTTTATAATCATAGAACAATATTAATTCCAATGTCGATCAATTCATATATGTACTGTGCGGACACGCAGATCAATGGTGTAGGTGTTTTTGTTGTACGCTACGATTTTGGGCTTGTTTGGTTCTAAAACGCTACTTCCTCTTTTCCATTATCTCTATCGTCTAACAATTTAACACGATGATTAAGACGAGAGATGTAGAGCTTAAATTCTTTTCGTATGTTGTGTTTGTTTTTCTATTTTTTCGCACCCTCAACATGCATATGTATGTGGCCATACGGAGTACTAGTAAAAAATAAACAAAAATGGAAGTCAAAGCGATGCGATGATGGAGATTATGGAAAAACTGAAAAACGCTTAGATAATGGGATTGATAGAGTATATCAATTGAATTTTATAATCTAATTCGCGTGTAATATTGTGGTCCTTGTTTTTTTTCAAGGTTTAAGTTCAGGATCTGTGTGAATATAAATATAAAAGTTTTATGCCAAAATTATTTTTTACCGTAAAAAAGTGGGACGACTCTTGTTAATGTTACCATTGATAGACACATAAAAAGCATGGATCAATTTATTTTCCGAAACAAATGAAGGGAATTAGACAAAAGGAACTAGGGGAATTTTTTGCAATCACGCACGAAGCTAGATTAAAAAAAATTGAATGTAGAAATAAATTTGATATACGATATTTGCTTCTTTTTCTATAAATACAATTATATTTTATATTTACTGCATTGATCAATCGACAACATTATAATATATACCCATCGTGATTAAGGATATGTTTGTTACAACTTCAACTCTGAGATTAATGCTACATTTAGAATTTGTATAATATAATAAAATAGTTTAAATTTTTATTTTTAGTCCAAAATAAAAAAATAAATTTCTTAAATAAATACACTCAATTCATCTGTAGATATAAGATTTTCCGGGGATAAGTAGCTCCAAAATATTCCTATATCTAGAGCTCCAAAATTGGTTGAGAAAGATCGTGAACCCTGCCCCCCTATAAGTGGAGTTTTAATAGGTGTTTTCACGGTTTTCTACTACACTATATAGAATATTAGCTTTTACTTTTTCACATTATATAAAAATTTAAACTATATTCTATTCATAAAATATTAAACAAATTAATCTAAATTAATATATAATTATTTGCTAAAAATAAATAATATATATTCATTACAAGTAAAATAAAACTTGTTTTTACTTTATTATATGTATTTATCATTTATTAATATGTGTGTAAATTGAACCCATTTATTGGTTTATCATACTTTTTTATATATTAAGGATTTTTTATAATTCCGATAGATATTTGGTTTCGTATTCATATGCGCTCCTTATTCGGTTTGTATTCGTTTCCGGTGATATCCGCTTTTATATCTGTTTTTAGGATATCCGTATTTGTTTTTGTTTCAGTGAAAAATACTGAAACAGATATGGTAACACTCATTTTCATCCGTTTCCACTCCATTTCCATCCCTATATCTAGTGATCTTTTTTAACCTAAGCCTAAAATTCACTATTGTGAGAAACCGTCCTAAAATACAATCATTTCTACAATTCAAATATTGCCCCAAATATTACAATTTCTATAACTTTTTCCCTAAATCTTCTTGTTTTACCCGGTATCAATTGTATATAGTACTAATTATTTAGAATACTAGTTGAGAGATAGTTTGGATTTTTTATCTTACATCTTAATAATCACACTAGAATTCATAAATGATCATAATTTTGGACAAATGGGGCATTATTTAAGCATTCACTCCCTCTTGATAGTAGTATATATACTGATAGATAAAATAATACTGATATATTTTATAAGGTGGGGCTTAGTTGTTAGCAGTTGGGTAGTTGACATGGGAATATTTTAGGTGCCTAAAACGCTGGCCTTAAATTCCATCATTCCATGTCGATGCTTCCATGGTTTTGGAAGCAGTGGGCTAACTCGTACAACAAGATGTAAAATGAATGTGGGTTAGTTTACACCAAATCTCATCAGAACTCTAATGTTAAGCGTGCTCAGGTAAGAGTAGTATCAGACCTCCTGAAAAGTTCTTGTTCACATCCCGACACACTCGTGACCTTTAAACAAGGTCGAACATGTGTGACCTATTTAAAAAAAACTCTAAACAAGATAAGACATACCACGTGGACAATAGAGCATCTTGTATACGAGATGCACAATGTTTATAGTCACAATGATCAAGAAATAAATATTAAAATAATCAGAATATCGATACGATCGGATAACCTAAACTCATGTTATAAAACTAGAGTAAATCAAAAATCATCTAAAAATACTAAGTATTTTTGATTTATTTTAAAGCCAGCTGAGTAGTGAGCCGGTCGCACGACTTGCACATGCATGCCTAATAAGTGGGGGTACGCTGATTGCCGAGTGGTGGGGCTGTGTACAGGAACGCCTCTGATATATATAGTCGGAAAGATTTGTGCTTATTGCTGTTTGCTACTGAGCTGTTCTGGGCGTTGGACAAGGGAGCCATGATTTGATTTGAGAATTGAGATGTCGAAGTTTTCGTAGCATGTGGAACGACACATTGTATATTTTAGTTATCCACCTATAAATCAATTCCATCGAGTTGTTTAGCAGAGATGGGGTCATCCTAGAGGCAAAATGTCTAGAGATGGCAATGGGTACCTGGTACCCGTTTACTCGTGAGTAATTACTCTATTAAGGTACGAGTACGGGATAAAATTGATACCCGTGGGTATATAAATGGGGAAAAATCTATACCCACCGGGTAAACGGGTATGGATATGGGACAGTAGTACCCATACCCATTTACCCGCATACCCAATTTATTAAATAGGCTAAAATTAAAAAATCCATCCAAGCCCAATAAACAACAAACCCTAACTATAAAATCTCTCCAGTGGACCTACCGCAAGCCTCTCTCCTCTCATTTTGCATCCACCGCCTCCTCCCTCCTCTCCCCATCAGCAACCTTCTCTTCCTCAGTCCTCTTGTTGCCTCCTCCATCCTCCCTCCTCTCTCCGACTCACCGCCGGTAACCTTCTCCTCCCGCTGCCTCCTCAGCTCCTCCCTCCTCCCTCCTCCAGTCGTCCTCCCTCACGCATCTAGTAGCCACCGGCTCACCACCTCCTCCCTCCTCAGTCCTCCCACGCCTAACCACCGCTAGCCGCCTTCGCCTCCCTCCTCATGTCGACGTCGCCATGACCACTAATTCATTGATTCAGATATGAGCACGATGAGGGATGTTGGATGCCATCGACGCCTCTATGGCTCCGCCCTCCGCCAAGGTCCTCTCACTGCTCTTGCCTTTTTCTCGGGTACAGATACCCAACGGGTATCCATTACCCATGCGGGTACGGGTATGGAGAAGAGTTTATACCCGTGAGCGGGTATGGGTACGGGCACAGATACATGTTTCATCTGTCGGGTACGGATATATGAAGAAGGTACCCGCGGGTATTTTACCCGTTGTCATCCCTAAAAATGTTTCAGTGAAATTGTCGTGTCCTTTTTTAGTTTTTTTTTTGCCGACCTCTTTCTCCACGCGCACCTCCTACCAAGTAACGCGTATGGTGTTAGTACTTGCAACATTTTAATTTCAGATATTATATTACGTAAATTTTATGAATTAATAGTGATATATATACACAATATCTAGTGTTATAAATATGTACGTGTGATATTTTAATTCCAGATCTTACATATAGAATAACTAGTCAAGTAGACCACTCCTCCTACAGTCCTACTAGTAATTGACACAATCAATTTGATAGATAAAGAAGTTACGTGTTAAACAAATTTTCGTGTGAAAATATATGAATACGAGAGCACACATTGACTTTAGACAAGCCTACCTTTCTTTATGTATTCTTTCTATTTGAGTAATAGTCTATCTTATTAGACAAGCAATCTACAAAGCATCTCCGAGAGAAACTCAGTTTCATTCTCTAAATTTTTAGGATTAGAATTACAAAATCACCTTCGATAGATACTCTAAATGATTTTTTAAAAATAAATAATCTCCAAAATTAATCATTTCATTCTCTACTTTTAGTGAATATACTCACGCACTCTAATTTAATAACTCTATGGAAGGAAACATATTTAAAATGGTTTACATCTTAAAAATGAATCCCAAAAAAATTATATAAGGAATCAATTTTTAGAGCCACTATATTAGCATCTCCAAGAGTGACTTTAAAAAATGACTCCCTGTATAGCTTTTTGTGATTTATTTTTAGGATGCAAATCACTTTAAATATGCTTATCTCCAACAGAGTCTCTATACATTGGAGTTTTTGAGTATGCTTCCTAAAAATAAGGAGCGAAAGAAATAGTTTTAAAGATTATTTATTTTGGGAGTTATTTAGAATATTTGTTGAAGCAGTTTTTTTAAATACAGTCCTTAAATTTTAACCAAAAATGACGGCGTCGGCAACGTGCCATCGTCAATCCAATCCGGTGAACAGATCACATATGTTACGATGGTGGTTAACGTTTTGGGTATTGGATCTCAATACTTAAAATCTAAGAGAAGCTCTAAACAACTTTATTCTTTAATTTTTTCGGATTATAGCTAAAAAGTAATTCTAATAAATACTCTAAATAAATCCTAAAAATAAAAAATCTCTAAAGTTAATATTTTTCGCTCTGGACTTATAGGGGAGCATATTGACTCAAACATAAAGACTCCATCGGAGAAAAATCAATTTAAATTGGTTTGCATCCTATAAAGAATCCTAAAGTCAAATTTTAAAGATATTATTAGAGATGTTATGAGAAAATGAAGCTTTAGTTTTAGAGACAGAACTTGGAAGATGAATTTGTTCCAGTTTGTTCAAACGTGACTTCGAAAACAGAATATGTTGAAGACATAGTTAACTAAGAGCATCTCTATTGTACTTGTTATTACACTTGCTATCCCCTAAAATAGTAAATATAATCCAAAAAAATATTCTATTGTACTTGCTACTTAACTTGTTATTTTAGAGGGCTTGCTATTCCTCTCCCCACACTTGCTACATCTAGCAAGCCAATCAAACTTTCTATTCCAAGTTTGTTTAATTATTTTCATTTTCTTTGTATGTATATAAATTGATAAAATATAGTTACATTTAAATAGAGAATCATATTTAGTAAGTATATTAGAGTGAATAGCAAAATAGCAAGTCAATTTGAATAAGAAAGGTTGTTATTGCTATGAATAGCAAATCAAAAATAACAAGTACAATGAAGATGTTTTAACAAGTCAATCAAACTTGTTATTCCATTGAATATTGAGATTGTTTAATTATTTTCACTTTTTTTGGATATATATAAATTGATTAAATATAGCTCTATTTGAATAGTAATTCACATTTAGCAAGTGCATTAGAGTGGATAACAAAATAGCGAGCTAATTAGAATAGGAAGACTTGCTATTGCTATGAATAGCAAGTCAAAAATAACAAGTAAAATGGAGATGCTCTAAGCTAAGAACATTTAAGCCTTATTTGGCAGGTCCACATCTGAATCTATTCTATCGTAGATAAGCTGATATTTTAGTTTAGTGTTTAATGTTTATTTTACCAAACAAGAACTTTTGAGTTTCTGTTTAACCCGTCTTCGTTGCCACTTGCCACTTGCCACTCGCACTACCGTCGACGATGGCTGGCCCATTGGATCCAGCGCAAAGCACGCGAAAGTGGAGGGCACCCTGCTGCAATTGCAAGCACTGCAGCCATGGCGGCCGCGTCGTTGTTATGTAATCTGGGCACAGTAATGTACATATTTGGGTGGTGCCATTGCTATTGTTTTTAAGTAGAAAGCTTTATTATTAATCTCTCTTCTTTATATTATTTGGGTGGTTAGATACACATATTCTACACTATGTTGATTTAATGAAATTAATTTGATATTGCATTTTCTATAAAATTAGTTAAAATTAAAATTTTTACTTTTAAAAAAATCAAACAACTTATAATATAAAATAGAACCTATGGAATATTTGCTAATCATGCCTTAACCATTAGAGATTAGTCCAACCTGAGCTATGGGCTTGTTTGTTTCAGTTTTTGATAACTACAAATACTTATAGAATACGGAAATGAATGGTCTAAATTCTAGACTCGAAACATAAAAATCAGCAGCTACAGAATTTAAAAATGAACTAGAATTCAGAAACTTAAAAAAACACCGACTATTGAAAATCTAAAACAAATAAGCCGTGTATCTCCGCTTCTTTCTCCCACCAACCACGACACGACTAATGGCTCGTCGAGTCATCAACTCATCGGTAGCCGCCGCCACAGGGCACCTTTCCTTTCCAACCCATCAAAGAAAAGCAGAACGCTGCCGATCGGATTACTTCAGAATTTGACCATAATCTTTCTCCGTATTTTAATCAGTACTGTACTCTGGACATTGGTTGTGTACTTGTGTGAGTATAATTGTCTTTGGCCATTGGTTTGTTGTTTGTTCTACCACTGTGGCTTCCCAAAATTTTATCCTCTTTTCTTCAGACCTTCCCAAAATCTTGATAACCCTATGATCCGCACACAGATCACACTATGGACTCAATATTTACGACGCTATGGCTGATCGCCACAAAGAACTGCCCGGCTAGACTCAATTATAATTAAGTCTCCTTTATAATACATGATTTTTCACATTTCAACTGATTTTTAACTGGTTCGTACGAAATCCTATAAGATTTATGTAAAAACTCTAGCTGAGCAACAGCAACTCCAAAAACTCCCTAAGTTTTCATATAATAAGCTTTCTAAAAACCCAAGAGTTTATATTACATTGTGAAATTTTAAGCTCTTTAAATCTAGAAAGGAAAAAATGTGATTTTTAGACAAACCTGTGAAAATCCCTTCCTTGACGCCAACGAAAACCCTGCCCCGACGTCAAGCACGTAGGCGTATGTAAACAGGTCAAGCGCCCTCCTGTGGAAATGCGACAAGGACATGAGCACCGGCCGAGTCGTCCGGAGCAGAAATTTCCAACGAAACCATGCAATGCCGACAGCTTTCTTCGAAATGGATGCATTTCTTTTTGAGATGGTGAGAATGGATGCCTAACCATCAAGCAAAAGTGCAAGCAGAAAAGTTCCCATTTTCTCTTGCCCCCCTCAAGCCTCAACTGAAGGGTGATGACTGGATGCACATTAGTGTGATTCTTTGAGAAATGGATTGGTTACTGAATCACTGCTTTGTTTCTATTGATACATATGCACATCTATGGCCTATGCATGTAGAAGAGGTGTTTTATTCATGAGAAGCTGTCTCTCCAAAAGATACCTATTTCACTAATCACAAATTACATGTAATAGGTTTATATCCTATGGTTACCATCAATCTATACCGTATCCATTAGGATAAATCTCTCATTACAAAACTCGTATCCATAAATACGTACAACTTTGCACCTATACCCATGCAGATAACAGGTATCAAGTTGCCCATACTTATATATGTAAGTGTTAAGATATTACGTAGCATCAAACTATGTGACAAATAAATATAAGGGGGCTTTTATGGTGCTCCACTATCCTATTTAGGAGGTAAGAGGTAAGTTAAATCTTAACCCTTGATTTTATTGAATTAATACAAATAAAAATATTTTTTAATATTTTTACTGGTTATAGCCGGTGGAAATTGGGGGGCTGCATTGAGCATGCCTTATAACTACAATAAAAATTGTGTGCCTTCTATATATTGCACTAGTTACCATTAAGTGGATATGGGCCACCAGCTTGGAAAAAATTATTGTCCAAAATACAATCTGAATGCTAGCTACGTGGGCCCACCCATTAATTGATTTTTGAATCTTATGAAACACCTATGCACATTATAAGAAAAACTTTGAAATTTCATGAATTCCATATAGACAAATCACATATTCAAACCAAAAAATAAATTATTATCAGAACGATATAATCGTAATAAATAATATTTCAAATACCTAAAAATCATGTATAGTAAGATAAAAATAAAATAAGATTTAATGACATTTAAAATACAAATAAAAGTGCACATCACATAAAAATTCGGGGAAGCACCCGGAGAAAATTGTCAAAAAATAGCGTATCTTGATTATGTGAACAAGGAATGTGCATGATATTGCATATTACGTATCCTCTGATTGCTTGAAAAAAATGGAAAGTATAAATGAAAACATATCAACACATGATTTTAAATGTAAGGTAAACTAAAAAATTAAAATATATCATTTTTAATGCACACATGATTTTAAATGGAAAAAGATGGAACCTATTACCTCCTAGAAGGTAATAGGTCGCCCTAATCAAATCTGAACCATTGAATGAAATACAATTAATGGTCCATAAATATTTGGGTGCACCGTAAAAATTTCCAAATATAACTATATGATCACAAATTTATAAATATATAGCAAACATATATAGAGAGAGAGATAGACACACACATCAGGTATACATATACTCATGGGTTTACGTGATCGGTTGCTATAGTACTATACCGTAAACCCGACGAATATGTTTTTTTTACATTAATATACGTACGTATGAGTAAGGATTTTACGTACCCTAGTAAGGTATAAATCTATTGAGTTAACCATGGCATCCTCCTATGCAGGTCAACATCAATCAATAGGTCTAAAGCGACATATAAAGAACATCAGAGAGTGGGCGTCCAGCAAGGCTTCAGTTAGCTGCTCTGATTTGAGCTTTTAATACCCAACTAGGCCAATTCTGGTGTTTGTTTTGTACCGCCACCTCAGGAATCAATGCACGAACCTTTAGAAAAACCTCACGGAGCAACGGGATGCCGTTTTCCAACTCTGGCCACGACCTCCTGTTTGGACAACGCACTAATCTGACCATATTTTTTTTCTTGCTAGTAATACAGTTGGCTATTGATTTTAAGCCAGCCTTTTAGTCTATCCGTTAATCTATCTGTATAGTAGTTAGCTCTTCAATAATAATACATGCCTAACCTATTTCTTTCAAAAAAAATTTCGGTTCTTGTGTCTAAACTGGCTACAAGTTTACAGCCCGCTTTTTCGCTCTTTCTCTTCCACCTCAACATTCAGTCTGTTTATAGCATGTTATTATATTTGCTCAGTCATCAACTGGCCGTCTATAAAAACCTTGCGCCAGCTAAACGCCTGGACCGAAAATTCAACACCGACCGACCGACCAACACGGCCACTTAAACTCCATTACTCCACCAACACCTCGCCGGGACGGAAGGTTGAGGCCAGCCGCCAGAGCAGAGAAGTGAGCCGCCGCCGCCGCCGCCGCCGCCGCCGGGCATGGCGTCCTACGACAAGACCATCGAGTCGTACAAGAGGGCTGTCACGACGGCGGCGTCGCTGGCGGCGTCGGCGATGCTGGTGCGCGGCGTGGTGAACGAGCTGGTGCCGTACGAGGTGCGCGACCTGCTCTTCTCCGGCCTGGGCTACCTGCGGTCGCGCATGTCCTCCCAGCACACGGTGATCATCGAGGAGACCGAGGGCTGGGCCAACAACCAGCTGTACGACGCCGTGAGGACGTACCTCGCCACGAGGATCAACACCGACATGCAGCGCCTCCGTGTCAGCCGCGTCGATGAGACCAAGAGCTTGATGTTCAGCATGGAGGAAGGCGAGGAGATGTCCGACGTCCATGACGGCTCTGAGTTCAAGTGGCGCCTCGTCTGCCGTGACACTTGCAGCGGCGGCAACAGCAACGGCAACGGCCGTGGTGGCAACGGGAATTACAAGGTTGAGGTCCGATCCTTTGAGATGAACTTCCACAAGAAGCACAAGGACAAGGCCCTCAATTCATACCTTCCTCACATCCTGGCCACTGCCAAGAAAATCAAGGAGCAGGACAGGACGCTGAAGATCTACATGAACGAGGGTGAGTCGTGGTTTGCCATCGACCTCCACCACCCCTCGACCTTCAGCACGCTTGCCATGGATCACAAGCTGAAGCAGTCAGTTATGGATGATCTTGAGAGGTTTGTCAAGAGAAAGGAGTACTACAAGAAGATCGGCAAGGCGTGGAAACGGGGGTACCTTCTCTATGGCCCACCTGGGACTGGCAAGTCCAGCTTGATTGCAGCCATGGCCAATTACCTCAAGTTCGATGTATATGATCTCGAGCTGACTGAAGTCAACTGGAACTCAACTCTTCGACGGTTGCTCATCGGGATGACCAACAAGTCAATCCTAGTGATCGAAGATATCGACTGCACTGTAGAGCTACAACAACGGGAGGAAGGTAAAGAGAGTTCCAAATCCAATTCTTCAGAGGACAAGGTAATAAGTTGGAATCATAAGCCCCTTATATTTCTTAGTTTCTTGAACTTTCTTACCCACTGTGGTGTGCATTTTGGGTACTATATCAAACAGGTGACACTATCCGGGCTACTCAACTTTGTCGATGGGCTTTGGTCAACAAGTGGGGAGGAGAGAATAATTGTCTTCACGACAAACTACAAGGAGAGGCTCGACCCTGCGCTTCTGCGACCAGGCAGGATGGATATGCACGTGCATATGGATTACTGCTGCCCAGAGTCATTTAGAATTCTGTCCTCTAACTACCACTCCATCAATAACCATACTACATACCCAGAGATAGAAGAGTTGATCAAGGAGGTCATGGTGACACCAGCTGAGGTAGCTGAAGTGCTTATGAGGAATGATGACACTGATGTTGCACTTGAGGGCCTTATTCAGTTCCTCAAGAGAAAGAAAGATGCTAAGGAGGGGAAAGCTGAACATGTGGAGCATGTGGTGAAGAAGGAAGAAAACGAGAAAGAGACGATGATGACGAAAAGTGATGTTCCAGAAAATCAAGTCCCACAGGATGCAAGCAAAGAATGATGTTTAAACAGTGTGTATAGCATATAATTAGTGCCATAAAATTCTGTCAAATGTATCGTTTTGACTATTAGTAAAAGATCAATTTTGCAATAATAAGATACTCTAATGTGGTGAAATTTTTATACTGTTTTCATAATGACAAAATACATAATGAGGTTGCATATAGGCCTAGTTGTCATCTGAATATATGCAGCAGTTCCAATTTTCAAAGTACAAATATAGTTCAATATAAACACTAAACAGGATACAATGTGCAAATGATCAATGTTGCTAAACCTACGAATTTTAAAAGGATAATTTGCATACTAACATGGCTTTCCATAACAGATCACTCTTCAGTATCGGTGTTCACTCCATTTTCTTCCCGTAGATCGTACTCAACAACTAGGCCAAGATTATCAACAAATTTGTGATACACTTGGCACCCTGCACACTGTATGTGTAGTGTGATGTCAGGATATGAATGTACACTGCATGTCTGAACAGAAATTGGTATATCCATATGGTTGTTTCTCATATTTAAGAAAAGCAAGCACTTGAGCAGTATGTAAGTAAACTTTGGAATAAAATGAGAGGCAGAAATAGACCTGACAACATACCTGCAGAAAAACTGTTCCTCTTTCATAGGCTACCCTGTTTATCAAACGCTTGGTCCTTTCGCCACATGCATTGCATGTAAATTGAACAAGTAAGCTTCTTCTTGGAAGATTTAAATCAAAAGTAGCTTCCTGCAACATCAAACAAAAAATGATGTTGTTCTAGGCCATTTTCTAGAGTACTGCGGTGGTGTCACGCAGGAGCACCTGCATCTCATTGATATGGTGAATAAACTAATCAAAAGAAAGATGTTTGCATGTCATTAACATAATGAATTGCACAAACATGCTGTTGTTAACGTCCATAAAGAATAACACCTGAGATGTTTCATTTCAGTTTTTGAAGTTGGCCCATTATTCATCAATTGCAAGAAAAGTTTTGAGTTATTCCTTTTCAAATTTTATGCCACTAAGATCCCCATACACCAAGAGAATTGTTTAAAAATTAGTATTTTTTAAAAAAAATCAAATTTGTATGGCGGATTAAAAAAATTGCAAAAATAGTATCCGGTCGGCCAACCATCGGCCGACTGGTGCCACGTGGCAGCTAGTCGGCTGACTAGCGCTCGGAACGCGCCGCGCCATGCCGCACCACGACGCGCCTGCCCCGTGCCCCGTCGCCTCCTGCGCCCCCCTCGCCGACCGCGCCAGCCGGCCCCCGCGCCCACCGCCCACCGCCTCGGCTCCCACTCCGCACGCCACGTGGACGGGCGGGAGCCAAGGCGACCAGCGGCGGGCGCGGGGGCCGACTGGCGCGAGAGGCGAGGGGGCGGGGCGGTGCGCAGGGGCGCGCGCGGGCACTGTCGGCGAGGGGGTGCGGGAGGCGAGGGGTCGCGGGAGCGCGCGGGCGCGGGGTAGGCGCGGCCAGGGCGCGGCTCGTTCCGAGCGCCAGTCGGCGGCCCATCGGCCGACTAGCACTGACGTGGCGCCAGTCGGTGAACCAAGTGCCGACTGGCTGTCACGTGGCACCAGTCGGCCGATGATTGGCCGACCGGATGCTATTTTTGCAATTTTTTGAAATCGCCATACAAATTTGATTTTTTTTAAAAAAATATATTATTTTTTAAAAAAATTCTACACCAAGATACCAAATTCAGGAGCAACATATTTTTTGAAGGACATATGCACATATACATCTCTAAAATTGCCCTAAAACACAAGTTTAAATAAAGTCTTCCCCTTTAGCATATCTGTAAGGACAAAAACATAAAAGCACATTCAACCAGTCGCCAGGGATTAAAAATATATATGCTGGAAGCCTGCAACACCACACCTAATTCCAAGTGCCAGAGTTTAAAACTACAGCTTAGTAGATAGCCTACAATATACATCAATAAGATCAGATTGAACATCATCGATCATTCAAAGTAGTGTGTTAGTCAATAAACACGCGAGATATTATCTCCACGTTATACTAATGATATATATCTAACATTTCAGAAATCATAACTGCATACTACAATTTAAGCATCAAACATATTCATAGTAATACTGTCTGCGTACGCAATCCAAAACCATAGTTCATACTTCATAGTCATAGAGTTCTTATTACAAGTTACAACTGCTACCAGTATACCATCACTAACTACTGGAATATTCATAAATCACCACGGCGAAAGAAAAAGGGAAAGGAACACCCAAACCAGTTCATCCCTTGCAATTGGAACAGATCGGAAGCAGGGGTAGAGAAAGTTACCGCCGGCGCTGCCGCCGCGTCGGAATCAGCCTCGCCGGAGCACGCAGAGACAGCCAGTACACTACGACGACGCGAAACCAACAACCTGCGAGAGGAGACAACACAAGCTCAGACACCGCCGAGCCGAACCGAGCCCGACACGAGAGGAAGCAGCCAGCACGGGGCGCACCCGGGAGCCTGCGCCCTGGGCTTGTGCGAAGAGGAGACGAGGGATACGCGGGAAGTGGCCGCGCGACGGGAGGAGACGCTGGCCGCGAACGGCAGCGCCGCCGAGTAGCCGTACGCTGCAACCGTCGTCGCCATCGCCGGATGCCGGGGTTCGCTTCTCCTCTTTTGCTCAGCTCAGGTGACAAGATTTAATCATTTGGGCCGCATAATTCGACCCAAACTTGGCCCATGCGCAGAGACATAAGAAGCCCAGAACTCCATGATTTTTTTCTCGTCTCCTCCTCGAAACTAACGCGGGATGGGGAGCGGCCAGAGGTGGCCAAATGGGCGGCCCGGCACTGGCACGGCCCTAGCACTATTTGGCACGGCACTATTAGGCACTAAACCCTAATCGTGCCGTGCCGGGCCGGCACGTCGTGCCACTCACGCAGCCCAAGCACGGCACTAAGCACGCTTAGTCGTGCCGTGCCGGCACGATGGCACTATTGGCCCGACGGGCTAGTGCCGGCCCAGGCACTATATATCACAAAATAGCTGAATTGAACCAATTTTACAAATTTTCACACCACTAGTAATGTTCTCACCCAGATTTGAAAATTTGAGATCACAAATTGATAAAAAAATGTACAAAACATAAACTGATCAAGAAATCAATAATTTTACGTAATTTACAGATAAAAGAACAACATTTCACAACCAATTTACATCGGAGAATCACAATCACATTCACTTCACACTTTTACAACCACTTCACAACATTTTACAGCCATTTCACAACCACTTCACAACATTTTACAACCACATCAGGTGTACAGAAGTAATAGAAGTAACAGAATAACTAGAACAATTGTACCGCAACAGAAACAAATATATAACAAATGTACATGAACAAAAAGTAATTACTATAGAACATCAAGAACATAATGTATATAAAAAACAAAAGTAATTACACAAGAAACATGAAATCATATATTGGTGATACAGAAATAACACAGGTGTATTTCTAGTTGTTTTTTTGTGGTGAGGCCTGGGTGTGGGAAGAGTCGGGCCGCCATAGTGCCGTCCAAAAAAATCGTGCCGGGCCGGGCCGGCACTATGGGCCGAGGAGCCGGCCCAAGCACTACACTACGCATAGTGCCGGGCCGGCACTAGCACTAAACCCATAGTGCCGGGCCGTGCTAGTGTCGTGCTATTTAGGACCGGGCCTAGTGCCGCCCATCAGGCCCGGCCCATTTGGCCATCTATAGGAGCGGCCGAGCGGGAGCTCGCGATCGCCGGGCACAAGCGAGGAAGAGGAGTTTCCGTGCTCTTGTGGCCGCAAGAGCAGGTCGCCGTTGATGAGGTAGGTAAGGATCGCATGCTCCCTCTGTACAACATCCAATCTGCGGCCGGCCTGGTGCGGTGGTCGCCAACTGTTCGACATAATTCGGCACCGGGCTCCGTGACGCCTACGAATAAGTAGTAGTGAGGGAAGTATCGAGAGACAGGCCAGATGACCACGCGCATCTGGTCACCACCACGCCTATGCTGTTTGGCTGGTTGCCTTGAACAAGGGGGGCTGAAGGTTCGCTGCTGTTCACGGTAGAGCTTGGTTGTGCTTCGTGAAATAGTGAAACGGAGATGCGTGCAGCGTGTAGCAACTAGAAATATATCTTCTTTTTTATCCATTGTTCTTTGTGAAGTGATTAGTAGCTTGCTATCTTGAATTAATGATAAACAAGTTGTTCTGGACTTCTGGTTTAGGGAAAGGGAACAAGTTATGTGCAATACTGTTCATTTCCGATAATGTGGCCTTACTCGACATAATCGCTGCAAACTAGCAGGTTTCATAGGTTTTTTAACAAGAAAATCAAACCACTAGTGTTATTCTCTGCAAATTTGTATCACGTTTTCTTGATACATGTGCTTTTTTATCTTTAAGTATATGAGCTAAATGCTTCAAAGTTTGTCTTGTTAACCACTGAAAAGTATTTATACCTTTTTTTTGAAGGGTAGAGTCCCCTTTAAATTATTAGATGGCCTAGGTTGCAAAGCTGAATCTGCTAATGCAGAAAGAGATTAAGCTTCTGCTAAATGATTCATCTCATGGGGTCTCCCTTAATCTTTATGGGGATGAAAGTGCCTTGCCAGTATGTTCGTTTCTTTTCACTACTAACCCTATGCTCCTACCAGCCTTTCATTTTTTTTCTAATCAGTATCTAAATTTGGCATTCTAACTGTTATTCCCCTTGCTTTGCATTTGGCATCCCTGCTTATTAAATAAAGGAATAGAGGGGCCTGATGTAACTGTTTATTCAAAAGATGTTTTCATTCTGAAGATCCAAATTCCTGAGAGGTATAATGGAAACCAATCTGTGTTTCCTTTATGATTTATCGTGTTCTGAGGGTCACACTTTTGCTGAGATGCAGGTCTCCCAACAAAAGTAATTGCTAGGATGAATTTGCCTTGATATACTAAATTTACCACCAAAGGTAATTGCTAGGAGTTACTTTACAACTAGATGAACTGTTGTGCATGTACAGACTACTGAGATTTTAAAATTCAACAATTCATACTCGGTGTTCAAATTCCAAACAGTTTGTGCTATATTGAACAAATACTAATGTGCAGGGCGTCTGGCAACCGTCACTCAACATTGCTACTGTTTTGACAAGCACTGGTTTGCTGCTAAGTAATCCAAAGTCCAAACTCTGACGATTGTCTGATGGCTGAAATAGTAAGTGCATTTTTATGGCGAGGAAGTAGTAAATGCATTTCCATGGGAACATCAAGAGAAGAATAATACATAATACATTATCATTAAATACTTATCCTTCATAAAACAATATTGCTATTTTCTGTGACAGAGTCAAGAGTACAAATGCAACAGACAAGTTTTGACATAAATGCTTGGTTCTGGACTGAGAAGTACGCTAATCCTATATCCATTAGCGCTGGTGGTTGGAGCCCTATAGATGTTTCTATCCTGGTAAAGATGCATATCAAATTATAAATTCAATTGTGTTAAGTTCTTGTTCTAATAGTGTGATAATTTTGTTTAGGCATCAAACATTCAAGAGGAAAAATTAAGCCTAGAGCCTTTGTCAAAAGCTTCTAATAAAAATTGTGAAAGTAGTCAAATGAAGATGAGGCTACTGGGTCAAAAGTTATTTCTGAAATCAGAAGGATCTGAAGATAATAACAAAACTGGCGAGCAGGATCTGGTGGCAAACCATTTGTCATCAACAACAAGAGGACAAGATCCATTCCACCGTTCCTACCTCCTGCTCGTCTGATGTTTCAGGCAAACTAAATGGTACCTCAGAAAACACATCTGTCATTGCAGATAGTCCAGTGGTTTCCAAGAAAGAATACCTAGCAACGAGAAAGAACTTGCAGTTACTTGGGCAGGGGCTCTCTGTTACATCAGAAGGTCCTTGCAAGAATAGTAATGGCAGTGTGGAAGACAAGTTACCCAACACTAGGGTAACACTAGGGTATAAGAGCATCTTTAAGAGATTACCTATATAATGACTTAAATTTGAATTTAAGTATTTTAGTGAAAAACAAAGTTTTAAGAGTCCTCCTAAATGAGTCTCTTTTCTAATCCATTCCCTAAATCACTATTGATCTCTCTTAAATATAGAATTAGTTTGGCAAGTTTCTATTTTCATTTTCATTTTTTTTCTCTTGCATGTGCATTGTTTTCTTCCTTACGTATTGTTATAAGTTGGACGATATATATATTTGAATGTATCAAAGTTTTATACAAAATTATTGTAGATTGATTAATTTTTAAGAAAAGATAGAGTTTATAATAATTTTCTCTATGTGATTTAGGGAATAAAATTAGGGGTCGGAGATGCTCCGAGAACTGCATTTCTCTCTAGTGCTAACTGCACTTCTCCTGTCATTTATGTTGCCCTCAACTCAACTGCTCGTTTGCCTCATGTTCCACCCTGCTTACGGCACTGCGGCAAAGTGGCCGCTGCAGCGCGCGTCTCCGGCTAGTCCTCCGCCGCCGCGCCGGCGTTGCCACTTGCCACTGTACGTCTGTCCTTGCTTCCGGCTACCTTCTCCAGCGTGCTAGCCGTTGGATACTTGGATGCAGCCTACGACCCTGTCCCATCTAACTGTACGTATCTCTCTCTCTACATTTTCTGGAGTTTTGGCCTTTTGTGCAGTTATTTCTCCCCTCCAACCCCGTTCTTCCCCACTGGGCGCTTGCAGTTGCAGTTGCATTTTCTGATACCGAGCAGCCATGGCCATGGGCACGCTGCATCGCCTATGCCTGATCGTGTGCTTTCTGGTCGGCGCTGTGTGCTCGGAGTCACCAGGGCGTGAGAGGTTCTATGCAAGCGTTGCTGAAAATGGTAAGGCCACTTCTCCCTGGTTGTTTTTCTTTGTGATTTCTTTGCTTGTTGGCTGATTTTCTTCCTTTGATCCTACCATCTGAGACTCCTGTCATGAGAAGTGGTTACAGTTCTCTGATTTACTGACTTGTGCCTGGCTTTGATGGTTTTCTCTTTGCAGCACAGACACCTCCAGGAGTTGCTCGTGCCCTCGCCGCCCCTCTCATTGGGCATGATGGGCGTCTCATCGCTTGCTCTGGGAAGAACCTTCTTGCCTTTGAACCAAATGGATCCATCGCTTGGGTCGTTCCTCTCGGACACACCTGTAAACAAGATATCAGCCCAGTTGCTGAGAGAGGGAAGGTAATTAAGATTTGTAAGACTCTGCATGATCTGATATGGCTTACGATTAAATGCACTGGATGAAGCACTTTACTTTTGTAGTTTCAAGTTTCCCCAATTTGATTTCCTCCTTTCTGAAGCTGCAACTCTGATCATTTTACGATGATTCTTAGTTTTACTAGATTTGATAATTTGCTACTCTCAAGAAGTGACTTCATATTTTTGTCATTCAAACCCACATTTAGTGACACAGATGGTTCTACAGACTACATGTCGGTGTCAAGTGGCATTATAATAAGGGATGTATCTCGAGAGTGACAAATAATCAATTTTCTTATGCCAAACGCATGTTTAGATAATTAGATGTATAGATTGCATTGCGGTTACAATGTGTATTTCATTTTATTTTCTACCTGTAAGCCTTGCCAGAATGAGTTGTATCGATTTTGCAGATATATTTGGTGGCAGAAGATAAGGTCATGAAGATAACTCCAAAGAAACTACACACTACTGATCCACCATCAAAAGTACTTTTCAGTCACAACTCAACACCAGGGAGGTCTGAGGAGATCATCGGTTTTTCAATCAGTGGCAGTTATTCATCTCTTTTTCTCACCATTAGGAACCGTGGCCTTTTCTCTTTCTCGTTGCACACTGGGCTAGAGTGGAGCGCAGGGCCTATGCTTGATCGCTTTGGTTACCGTCTGGGCTGCAAGACAAATATCTCAGGCTGCTATTTCAATTCAGCTCCAGTTGTTGATCAATGCGAAGGGACTCTCTATGTAAGATGTCGTTCACAGCATATAGATGTTTCCAATATCCGTAGTTTTTTCTCTTTCCACCATTTTATCATACCATCTTAATTTCATGATGCAATCCATGTGCCTACATAGGTATCAAATACTGAAGGACAGCTCTATTCCCTGTACATTCAGAGTCGTCAGTACAGATGGATCCAAGACTTGAGCTCAATTGACAAAGTGATGAAAATTGTACCAGGAAATAATGGGCTCTTATACATTGTCTTTCCAAGAAAGTCAGTTGTGATGGGGATCAATGTTTTGACAGGAAACATTTCATGGCAGCAGACTATTGGTCCACTGAGTGATGAGAAAATCTTGCCACCTGTAGATTCCAATGGTAAGAAACATACTTTGAGGTTTCAACATCACTAGATCTGGCAGCATGCTACTTTGTTTAACCTGTGTAATCCTGTTACAGGTTGGATATCAATTGGCTCACTAGATGGGACCTTGTATTCAATCTCTCCTAATGGTGACATCAGAAGGTTTCTTGAAAGAACAGCGCCTGGATCAGTGATCCATGCAAGTCCTGTCCTTGACTGCTCAGGATTTTCAGTATATATCAGCCAAACCATAATGGAGGCAAAATCAAGCCGAACCATTGGTGATTATACCTATGTATCTGCGATGAAATCATCAAGCATTTTGTTTACTTTGTTGGCACCTGCAACTGGAACAATCTACTGGGCTGGAAACTATCCTGGTTTATTCCTATCTTAGCATTAGACATTAGTCAGTCCTTTTATTATCAAACGTGACTTGTCTTTTTACCCAAAATAACAACTTAAATTGACTATCATGTTATGCATCATTTGCCATGCAGGAGAATTATCAAATTTTCTGTCCGGTACTGACCTGAATGATTTTGCACTAGATGAAACAATCATTCTAACTGTTCTTTCTGCAGCAAGTGAGTCTTATTTGGCTCTGGAGTTGTTATCAATTACTACACTTCAAGTTTATTGAACATATAAATCAATTAAACAATTATGTTACAGAGACACTGAGTACACAATACAATGCCAACTAATTTGCAAAGCCTTTTCCTCTGAAATTTCTTGATGCAGGAATTGGCCGCACTACGCAGTGCTACACGAGAAGTATGTTTGTTTGATCCGGTATCTCATTGTTTTTCAATTGAAGTGTAACCATTGTACTGAGTGAGACTTCACCTCTTTGTTATGCAAGGGCAAAAGATTGCTTGGACTTGCCGAAAATTAAAAGCCAACTTTGGCAATGATCCAGGTGAAGTTCTTTTCCCCCTTCTGTTGTTTAGTTAAGAATGCATCGTTACTGTATGAATTTACTTATGTCCATCAGGCGACTACAACCTTGTTGTTCTCTTCTCCTTCGTGCTCATTGTCATAGTGATAGAAGCAATAATTGTCCAATTTTGTTGCATCTTTTGGAGGAAGAAAAAGCTTCAAAACAACAACTTGCAAAAGTTCATAGAAAAGAGGGTATGCAGTCCGGATGCTGAATTTATTGTCACTTTTACATTATTTATAGTTTTACTAAACTCTAGGTCACCTCTACCTTGTGAAATGTAGCGCTCTCTTCACAGTAAGAGAAGAATCTTAGGCAAGCGGATATCAGAGCTAGAGCAGAAGACTGTCCAAGATACCGCCTCAAATGAAACTTTGGAGCAATTGGGTGAAGTGGTAAAAGCTAAGGAATGTATTGAGAGGAAGCTATACACATCGTACAGCCTTGGCAGGGATGTGGTAGGCTTGAAGCATGATTCTATCTTGCCTTTGTACAATGGAAAGTATAAGAGCCATTCATTTCACAACTCACAGAAAGAGAGCATTACAATCTTTAATTCGTTCAGCGACACCTCTTCTTCTGAGAATAGTACCAGCAGCTACTCTGGTGACAGTGAGAGTTGCAGTGAATGTAATTCTGAAGATAGGGGATTGGGCTCAAAATTTCAGTCAACAGAAGAAGCTGGATCTTCCAACTCCACAAATCCAGCAGAGGGAGTTCAAGATGAACACACATTTGATGTCAAATCTACAAATCCAATGAATGTTGAAAAGCTAAGCAATAGCAATACGCTACTACCACACAAGGAAGAATATCTGAGGGAGACCACGCATGATAGTGCGCCCAGCAAGAGAATGTGGCTGAAGAGGAGGCGAACTCTTTCTTCAACTAACTGAAGCACCTTCGCAATTCAGACACTCATGAGAATATGTAATACCCTCCTTTCTCCATTGTAAAATATAATATGTATAATTTTAACACAATATTTAACTACAAAGTTATTAACCTCATATGAAACTATTTTCAAATATAAATTTAACAATTTAGCTTAATTATTAGTTAAAAGTTATAAATATTGTCTTTCCTAAAAATGGGGTTATGATATTTTAGGACGAACTGAGTACTAGCTTGAATAGCACATCCGTTCAACAATGTCAGGACTGAGTCACTTCTTATTTTGTGGTACAGTTGAACAAGAGCAACTGAAAATGTCTATGACCTCCATTCAGTTTGCCTCCAAATTAATTTTGCCAGAAGTTCTTGACTAGTATAAGTGAATCCTTATTTGCATTGACTGTTTCATAATCATCTTAAGGTTTCACTGAACACAGTCGCGTGTTTTGCTAAATTTGGGTTACACTAAACAACAAATGTTAAGATTGAGGGATAATTTTTACAGTAAGGGAAATTGGGGTCTTAAACAGCAAATGTTAAGATTGAGGGATAACTTTTACAGCAAGGGAAACTGGGGTCCTAAATTATTAACTTAAAAATCAGCACATGTCATCTCTCCTGAACAAATGTTTTACAGTTCCAATAATTCAAATTTAAATGGGTTAAAAAGCTCGGAAAAAAACACTATGAATCTTCAGTTTGCTCAGACAAACTGAACTCAAACTAATTGGATACATGAACTTCAACTAACTCCAATAACACAGTTGAATAAGGCTGGAAAAAAATTGTATGAACATCTCTCTCTATCAGCTGTAAGCAATCTTCTCCTGAGCGTCCTCAATGGATCGCTCGTTGCCGTGCAAATCCAGGCTGAAAGAAAAAGTGAAACGTTATGTAAATCCAACAAAACAAGAACAACAATAGAAATATGAATGTGGCAACATTCATCTCACCCATAAGCAGCAGTTAGAGAGCTATTTTTTAGAATGATTTTACTGTTCTTAGACCACATTTTTAATGTTAATGTTGGTACCTAACCCTCTCGAATCTTCTCGAGGACAATAACCGTAAAAATTTTGCATTTCTTTGATGTAGTAGTATGAACACTGAAGGGCGTGGCGTATACCTGAAGTAGCATTGAAGTGGTCTTCGGTGTTTCAGCAGCTACATGGCTTCGAGTTTTTCTTCCATTGACCGCAAGAGTGGAAGGGCTGTTGCCTCCGATGTCCCAGAAGGTACGCTTCTTAGCAGTTGGGGCTGGTGATGTGAACCGGTGACTCGGGCTCTTTAGCTCGCCTGCAACTGCTGCATCTTTCTGTGCTTTTCGCACGCTTGCCCTGGTGGCAATTCTTCTCTGAGCTGTTGCTGCTGTCTCAGGGTCATTGGAAGTCTTCCTGTTGATCAGATCACGGATGAACTCATCCTTCTGCTTGAGCTGCAGAAGGTGCTCCCTCTTCATCTTCTCGATCTCGGCCTCCATGGTCTGAACTTTCCTCTGCAGATCCCGGACCAGCACATTGTCTGCTACCGGTCTTTTGTAATCTGGCGTGTTGAAGCAGGTCCCAACCAAGATAGGACGCTTAACCTTTCTTTGAGTTGAACATGGCGTAGTTATTTGAGCTGAGGGAGCAGGAGATTGCTGCGGTGAGGCGTTGCAAGCAAGCGTCTGAGCCTGGACAGCCAGTAGTTTCTGTTGCTGCCGTGCCATCTGCTGCCTCAGCTCACCATTCTCCTTCTGCAGCTCCAACACCAGCTTTACCTGATCAGTTTCAGAATCTGGCACCTTCAAAATCTCCTCATTCGCGGTGGTTAACACCTGAAAAGAAGTAAAGATAAGATTTTTTTCCCCAGTTCATCAGGACAATGTCATCTAGTAAATCGTAGTTTCAGACCTTGGTTTTTATCTCCTTGGCACGATCAGCCCAGTGAAGAGTGTTCTGTGTCTCCCCAAAGGAAATATTTGAGGGGCTTATGTTGGCAATCATGGCAGTGTTGCAGGAGCCCCCAAGTGAATCCTTCAGGAGCTGTGTCAGCTTGGAATTGCGGTATGGTATGTGCTTCTTCCCCTCCACGAGGGCATTGATGCAGCTGCTGAGCGCAAGGAGAGATCGGTTAATGTTCGCCCCTTCGATTGACCTCTGCGTGCGCTGGTCAGTCGCTACAGCTCTCTCTGATCCTGCAAGATCAATGAGAGAGAGCTTGCCAACTCGCGTCACTATGCTGCCTCCATCCACGGATCTATATTCCACAATAACCTGCAGATGTTCAAAGGTTTTACTACACCAATCCAACTTGTGGGATCATGTTCTTTAGAAGAGGTGAACACACCAGGTTAGAACTGTACCTGCAGTATTGCATGGGAGCGTGATGAGGTCTCATTCACTCGAGTTGGTTCGGTTGTTCTATTCTTGTTTCCCTGCTGAAGTAATTTCATTACCTGTGACACAACGATATGTTAGGTAAGAATTTAAGATCATTTCCATCGTTCAGTGTGAAGAACACTATAAGCTTGTAATGTCTAAGCAAGAACATATTACTTCATCTGTGGAGTATGCTCTGTAGTGAGTAAGACCAGCGGCAAGAGTTCCCTGGACCAAAATACGTTCTTCGGTTAGAATGCTAGCTGCATGGATCCATTGTATGATCTAATACTACTCATCAGTAGAAAATTAAATTCACGGGAAAAAAATTCATAGCTCACTATGGTTAAAGATCACTGACCTGCTTATCTTCTCTCAGGAGGAGAGGTCTACCAGGAGACAGCAGGTCTCTTACAGTCTCATTGTAAACCTCGAGGTAGGAGAGCTGGATTGAGTGGCTGCCGTCATGGCTTCTCTGCCTCACCTTCGAGAACAAATCCTTGATAGCGAGCACCATTACGCCGGGGTTTTCCATCGTCCCAAGCATTGTGTAGGTCTTCCCAGCCCCTGTGGCTCCATAGCAGAATACTGTCCCATTCCTACCTTGCAGAACACCCTCCACAAGATCTGATGTTCTGCAGCATCACAAATGGATAATTGACTTCGTGCTAAGTACTGAAGAAACCCATGAATCGCAATTGAGCAGTGCTATTACACTTGTGATGAAATGTGGACTAATAGTATGAATCGGCAAGCAAGTATATCACATTGGAGTGCCATGTCAAAATTCAAGACCCAAAAGCTCTGAACTTTTTTGCATTTCAACTTAACCAGTAAAGAAAAATGCAGTATAGAATTACGTGCTTTGATCCTAACCATTAGATTGTATTGCTCTTACGTGGTGCTGTAGACTTCAGCCTGTGTCGTGGTGTCAGGGAAGGAGGCATCGAAGCAGAAATGGCGGCCGCGCACCCGCTTCAGCCGGAGGTAGTCGGTCTCGGAGGCGAACTCCGTCAGGTACACGTCCTTCTTGTTCACAATCTTGACGCAGCTCCTCGACCCCGCCTCCTTCTCCTTCCTCGACATTGGCCGCAACCTGACGAACACCAGGATGCGGCTGCCGGCGGCGTCAGCATTGCCGGCCCCGACCTCCCCGACGGCCTTCAGCCTGGCGCCCACGCCGACACCTAGTGAGAGCTTCCTGGACACAACTGGTGCAGGGAGGGCCGGCGCCGCCTTCTTGATGGGGCAGGACATGGCGATTCCACCGTGGCTCACGTTTTCCTTCTCCATCGGGTCCGCCGGAACGGAGAACACGACGATGTTGTTGTTCTTGGGAGGCGGCGCTCGCTCCTCCTGGGGCGCTATGTTCTCCCTCAACACCGCCACCTCGGTGACCGGAGCATCGTCACTGTGGCGCTTACCTCCGACTTGTTCCTCGGCTTTCTTCCCATGCCCGTCCTTGTCCATCTCGCCGACGGCATACTGGATGCTGCGGCGGCTCCGCGCACTGGTGCCCTTAGACGAGGTGAGCAGCTGCTTGTGTTGCTCGTAGAGGAGGGTATTATTTCCATTCTCGTCCTTGTCCTCCTCGCCGACGGCATACTGGATGCTGCGACGGCTCCGCGCGCCGGCGCCCTGCGACGAGGCGAGCTGCTGCTTGTGCTGCTCGTAGAAGACGGTGAGCGCGCGCATCTTCTCCTTGAGCCCGTGGTGATGGTTCGTCAAGATCTCCCGCCGCGCTCCGCCGTCATGTCCATGAGCCGACGCCGGCTGGCCACTGGCCCGCGTCGAGACCGGCATCTCCCAGACGAGATCTGAATATCTGATCACGAGCTCAACCCCCGCATCGAACCCAGCAGCTCCCGGAAGATCCAACCCAAGAAACGAACCCGCCGAAGACTTCTTGGATCCCCACCTTTCTTGCGCAGTAGAAGAAGTGAAGAACCTCTTCAGATCCCACGAAAATGCCTGAACCAGACCAGCAATCGAAGAAATTCCCAAATAATGACGCGCAAAACAGCAGCACAAAATCGCCGATCTGAGGGGGGTTGAGGGCTCCCGATTTCTGGAGGCGGCCGAGGTGTTCGTCCCGTGCCTCTTCTTTTCTGTCTTTTGTCTTTGTAACAGCAGTAGCTGGGGATGGAGGCACTGCAGCCGTCGGATCGGTACGTACGGCGGATGCGTGCCCGCTGATTTGAAATGGCAGCGAGGGATCGGGTGGGCCAGCGGGGCGCAACGGTCGGGAGGCGTAGCTCTCTCTCCGCTGTGAAGCGGTAACGGTCGAGAAGGGCGCTCGCTTTGGTACGCTTCTCTCCGTACACGCCTCGGCGAAACGCCGATGACATGTGGGGCCCGGAGCATCAGGCTCGTATTGTCATTCACGAAATTGACGTTGGTTTGTGCATTCAATGGCGATAATACGGCCATAATTTCACCAGGCCACGTATGATCTATGAATCTAGAGGTTATAATTAGTTTGGGTAGCTAACCCAAAATACTCATACATAAGGGTTAGAGTTGGGCTATTTTAATTTAACCCACTAATTAGGGCTAGTTTGTGTGAGGGTCACCCAAAAAAAGAATTTCCAGTCACACAGCGAATCCCCACACAGTCACACAGCGGGACTAGTTTGATCACACTAAATCAAGCTGAAAAGTAGTCACCTGATTGAAAAAGTAACTAACTCTAACCTCTAACCCTTGCATCCATACACCTTAAGGGCTAGAGTTAGTTCAAAGTTAATGTAGGGTTACAATCTAACTCTAACCTCTAGCTCTGCTAGAGTTTCCATACAGGGTCCATGTTGGTTGGTTAGGCGCGGTTAAACTTTCGTATCCAGTTTAGCTATTATATTTTTTTTGACAAAAGTTCAAATAAATGGCCTGATTTTAAGCCAGAAAACAGAAGTGTTGAGACACACTTACAAGAAAAGTTTCAGAACTGATCATCCAACAATTCTCAACAAAGACATCATACTAGATTTGCAGCCCGTCTAATCCAAAAGACACATCAACAAATAGACAGCATTCTGCTGATTTAAAATGGGTCACTAGGATCTCACAACTATTAACAAATATTCGACAATAGATCCGTTCGAGTCTTCCAGGTAATAACACTGACATATTCTAAAAGAACAATCACACTTTAACACAAAACAGAGGTCATATACTCCTCATTAAGTCTTGTATCCCTCTTGAGACTTGAGTACTCTCGAATGTGAGTATACAACAATGCAAGACGGTTGGTAGCTTCCTCCTTTAAGTGGATAGGCACTAAATTCAGCCACTAACTAAGAAAAGACAAGATGCAATATAACAAGCTAATCACATTTTTAAGTATCAAGTTGCGGAAAATGAAATAATTACGATGAAACCATAACGCCCAAACACAACTCGTAAACACCCACATATTAATCATATTTTTCGAGCGAGGACGATTGAGATGCAAATCAACAAATGAATCTCTATCCACTGGACACTTAGCCTAACTTAAAGCATCTCTCATAAAAACTCCAAACAATCTGGACAAGATTGCATCGAAAAAAGAGATGATTAACATCCTGAGTTTCCCACAAAGCTTGCAAATAGGGTCGCCTAGCCAACCTAGTTTTCTCAGATGAACCCAACGAGAGTCCTGCCTTTAAACATGACACACATAAATTTTAACTTTCAAAGCGATACATGTCTTCTAGATATTCATTCTACTAGTATTGTTAATCCCACCAAAATAATCAGATGATAGATGAATTTTGATGTTAAAATCCAAAATAGTGTGTTTCGAACATGAAACTGGGACACCAAGGTAATTAATGGAAAACATCCCTAATTTATAGTTGAACTTGTTGGCCACCGTTTTAGCTTCATCTCTAGTGTCCCAAAATCAAAAACCTCACTTTTTTTGTAATTGATTTGCATACTAGATGTGGCTTCATAACAGTACAAAAGGAATTTCATCACACTTATATCTTGCTCATCATATTCCACGAATAAAAATGTATCATCAACGTATTGAAGATTAACCAAACCACCTCTAACTAGATGAGGAACAAGCCCTTTTAAATGACTCTTCTCTTTAGCTCTAAGCAAAATTTCAGCAAGTGCATCTCCAACAAGGTTAAAAAAAGAGGAGACAACATATCTCCTTACATGAGGCCTTTATAAGTTATGAAAAAACCTCCAAGATCCCCATTAATATTAATTACAACTTTTCCTCCCTCCACAACTTGTTTCATCCAACTCACCCATTTAATAGGAAATCTTTTTTTACTAGGAACTTTATACAAAACCCCCAATTAACCTTGTCATAAGCTTTTTTAAAGCTAAGTTTAAGAATCACACATTTCTGTTTCTTCACCTCACGAAAGATCGCAATCCCTTCAAGGATGTTTTCTATCTATGATTAAAGCTTGGTTGACATTTATCAATAATTTTATCCACACGTTTAGTCAGTCGGACAATCAATATTTTTGTAATTATTTTGCAGCTCCCGAAAGATGGCAATGGGTTTATACCCATCGGGTTTGACTATCTCAAACCCATGTCCGTTAGAAAAAAATCTCCCCGTCGGATAACCCACACACACACACACATATATATATATATATATATATATATATATATACGGGTACTATTTCTCCTCCAAACCCATACCCATGTGGGTAAAATATACCCATCGGGTACCCATACCCGTCAATAGGCATCACACACAAAATAGACTAACAAATAACAACGGTATATCTATCCCCATAAAAACAATGTTTCATCTAAATAGATCGATCACTCGTTCAGTCATAAGATCAAAATTACATATATAAATAAACTCTCAAACATAATGCAACAATGATTTAAACTTCCAAAAATATAGCTTATTGGGTGATGGATACCCATCAGGTAATGGGTACGAATATTAGGAAACCATACCTATACCCGCGTACTCGTTGAGAACTATTTTTTACCATTAGTAAACCCGCGGGTGAACAATTTTACCCATATATCTATCCTAATAGGATAAAAATCCATTGAGTTTCGGGTTTTGGGTACCCATTATTGCCATCTTTAATTCTCGACCTAATTAGAGGCCCATTATTTTTTATGTGGAGTACCGAAGTGGGATCACAAGTCGCAGTTGGTGACGTATAAAAAAACGAGTGAATTTTATTGAATTATCTCAATCATTAAATATTATCGGAGACCTCATTTCGTGAAGAAATTTGAACACAATTCGCGACCTAATTTCTTGAAGAAATTACAGGCCCAGTGTTTTTTATGTGGAGTGCCGAAGAAGTTGGGGCCCAATAACATCATCATTCGAAGCCCACGAGATGGGCGGGCCCAACCTAAGCCCAAGTAGAAAAGCCCACATATCATACGGACACAGAGACCCACGCCCTCTTCCATCTCACGTGTCAGCACTCAGCTGCCAAGCGGCGGCCAGCCTCCACCCACGACGCATCGTCGCCGTCCCGCGCCTCAGCGCCGCCCCGATGGCCGCCGGAGGTAGTGGCGGTGGGGACATTGGCGCCGACTCCGAGCGGCGCCTCAAGAAGGCTATGGATAAGCTCTACCAATTCCCCAAGCCGAAGCCTAGCCCCGGCTCCAAGCCCTACTCCCCCTCATCCGATCTCAGGTTTGCTTACCCTAGCACCGCTGGGACATGTTCTTTCTTTCGCATCCGCGCCCTTTTTGTGTGGTTTGTGACGTGGATTTGGTCTGCTGATCTGGCGCCGCAGCATGGGGAGGGCGGGAAAGGCGCCAGGCGCCGGGAGGAGCTTCGCGATGGTGCGGGGTTCGCGGCTTCCGCCGAAGGTTGCGACCATGTTGGCGATATCGCCACCTCCGCCGTGCCGCCCATGGGACCGCGCCGACCTCGTGCGGCGACTAGCGACCTTCAAGGCCATGACCTGGTTCGCCAAGCCCAAGGTACACCCATTTCCATTTCCACCCGTCATGTTATATTGTTACTTGCAATTTGCACGGTTCCTTATTTTTATTTGGTTTGCATACAATTGACCTCTGACCAGTGATGAGCTCATAGTTAAGATGGCTGAGTGCACTATATAACTGAATCATGGTAATGTATGGAAACTAGTTGGATTTCCTGTGCAATTGCGCAGGCTATTAGAACTAGATTCTATTTGATATAAAACTTTACCTCTATTTCTAAAAGTGCAAAAGTAAACTTCTGTTTGGTGCTTTCTCTGTTTTATAACGTAAGTCATTCTGGTCTTGTCTAGATTCATGCATAGATCAATGTACTCCCTCCGGTACAAGAAAACAAGTCGTTTAGAACATGTTTTCAGATACCAAGGAGTGATTAATTAGAGGTAATTTTTACTTCTTTGTCCATATTAAATAGAATACATAGTATGCAACGTCGGTCAGTATTCTCCCTCGTAGCTCAGTGGTCCGCGACACAGACTTCCGAGCTGCACACCCGAGATCGAATCCCGGTGTCGCTGTTGCCTCTTTTATAACACTGCGCGCATGCAGTCCTCCTTTTTGCCACTGCACGCGTGCAGTCTTTTACTTCAGCTGCACGCGGAGGATGCGAGATGTTTTGGGCTGCGGCAATCAATTTAATTACATCTGCATACATGAGCGGCAAACTTGACCAGTTTGGAGTAAAATAACAAAATGAATTGTTTTGTTATACCGTGAACACAAGGTTAAAACGACTTGTTTTCTTGCACCGGACGGAGTATTTGTTTTGTATATGTATCTAGAAGTTTTATGGGGAAAAGTTATAGAAGTTATAATATTTGGGACAAAATTTGAATGGTAGAAATGGTTGTATTTTAGGGCGGAGGTAGTACCAAATTTCAACTCATAAATCATAATATATAGTTTTTAAATAGAAATAGTTCGAAGTTCCAACTTTCAGCATTCAACCCTTTATCTACACATCTTCCTCTAAGTCCTCCTCCATGTCACACTCATCATCTACATCATTATTTTGTTAGTTCAACAACAGTGACAATGAAAATAAGAATGTGAGATAAATTAAAATATAATGAAAGTACCTAATAAGGCTGCATCCAGCTCCAGCATGTCTATCCTGCAACAAGGCTGCTTCGTATCCAAACTTGCAACTTGGAATTCCACACCGACTCTTGTTTTATTACTCCATTAAACGATTAGTCTGACTTGGGCTGCCAAAGACCTAGAGTCGTTGCGTTTTCTCTGTTGAATATCTTGTGCTGGAGTGATGGGAGCAGGGTTTGTAATTTTGTTTCCTGATAACATTTCGATCCCCGGTGGGTGGTGGTAGCAAGTAGCAACTAGCAAGAAAAGACGCAAAATATGAGTGAAATTCAAATGAAAATCTCAATGTTTTGCCAAAATCTATCGAAATACTGAGTTTTTGTTTTTTTCATGCTGGTTCGTAAAGCTTGGAATTCACTAAATTCAAGCAAAATTTCACGAGATTGTGAGCACCGAGGTCCTGAAAGTCAAGTTACCCCTACACACACAAGCTTGCATGCATGGATACCGTTTGAAGTCAACTTTTCTGTGATTAATATTTGAAGTTTCGATGAATTTGATTGCCAAATTTTTCTCAAAACAGTCAATTCCACACAACATGTTAACCATTTCTACTTGATGCAATTGAACTAACAAAAGGGTAAGGGTGAGTTCTGAAGGCCCATCACGGCAACCATTTAAGTCGTTCTAGTCGCCATATGTTGGGCATCCTCCTCCTGCAGTAGGGCTGCTATCAAGATCCTGGAGGCAGCTGGCCCACTGGCTGCGGCCTGCTGCAGGGTTGCTGCCGAGATGTGGATGGAAAATGGCTGCTGCGGCTCTGCACCCTGGATGCGGGAGTGTCGACTGCGGCCTGATGCGGCATGGCACTGGTGCTGGACAGCTGGGGGCGGTGGCGCAGTGTGTGGCATGGATCGGTCATCAGTGATGGCCGACGGGAGTGCTGCTGCGGCGGATGGGGAATGGCTGCTGTGGCGCCGCCTGCTAGTGCTAGGGTTCACTTGGGGAATCACATGATGGTGTATTGGCGTGAATCGTAATGCAAGTGCAGGCGTGCGGCTGTTTTTTGGATCGGTCGTTGTGGGCTGCCCAGATATGGGCTGTGCAGAATATGAGTTAAGTGGGGAAGGAGAGTGGGCCTGAATGTGGAAAAATCCATTTTTCTTAGGCGGAATATCAGGTGCCATATCCATTTTTCTGGTTCTGTTTCCAAATAGAAATTTTTGTATCTGTTTCCTCTTCTGTATAAGTCTTTCTGTTTCCATTTTTTTGGCAGAACAGATGGAAATTTCCCACTCTGTTTCCATCCCTACTTATATTTCTATAAATACAACTATATTCTATATACATCTTATGCGATCAACCTCCACCTTTATAATCAGGACCCACTGTGATCGAATGGTGTATATTTCTAGGCATCCAGACTCTAGAGCTAATGTGCTGGCTTGTTTTCGCCATGCCTTGATAATATAATAGATATATTTCTGGATGAAACAGGTTGTTTTCTGTGGTTTCTCTCAGTTGACCTGTTAAAACCATTATTGAATGTCTGGTTATGTTTGGAATTGTTACAGGCTTACAGCTATAAATTGGTTGATTGTGGGATTATGTATGCCTGCATGGTGGTGCTGTCTTTGGCCAGTTGTGGAATCACTCAGATCATTAATGGCCTTCTCTCTATTTTGTTTGAGAATTGGAATGGATATATCTTTGTAATTTTTTATTCAGCTTTTAGCTGAAGTATCAAGTATCTCCTACTTTCATGTTGCTTTCTGATAACAAGTTACCCTTTTCAGGTTATCAGTCCTGTTAACTGCGCAAGAAGAGGATGGACTAACATTGAGCCAGATGTTATAACGTGTGAAGCATGTGGGGCTCGGCTCCTGTTCTCCACTCCTTCTTCGTGGGCACCACAGCAAGGTTTGTGCACTGTGCTGTGCTTGACCCGTGTGTTGCATCTCAACTACAATCAAGAAACTCTCATGTGCCTCTTTCAGTACCAATAAAGATATGCAGTCCTATTAGAAAGTTAACATTATGTTTTAGAGCAAGAATGTATTCAATGAGCATTTCTTTACATTACATTTTATTTGTGTCTTGCCTTGGCATCAACTACATCCTTAATTTAGACATCCTGCATTCCTGCTTATGTTCATTTTCTTATGTCTAAAGCTATTTCCATTGCAGTTGAAAAGGCCGCCACCGTTTTCAGCTTGAAGTTGGACAATGGACATAAACTACTCTGTCCATGGATTGACAACATATGTGATGAATCACTTGCCTTATTTCCACCAACCCCTCCTCCTGTTTTAGTTGAAAATTACTATGAGTGTTTCTCCTCACTGTTACGCCTCTCAGCACTTCCAAGAGTGTCTTGCTCTTCTCTGGAGAGCATGAAGAAGAGGAGCCCACAACTAGAGCAGTTTTTATTGAAACCATTCTCTTCATCAGTTGTCCTTAAACGGGGATTTATGCTTACTGAAGATTCAACAATTAAGGATTTAGATGACACTTTTCAAGATGCCGAAACATATTATCAGGTCAGGGCTTTTGTTTTATGCACGATTGCTTGCTGTGAAATTTATCTTTTCAAATGTGGTGTGCACATTTTATTTCTAAATTATACTTCAGTATGTCGCTGTGATTGCATAATATCAGGTTAACAATTTTTCTTCTTTGCATGTTCTCATGATTATCATTGCCTGCTTGCTACAGTAAGAATTACTTTGTTTCTGTGACTGAGCTGCTAGACCAAACACAATACACATGAAACTTTTTACTTTTTACTTTTATTGCCTGTATACACCAATTGGTGCCTTTACTGGATATCATGTTCAAATGTCTCTTGTTTATATTTTCTTTTTGCATTTTCATTATGCACATTTCTTTTTGCCAAACCATTGTCTCCCTGCATTCTAATTAAATGCTGAACCTCTCTAACAGGCACTGAAGATAATAAGTTTGTGTGGTTGGGAACCCCGCCTACTGCCCTATGCTGTTGATTGTGGAACCAAATTTCACTCAGATGCAAACTCTACCTCTACATTGGCCCAACCAGGGATGATAAATAACACAATGGAAGATCGGGTTGTAGTTTACTCACCTAATGTAGTTGATGGTGCTCCAGCAACTGCAGATGCTAATCAAGTAGATCAGCATGATGATCCATTATCAGTTGTTTTAGATTGTAAATTTTGTGGAGCTTGTGTTGCCTTGTGGCCCTTTTCACTCGTAGAACGCCCTCTTCAACTCTTTAAGCTGGTTTCGGATTCTAGTAGTCAAGATGAGCAAGATAATGGGCATGCTGGCACAATCAGTGGAGCAGGACCTTCAAAGACTGCAAATATTAGTTTTAATTTCACTATTGCTGGTGGACCTCTGCCAACTAAACAGAGTTTTAGGCCAAGAGTTTCATTACCTGTTGTCAGTCGACATTTGAAAGCCGACTTAAGCTCCCGTGGAAATTCATTTTCATCTGGAAGTGATATCCACAATGTTCCTTCTACTTTGCATGCTTCAGTGCTGACCAAACGTAGAAGAAGCATGTATGAGTCTCACATGTTGGAAGGTGATAATACAACCTCTAATGATGCTGAAATATCCACCAAAGGAGCAGATAAGCAAAGAGAGAATTCTGTAGATGATATATCAAACTTGGAAATAAACACTGAACAGAGACAAGAGGGGTCACATTCAAATACAAGTAAGAGTACCAGTATGGGAGATGTTTCCAATGAAGAATCAGAAACAGATCCTAATGCAATAAAAAGTCTCACAAGACCAGATATGGAACTTGGTCAACATGAATCAGGTCACCAATCTCCACCAGTTGAAGATTCTTCTAATGCTGATAACCTGGCAGAGACTCACACAAACAATTCCAGGCCAGTTCAGGTTTCCACATCCATGAAATCGTCTGTTGACAGGGGAAAAGGTGCATCTCAACCATTGGGTAAGGATTTCATTTCTGTAGCTTTGGTTAATGTAATATTAGGTACCAATTGTCTGTTTACTATGTATGCCTTTCATTTGTTACAATCTAAAGGAATTGATGGGGATATAAATAAGTAGAATATTAAACGGAATGGAGACGAATGGAAAATACAAGGAAAAACTTTCTAGTTGTATACTCTTGTATAGCACTATAGCTGCAAGAATTTGAGAACTTTTAACAACAGTTAGCATACTCAGGAATTTGAGAACTTTTAAGTTTTAACTACAGTTAGCATACTCACAGGAATAGCAGCTTAGCGCATATTGATCTGGATAGCACTGCCACAGTGGTTGAGTTTTCCCCTCCTGTGGTGTTGAAATCTTGTTAATTCTCGGTATATTTTAGAATCTGACTGAAGAGTGTGATGTGCACAAATGGAATATGTGTTGTTTATTATTATCTTTAAGTAATGGTTTTGAACTGTTTGTTGATTCTCACAGTTCAGAATTTTGAACTTAACAAAGTCTTCCATTATAGGAAAAGAAGGCCTCTATGACAAATTGAATGAATTTGACCCTATGAAGCAGCACAGGACGTTCTGCCCTTGGATATCCCCTGATGATGGTGAAGCCTTACCTGGATGGAGGCTGACAATTTCAGCATTACTTTCTCAGGACAAAAGATTTGATGGGGATTCACAAGCGGAATCTCAGATCAGTCTTCTCAACGAGGTAGTGTTCTTTTGTTGAATTTGCGGTAGAGAATCATGTGTTGTTTCGTTTTTAACTGCTACTAGCAGTATTCTCACCATGTTTTTCAATCGGGGCCTTACGGTTTCGATAATTTCAGGAGGATGATCCTATTACATCCGTTAGAAAGCTTTTCATGACGCCACCTTCTAAAAAGTTGAGAATACATCAAGCAAAGGGCTGATAACTGTATTGATCAGAGATAGGGTGTCCATGCTTGTTTCTTCTGACCTGTCTAAACACGTTTGAGACACCAGTCAAGGGCACCATGGGTACTATGTGATGGAAGCCAAATGGTTTTCGCCGGCTCCCCGGGACCAGATTTGAAGCCATATCGTGAGATGCAACCAGGTCCGCTGATATCTTAGTATGCATTGTACAAATGGCGAGGATGGAACCATGGGAACAACTGGAACATGGAAAGGAAACGTAAGGATTTGTGGTTTGTTCCAACTGTTTAGGATGATACTGCATGTCTGCATCAGAATCTTACTGTAAAGACCATGGGTTATCCATTCCTTTCGTGGTGGCTAAAAACCGTGGAGGGTACTCATTCATCTCTCCCGGAATTTTGTAGCTCAGTAATGTTTGTGGTTCCAGCACCTGTAAACTGCTGCTCCTGCTCCAAAAGAATTGAGCCTTGAAACTGTGCAACCAGCCTACCGCCTCCTGATGCATTAACAACGTATCCGTGCCAACGTGTGCTAACGATGGAAATCAAACAATGAAAAGACAATATGTATGTTTTGGTAATCTAGATTCATTGTAATATTAAATGTTAAATTCAGTTCTAGATCGACAAATAGAACATGAATGCTTACATGCCTTAATTCTATTTTGAAATTACTCTAAATTATTTTATTGAAAAGACTGAGGGAGTTGCTGTAACCTAGAATTTGTGAGAAACATTGGGTTGCAACAATGGAATATGTTCCTATGCATGTCTTATTAATATTACTACATGCGTCCATTTTTCAAGTATACGATTTGCGTACCATAGTTAGAAACGTCGGATAAAAAATATATGCAACGATATTAAAATCACCAGAGTGCATGTTTGCTAATCAACCATCTGAATGAAAGCACACACAAACCCTGATAGATCTGTACTTTTCCGGACGCATTAACAGCATGCCATATCTACCGAGGTGAAATTTTCAAAATTCAAACTCCAGCGGTGTGCGCGTGCGTGCAATAAATTTTATAATTTAGTCATTTTAAAACTTATTTCACAAATAAATCTTTTTTAAAAAACTTATTCTAAAATAGACTCAAATCTTAACGCCAAAACCATTGCCAACCTTTCAACTGTGCGCTGACTAGTAGAGCTGACGTGACAAGTTCAACGTCAATAGGCCGTAACAAGATAAGCACACACAAACCTTGACATATCTGTACTTTTTTGGACACATTAACAACATGCCATATCTACCGAGATGAAATTCTCAAAATTCAAAATCCAGCGATGTGCGCGTGAGCACAACAAATTTTAAAATCTAGTCATTTTTAAAACATATTTCACATATACACCCTTGCAAAAACTTATTTTAAAAGTATACCTGAAGCTCAACGCTAAAATAATTGACACCAAGTATATACAACTTAGCGCTAGGGTCACCGATGTCACGATGGCCAATAGAGCTGATGCGGTAAGAGAGCTCATCACCAATGGGCATAGCGCTGACCTTTATTTAGCATAAGTTGTATTATTTATCAGTTCATATATTGTGGTGTGTGTTCCTTCCCACTAGAGTTCTTTTTTCCGATAAATGTTGCGAGTTGCCTTCAATTTTACAGCAGCAGGTCAGATTTGGCGTTGAGCTTCGGATCTACTTCCGGCATAAGATTTTCCAAGGATCTATTTACGAAATAATTTATAAAAGGGGACTAAATTATAAAATCAAGTGCACGTGCGTACAGCCGTAATTCCGTAAACACAGCAAGTCATTCGGATGGATCGATATATCCCCTAGCCCAATAGAAGTTGCGTGGGCCGGGCCTAGCTCGATCGATCGCACACAAGATTTTAATATATTTATTTTAATATATTTCAATTTACATAACTAATTATTCGTTTTTAAATTTTATAAAAAATACCATCCAAGAGTTGTTTTAAAAACCGCTATCTGTAGTTTTTTTTAAAAAAATGCTCTTTGAAAGAATGGTTTTTATCGGTTTAAATTTTTCTACGTCATTACAATTTTTATGGTTTGTCAATATGTCATCGGTGTGTCATTAACAGATGAGGACCACCACAGTCACCGATAGTGGCATGTGGATAATTTTTATAAATTATAATGACACGTGAGTAATTTTCGAAAGCTCTCGTAGTAAATTTAGCACAGGTCCTCCTCTCATTTCATGTTTGTTTTATCTGATAGTAAATATTACGTGAAATTATTTTCTACCCACCGTGAAAAATCTATAACAAGAGCTCGATCTGTCATGTCATAAAAACTTTTTTTTAAAAAAACATAGGACATTTAGAGGCTATTTTGTAAATTTCGAAAGCAAGCGATTATTTCTATAAATTAAACAAAAAATAAATATATAAATTCTTTAATGTGTTCTATCTATCCCCTTCGATCCTACTCCCGATCGACGCGACTCGATCCGCACCGCGCGTGTGAAACCAGAAGAATTCACCGGCGATTTCGTGAGTTCGGTGTGGTCTAGGCACTCACCCCGCGCGCGGGCAAGCGCTCCGCCTATATAAAGCACGCGCCGCTCTACTGCCGAGCAGAGTAGCCGGCCCGCTGGAGAGAGAACGCTAGCTGATCCATCTGTCTGTCCGTTGATTTCTCTCTAATCTCTTTCTGCTCAGTTCCGACGAGCGATCGAGCAAGATGATTTCGCCGGACGCGGCGCGCAACGTGGTCGGCATCATCGGAAATGTCATCTCCTTCGGCCTTTTTCTCTCCCCTGTGTAAGGCAGCTGGTTTCGTTTCTACTCGGCCGCCGCCGCCGCCGCCGCCGCCGTCTCCCTCGTGTACTGCTTTGTCTTGTTTGTTAGGGTTTCGAATTTTGATCTGAGGAGGAGGCCGGCGATTGCGGTTGTTGTTGATGTGCAGGCCAACGTTCTGGCGGATCTGCAAGCGGAAGGACGTGGAGGAGTTCAAGGCGGATCCGTACCTGGCGACGCTGCTCAACTGCATGCTCTGGGTGTTCTATGGGCTACCCATCGTCCACCCCAACAGCATCCTCGTCGTCACCATCAACGGCGTCGGCCTCGTCGTCGAGGGCGCCTACCTCATCATCTTCTTCCTCTACTCGCCCAACAAAAAGCGGGTAAGCATGTATCAGCGAGCGGCTCATTTCGCCCAACGATCGAATTAATTTGAATTTTCGATCTAACCACCAAATCAAATGTCGTGTGCGCGCGTGCGCAGCTGAGGATGCTGGCGGTGCTGGGCGTGGAGGCGGTGTTCATGGTGGCGGTGGTGCTGGGAGTGCTACTGGGTGCGCACACCCACGAGAAGCGGTCCATGATCGTCGGCATCCTCTGCGTCTTCTTCGGCTCCCTCATGTACTTCTCCCCGCTCACCATCATGGTACGTCTCGACCCGCGCCGCCGCATGCCCGTGCCGTGCCCATCCTTATCATGATCCGTTCTTATCTCGCTCTGTTGCTCCTCGTCGTAATTACGTGTTTCTTCCTGTTAATGCCGTGGTTGGAATGGATGGCCTGGAGGCGATCTGGATGCATTGATTGGGTATTTGCAGCTGTTAATCTAATAATCTGCATATGGAATCACTTCGGGACCCACATGTCTGTCACTGTTAAATTGATTAATTAATTAATGCGGTCATATTTAGTAATACTGTCTCCTGCTGATTTGGTTGGCGGCGGCTGTTAATTACCTTACGTGGATGCGTGTTTGATTAGCTAATTTTGTTACTGTATATTGCGGTCACCTACTGATTTGGTGGGTGGGCCTACCTGTCAGCAACACATGTCTGGAATACATTGATCATGAGGTTTCACTGTTTTAGGTTAGGTCAGTTTAATCGTTGTGTAACATTTGAGATAGGAGATTAGCCAACTTGGTGATTAGCCAGAGGTTACCATCATCGTTAATACTTGTTGCATGATCTAGACTCAAGGGGATCTGTTTAGGTTTTTGCATCCTACTCTGGGTGGGCAGGTGATTCATCAGGTTATGGTTGAAGCATTCACCATCTGTGATTGTCTGATTGAGTATTCATTGGTTCTTCCCTCTGGACGCTAGGCTGCTAGCACAAAAGGAGAAAGAAAGTTTGGAACTAAAATTAAGTTGCATCGAACAAGTAGAGTTCCCCCATCCGGTGGTACAACGGGATCCAAAACTATCTTTCACTAAATCAGCTCTACTTAACACAACAAGCTATCACAATATTAGTATGGCTATGGCCCTTTTAGAAGGAATCGTGTCACAATTTCTTAAGGTTTTCGGTGTGATTCATTTTTATATTGTTTTCGGCATACTATATTGTTTTCGGTCTACTCTCATAGCTAGCTACTGGGAACAGTAAAAATTAAAAACGGGTTATTTGTTATGTTATGTTTTTTTTTATTTTTTGGTCAATTATACCGTGTGATTCTTTTTTTTTTCCATTTTTAGGTAGTTATACCAATTCCTTGAGGTTTTGGGCACCATCTATCGTTAAATGTACTCTAGTCTATTATTGCTATGTATATATACGAACTAAAAACATTGTGTACTTTTAATGTGATTTCCTTTTACCTCTTCTGGGAACAGGAGTAGATCCACTTGTCATAAGATAATGATCTATTATTTATTAATCTAATTAAGTATAATAATAACAATTGAACGAGACTTAATCTAGGCAGTGAACATTGTTATATTTATTGTGATTTCATTTTACCGAACAAGCGTAGACGGTAGATCCACAGTAAATACATTATTTTCATAACATAATAATATGTTGATTTAATTAAGTATTATTCTCTAATTTAACAGTTAAACGACTTAAGATTTAATCTAGGATAGTGCACATGAATGCGGGAGGAGTTGTCGGGGGTACATGGATCACCATTATGTTTTTTAATAGTAGATATACGGTTAACTCTCCACCTTATACAGTACTACAATTCGACGTGCACTTTTTAGCTCAAAATTTCAAGAAGTCCATTGTTCTTTTCGTCCTGAAAAGACACCGCTGCCCCCTACGTGATTTCTGCTTCTTGATCTGTCACTTACATTCCATAAACATGCCGTATGTTCTCGTGGATTTTTTGGTACATTAATACACTGTGTTTTCACAATTGTAATACTCTATGTTTATGTGATCATTTGGTACTTGGTGTGGTTGCAATTGCAGGGGAAAGTGGTGAAGACGAAGAGCGTGGAGTACATGCCCTTCTTCCTGTCTCTGGTGAGCTTCCTCAACGGCGTCTGCTGGACGGCCTACGCTCTCATCCGTTTCGACCTCTACGTCACGGTTAGCACTAATAAGCCTGTTCAAAGTTCACCCCCAAAAATATGATTGATTCGATCAGATTTGTTACTGACTTGATTAAAACCTTGCCTAAGAATGCCTCACTCACTGTGCTCATGCACTGCCTTGCAGATTCCCAATGGCCTTGGCGCGCTGTTTGGCGCCATCCAGCTGATCCTCTACGCCTGCTACTACAAGTCGACCCCCAAGAAGCAACCCAAGGACGTCGAGATGCCCCCTGCCGTCTCCGGCGGCGGCGGCGGCAACGTCTCCATCACCGTCGAGCGATGAGCTAGCCTACAGTACGCCGTCCATCTTCGGCTGGCCATCCTATTCATCTCAAAGTTCGAGTAGTTTTCAGCCCAGAGTGTGTCTCTCTCTCGTGGTGTGGCCGGGGGCTTTTCTTCCTCCTGCTTCCCTAGTAAAAACAAAGGCAGTGGTGTCTTGAAAAAACGACTTTCACATGCAGCTCATGCGTGTAATTTTACCCATAATTCTGCCGAGATAATGACACCATATGTCAAGTTTGCTACTTCTACATGTGTTCTTGGGTTCTGGTCAGTGGTCACTATGGTGACGATGGCTTCTTCGCTTGGTCTGTGCGACCGGAAAAGGAGACAGGGACTTGCTCGTCAGCTAGTCAAAATTTCCCTCCTGGTTAGACTACCTGTGGATCTTCAGAAATCAGAAGTTGGCTTTTGCTTTTTTTTTTGGCTGTGACGTGTCCATGCTTTTGGCATGAAAGATCGAATCTTCTACTCACAAATCTGATCAACCTACTGACAAAGAAGAGGGTCAATGTGGAGATTTTTGCAAGTGAAGACCTAGTTGCAATCGAAAGGAAGAGGCGTGTCCAGGTGCTGGACGACTTGAGCATGCATTGGAGAAATTTGTACAGTGGGCTCCTTCCTTGCGGTCTGTCTCTTGCTTGCATGACGAGCATTTTTTTCAGCAGCAGCGCCACCTGCAGGCTGCAGCACCAACTGATTAGTGAAAAGATTGAAACTATTAACTAATAGTAAAATGTCCTTCCAAATGGCTGAAAAAAATATGCAGGCCTGTTAATCTACCGCTACCAGTCCGTTTTAGTAGGAAACTGTGGTATGGCATGACATGGACATGGTTAGCCTGAACACTACTAAACAGTAGCGGTAGGCAAAAACGTCCTATAGTGGCGGACATCCAGTCCACCACTGCTCTAACGCCACTGCTAACCCTAGGGTTAGCAGTGGCGGGCAGAGTGCCCGCCACCGCTGTGTCAACAGCAGTGGCGGGAACACTGATGTCATCTGCTCGCCACTACTGTTAGCCATACTGCGACTGTCTTGTTAATCACAGTTCTGTTAATTGCGCGTAGCTGCCGACAGTTAAGGCATAAAACCAAATTCAGCTTTCTTTAATAGAAAGCACACATGATATAGCAGGTAGAACGTCCGTCTGATGATAAATCTACTACCAAAGCTCGCTTAATCAGAGGCAACACAAACAGTAACAGTTGCTCAACCTTGCACAGCTCATTAAGAACCCATCAATCTAGTTGTGACTATATATATAGAACCTGCTAAAAATTTTGGTGGTTTACTCTTGAGATCTAATGGCCAAGACTGCGTTACATGCAAACTTGTCAAACAAAAGGAATATTTGATGATTTGTCTCTCTTAAAAATGAGCTTCGATTATTTGCCACTTTAGCCCACTGTCATACTTTGATGGTCTCATTTGTCATTCACACAAGTGATAAATAATCAAAGTATACAAAATTTTTAGTGGCCTCAAATTTTCCAACAAAACTAGGCAATCTCTTTTTCTCTATCCAAGGAAAAAAATTAAGTAAAAAAGAGGAAAATAAAATAACCTTGTCAAACAAAACTAGTATATCGTTAAAAAGAGAAAATAAGGGAAAAATAACTCATTTACTATCATATTCGTTACACATTATAATTTTAATTTTATAAAAACATATCACCAGCTATAATATCACATTGGTTCCATTAAATCAATCATGAAATATATGTTAATCATGTATTGATTTCATATCATTACTGTTAATATATTTTTATTTAAATTTGATTAAACTTAGGGGCAATCATTCTAGCTCCAAGATTTTTTGGAACGAGTACAACCTAGCACTAAAAAATCCTGGAGCTAGAGCTGTAGATTGATTAAGAATATTTAGTTGAATAATTTAGTTTTTATTTTATAATAAAAATAAAAATTTAATCTATTATATTATATTATACAAATACCAAATTCAGTCTAGATCTTGAAGTCAGAGCTGTAACAAATAGATTTTAAGAGAATATAACAAAAAAGTCAAAAAATATAATAGAGTAGTTATAAAGCAAAAGTGGTATATCTCTATTTCTCTATCGAAGAAAAAAATAAAGTCGTGTAATCGTGGGCCCTCCCACGGTGGGCGAGGAGGCGGAGGCTGGTCACCATGGGACGTCAGGCCCATTTGTATTAGCTTTTCTGCCATGAGTTCACGAGAGCCCGGCCTTAGAAGCTTCCAGAAATAGTGATAGTAGTGTGTGCTATCGCCGGGCGCGGCAGAGCGAAGGGGACCGGCCGGAGCGGCGGCTGCACGGCGAGGGCGGGGGCGTGCGCGGCGAGCGGGCGAGGGAATCGCCGCAGCACTCGGCAGCAGAGGGCAGAGGAAGGGTGGGAGGCCGGCGGCGTCTCCGCTAGGGCGCTCGGCCAGCCTGTGCGGACGCATTTGTGCAAGCCGCAAGGATTGTGATTTGTGAGCAATCCTCTATCTCTCTCTTCTGAAATCTGAACGCTTTCTGATTTTTTTCCAATTGTATTTGTGCATATGCGTCAGTGTTCAGTAGAGAAAAACACAGCGCCGGATTTGTTTTTCAGTTATTGGTTCGCTCATTGAGTTGCGGAAATGGAGAAGGGGACGTTGAACAAGTATTCGTGAAATGATACAAAGACCAGGAGCATGTTTTTCAGTATGAATTTGAAATTTGGTTAGCAAAGACGGGTATGCACGGGAGGTGTTTGTGGAAATGACAGAATGAAATGTTGTCTATGTTTCACGTCCCGCTGAAATAAAAGCAAGTGTACTCAATGTTTAGTTTTGTATCTGTCGTCTTGAATGATGCTGACGGTGAGCTGAGTGATTGGTGCTGAACACAATGCTACGAAGTGCTATCCCTTAGGTTCAAAGCGCACTTCAATAGAGTTTACATTTTTACTATGAATTCTTCTTTTGGTTAATTTGGACATCTGTCGTTGGAAAGTTGAATTATATACTATAGTGAGCTAGTTACTTGCCTGATATAGCTGCTTGACGAGGTAGTAAGTAGTTGAATGGACACTGCTATAAACTCGCATGGTGATGATATTCTCAAGCATTCTGTTGGAAAAACTTGTGTATAGTCAGGGGCTCAAATTGGAACTGTAATGTTAATAACATTGCACAACTTCTAAAAAAGCTAAAATTATGCGTGATGATGATTATAGGTGCTTTGACAGTTCTCTCGCATGGTCATTGTGTATCGTTTGCATGTCAACATAGTATTGTGTAATTTGCTCAAGAAATCGCTCCTGTGTTGTTGCTTATTTTAATTGTCAAGTTTTATGGAGATGCAAATATTTTTGTCTTTCCTGTGTTGGTTGACTTGCTTCTATCACTGCTAGTGTTGTTACTGGCATTAACAATCACATTAAAATTTACAAACTATGGAAGAAACCAGAAACTCAAATTTTTTCCCTTGGCTGCAGATGACATTTAGTAATTTTACATTGAGTTTTTTCAAGCAGCTGTCTATTGTGAAGGACCATGTGTATCTTTAACTGATTTTAGTTTTCCTTTCCAAACACCAGCATCGACTTGTTGTGGAATGGATATTCTTTATCAGTGTAAAGAGATCTTAAAGATTCAGAAGTTCAGGCGTATGGTGTCCTATGCTGGATTCTACTGCTTCACTGCCCTCGTCACCTATGCTTACACGAGCAATACGTATGTTACTATTGAACTATCCTCCCTTCCAGAATTTTCTCACTTATTGCTCTTGCCTGTTAATATTCTTTGAACTTATTGCAGGAAAAGGGCTGGCATTTCTAATGCAGACCAATATTACGCCTCCTACCCTGCTGGTACTGAACTACTGACTGATACTGCAAAGGTATGGAAATTGAAATATGCCTTTTGTCCACCTCTTAATCATCTTAACTTTATGTGCATGAAAATGAAGTGCCATTATGTTTATTTCAATCCATTATTTGATTTTGTTTGGTGGTTTACAGCTTTACAAGGCTGCATTAGGTAATTGTTTTGAAATAGATGACTGGGGTCCAATAGAGTTCTCTATCATGGCAAAGCATTTTGATCGGCAAGGCAAACCACCATATGCCTACCATGCAGTAAGTAGTTACCCACTTATCTTCCATTTACTGCATGCTTGACATTTGCAAATCTGCGCTATTGGAATAATATTTCTTTGTTTGTTAGGATCTAACTTTTCCCTGAATAATATGTTAGCTTTATATATACTTCCACTTTGTTTTTTCAGCAATACATGGCACACCTCCTCTCACATGGGCAGCTCGATGGAAGTGGGTAGCTGACAATGTGCCACGTCTGGGTCGTCTTGTGAGGATCTCTAGTATCTTCTGTAGGCCAAAATTTACGGTACGTATTCTTGGTATCATCATGACAAATAAGATGTTGCACAAAAGAGCTACACTGGTGAGCTTAGATCGCACATACGTGACAATGAATTGCAGTGTTGAAAGCATAAATCGATTCTGGATTTGTTACGGTAATGATGCAATAGGCCAATAGTTCCTGAAAGAAAACATGATGCCCTGTTTTAAGGGGATACCACGAAACTATAATGTTACCCCTGTTGACGCATTAATGGTGTCCGGTGTTTATATAGTCTGTGTGCTGTTGTTTGAACTCTGAAGTTGTCTTTGCACTCGCAAAGATCAGGAACTCGATCCTGCAGCTCAGAGTTGTGTTGTATCCTGAATCAATGAGTTCTAGCCGACCAGGCGGTTGATGGACGGTGGTTATCGGTCCAGTCAATGAGTCAACCATAGTTTTGTTAATCCTGGTATGAAAGCTGTGTGCAAATGCCATCTAGCCGCGCTCTCAACTTCACTTGAGTCCACTAAGAGACTTTTTCTGAAGGTCATGAAATCTGACGCCTTGTTTCCCTAGGAGGATGTTGCGTATGAGCGTCTCTTGATTTATAGTGTTCAGGTTACTGTAGCTGGCCAGTTCATACTCCATTGTGCAGAAGACGGAGCTCAGAAAGACCAGCTTCGCTGCTTGGGGATGCGGTAGCTGCGATGTTTACAGGGGAGTTGTCGATGAATCAATAATTCACCACCAGTATTACGCAGAAATGATTCATGTCCCTGTGCGTTCATAGCACTGAACTTTTCCCCGTTTTCGACTGAAAGATTTGTACATTGTACTCGGTCCCCCAAAAAACAGGTCCTTGTCAATATTTATAACTTTTGATTAATAACTAAACTAAAATTTCTAACATATAAATACAAGTTTGTGTTATGTATGTTATATAATTAGATTTATATTTAAAAATATTATTTATAAGATGTTAACTTTGACACTTTGTAGCTGTTGATAATATACCGTGCATACAATCAATGATAAAAGTTGTACCTTGAAGACTGTTGAAAACTTATACATTTTTAATTATTTTTATATTTAAAAGTATTTTTACATAATATTTATACCGTGAATAAAACTAACGGTCAAAGTTATACCTCAATAGCCATGTTAAAAACTTATAAGTCTTATATTTTGGGGTGAACAAAGTAGAATAAAGCTATTCTCTGGTCCAATACCAAGTTAAAACCTGGTTAGCCGAAGCTAATTGTGAATTTTGAAATTCGATTTTGTAGAATAATTTTAGGCCGATTGTTTTCCTAGCTTTCTTTACAATCACAGGAGGATGCGTGGACGACGAAGAAGCCCTAAATTTATTGCAAAAAAAATCAAATTCCAGTATATAAAATGTGCACCATTGATTTTTTGAAGCCGTACTCGCGGCATGAGTAAACGAAATACAGATAACTTTAATTATCGACGCGATAAAAGGGTATCCAGTATGGACACATCCATGCGAGGATCACGCGCGTTGATCTAGCGGCGGCGTCATAGACGGTCACCGAGACACGCACTAATCTTGGAGCAGCGCGGCCACCGCCCCGTATTTGGCCCTTTTGGTCCCCGCCGCAGCGACGACGGCCCCTTCGACGGCGTCCGACGAGCGGCAGAGCATGGCGGCCGGCACCGCCTTGCCGCGGCGTGGCTGCGAGAGCCGACGGCCGAGGCTGTCGTAGTGGATCGCGCCGGGGAAGCTGAGCGGCTCGCACCTCTCCCCCATCAGTATCGCCCGCCGCCACAGCCCTTCCCCGTCGCCGCCGCTCCGGAGTCGCCGCGCGCGGAAGAGGCGGCGGGTGGCGCGCGAGAGACGCCGCGCGCAGGCGGCCACGGCGCTGGATGCCTTGCTCAGGAGACTGGCCATGGACGATGGGCACCGCCACCTCACTGCCGTTTGGAATTTCTATTTTTTTTTCAGTCTGTGTATCTGCATCCATGAGAAGCAGAGTGCAAATAAATACATTTTTCTTGGGCACATAAATATATTTTTCTTGGGCAAATAAATACATTTTTGTTGGGAATTAATGCTTTGACGAGTAAATCTTTCCCAGGAGAAAAGTTCCAAAATTTGGCATCATCATAAGTTAGCAGTATTTAATATAGCTGTTGGGGTTGGAAGGTGGCAAAGATTTATCTGGCCCATAGAAAATCTTTTTGTGTTGGTTTCTGCATGATGAGATAATCTGACACTAAATAAAATGCAGGGAATGTTGTAGTCCAGTACAGTCTTCTGCCTGCTGGTTCCAAATAAAGACTAAATTGCAAAATTTCCATTTTTTAGGGGGTGTTTGGTTCCATGGATTAAAATTTAGTCCGTGTCACATCGGATGCTTGGACATTAATTTGAAGCACTAAATATGAACTAATTATAAAAATAATTATAAAATAGGAGGATAATTCACGAGACGAATTTATTAAGCCTAATTAATCTATAATTAGTAGCACCACATTGTCAAATCATAGCGTAATCAGACTCATTAGATTCGTCTCGTGAATAATTCACCGATTATGAATAGATTTTGTAAATAGTCTATATTTAATACTCTAAAATAGTATCTAAATATTCGATGTGACAGAGACTAAAATTTAGTCTTGATATCCAAACACCCCCTTAATCTACGAGAGCATTCAGGTATCAACTTTTTATCCTGTCAGAAGAAACTGAAATGCACACATAACAATACAGTTTATCGCGCGGTGGAATTCACATTAGTTTTTGTCAACTGCGTTTTGCATCCATCAACTGATTTAATCATAAATTGAATTTTGATAAAATTCCAATACGTCGTGTAATTTGCAAATACAGTAACCAAGCAGGATCATTTCTACTCAACTGACAAGAACCTGGCTTAGGAAGAAGCCAAGAAGTAACCAAAGCAAGGTCAGGTCATGCTAGGTAGATTCACGGTTCACTGACAGGTGCAATTTCAAATCTACAATATCTATACCAACTGATGCAGAATAAAACATAGAAAAATCTGCCTAAAACAATCAAAATTCAGAGCAGTTCAGACGTGCAGTGTTACTACTGTTACTGTCTGATCTTCTTGTTCATGTTGCCGGCGAGTTGCCGCATCTGGAACCTTCATAATTTAGCCCTTTTATTAATATAATTTTACACATATACCCTTCATTAAAGTGTGGAAAATTGGGTCAAGACTTGAACACGTACTCCCTCCGATTCATAAAAGGAAATCATTTTAGGATGCAAGTCGGTTTGCAAACATAAAAAATACATACTAATTAGTCGTTTTTTGATATTTGAAATAATATCATAAGTTTTTTTAACTGAGGGAGTATGTTCTGAGTCCAGTATGACGTTGACCACTGCCACCGTGCTGAATTATGAGCTGGATGGCCGACGTTAAATAAAATATTAAATAATATCTCCATACTAAAATATAACATTTAGATTTAAAAATATATTTTAAAGAGTGTGTGCAAGGCTAGAAGTAGTTAGATAATAAGGAGTGGTAAAATTTAAAGATATTATATGTATTTTAGATGTAAAATGACTTTTAGTGTTAATTTACCGTATTTTAAATAAATTTTTTTAAAGAGTGTGTGCAAGGCTAGAAGTAGTTAGATAATAAGGAGTGGTAAAATTTAAAGATATTATATGTATTTTAGATGTAAAATGACTTTTAGTGTTAATTTACCGTATTTTACATAAATTTTAAAATCTAAAGAAGTTTTATTTTTGAATAAATAAAATACTAACAGAGGCTTCACCTTGTCCACCACCTCACGTGCCACCGCATGGCACCAATATCAGATTTCTGATAGAGACAAGATTTTTACTAAGTTAATTCTGGCAATGCTTATTTGATAAATCAGGTACAAAATTGCATCTAAGCTCAGCTTATCATCCTCAATTTTTACTAAGTTGGTTTTATTTGGCGAAGTATTGGTACAACACAATCCTCACTCTACTTTGCGGAAAACTCCTTTTGAAGTGCTCTATGGTCACATGCCAAGACAATCATCTTGCTTGAGATTGTTCCAGTTTTTTCCTGTGTTGATTGAGTGTCTAACAAGGATCCATCCGTAAACTAGGTTTTAAAAAGGGATCAAATTGTTAAATTGTTGAAAAACGATATAGTAATGCTTTCTTTTGGATGAGGATATCAAACTTGAAAAATAGAGTAGATTTGGCAGAACCAAAGGTTTTCTAACAAATCATTATTGTAAACTTACCGGGCCGGTTTGGTCTCCCACAAAACAATTTTCCACCAAAAATTGTGAATTGTGAGATTCAGACAAAATTATAGCACCGAATTTATTACAGAGTTATATTTACTGTAGAGTTTGTATCAAATTTATCAAACCACTATTTTAGAAGTTAGAATCTAAGAAAAAATATTTATCGTATCCATCTTGGTTGAAAAAAAATCGGTGTAAGTATGGAGAGGTGAAAATTGGTACACAACAATGCTCGAGTGTATGTAGGGCTGGCAACGAGTTGAGCTCAGTTCGGCTCAGTCGAGCCACCTCTTTAGCGAGCTGAGCCAGATTCGGTTCGGATGGTTTAGCAAGCCAAAATTCTGGCTCGGCTCAGGCTCGGCCAAGCCACGAGCCGGCTCGGCTTGGCTCGTTAGTGTTACCGTCCACTTGTTTTTTTAATCTTTTTCGATGTGTTGTGCTCTCGTAACTTAGAAAGTGGCGTTGTTGAGGACTCATTCCTCTCAGAAAATCAGGCGGTGTCACCGGGTGTAGGTAGCAGTGGTCAGTGGGGGTTGTGGACCAAAGACCGCTGGCCGTCGAGGGCATCGATGGCGCCAACCGTCAGGAGGGGAGAAGAGATGTGTCTATTGTTCGGTGTTCAGAGCTCAGTGCTCACGGTTTGATGTTGTTTACTTCACACGAATCCATGATTTTATGCACTAGATAGAGGAACATATTTGTTTCATGTGCCGGTGATCGAGCCAACGAACCGGCTCGGCTCGAATGCTGGCCGAGCCAGGAGGCTTGGCTCGAGTTTGACTGAGTGGCACAGCGAGCCTGCAGGCTCGGCTCGTCGCGAGCCAAACTGTCACCCCTAAGTGTATGGTCAATTTTTAAGTGTATGGGCCACAAGTACGCCTTTAGGATAAAAACCGTCTGTTCCAACCAAAAGGAAAAAAATACTACTCTGATTAAATTATTTTTATTAACTTAATTTAATTCATTGAGTCCGAATTCCGAAGAGACCATATTAACATTGCCCATGTGCAAACCAGCGAAACCAGCGGAGTGCAACAGGCTCAATCATCTTGTAACATACCAATTCCTCTCAAATCATTCAAATTTTATTCAGATTATTCTAATCACGTATTACATGTGCCTCCCATCAAACGAGAGATATTAATAACCATATTTCTCCCCTTAAAAACCTCTTAATATATCTAAAACATCTTGTATTTTAGGAGGAGTGGTAAGTGACTAGGCGGCCGGTGGCGGCGACGCCAGGGAACGGGCAGGTCTTCTGGCAGTCATCTTTCATTCGGAACTCGTTGGTTTCGGACCCTACGATGCACTTGTAGCACGGCGGTGTAACGATAAGACAAACACTCGTCGAATAGCAGTTGTTTTCAGGAACAAAATCAGCCAGGCCGCTTGGCTTGTCGTCTCCTCCTGTAGCAGCAGGTTTCACCGACTCATCCACCGCGTACGTCGTCCTTCCACCTAGTGTCAATTGATAATTATACGCAGCAACAAAAAAAAACACTGAATTTAGAGTTTTCGTTGATTTATAAATTCTTTAAAAAAAATGTAATAGAAAAGAACACTGTCTAGATTATAGATTCATATAAGAGATAAAAAAACGAGCTGCCATGTCCACGCGGGTACTTACCTTGTGCCACAATGGCTAAGCTTCCGAGGACGAGGAGAAGCATGAAGCCTGCGATCTTCATGTTGGACTTGCAAAGTTTGCAGAGTATATATGCGTATGCTGCTTCTGCTCTATCCTTGTTTATTTGTAATTTCTTTTCGGTGTTATTAGTGGACATATTGTAATGTATTTATAGAAGATGAAGTTGTTGGGTTTAATTATATGCTTAACATGAAGCTCCCGATATTAATTAGGTCTTGTTTTTTGGCTTATACCGAGAATAGCTATTTTTAATTATTAGGATTGATTAGATGCTTAATCTGCAATTGGGTGCTTATCTTTTAGTTTGCTGAGAATAGCTACGCGTAAATACAAGGATTTTTTAGATGCTTATCCATACTTTACAGCAATAGCTATGTATGGTTAGTACAAATCGAGTAATGCTCGTAGATTAACGGCCTATTTAGATTGGAATAAAACTAATAGTTAGCTAACTAAAATTAGTTCATATTTGTTTGGATACTTTGGGTTAATAGATCGCTAAAACTAATTTTACTCTTGTTATAATACTCGACAACAGTGGAGGCAAGGAGCAATCTATACTACTTTAAAAGATGGTAGTGGGGTGAGGGTCTATTTATTTTAGCTTTGGATTATAACAATCCAGCTTATAGAAAAAAAGTTTGGTTCCACTAGTTTACTGAATTGTTATAATATGCACTCCAGATTATAATAAGTTGACATAATAAGTTATCTCATTTGTTTCAACTTATAAAAAAACTAGATTGTTATAATCCAAATCTGAAACAAACATGACATGAGTCTACTATCACTACCATCTCTTATTGATAGGTGGGCCATGGTCCGTGCACTAGCACTAAGAACCACCGACACCAACTTACCACATCAGTTACAACATCTGGGACAGAACCGGTGCAGAGACGAGGCGCTTGCAGAACACCATCAAGAACAGCTATGTGGCGCCACCGGCAATGAGGCAGGAGGTGGGGTCCACAAGCTTGGCCATCAACCTACCACCATCACCGCCCTGCCATGGGTAGGCTTCTATCCCTGCAGCTACAGCAACGGTAAGGTGGTGCGCGGCGAACGAGGGGCGATCGTACGGGGTGAACACAACGCGGGAAGGCGGGCAACACTAGATCTTTTCACCGACGCTTACGTACGGTCTCGGCTCCATCTCCTATTGTCACGCAGATTAGGAAGGAAGTGGGCGAGTGAGTAAGGGGAAAGGAGGTGGAAGGTTAGGGCTCTCGCGTCGTGGGGAGGGTCTGTGCTCCTGCTGCTCTTGACATCGCTCAATGTCCCGCCCAGTCTCTATTGGGGAGTAGGGGAGCTACGCTAGCCGTCAAATTCAAAATTTTCGCTCTAAGCCCAAGACTCATGTGCGTGCGAGATCATGGATCGTTACCTTCTAGCATTAGACACGCTAGGTGTAGCGGAAGAAGATGTCAGAGTAGCACGTCAAGCCTATCCTCGCTTCGTCCTTACCGTCCCTCGCCGATCCGATCGATGAAGACGACATAGTCGTTCGCATGAATATGTCCATGAGTGTCGCTGTTGGAGCAACGCCTCCACAGAGTCCACATGTACAGAGATGGAGTACCTCCCATGACAGTGTGCTAGCACCGCACGTGAGAGACAGAGATCCTTGACCTCAACGATTGAGATCAAGAAAGAGAGGAGAGGAGTCTTTGATGGCTAGGTCTAATCTAGGCTTATTCTATGTTCCAAGATGTCCTCCTCCTCTCTTTTTATAGGGCTGATAGCCTCTTGATCGTGCTCATCTCGAAACCCTCAAATCCATAACAGATCCAATCTGTTCGCCCACATCGAAACTTCCGATCTTGGATCGGAACATCTGACAAGGTATTTAGGTCTCCTGATACAATACGACACACAAAAGATCCAATATATTTTTTCCCACCTCGGAACTTCTGATCAGTACAATCCTCTCTGAGTCCAAATCAGAACTTCTAGCTCATCGGAACTTCTGATACCATATCAAAACTTTCGAATCAATATTTGCTCTCTGTATCGAGACTAGATAATAATCGAAACTTCCAATCCACGGAATTTTCTTTGGCATAACCGCTTACAATGAGCTTCTCTTCACCACCGTATACTAGGAACATTTCCTCAGTCCCTCTCAAGTACTTGAGAATACTATTTACTACAACCCGGTGACTTTCACCTGGGTTCGATTGGTACCTTCTCGTAACACTTAGAGCATATGACACATCTGGTATGAACATAGCATGGCATACATGATGGATCCAATCGCGGAGGCATACGAGATCACACTCATCTTCTGTAACACCCCTAATTTTAAAAAGGTAAAATTTAAATCAAGAAAATGAATTTTCCAGAAAAGAATTATTTTTGATTTTCAATAAAGCTAAAAATGTCCAAATAAATAAAAATCTAGAGAAATAATCATAATCTTGATCTAAGAAAATTACATTATGTTCTTAAGACCAAGGTATATTTATGAGAATTTTTACAAATTTTTAGGACCTTTGCAAGTAGTTCATAATTTTTAAACTATTTTCTGAAATTATTTTTATTCAGAAATGAGTTCTAAACAGTAGTAAGCCGCACCCTCCCTTTCTCCCTCCACCGGTCGATTGCTTACTACCGAAGCCCTGATCGAAGCCCGTGTTTCTTATCGTGTCTAAGCCCCTAGCGAAGTCTGTTTGTGTGCGTTTAGACCTTCGAAGTACGAAGCCCAGCACAAGTTGTTGTCGCTAAGTATTTGGTCGAAGTCCTCAGAGGGTAGTCCACTCGTGCGAAGGGTGAAGTGTGAAGCCTGCTCGAAGCACCCTGTGTGCGGAGCCTGCACTGACTTAGCTGAGTTGATTTTTCGGGGTTGTGGGTGGAGCGAAGTCTTCTTGACTTCGAACTTTTGCTCTCTTGCGAAGCCTGTGTTCGGAGCTGTAAATTACCTCCGAATCAGACCTTCGAATGTTGTGTTCGAAGCCTGTTCCGGAGAAGATGGAATTAAAAACAAAAAGCTGTTTTTAGCCCGAAATTTTAAAAACTCCCATTCACCCCCCTCTGGTCGCCGTTTCCGGTCCAACATACCCAGTTTACAAGTTAACACCTCAAAAAATTGTTTCTTCCTTTCCTCCTCCATTCCAATACAGAAAACTTCACTCTTCTCAAAGTTAATCTTTAAACCAGACATTTGTTCAAAAAGGCAGAGCACAAATTTGAGATTTTTTTGCATTGATCAGATCATCTTGGAGCAGAAAAATTGTGTCATCAGCATATTGCAAAACAGAAAATCCTTGTGTAACAAACTATTGTCCTAAACCATTAATCAGCCCTGCATCCCCAGCTCTATTCAGCAAAATTTTCCCAATGCACTATTATAACAATATAAAATACAAAATACAAAATACACTATTATAACAATAGAATATATATATTTTTTAATTTTATGAAATAATTTTTCCCAATGCACTATTATAACAATACAAAATACTATTTGATCAGAGGTGTCTTGAGGTAATAGGTGTATTGTTTGAGTCCTCGTAGTCTCATTTTTATGTCTTTTTTGGGAGAATATATGAGACCTTTGAAAGTTTCTTTTAATTTTCAGAAAAATCAGAAAATTTTGAAAAAATCGAAAATTTATTTCATAAAATTTAAAAATAAAAATATTTCAAATATTTCTGTTTTTGATAAATTTTAATAAATATTTTTTCGATTATTTGAAATATTTTTATTTTTAAATTTTATGAAATAAATTTTCGATTTTTCAAAATTTTCTATTTTTTTAGAAAATTTAATAAATATTTTTTTCACAAATCTTATAGATAGCTAGATGATATTGTGTGTAAATATATCGGAAAAAGATAACATCTTAAATCAAGTGAACAAGAATAGCCGGTGCAAAGAAGAAAGTAAATTAGCGTGGGTGGCACCACACATCAAGAGTAAATTTACTGTTTATCTATCACTTCAAATCAATAATATAATAAATCTTTTTCTCTAATATTGTTTTTTTGTTTAGATTACATTGTTGGGACATAAAAATATAAAACAGTTTATACTTCATAAACTAAGTATAAAAAACTAGATAAAATAGGGTGTCATACAATTTTGTTTGCTACAAAATTGAAGTGAGATGCTACGAACATAGGTGCTATATAATTTCCCCCTCCCCTGTAAATAAAAAAGCAAGCGCAAAACCCTGACGGCCCCACCACCAAGAGAGGCACCGCCCAGAGGCGTAGGAGGAAGAGGGCGCGGCGCGAACACATGGGCCCCACCGCGCTCGTCCTCGTCGCCGTCGCCGCCGCCGCCGGCCTGGCACTGGCCCTGGGCCCGGTTCAGGTGGCTGCCGCCGACGGCGCATTCTCCGAGGAGCCGCCGGCGACGCGGTGCGCGGCGGCGATCGTGTCCATCGCGCCGTGCCTGGCGCACGTCGCGCGGGTGTCGCCGCCGGCGCCCGCGCCCAACGAGGCCTGCTGCGCCGCCTTCCTCCGGGGCGTCTCCTCCTCCGGCGGCGGGGAGGGGTGCTTCTGTCACCTGGTCCGCGACCCGCTCCTCCTCGGCTTCCCCGTCAACACCGTGCGCCTCGGCGCGCTCCTCCCCACCTGCTCCGCAGCGAACGCCTCTGCGGCCGCTACCGTCGAGGCCACCGTGCTCTTCGCCGACATGTGCCGAGGTGATACACTTGCTCCCGTTCCTGCTCCGTATGCTTGTTCTTGCTTCGATCGTTTTGCGTGTTCCTGCGCTCTTACAAACCAAACGAGTCCAAAAACTTAGTGTTAGATGCAGATCATCGGCGAAATACTACTAGGGACACTGCCCGAGTGTTGCTGCGTATCTGGAAATGCAATTAGTTTGGACAGATAAAATCTAGTTTGGTTACAGGGAATTGTATTACTCTATGAAACTAAATTCAGAAAATTTTGGTTTATGTTTTTCGTCAATATATGTAATTTTGTGCCAAGCCATAACGTTGACCTTAATTTGTGCTTTTAAATCATCCTTTATGTACAAAGTTGCATATACAAAACAAATTAATACTACAGTCTAACAGTCATCAAGGAATTTTGCAAAGCATGCACACTTGAAAGGGTTATTTTATAGTCCTTGAGAGAGTGTTAATTTTAGTACTTCGTGACACATGAGGTACCATAAGGTACCAAGGTTAATACTAAAAAATGTGATATCTTTTGGTACCTCCTCAAGTACTGTAAAATAACCCTAGGAGGTACCAAAATTAACACCGAAAACCTCTGAAAAATGTGGTACCTCCTCAAAGACCGTAAAATTTCTCCACTTGAAAATCAAAAACATGACATGGTTAAGCAATATTTGGTTGATATAGCTCCTGCTTGCCAGGCAACAATTTCACCAAGTCAGATGAGCTTTATGTTATTTCATTCTCGGTTAGAGACGTTGTTACTTGTTAAGTTGTTAGTTTATCTTAGGTACTTCATAAAACTATACATTGACTTGAATTGCCAATTGGCATCACTAGTTCTTGATTAATTATCTTTTGCCTGTTTTACCCTCTGAAGCAGACCTCAAGTCGCTGCCAGAGATACGTTTCAGACCTGACCCACCTCCCACGCCAACAATTTCTCCAGGTAAACTTGTTTTTGTCTCAATTTTGTGTTATCGGTGCAACTATAAGATTATAAGAGTAGATATTCAAACTTAGTTATGCGAATGAAGCGGATCGCATGCCTAATTGCATGCTCATAATATATTTACTATTACTTGCATCGTCTCTTCTCTTGAATGGTACTTTAATTTCTTTATTTTATATTATAAGTCGTCTGACTTTTTTAAGTCAAACTTCTATAATTTGATAAAGTTTAAAGAAAAATATGTAAACATTTACAATTTGCAATAAATACTATATTAATACATATTTTATACTGGATTAATAAAACTAATTCAATATTATAGCTATTGGTATATTTTTCTATAAAATTTGTTAAACCTAGAGAAGTTTAACTTAAAGGGAGTAACTGACTACTATTTGCAGCATGGAGTGTGCTGGTGATGAAATACACAATATTCTCATAAATCAGTTGTAGCCACACCTTTTAAATCGCGTTTGGTCACTGCAATGCCGGTGTGGAGTCGTTAATCTTACTCTGTGTGCACTAGTTAATTTGCTGTGGGCTGTGGCATACCTGTGCAGCTGCCGTCCCAGTATCAATGCCCCCGAGGACGGAGGTGCTCTCGACGTCCGTGCCACGGGACCGGTCGGGATCGGAGACCTCCAGTTCCTGCCGGATTTTCTTTGTGGCATTGTTAGTCCTCACAGCAGCAGCAGCAGAAGACTTGATACCGCTATAGTTCTGATATGTCCTTTGCCCAGTGCTCACGCTCATAGTGTTGGATTCAATCAGGTTTCGTGTCATGTGGGGCACCGGGCACATATGCAGGGAATGTTCTCTTCAATATTTTGTTCTGACCGATGAAGTGTTCTTTTCTGGTGCGTTTCATGGTATGCCAGTCCAGGTGTGCTGTCTGTTGGCTATGGCATGCACCATTCACAACACGCATATCACATATCACTAGTTTGATGGGTGTGCGTTGCTACAGATTAAAACATTATCATAATATTTTAAAAATATATACATATAAATATATGGCAGTCGATGATGACTGACGGAATGTGCATCAATATGAGTTGTGACCACGATAAACTTGACCTTCATGTTTGTAAGTAGCCATACATGTACATAATAAATTTTCATAGACTACTAGTTTGTTAGCGGAATATCAAAAAATTGAAGGAAGTGTTTCAACATCAATAATATTTGTCAATCAGATGAACCATGAATATATTGAAACCAGCCATTACCTGTCATTGAAAGACATGTTAGAATTTTTGCTTGTAGGCTAAAAATCTTGATGTGTATCAGGATCAACAGCTACTCCTATTGAACTCGAGTCCCATTTGCATTAGAATAACCAATTTAGGAAGAGTAGTTCATAAATTGTTGGAAAACATCAAAATAATGTTGGTTCTTGATTAAAACTCAAAATTATTTTGACAAAATAAGGGTGCACAATTGAAATAATTATTATAGATATCCAGTCTCGTTCAGACCAATCAACAACAATATTTTGCAAATTGCATGCATCAAGAACCACTTTAGTCGAAGTGTATTAGTTTCTCCTCTTACAAAAAAGACACATCCAAATGAACAACAAATTACATTGTGTGGTGGTTATTGCCTAAGCAACAACTAATAACAAGCATCCAATTTCATAGTAAACATGCGATCATCTTTTATCTCAGCTTGTAATTATGGTATTTTTTCCCTGAGCTTCTCAATTGAATCCACCCTACAACTAACATCGAGGTTATAAGAAGACATTATATGTAAGATTTTTTCAAAATTTTGATTAATCCATCGATATATCGTGATTGCAAATGGCACTCACCCAATTGATTGTAGTCCACCAATAAATTCTTGGCGAGTAAATTCACACATTGTGGCAGCTTTCATATGCCATGATATGACAAGATGTTAACAATAGAAATTAATGGCTAAGAGCCTAAGAATAATGATGATATAACAATGGTGCTATAAATTTAATAAACAGAACAAACATATCACTGAAACTTTGAATTTATTTGGAATATATCAAATATAAAAAAACTATAAATCCAAATAAAGTCAAGTGATTGCTACTTTAGGAGTAGCTGCCTTAGAATTCTAGAAATACTTTGCAAACCAAAATGGAAGAATAGTCCAAAGAAAGCTAAAACACAAACCATAAAAATATCCGAGAGATCCACCTAAAAACTAAAACAAAATATGCATCTTATAAATTGACAAAGATTCAATATTTAAGTCGACAATATAATACACTAACAAAATGTACACACGGAACACATATACTTTGACAATAATTCACGAGTCGAAGAAAAAACGGTGCTATGCAACTTGTCCAAACCCTAGTGTAATGCATATGCTCACATACATACATGGTAAATGGGTCATTGGCTCATTGCAAGCTACGGAGCTATAATTATCTGCCAAAAACAAACATAGTTTGATTAGTCAAAATACCTACGCATAGAGTCAAGCTAAATCTGTTATAATTGATCTAAACCACCATAACAGCAAAAGTTAAACACTACATATGTAATATCCATCTATTCCTAACCAGTGAGATAATCCACAATAATTAGTAAAAATAGATGCAGCTAGTAACAAAGAAGAGTCACTAAAATATAAAAAATATACAGTAAATTACCTAGTATTGCTCAGATACGCCTGAATATGGAAATTAAATGAGCAAACATCAAGGAAACGCCATGCGGAGGAAAGGTGGTCGGGTGGCGCCGTGCAAAGGGCCGGAGTCAGGGCAACTCTGAGGTGCTAAACAGAATATTTGTGGCCCCCACATGTCAGTCAAAAATAGAAAAAGATATAGGATGCACCAAGACCGTGAAGTGCTTCTTTTAGAAGTAGAAGAGAAGACATACGTTACAAATAGAATGCAGTTTAGATTCTCATGTAGAAAAAACAAGAAACACCAGATTTGTTTTCCCGCGGGAGGCTTTCTTGTGCTGTGAGGAGCTTGCAGCGTCTATTTTTCTCTTCTATTTATAAATAAAATTTAGCTATTTTAATACATACAAATTCTAATTAAAGGCGCATATAATCTATGATTCTAAAAGATAAAACAAAAAAATATTCTATTACTAGTGTGCGGAATTTCTAATATCTCCCGTGTGTCTATAAAGCTGCATGTCTCTGAATACAGAGTCCACCATCCGTACAACAGTAAACAAACCCGTTGATCCATCTTCACAAAAGCTGCCCTCCCATGTCTCGCAACTTCAGCATCTGGCCTGCTTGACTCCATCTTTTCCAAACGCTCAGGCCAAATTTCGCATCTCCATCCGTCGTTTACTTCCTGTTTTTTACAGCCATAGCCATGGCGTGTGCAACGTAATCGACGTAACTGCTGTCCCATTTACATTTTGTTCTAAAAGGATCAGCCTATCGGCTCCCTCCATCGCCATAAGTCAACTCGACGTACTCATCAGGGTCAGTGCTACTCTTACCTCCTGCAGCTGCAGCTTGGTCTAGTCAAGCTCAGCAGCTGGCACGACTTGACCAAGAACACAATCTCGCTTGCTTAAATTCTAGCTGAATCCCATTCAGTTCTAGTCATGTAAAAAAACACAAGTCATTTGTACATGCAGTACAAATACCCAAGAACTTAGCATCCTTCTTTCACCATTGCAATATCCATAGGACCATACGAGGAAGAATCATATCTGGAGTAAATTCATCTTTTCGAAAAATTTTGGAGTTAATTCTAGCGGGTACTGAAGAATTTTGTGTAGCAAGTACGCATGGAAGGCAATGGTCACCAAACTCAAGCACTTGCCAATTTGCCGCCCCTTGCCATACTAATAAACATACTATCTTTGACAGGATTGATGGGCTCGAAGGTGTGCCGGGGCATCAGGTCATGCTGGGCTCACCGGCGCCCGAGGAGCTACGGGAGGCTGGCGCCGGAGCCGGCGATGCCGAGGCGGGCGGCGGCTGTCAGAGGGATCAGGCTGGGCCGGCGGTCGGCAGCGTGGAGGTTCGGGCAGCTACGTGCGGAAGCGCGCGCGGTGGTCGTCGCCGCTGCAGGTGCTGGGCCGGGCCGTGGGCGCGTACCTCAACTCCGTGCTCCCGCGGCGGCCGCAGCGGGACCGACCGGCTAGCCCGGACGACGCGCCGTCGGTGAGGCTGCGCCGTGCGGTCCGTGCCGCGCCGAGGCACGGCGAGGTGGTCGACGGGAGAGGGGTGGTGCTGAATCTCTGCGTGGTGGAGGCGCTACTGCTCTGGCGGAGTTCGTCGGTGGGGAGGAGGTCGCCGTTGCGGCCGAGGAAGGATGCACGGGGCACGGGCATGAATAGGATTACCCGTCGGATTCGATCCAACGAATGTCTAAGAATGTTGAAGGAGACTTTGTAGTGAGCTTCGATGAGGATCACCTTCAAAATGTATGAACCCTCGGATTTGTACCAAACGGGACAGAGTGACGGTAGAGGGTAATCGGAGAAAGTGCCTTTTAGCTTAGGTTACTGATCTAAAATAGTTGCAAAGAATTAATAAGATCATAGATGAAAATGAAAATCTTTTAGCTTACTTTACTGATCTGAAATAGTTGCAAAGAGTTAATAAGATCAGAAAATGATTTTCTTAGTCTGGAAACTAAATCGGTACACATATTAATGCAATAAAAAACCACTCTTACACTCTTAGACTTAAGAGTAGTTTCCATAGCATTATATAGTACCATGCAAGTATTTTTTATAGTGTATATATAAAGTTATTATTTTTTCATATAGATAAAACTATAGAAACTATGTATTATGCATTAGTACGATAGGATTTACGGTCTGTTTGGTTTTTTTAAGAACTAAACTTTAGTTCTCTCTTTTTTACCGGACTAAACTTCAGTCCCTTCTTATTTGGTTCCAAGGACTAAAGGAGAGTGAGAGCTGAGAGGTAAATAGTACTTTTAGTCTCTTTTAGCAAGATTTTGGGACTAAAGTGCTAAAATTTAGTACCTAAATTTTAGCAACCCAAACCAAAACACTCCCTTAAATACACACTCTGTTTTAGAATTTCAGTTGGAAATACCTCAATTTTTGGGCCAATATGTTCCGTCCATTCTCGCGCGATGAATCCTCCTCCACACTATCTTGTCATTTTCATTGGGCCAGATGCAATCGTGTCGGATTAGTTTTACATGAGCCGGGAACTATTGGTCTCTATCATTTTTATTTTGGATGGCAAAATCAAAACAGTTGAGTGACAAAATTTTCTTTTAACATGTGTTTGATGAAAAAAAAAGACGTACCCCTGTTATAGCTATAAATACCAGTATCATATTCGTTCTACACAACATTAAAAAACAAAATTAATTATATTAGCAACACTATGTAGATGGTGTCTCCTTCGTCAAAGATAAGAATGATTTCATATATTAATAATTATCATATAATGTTGGACCGGAAACGGCGACCAGAGGGGGGCTGAATGGGAGCTTTTAAAATTTCGGGCTAAAAACTAGCCTTCGGTTTGATTCTGTCTTCTGCGAAACAGGCTTCGAACACAACCTTCGAAGGTCTGGTTCGGAGGTACTTCGACAGTTTCGAACATAGGCTTCGCAGGAGCAAAAGTTTGAAGCCAAGAAGACTTCGCTCCACTAATCAACCCTCGAAAATCTACTATGCTAAGTCAGTGCAGGCTCCGCACACTGGGTGCTTCGAGCAGGCTTCGCACTTCACCCTTCGCAAGAGTGGATAGCCCTCTGAGGACTTCGACCAAGTACTTGGCAACAGCAACTGGTGCTGGGCTTCGTACACGAAGGTCTAAACGCACACACACGGACTTCGCTAAGGGCTTCGACACACGAAGCAAAACGGGCCTCGAACAGGGCTTCGCTAGTAAGCAGCGAGGTCTTGCCTCCTGTTACACAGAGCGACAGCACACTGAAAAACACACTTCGCACACAAACAACCTTCGCCTAGACAGGCTTCGGTGCACTATAACTAGCGAGGTATGAAACGCGAGCTCAAGCAAAAAGCACAAGGAAGCAGGGCTTCGCCGCTTGAACAAGGAACACAATAAAATGAACTCTGGATGAATATAACGAGGTATGTGGCTACAAGAGCTCAACAGTAAATGCTCAAAGTGTTAAATGTTACCTACCGAGCCCCCATATTTATAGCCCACAATTCACCCAAAGGAAATGACTACACTACCCCTAGAGTTTACATTGATTTTGTCTCTACAGAACTAAGGGGTACAAAAGGTAGTCCACCTTTATTCTGGAGGGTTCTCTGTCAGCTTTGCAGAGGGGACAGTGTCAGCCTTTTACAGAACAGACAGTGTCAGCCTTTGCAGTCTTTGACCTTCTGGAATCCTCCCTTCGCACGCGAGGGTGCGGTAGCTTCGGTGAGAAGCCTGAAGCCAGATGGCCTTCGCTCCACCGAAGTCAGTCTCCGATACACTAACGGTTTTGAGCCGAAGCCGTCAAAGCTCCTTGGGCCTTCGCACCAATACCTCCGGAGTGGACCACCACGGTTTCGCAGCTACTCCCAGCTCGAACTCCGTCAATCCGTGTACTGAAGCCATGCAGGCCGAAGCACCTCAAGTCAACCTTGCTCCGGAGCTAGCCTTGCTCCGAAGCCTTCCTCACTCCGAAGCCCCACCTTCGGAGTACCACCCTTCGAAGTCCCTCCTTCGTCCAAGGCCTCCGCATGAAGCATTCCATGAGCCCTTCGTCACAGTGCCTCTCCCTGAGCACACTCCTCGACGAGCCTCACCCGGACCATGCCTTCGATGCACCTCGACTTCTGAGACCTTCGTCGGGCACCTTCGAATGTCTCCCTCCGGAGCACACTTCGAACTCCTTGCCTCCGTAGAGGACTTGATCCATCCAACTCCGAAGTCACTCCATTCGGAGTACCTTCGAAGTGCCTCACCTCCGAGGACTTTGTCTCGGAGCACCTTCAGCCGGAGCCACGCTCCGCACTCTCTGCCTTCACCTGGCACGTCTCGACCCGAGGACCGACCCGGACCACCTTCGCAGCCACCGTGACGGAGCTCCCCGCTCCCCTGGCATCAAGCCTCTCGCTTGACCCAGGTTCACCTGCTGCGAACCTTGTCCGTCGCCTCCGAAGACCCTGCGCACCACAGACAAGCAGACAAGTGTATCCAGTACTCCGGAGACCTCTCCGGGTTAGCAACCTCCGGTAACGCTCCGGTGTACCGCCCAAAGTACCGAAGCCTTCGGTACGAACCCAGTCATCGTGTACTGTCGGACCCCTCCGACAAGCACACTCCGCTGCACCAGCTGCAGCACGCAAACACCGAACTTACTTCGGTGAAACCACCTCCGAAACATCCTTCGGAGGTACCCTTCGAACAGAAGGTAAAAAACCTGTCAATCACTCATCACAAAACACCGAAACCAATCCTTGGTTTCTCATATAAAATAAATGTAAAGAACGGTAAGGAGTTGGGAGTGATTCAATGACCGAGATCTTCTAGATGAGTGTTTATATAAAAAGGTAGATGGATAAAGGCAAAATTATTGTCTAACAATTTTTCTTTTGAAAAAAATATATATAATATTTAATTATCTATATTACTTATATGATACTTATGTGAAGAAGATATAATAATCTGATTGGAGTGATCGCTTTTAAAAATATTAAATTATTAAATATCCAGAGGACAGACTGCCTTTGCCCCGGCAGCGCCAAACAGCCGATCCATCCAGAAGACCAGAATCTTCCCCAACCCTTGTACAGTTGTACTTCTACTTCTAATTCAAATCCGCTCCCGAAATCCGCAGCGCCTCCGCTCCACCGCTTCCCTCCAAAGCTCCAACCAAAACCCCCAAATCTCATCTCCGGCGGCAGGGACTCGAGATTGGACGTCGCGCGGCATCAACTCCCCAAATCCGCAGCACGGCCGCGGCTTCCCTCCAAAGCTTCAACCAAAATCCCCCAAATCGCAGCATGATGCCGATGGTACGTAGTACGACTTACACCTTCTCCTTTCCTCTCCTCTCCCGAGCTCTCCGGTTCGATTCGTGGTGGTGTTGAAGTGGTTGGATCGGATGGGTGTTTTGCTTGGTGCAGGCGGCGGCTGCGGCTGCGTCTGGGGCGGAGGCAGGGGCGCGGGCTCCTGAGGATGAGCTGGAGCCGCTCTTCGACTACTCCCGCGTGCAGCCCGCCTTCGCCTTCAACTTCGACGGTACGCATCCCATCCCATCGAATCTCTGCGGCTTCATGGGGTTAGGGTTTTTGCCGGGCGGGAATTCGCTTAGGTTTTTGTCTGTTTCTATGTGCAGACACCGACATAGAGAACTCCGACATCTTCGTCCACTGCAACAAGCGACACAAGGTGTCCAACGGCGACGCCGACGCTGAAGACGGTGCAGACGTGAGTGCGCGCGAATTCCATTCGATTTGAGCCGGGGTTTCTGGTGGGAACGTTTGACGGCCTTATGCCGGTTTGTATGTTTGTTAGGAGGGGGATAAGGCTGATCAGAAAGCAGCCCCTGGTGCAAAGGTTGCTGCGGCGGCAGACTTAGGGGAGGAGGATTGGTTGCCACCACCGCCATCCAAATCCAAGGACGCTGTCAGGGCCGAATTAGAGAAGAATAGCATATTGCAGGAGCTGAGGTATACTTGTGTATGATTTTGATTTCTATCTTCATATTCTTCCATTCTGTAAGTTTAGCTGTTGCTTGCCCTGGTTGATTACTGTGACATGTTGGTATGAATGACTGCTTCTAGTGTTGAGACTTGGTATGAATTAGATGATGTGAGCTTAAAAAAGTCATTTAGGACCAGGTTTTGCAGCTGTGTTCCTTAGGCGAACTTAGTTCATCCACCTCTGCTGATCAGATGACTGCACTGGCACCAAAGTTCTTAGTGTCTCTCACAGGAGCTCACATTTGTCAGGTATTGGACAGCCCACGGTTGGTGAGCCTGACAATTGCCAAGTTAGGTACGGCCGAGGAGTATAGTTTCTGCTGTGTAGTTTCTTATTCCACAAATCTGACCACGTCGTAGAAATATAGATGCTTATTCCAAAATTGATCAAGACATGATAGTGTTGACTGGTTGAGTATACATCACTGTTTTATAAGATTTTCAATGAAATTGCCGAATGTTTTGTCAAATAATCCAATTTAACTATTAAATTTTGCATCATGAAGATTATAGTACTATAATTTGTTTAGGTTTTTGGGTGGTAGTTGTTATAGGATGAATGCACTGCTGTTTATTGAAATACTTTCAGTGCCACTACTAGGTATTCTACAAGTCAGCAGCTTAGTTGACTATTGTATGAGGATGAAGCTTCTTTTCATCTCTTTCGCATTTCACATGGCCAGGATACCCTTCTGACTATTCTTACAGAATAGTAACCATCCTAAAGATGTCTATGATCATATGAGTTCTGCATATGTAATATGCAGATTACAGAAGCAAGTGATGGCAAAATTTGCTGAATCAGCTAATGATATACTGGAAAAGTTGGTTGAAACTGCTAAGCAAAAGGTCGATGCCCATGAACCACCTGAACATATAGATCTTGACAAGTCACCTGAACGACAGGTGGAGAAATCTAGGGAAAAGCTGATCATAACAATACAGGAGAAAGATGGGCAGCAGCAGTTCCGTGTATACAAGGTTATGGTTTTTATTTGAGTTACTATTAGCAATGCATGCTGTTCTTAGACATTTAGGCAGTTTGATTTTTCTTACAGATGGTTGTGCTAATTAGCTTGTTTCCCTATTATATTTGTTTACATCCAAGTTTCACAAAATACACTTAGCCTTTCATTTGATTTTTGTAACTATACCTGGTCGATGATTTCTACATTAGTTCAGTGTGTATTGTAGCATATTTGGGATTTTTAAACTTTAGTTGGGTTTAAACTAACCCTCTGTTCTCCTCTGTGATTACTACAGGATGAGAAGTTTGACAAGCTTTTCAAGGCATATGCTAAGAAGGCTAAGCTCAGCCCGTCGGACCTGACTTTTGTATTCGACGGTGACAAAATTAACCCAGCAAGCACACCAGAGGACCTTGGCCTGGAGGATGATGACATGATTGAGGTGCGCCATAATCCATAGGAGCTTGGCAGGAGGTTAGTTTTGGGTGCCTAGATCATCTGATGGTTATTATTTATTTTGCTTCACACCCAGCACCTTCTGGTAGTCCCAGCCCTTTTTGAAAACCATTCATGTCTATAATATATCCACAGCGGATATATAAAACACTCAATTTTATGTTGACGGCAATTTGTCCAGTTTCATGAATAGATATTTCTCATTTTCTTAGCTCTTTTACCTTTTTGTTTTGGTTAATCCTTGCCCCGGTTGTGAGTGTGGCTTGGTATCTGTTGTCGTCCAATTATGCTATTGAAAAAAGGATAGTGGTTATCAGGCCCGCTTGGCACGATGTTGTGACCGTTTGACGGGTAATCGGATGGTTGCGAAGCATCTGTAAGCTCTAGAGCCGTAAGAAAATTTTGTTTTTTCGAATTGTTCTTCACTAGCATTTTTGTTGAGTGAGATAACACAATGTGCAAACAACCTGCAGATATCGCGATTCACCTGAGGTTTTTAAAAATTGATGTAAAATTCAAACATGTACTGACGACGTCCTCGTCTAATCTGCCCAAACAATCTGTTAGCAACAAATGGTCCGCTTCAAAACCAATGCGTCCTCAGGAGCAGACGCATCTAATATCTCGAAATTTAGAAATTGAAATTGAAATTTATGTACTAATAATTTTTAGAATGTAATCTCTCCAGCAGGGCGTTAATTTGCCCTCGCATAAACAGTACGAGCGTACAACCTACACGCGTGTGAACGAACACTAGAAAAACAAATCAAAGCGGCTTTTCCTACTGTGGGTCCCACACCCACCCCCCTTCCCTAACCTTCCATGATCGATTTAACACTTGGTGATGACCTTAGCTATTATTGTTCCCCGATTTTTCCTCTGAGTTGATCACATCAAACGTAAGTTCACACCATAGCATGCAAACGAACAAAGGTTCGAACCAGGAAAATTGGGGGAAAATGACGTAAATGCGTGGCGACTGCATAGGGAAATTTCTACGAATGATGATTATAAATGAGATATGATAAGGGTTATGAGCACGCCAACAAACATTTCTATAGAGTCAAACATCACAAGTTGGAACAGCATACCAGATACAACTGACAACCACAAAACACAAACCAGGTTAGTTCTTGAACCCAACCGTTGAAGAGATTTTGGTTAGCTACCCTTTTGTCATGTGGTCACCTGAAGCAGAAAACCATCCTGTTTCTATATCGTCAAATCACCAGACTGTAAAAATTCGATGCGAACAGCTATTTTACAAGTCATTTCCAGAGCTTGACAAACTTGTCATGGCTTACGGAGGCAACCTTCGCCGTTGCACTCGATGCTGCAAGTGCTGCAACTATACCATCATGAGCATTGTGGATGGTCATGGCATTCTTCTCCCGAATGTCCCAGAGTTCCAATGACTGCACGACACAAACAAACAATGGTAAACGATTAAGTGAGAAAACAAAAGAATCAAATTATGCCTAACAGGTGAAGATTGGCTTGCCTGATAGCATCCAATTACTAGCAAAGACGGGTAGCTGGGGTGAAAAACACATGACTGGAACTTGTTCCCACTGCAACTCAATTCATGCACAAATTCACCATCATGTCCGGCGGAAAAGGACCATATTCTGACAGAATCTTCGCTGACAGAAGCTAGATAGTCACCCTCAGAATCCCAGCAAAGTGAGAGAATATTCTTTGTGTGCCCCTACAGAGTGCAGAAAGCCACAATAAAATTTCCAATTAAGTATGCACCACCATTAGAAACTCAAAACGATATTGCAATTGTCATAATAAAAGCAGGTCAAAAACATAGCCGTACCAATCAAGTAATGATTAATGATATGTAACATTTATGTCTGTAGCTTACAGAAAAGAAGGCATTAATCCAAGTGCACAAAACTGGTCTCACTCCTGATCTTGTATACGTTTTAATATTTTATCAGAATTATCATGATAGGTTTCTTCAGGTCAGAAAATTTGGAGCAAGGGAAATTTAAATTGTCCAAAAATCAACTAAATTATATCTGAAGTCTAAAGAAATTTCAATGCCATAAACCTACTGCTTGACATTCCTCAATGCTTGAATCTATCTATGTAAGTCATGAAATGTTTGCAAGAGTTTCAACATCCAAGTCCTAGCAAACCTATTTATGATTCACTTTATCAAGTGAATTATCAAGAATGTGAATCATGATCAGTATGAATATACTAGTTAAAAAGCATGTGACAGCATAAAATAAAAAACAATATAGTTTTAAAATAAAGGCAAAGCAAGTGCTTCCTCATACACATTTTGGATGTGGTCTAAGCTAACAAACCTGCAGAGGGTTTCTACAAGCACGTTGTGTCTCGCCATCAAGTATGTAGATGGTCTTCTCTGAAGCAGCTGCAAGATATTTTCCCTTGCGAGGTTGAAATCTCATCTGAGTAGCACCTCCCTGTGAGAAAAATGATTGGAAACAGAGACAAGCATCATAAGTTAAATATTTGGGTACAAGATACCATGACACATACTAAGTTGTATAACATACCTTAAAGACCTTAACACAGTTCAGGCAGCTACCATTATTTATGCTCCAGCTGCGGACTTCACCATCATTATCACAGGAGCAAATCATATCTTCTTTATTCGGATGAAAATCAAGTGACATAACAGATGCTGAATGACCAGTGAAAGTCCGGAGTGAATAGTCAGTCTGCACATAGTCAATCAGTTAGCCACAACATTTTTTAAAGATATGCAACATCTTACAATGCAATACCATATTAGACTAATAGCACCCTAAGAAGCTATCTTTGCATATAAACTATAGAAAATGATCCATCTTACAACCTAAACTCCTGTGGAGATCTAAAAATCACGTTGAACAACCAAACCAAGCATTTTACAAGCTCAGACCCACAGAATCGCTCACTTTACAGTTGTGCAATTGGTTTTACAATTGACAGTTGATTTCCAAACTTATGTAAAGAAACTAAGAGTTGTAAAATGGATAGTTTTCTTAAAAATAAATATTGCAGAGGAGCATACATTGTCAGCATCCCAAACCCGCACAGTTTTGTCAAAGGAAGATGTAGCAAGCCGCGACATTCTTGCGCTAAATCGAACATCAGTAATCAAACCCGAATGTTCTTCTAACGAAGATTTAGGCTTTAGAGGGTCTGTACGCCATAAAAGGACCTGCACAGAGTAAAGAGGAATGTGGTTGAAGATAGTCTACTATTGGTGAAATCATAATATGTTCTGCGTCAACAACTACACCTTTTTATCATGTCCACCAGTAGCAAGCAGTTTGCCATCAGAGGAGAAGTGACAGCAGCTAACTTTGCTTGAGCTTGCTCGTGCTCTTTCAACCTCAGCAAAACCAGACCCTGTATAAAGAGATCAATCAAGCAGAAAACTATTGCAGTGCATTGTACCTCAGGAAACAATTGCAATGTAGCAGAAGCTCCATCATATTGCTAATAGAAATAATGAGTAAAATCACTGATACCAAAGACCAAAAGAATGCATCTCAAATATGATCTATTATGGACACTTCTTATTTAACATGTAATCAGATGTGATAGATTTTGAAAATGCAAAATAATGAGATGTGAGATCAACAATGCAGGTTGTCAATGGGATTGTGTTGATTCCCTCTAACTCATGTTGATTACATACAACAGTCAGGTATCAGTAGGATAAAAGCATACCTTTACTGGCATCCATGGAGCGTCCCATGGGGTCCCTAGGATCCATGTCATCCTGTGATAGAAAAGATTCGACATTTTCATCCAATGAGCCATCTTCTAGCAAACGGTCCATGTCACCCTGAAATTGAAGGCTTTCTGTCATCATATTGTTAAACACAAATGAACAAACAGAACAAAATTACACCTTAAGGACATATACAAGACTAACTAGTGCCCTCAACTATTGCCTGAGTACAGTGAACAATATCTAGCTGTGAAAACTGTTCATTTTTCACCCTATCAAAACTGTTTAGTTTGCACCCTGTTGGCAGCCGAATCACAGATTTGGCTTATGTTGAATCTTGTAGTTATATTGAATGACTATATAGTTAGTATGGATACATATCTTGGATTAAATATATTTAGATGGATGGATGAGATTAGAATTAGTGAAGTGCTACGTAGCTCGGATACGCCCATCTGGGCGCGTATCGGTATTGGACACGTATCCAGATACGGATACATATCCGATACACACCGATACGTGTCCAATATGTATCCAGACATTTTTCCCTTTTCAAATAATTCCAGAAATGCAGATACGTCTGGGAAACTGCCACATACGGTTTAGATATGTACTTGGTCTCCAGCCCAGTCAGATCCATTCCTCATGCCAACAGGCAGCAGCAAGATCCATTCTGCAAGCGGCAACTCCGGCAAGCCAGCAGCCAGATCCATTTCACACAGCAGTTCTGGTTCCTATCGTCGCGCCACCGATCACCGCCGCCTCTCATCGAGACATGCCGCCGACTGGCGCCGCCTCTCGTCGAGACATGCCGCCGACTGGCGCCGCCTTCCATCGCGACACGACGCCAACCGGCACTACCTCCCGTCGCCATGCCGCCAACCACCGTTGCCTCCCAAGTCCCGTTGTCTGGGTGCTTGAGGCTGCACTGCCGCCTCGCACCGCGCTGCTAGGCGCCATCGTGCAAGATCCACAAGCCACTAAACTCATGTATTTCTATTTTCCTCTCTTCTCTGCTAGTCTGGCTCTTAGTTTATACCTATTATTTTTTATGTTGCTCGGTGCCAGTTACCCCTCCAAGTTACTCAGTTAGGACTTTAGTGTGTACTATTTGCGTTGTTGAGTAGGCAGTTAGTTGTGTGTCTGTCATTATATATATATATATATACAAATGCTATTCTACACCACGGGTGTAGAATGCTATTCTACACCGACGTGGAATGGAGGGGGTTGAGATTGGGTGGGGTGTGGGAGCACGGGATGATCGGTGTAGAATAACATTCTACACCCATAGTGTAGAATAGCGTTCCCGTATATATATATATATATATATATATATATATAAATGCTATCCTACACCACGGGTGTAGCATAACTATTTTACCGAGAAATCTATTACTAAGAAAAAAGTAGTACTCAATTGCTATTCTACTGAGAAAATCCACTACTGAAAGTAGTCGGTGTAGAATAGCTATTCTACACACGTAGTGTAGAATAGCGCTATCGTATACACACACACACACACGTATCGCCATATCGCATATCCGTATCCACGTATCTGGGTAACATAGGTGAAGTGTTTCTCAAATTGATTCTCAATTCAGTGAAACTCTGAGAGCATGTGCACCCAAGTGCTAAGGGAGTGCTCAAGGAGAGATAAAAGCACAGGTGCTAAGGGATGTCAAGATAGCTGCTAAAACTAGCTAGTGCTAAGCAATTTATTTTTTATTTTCTTAACATGGGAAATTCTAGACAACACTACAATGTTCAGGGAAGTTTGATATCCTTACCGCGGATGGGTGCTAAGGGATGGAGTTAAAAAATAATAACAGGGATTTTAAGGACAGGGGTTGCTGAGGTAGTGACATGCTCATGATAACACTTAAGCGGGTAGGCTAAGGGATGCACATGCTCTGACATAGGTGCCATATCACCAGTTTGGAGGGCGAAAGATAAAAGGTTAAAGAATTTGACACTATTTTCTGAACTCAAATTATAGTTGATGGGTCTAAAATGGATTTGTTCCTAAATAAAAACATGTCCATACCAGTGCATTTGCTGGAGATGTCAAGCTTCCAGTACCATCAGAGGTAAACATTACCAATGGTTTTGCAGAACCACCATTCTGCTGCAGCTGTGGCATAGACATTGCATCTCCTGGTGTATGAGTGGAGGGAGTCGATGGTGCAGAACTTGGAGAGGGGCCAGCGGTATTTGCAGTCCCTGAACTATTAGCTCTACCAGAGGATGAACCAGGTTTCTTTCTCTTCTTCGTAGTCTGGACAACAGTGCAGTTTATGTATCACTGTGGTCAAGTTATTATTCCTATTATCTTATTCAGTAGCAAGCAGTATTAAATTCTTATATGACAAAAGGTAAAAGAGTATCAGTAACAGACTAACAGTGAGGGATGTGGTAACTCTCTCAACAGGAAAAGCTACAGCACAACAGAATTTTCTGTGCCCAAAGGACAAATCAGTTGCAGTGAAGCACAGAACATGTTATGTTCATATAGACCACTGAGAAAAGAGTACAAACAACAACAACAACAAAACCTTTCAATCCCAAGCTAGTTGAGGTAGGCTAGAGTACAGACTACAGAGATCAAAAAACAGCTCCAGGAACTGTTTCATAGAGAACACCATAAAGGTTTAAGGATGCACAAATCATGTACCACACAAAACAGTTAACTCAGTCATTGAAAACTTCGCGTTTAAAGCCGAAAGTAATACAGGATGCATTTCATGATAATTCTAGTATCATGTAGAAGTCAATTCATCTATAATTATATGTATCATGATAGAAGAAAAAACAATTAAATTCCACAAAATGGTCAATGTTCCATTCAAACCACACAAGCACAATGAACAGAGTAGTATACTAGGGTTTAAGAATCAGTGCAAATGGAACAAGAAAAAGCATAAACGTGTATACAAATAATAATCATACTTGATCAGCTCCACCAAAAGAGTTTGGCATGACCCCATCGACAGGCATATTTCCAATTCCTGGCTTTTCTTGTTGGAGAAGCTGATTTGAGTTTTGAGACTGCTGACTGGAGACAGCAGGCTGTTGCAGCTGTGGATGTTGCTGGCTGTTGCTTTGCTGTTGTAATAGTTGTTGTTGGTGCACCTGAGCAAATTTCTTCTACTACGCAGAAAAATCCATATAAGAACATGGGAACAGACAAAACGAGATAGAAAAATAACACAAAGGAACATGTTTTACAGAATGAGGACAAACAACAATTCAGACCATCTTATATGCACAAGGTAAGCATGCAGAAATGATAAGAAATGTAGCAATATTTAAATATATTTACAATATCAGCTATTCAGCTCAGCATCAGAAAGCATAGAACATGTGTATTAGGAAAATTGATGAATACAAGGTAATTTCAAGTAGTCTTCTAAAAAATTGAACATGCAGCACTGTTCTTATCAAATCAACCATCTTTCTTAAGAATTACATTTTTAATGGTAAGGTAAAATGGAAAGAAAAATCTCACATTCACTTATATGCCATTACCAAATCTGCTAAATTACAATTTTGGCAAATACAAAATAATCAAGGTCAATTATGGCAGACAAGGTTATAAAATTTGGAAAATGAATAAATGATGCATCCACACAATAACTGAAGGACAGAAAAAATGAAATCAATCAGATTGATGCAGAAATGGGAAACATTGATTTATGGGATGTCATTTTCCCAGGATAATGAAGGAATTAATTTGTTTGTGGCGTTCATCAACAAGTTAAGAATACACAAGCAGTCACAGCAAAAATTACAAGATGAGCAAATAACAACAAACAAAAGCTTTTAAACCGAACATGAACATTTGGCAAGGTAGAAAATGAAAAAAAAATACCTTTATGAGCATATCTACATCTCCCACACTTTGACTAGGAGAACCAATATTTGGAATGATATCACCACCACTGGTTGTCTGCCCATCCCGACCAAGAACTACACTCCTGTTGTTAAGCATCATCCTCAATCTTCTGCCATCAACATCACTAGATGTAGGGGAAGCCATATTTTGCTGAGCCTGCATCATAAGCTGTTGCTGTTGTTGTGGAGTAAGAAAATGGATCTGCTGTTGTAATTGCTGTTGATTCTGCATAAATGGCTTCTGCTGCAGAATTCCAGAGCGAAGTTGTTCAAGTCCCTGTGAAAATAAACAGAAAAAACATGAGAATAAAGATCAAAAGGATAGCATGAGTAGTAAATTAATAATAGGTGCCAATCACATGACCATTTACTGCAATTACCAACATTTCATTGGGAAAAGGGCAGGGAGTATCAGCATCAATACATGATCATACAACTAAACCTTACCGTGAGTGGCCATCCTTTCAGAGTCAAATTGTTTCCAGCTTGACTAGGTCCTGTCGAAAATACATCTGATTTAGAGATTGAAATAAGAAAAAGATTGACATGGAGAACAATAATTCCATGGAGTACATTGAAAACATGTTACCTTGAACACCAATAAAAGACCCCTCAGGGCCTGCAGATCTGGGAGTCAAAATGGGATTCATCTCTGTCTTGATACTCTGCTGATAATATGAATAAGAGGAATACAGGTTGACATTTCGTTCTTTTTATCCTCATTGACTTGGAGATAAGTATGGTTAGACAGTTAAGAGGTTAGAGATACTAGATATATCAGGATACTCAGAGGACTAACCTGAGCTGGCCCAGGAATTTGTGGACTCCTGGCTTGAACTTGTTGCAGACTGCCTGACAAACCAACACCAACAGTACCATGCAAAATTTGCCTGCAAAGGAAAGAAGAAGAGAACTATCTCAGGAAAGTCATCTCTTGCAGCATACATACATTCTGTTCTGGTCAATTTTTAACATGGCATTCAGTAGGCATTAGGGATGGCAATTCGACCTGATTACTCGTTTACCCGTGGGTAAAATCCCTATTAGGGTCAGGTATGTTCTTAAAATCATACCCGACAAGGTAAACGGGTACGGGTATTGACTACCCATACCCATTTACCCGATTACCTTGAGTATAAAAATTAATCCCAAAACCCTAGCCCTTCTCCTCTCCTCCCTCCACCCCACAGCCACCGGCTCCATCTTCCTCTCCCCCTCTGCCTCTCACTCACCGCAGGCTCCCTCTCCCTCTCTACCTCTCACCGCCCCATGCTAGCGTGCACACCCCGCAGCATGCTGTCCCACGTTCTCCCCGCACGGCACACAACACATGGCCCCACACGTTCCTCCACGCGACCACACCCCCAGGCATCACCGGGAATGCGTCGACCCGTGCCGCCTCCCGCGCTTCACCGCCGAGCACTGCCAGGACCCAAGAGCACGCTGACCCATGCCACCCCCCGCACTTTACCACCGAGTGACGCCCTTGCTTCTTCCTCTCCATGTCGTTGTGCAGTTTCACTTCGCAGGTAAACGGGTATACCAACGGGTATACGGCGACCGTGGGCGACATGTATGTACACAGGTTTTTACCCATCGGGCTAATGGGTACGGATATGGATATGCACTACCCGTACCTGTTATACCGGATTGCCATCCCTAGTAGGCATCTACAATCTATTTAGATTAGCAGGAAAATGTAGAGATTGGGATGACATTCATTATATATTATTTGGAAACTTTCATCTTTCAGAACATAACTACATGATTTATAACCTCACAATAAATTATCTTGGGGATGGTACATAGAAAAAATGCAAAATCATCTGAGTACTAAGAACAAAAACAATGCATGCATTTCTCGATTATACAAAAGCAACACGAAAATGCAGAAGCAGCAAATCCAATATAAATCAGAGATAGAAGCGTGTATATGATTCATCACCAGATGTAAAGAACTAACCAAATGAGTATAAGGAGAAGTTCAAAATAAAAAAATTATTTCAGACAGACAACTATATGAATGTTGATACCAGAAGTACTGTGTGGATTAGATTAGAACGATGACTGTGTAACAAGAATGTCAAAATCTCAGCTACAGTTGTATGCAGTATAAAACTTGTCAAAGCACATGGTACTTATAATTCACAAAAAAGCAGATACCCTGAAGATTGTCCACTTGCAGATGCTTTCAATAATGCTTCATTTGAATCAAGCAGCAGCCCAGCATTCTCTCCATATATTTGCTGAAATTAAAGTTTAATGTTATGATAAAATTACCCACAAAATAAACAAATTGGTGAGGTGAAGAGTCAACAAAAGGAACATGGATCATTGATTGTGGTTAACAGTGATACCTTCATTGACGCCTCTTCCAAAGAATCTCTCTGGGAAGGCAACTTTAACCTCTCCTCATACATTTTTGTTGCCATAACATTTGCAGCACTCTGGTTTTGTCGTATTAAAGGATTGTTTCCAGAAAGTCCACTTGCTGTGCCATTAAGAAGATGTGTACCATCTCTACGCTGCTGCTGTTGTTGTTGTTGTTGTTGCTGCTGCTGCTGCTGCTGTTGCTGCTGTTGTTGCTGCTGCTGCTGTTGCTGCTGCTGATGTTGTTGCTGCTGCTGTTGCTGCTGATGTTGCTGCTGCTGTTGTTGCTGTTGTGCTGCTCTTTGTAGCAACATTTGTTGCATTTGTATATGCTGTGGTTGTTGCTGCTGCCGCTGTTGAGGATGCTGCTGCTGTTGTTGCTCCCTGGCTTTCATGAGCTGAGTCTGAAAGAGTGATCAGTTGTAACTGAGTTGGAACTACCAATTTCAGGGAGGAAGACCTCATCAAGTTCATACTATCATAACTACAATGCAACTCAAACAAATTTGGAATATTTATTGCACCTGACTAGAGCATTAGTAACGTGTTCCTAAGAAACAAAAAATGAATAACAAAGGCACATTTACAGCATAAAACCAAAATAAAGTACTCCATATTTTACAATGGAATTACCTGCTCGTGCTGGATCTGACAGACTGATACACATACAGGCAGTTGAATCATAGCAACAAACATAAAGAACAAACAAATGAAAAGGTGGTTGTTGCAAGGTAAAATTGGAGAGGCTTCAGGCTTGACTAGACCAGATTACAATTCAAGTAGGAGTTCTTCGAAAACACTATCATGCCTTAAACATTGAATAGTTGCTCAGGAAAAACAATAAAATACACCCATACACACACTTACTTCAATATATGAAGCCGCAACATCTGAATGCTTCGCATTTGTTCTTGCTATGAAAATATCCCAAAAAACTGACCACCACTCAAAAAGAAAGCCACCAGGAGCATCAATCGCTGAAAGAAAACAGAAGCTCAGAAAATGTGCAAGTCTTTGCAAACAGAAGGTCAAAAGGTGTAGTAAAACTCATAAGTAACTTCATGCAACTTGCTGGGAAATACACACCAACTGGATCTGAAGAGACCTTCCCTTCTGCTTGGAAGGCCTTTGCTGTTGCCTGCAGATTTCTCTTCATAAAATAGTCATATATGTACACATCCAACCTGTTTCAGCATGCAGTCAAACATTTAATTTCCAGGATGGAGGCTAAAGTGGTGCTCAAACATACAACTCTTCATCCAAGTACATCACCATTACAAATGATGTTCAAGAAAAATAGTGAATAAGAAGCTAATAGGCAAATAATACTATAGTCAGGAGTAAGGACACAAAGTAGTTAACAAAAATGGGAAACGTTAACATATTCAATGGCATGTCTATGCTACAGCAATGTAGTTCAATTTTTCCTTCTAGTTTTTGTTTTCTCGATAGTGATCCACTAGAGCGAACTTTTTTTAAAAGAAGCAACTATTTTCCCTTCTACTTTTAGTCTCTCGATATTAATAAACTAGAGTGAACTTTTTTCAAATAAGCAAATAAAGTGAACAAAAGTGTTGGTTTTCAACTTCCAATTCGCCCATACTAAAAATGAGGCTTCCTAGTTTTACTTGCTTATGCAAACCAAATGCTTATATTGTTTAGATATATAATTATATATTGTGCATGAAATACTATAGTCAGTGAAAGCATTGTTGCTGTCGTTCATCTCCTCTCCCGATTCCTACAAAGATCAAACTGCATTGTTTTGTGCTACATCTAATTTGTAGTGGCATAATAGATCTGCTCGCTCAAATCATGACATCTATGTGTAAATGAAATCAAGTTAAGCACTAATATCGCTAATTATACATTTATACTGTATGTAAAATAAAAGAATGTAGGTAGGATAATTCAATTCCTGAAAAACATCAACCCCGTGAAACAAATGGCACTTCGCTGCTACTCCTTTCTGATATTTACAATAGCACTCATGGAGAATCCCAGACACCGGTATTTCAAATCGCATGCACAATGTCTCATATTTAAAATCTCCCTTTCGAATCCCGAAGTAAGTTCTCTCGTATTTCAAAACCAACATAAGAATCGGAACAGAAGTTAGGATCCAGAACACTTGTCCAGCAGGCCAAAAGCCCAAAAAACAGTGAGCCCGGTTCGAAGGGAATCCACACAAACCAAAGCTCCCACGAAACCCTAGCGACCAAACACGGCACACCATACTACCATGCACAGGCTGAACCTCCGACACCCTCTCCCTGATTTTAGCTCAGAGAATCACCATGCAGGCGCGGCAACAGACATGAAAACCGCGTCCCACCAAAACACAGCGCGAATCAACGGGAAGAAGACGGGGTGGGGAGCGGAAATCCTCACATCTTATCGGCCTCCCAGTTCGTCTGCGACATGGCTCCCCCCAACGGCGCGCCTTCGCTTCGAACCCTAGAAGCGCCCGCGACCAGAGCCCCTGCCCCGGCTACGCCTGGGCGGCCGCGGCCGCGGCCACCGCCACCGACCGCCTCCTCGACAGACGCCGGCCGGTGGGTGTCACGGGCAGTCTACTCGAGCAGCCCGAAGGGAAAGCACAAAGGGGCTGGTGGAGAAAACCCTAGGCGCAGCTCGGAGGGGTGTGGGGAGGGGGGATGAAGCGGCAGCGGCTGCTCCTGTGGTGGTTGGGGGGAGGGGGGTGCGGGAGGCGACTCGCGAGATAGAGACGACTGCAACCGCAGCAGCACAGCGGCGGCGGCAGGAGGGAGGCGTGTAGGAGACGTGGGGATGGGAGAAACATATACGAGGCGAGCGGCGGGCGGCGAGCGGCAAGCGGCGTATACCGGTATACGAGCACACAGAATAATGGGGCCCTATTAAATATAGCGGTATTTATTAATGATCTAGTTCTGTTGTTTTGTCAAAAGTTAAGTCCCTGACGTTTTAAATATTAAATGTAGATTATTTATAAGATTTATTTATATAAATAATTGGTAAATTATTTACTATATGAATCTAATTAGCTTAATTACGTAATTATTTGACAAATGTGATGTTATAGTAAATATTTACTAGAATTAATTAGGATTAATAAATTCGTCTTATAAATAATCCTCTGATTCTGCAATTATTTTTATAATTAGTTCATATTTAATTCTTTAAATTGATATCCAAACATTTGATATGATATGGACTAAATTTTAGTATCAACGCGTCTATTACAGATTTGTACATTAAAAAGGTACAATAAATTGTACATACAACCCTTTAAAAGATAAATTTATTCTGTAAAAATGTAAGACGTGTAAGTTTTAGTGTGTTGTTTAACAATATAAATTTAATTATTAGTTTCTTTTCAAAAATATGTATTGTTAGCGTAAAAGATTACGCTAACAGGTTCTTTAAAGTTAAGAACTAATAAACGAAGTGTCTGTGAAAGCGAACTATCTCAAGCCTCCGAATAGGATAATAGCTCGAAGTAGTTCGAAGTTATGTATTGAATATCTAAATATTTGATGCCTATTACAGGATGAGAAGGGGATATTTATAGGTAAAAACTCTAAGAAAAAGATCTTTTTACCAATCAATTACAACCGACATAGTGGAAATTATTTCGGTACCCCGAATAGGGCTAGTATGGTAAAGTATGTTCGAATAAGGTAGATAAAGTAGACGTCACATCCTTCTGGTTGTTTTCCACTTCGGAGGGCCTCTTCGGACTGGAGTCTAGACGAACTCTCCGACTTTAACCCTTCCAGTCTGGAGACAAGTCTTGGACTTGGAGATTATGATTTGTCTTTGTCTCATAATCTTGAAGATCCTGGGGATTAAGTATTTTCCCCCAACATATATCATTAATAACTATAAAATTAATATCATATAAAAGTATATAAAAACATTTCATGTACAATTTTCAAGTATATTATCTCATGCATAATGCAACAAAATCTCTTAGATCAACTAAGCATCCTACGTCGATAAGCCTTATCATCTACATTTTTGGTGATGATATACACTTTTATGAGGTCATAGAGTACATGGAGGTGAAAGGAAGCTGGAAAGAAGAGATAGGGAAGAGTTCATCAATAATGACAAAGAAGGCAAATAGTTAATAAACGACAAGAAAAGGTTGCGGATATTATGGGATTGAGGCTTCTCTATATGTGAGAAAAAAGTGAATTAGGTGACGTTAAGTTGAGAGATAGAGATGGGAAAGGGATCTAGAGGGCTGATATTATGGGATCGAGGTTTCTCTCTATAGGTGAGAAAGAAGTGGATTGGGTGACATTAAGCGGAGAGATAGCGACAACGAAGGGATGTAGTGGGCTGATATTACGGGATCAAGACTTCTCTATAGGTGAGAAAGAAGTGGATTGAGTGACGTTAAGCGAAGAGACAACGACAACGAAGGGATGTAGTGGGTTGATATTACGGGATCGAGACTTCTCTATAGGTGAGAAAGAAGTGGATTGGGTGGCGTTAAGCGAGAGAAAGAAGTGGATTGGGTGACGTTAAGCGGAGAGATAGCGACAACAAAGGGATGTAGTGGGCTGATATTACGGGATCAAGACTTCTCTATAGGTGAGAAAGAAGTGGATTGAGTGACGTTAAGCGAAGAGACAACGACAACGAAGGGATGTCGTGGGTTGATATTACAGGATCGAGACTTCTCTATAGGTGAGAAATAAGTGGATTGGGTGGCGTTAAGCGGAGAGATAGCGACAACGAAGGGATGTAGTGGTTGATATTATGGGATCGATACTTCTCTATAGGTGAGAAAGAAGTGGATTGAGTGACGTTAAGCGAAGAGACGGCGACAACAAAAGGATGTAGTGGGTTGATATTACGGGATCGAGACTTCTCTATAGGTGAGAAAGAAGTGGATTGGGTGACATTAAGCTGAGAGATAGCGATAGCGAAGAGATCTAGTAGACTGATATTACAGGATCGAGACTTCTCTATAGGTGAGAAAGAAGTGGATTGGGTGACGTTAAGCTAGATCCAATGGGCTACCTTACTAACACAGACTTCCACGAGGAAGGAGATGGGATTATGGATTGCAAGGATAGCTAGAGTTTAAAAGGAGTAGATGAGAGAGAAGTGGTTATCCATCCCTTTTTTAGACAATATTTATTTGTTTATAAGATGGCTTAAGCTTAACATTCTAAATGTGTTGTTGTCTAAAAAAACTATAAGAAGCTTATTGTTATGTTATAAACTATTTTTAAAGTATTGTATTACCATTGAAATTATTTTATTTAGTGTTTTCGTGACAATATTTGATATATTTTTTATTATACGATGTTATGATACAATAAGCTCGGAAAGCCTTAAAATTAGAATTTTTTTCACAAACCGATTTAAAATATGCTTATGGCTTATTTTGATAATAAGTTTTGGCTTCTTAGACAAATTATAACTTTTTGAACCAGGCGCCTAAAATGTGTCACAAATCTTGGAGAAATCCTAACATTTGAAGTAGTCGACATTTAGAAACGAAAGTGCACCTAAACAAATGGGCTATCTCATAGTGCTGTATGCTTTGATAGAGGTACATGACAAAGTATCGAGGATGTGTTTGATTAAGCTGTACATTCTAAAATTTTTTTTATGAGTCATGAGTTGTAAAAATGCCGTCGTGAGATGTGAAAAAACTAAGAAGGTATTCCTAGTTTGGTAGCCCCTAATGTTTGGTTACATTATTAATATGCATTTTTGCATGTAAATCATTGGAATTGAGAAATTTTATAATGTTTATACTAAAATTATACATTTTTAAATTACATTAAAATGACTAAAATTTTAACTTTTCAAATTTTACATGAAACGGGATGTTGTAATGACACGGTAGGTGATTTCCGTTTAATGTTGAATTGAGAACATGTGAAAGTTGGAATCCTAGGCTTTTTAGTTTGTACTATGAAAAAGTTGTTTTTTTAAAAGGTAGTTAATTGGTTTGTTGTAACCTTTCACGTGTCATGGAGACGTTACAAAAACATATGAAGTTATTCATGGACAAATAGGGAAATTGTTTGTTAGATTTTCATTACAATGTTTGCAATTACAGGACGAATTAATAGCTTAAGATAGCCTTGGGGGCCTAAAGTAAAATGATTTGTTTAGATACGTAAGTATTGCTTCCACCGATAATTAATATATGTTGTTTTTAAGTTCATGTTAAAAACGTCATATATTAAAGATCGGAGATAGTATGTCCGATCATAGAGGTCGGGAATGTAAACAAATCAACTCAAGGAATTGAATCTACTCCAACCTATCCAAGCAAGCCTTAAGCAAATATGATGAATGGATATGGATCAATGGCTGTGAATTTCAAATATCCTCTCCGTGATAACTAGCTAATTGCTCATGCGTTGCAACGAGAAAAAAATATAACAATAAAAAACACGTGCCATACAAATAGAGTCAAAAATAGAGCCACAGAGATGACAATTACTGTGAAAAGAAGATGTGGTAGCAACAGACTCATCATTATTAAATTCTTTTAAAATAGTATAGATAATTCTTTTAAAATAGTATAGATCACTCGTAAGCCGTGAATTGTAGTCCTGAGGACAATGGTATACATGCTTAGGGCATAAACAATGGTGTGATGTGGAAACCACGTAGGATTTTGATGAGATGTTGTAAAGGTAAAGACAAAGAGAAGAGAGAAGGATGGTGTATGTTGATTACCAAACGGACTAATAGATAGAATATATATTATCAAATCACTTTTGCCTATATGGCAAATAATTATACAGATAACCCATAAGACGAGGTACATTATCTAAGTATGACGTAGAAAACTCACACAATTAGCAACCATCTAAACCAATATCTGTTTTGATCTTAGCAAAAATATCACAATTTCAAAGGTTAGAATCAACGCCATAGAAAAGTTGTTTCTTTCCTTAATAAGCATACACCACAGTAATCTACATGACAATATTTTATAATAAGAAATACATATTGCGTGCAACCAGATCGATACTATAAAAGGACTTGTAGCAAAGTAAAATCATAAAATCATAGGCTCTTAGTATTAGGGCTTAAGTAAACCCATGGGTCATTATCATATCACTATAATAGGGAGAATTTTCGAGAAAAATAGAGAATTTTACTGCAGAGATCGCACAACACAACACCAGGAAAAATGAAATGTGCCCAGTTAGTTATATTTGCAACAGAGAAACACAACAAAACATTTTAGGGACTGTTTATACAACTTTGACTCAAAGATTCAACCTGATTCGAGGTCTATGAGGTTTAAATTTTTTATTTTTAGTTCAAAATAAAAATTGAATTGCTCAACTAAATACCCTCAATTTGTCCGTACTGAGATACAAGATTTTTTGAAGTTAGATTTAGCTAGCTTCAAAAAATTATGGATTTAGGACTCATTTGGTATAGCTCCAACTTCAGTATTCAAACTGAATCTGGAGTTTGTGTAATATAATAAAATAGTTTAGATTTTATTTTTAATATAAAATAAAAATTAAATTACTCAACTAAATACCCTTAATCTATCCATAGTTGTAGCTACAAGCTTTCTTAGAGTTAAACTGAACCTACTCTAAAATAATCTTGGAGCTAAAGCTGTTCTAAATTGGACCTTAAGGAAGCACAGTAGCGCACTAGCCGGTATGAATCCACCACAACGGATCCGGGTTTGAGAGGCCACTCTACAAGGAGATATACAAAAGCTTACCAAAGAGCACATGCACCAACTAAGATTCCGAGATACCCACCAAATGCAAATTGGGTTAGTTCTCGGACACAAACAGTTCAAAAGATTTGGTTAGCTGCGTTTATCTGTAGCAGAAAACTGTAATGTCTCCACATAAACCTATTATGAAATTATGAAATGCGCCGCTGACAAAGGTTGCTAGTCAATGTCATTTCCAGAGCTTGACGTATCATGGCTTACCGAGGCAACAAAAAACCCCGGTGCATCTGTTGCTGCTAATGTTGCAATCATGCCAGCATGAGCGTTGTTGATGGTCACGGTATTCTTCTCCCTTGTGTCCCAGAGCTCCAAAAACTGCAAGATGTCAATGATATGTTTATATGAAAAAAAAAACAAAAAAACATGCAGATAATTAACTTGAGCCTGGTGAAGATATAAGAGAACTCGCCTCATAATAGGAGTGCTATTAGAGAGAAGCATATTCTATAGAGTGCTATAATAGTAAAAATCTCTGAGTAACAGCCAATCACAAGCAGGGACAGATAACTTGGGTGGAAGACAGAAGAATGAAACTTGTTTCCCCTGCAAATCAACTCATGCACACAATCACCATCATTTCCTGCAGTAAATGACCACACCCGGACAGAATCTTCACTGACAGAGGCCAGGTAGCCAGCCACCGGCAGCATCCCAGCAAACAAACTGAATATTCTTTATGTGCCCCTACACATGACATCATATTCACATATTCCAACTGAGTGCAATACTGAATAATCCAGCTTGATTGCAATATCAATATCGCGACTGCAGCTCGGCACTTTTTTAATCCTGTTTAAAATTCTCTACCCTAACCAGTAGAATGATGGTCCAATGTGTAATGGCACCAAGCCTTCTATCTAAAATAGCTGAACAATGTATACTATGTTCAGCAACAATTCTATTTATCAGAATATGATATATTCTCCTAGAAATACCTGTGTAAAAGGATCTAGGCAAATATCCTTGGTTGCCTACCTGCAAATCACTCCTATAAATGTGTAATGTTTCTGCATCCAGTATGGATATCATCTTCTCTGAGGCAGCTGCAAGATATTTCCCATGGCGAGGTTGAAATCTCAATTGAGTAGCACCTCCCTGTGAAGAAATGATACACAGAGTATCAGGGGCAGGTTTCAGCTTACAAACAACATATATCAGCATTGAGAAAAAAATAACGATACATACATTGAAGACCCTAACACAAGTCACGCAGCTACCATTATTTATGCTCCAGCAGTGTACCTCCCCATCACTGTCATAGGAGCAAATGATATCATCTTTGTTTGGGTGAAAATCAAGCAACATAATAGATGCTGAATGACCAGTGAAAGTACAAAGCGATTAAAACTGTAATGCCACACTCAATAGTTAATAGACATGGGATTGATCAGATGCTGCAATGAGATTTGAAGTGAACCAAATATCCCTATCAAGGTACAGTGGTAGCTTAGTGGAAACATCCCTTGAGATATATAGTCTCTTTGTCTCTTTGATATCTTTAATCTCACCAGCGGTGAGGTTATGAAACCCTTAAGCAAGGAGGAGCATAATAGTTTTTCAAAAGGACGTGTTCCGTTTACAACTCTTTTTAGGGAGTTGACATATGATACCGCGTAGGCGTATATCATGGGATGCCATAGAATCCTTTGCATATGTTATTTCCGACAGTTTTTTTACTCTGTCAAGGTCAAGGCAAATTAAATGTAACATGCCATGCTTAGTGATAAACTGATACCTAATTATTCAGTCCAATTAGAAAAGATGATTAATGGTTGTATGTGTACTCAAACTTTCTAAAAATGTTGGTTATCGGTATTATTACACTACTAAAATTACACACCATCCCTTATTTACCCCTAACTGTTTGTTCTCAAGAAGGGCCAAACACAACAAGAATCATGTATCATTGTGTAAGGGTGAAAAAGGGACATACCTTTTGTCTACTAGCATCCATCCAGCACACCATGGTCTCCCGAGGATCCATGTCTTCCTGAGATAAAAAAGGGTTCTACATTTTCATCAAAGGAGCCATCTTCCAGCAAATGGTCCACATCACCTTGAAATCGAGAGTTTTTTCATCTTACTGACCAAGCTATGTGCTAATGGCACTTTGAAAGAGTGCCTGATTCCATGATATAAATACCAGTGGGTTTGTAGGAGAGGTCAAGCTTCCAGTGCCATCAGAACCAAAAATCATCAATGATTTCGATGGACCACCATTGTGCTGCAGCTGTGGCATGGACATTACATCTCCTGGAGTGTGTGTGGAAGACGTTGAAGGTGCTGAACTTGGAGATGGCAGCCCAGCAGTGTTCGCTGTTCCTGAGCTATTAGCTCTTCCAGAGAACGAGACATGTTTTTCTCCTTTGATACCTGGACAATGAAGAACACAGTGTAAACGTGAAACTTGCCAATATAAAGAAAATTGAAATCAATAATGAATATTCCTCTATATTATATGTGACTAGTGAGGGGAAAGGCCTAGTGAATACGATGTATATTACTATAAATATAAAAAGTAAAGTGCAAAACTAATATGCTCGTAAGTCGTAACAATACAATTTTACAATGATTTAGAAAAAGGTACAATTCTAAGTATTTACTCAAAAGTGATAACACAATGATAGTGAAGGGTACAGTAGGTCATCCCTCATGATATGGAAAAGTTAAGTTCCATAGCCATAAACTGAGAGTAATGCTTAAAACAAGAAGAAACATAGCGTGCCAAATTGCAGTGCAAATGTAGTTTACAGGATCTAGAAAACAGAGAGCGCGTGTGGCTTTACAAATAGTAGCATTGCATTTATGTGACAGCATCATACTTGGTCAGCTACTCCAAAAGAATTCAGCACGCTTCCATCCATAGGCATACTTCTGCCGTCTAGCTTTTCCTGTTCATGGAGAAGCTGGTTCAAGCTTTGAGCCTGCTGATGGGAGATTGTAGATTGTTGAAGCTGCTGGTGCTGCTGGCTATGACCTTGCTGTTGCAACTATTGTAAATGGGCAATTTTCCTGTAGTACACAGAAACACTCATATAACGACATAACACAAAGAAAGTAATTCCGTAGTTGATAGATTAATGGAAAGGATTCTGGTCCAAAACAACAAATGTTTGCAACTGGAGGGACTGAAGGAGTAAAAACACTCAAAAAACAGATTAGAGTATTGAACAAAACTAATCCTTGTACTGCCCTTTTCAATTTTCATACTGCATTCTCAATGGCTCTTTCATATTGTATTCTCAATGGCCCTTTCATACTGCATAACTGCATTCCCTGCATATCTTATTTTAAAATATATTTAGCTGCTTTAGCAGAAAAGCAGGCTGGTCATTCAACAAGCCACACACAGCACTACAGAAGCTGCTAGAAATATAGAATACAGTCTGACAATAAATGAAATACATTATGAAAGAGAATTTACAGGGCAGAATAAAAAAGGCTTAGGAAATAGAAAGTATTCTTTATTTAGGATTTAAATGTTAAGTGTTAAATATGTTATAAAGGGGGGAGATTTGAGGATTTACCACTAAAAAGTTTGTGTAGTTTGATCATTTACCACTTGTGAGTACATGACAGTGAGCTAAAGTGACAATTAATTGAAGCCACTTTTTAGGAGTGATAAATCATCAAATATTGCTATAAAGGGAAGATGTCAGTAACAAGTAAAAATGTCAACAGTAGGAAACTAAAAATGAATATGTTTTCACTTTTAATCAGATCAGGACCAATGATTTCATATCATTTTTGTAGGGGCATTGAAGCGTGACTAATCATAGATTAGTCGTTGTACTACACAAAGATAAGAATTTAGCATCCAGAAAACTAGTTGTGCTAGTCGTGCATCCATGCTGATTGTTCCAAAGACTAATCATGACTAATCACAATCAGTCTGCTGACTTGTAATCACTGATCAGGACAGAAGTGCCATTTGTCTAGGACATTCCACATCTGTCAACAAATTGGGTATACAACTTCCATTGAGTAAGAAGCTAATAGCATCATAAGCATTCTTACAAATTTAACTAAGTAAATATAATACTTCATAGAGAAAACTCTACGATTTATAATATCAACAAAAAATACCATTTGCAAGGTTAGAAGTCATAGAACATACCTTTATTAACATATCTACATCAATACGTGAGCCACCAAATTGATCAGAGAAACGGATATTTGGAATAGTATCACCACCATTGTTTATCTGCCCATCTCGCCCAAGAGACATATTTCTGTTGTTAAGAAGCATCCTTAATCTTCTGGTCTCAACATCACTAGCTGTAAGGGAAGTCATAGTTTGCTGTGCTTGCAGCAAAAGTTGATGTTGCTGCTGTGGAGTCAGAAACTGAAGATGTTGAAATTGTTGGGGTGATTGCATGAAGGACTTCTGCTGAAGAATTCCGGAATCCAGAGCGAAGTTGGTCAAGCCCCTATGAACAATGAAGATAAACAAAAGTATATGTTAGAAAAGAAAATGCATGATTGTATCAAGAATATAATAAATTAGGTCAAGTGCATGGTTTGCACTGTACCAGAAAACTGCATAATGTTTCCACATAGCTAGTGAGGTCATGCTCTTTTAACACCCCCAGAGATCATATTGTAGACTAACCAGTGAAATTTACTTCACATACAAAATCAAAAAAGGAACTCAAAATTGGCGACCAAAGGGGGGTATGAAATGTGCATTGGTATGTTGAGTAGGGCAAACAGTTACAGGGCTTCCTAAAGTGATACAGCCTAGATGTACATAAAAACATCAGCAATTTCGTTCATGATGACTACCACCCATGGTCCTGCTACCAAACCAAAATGCAGTAAATTTAGTGTGAGTTGCTGGGTTGAGTGTTATCAGCACAGACATTTCTAGCCACAATTGTCTAATATTTTGTAATTCAGCTGTTAACAGAATATCAGTAGCATTACTCCTCCCTTGTCCCTCCATGCAGCAAGCAATCACAAGAAGATATTTTCAGGTGCATGCATAACATTTTATTAAATAGCCATGTTTTATGCAATAATGAATTAAGCATGTGCACCATAAAAAAAGTGGCTCCAACATCTCCAACATCCCCAACAGAAAAAAGGGACTGCACCCTAAACCAAATACAGACATGGAGACATAAGTTAAGCGCATCCGAGATGAAAAATATATTAAGCATAGATCCAGCTTACCGTGAGAGGCCAACTGTTATGTGCAGATTAGTTAGAGATAAGATTGAATTAGTCAGATTAAGATAAGATTAGTTATTTCTGTTTTAAAGATAGAGATAAGGATAGTAGATTAGATTGTATTAGGATTATAAAGCAAGTAGAAGGAATTATTTAGTTCCTTTACTGCTCCTACCAATTTGGTATACTTTCAATGTCAAATTGCTTCCACCATGATTAGATCTTGCTAAAATGACATTTCAATTTAGTTTCAGAAACTAATCATTTATTGCAAGAGTAACATTGCGGGTCCGCTGATCGCACCAACCCGAGCCCTTCCACACACACCGGGAAGCAGCCACACGGCGAGAACCCCGGCAAGGGGTCGTTCCCCTCCGCCACGCCGCTCCTCCTCAACAACGGGAGCGACCGGCCGCCGCCGCCTCCGGTGCTGCTGCTCGAAGCGAGAGGCGAGACGCGAGGCGCGAGGCCCGAGGCAGGCGCAAACCCTAGAGGCAGCTAGCTCGGGGAGCGACTGGCGAGTGGTGTGAGGCGAGAGGAGAGGCATTCGCATGGCCGCATTGGCCGCTGCAAGCACGCGACGCGCGGCGGGAGAGCAGGGAGCAGATCAGACGGAGGCGCCTCTCCATACTGCGCGGATCCAACGGTAGAGAGACGTTGCTTTTGGTACTTATGACCATATCATATAGGACAGCACGAGACACCGAGATTTTGGCCGATCAAGATCTGGCATGACTCATTTTTAGGTAGTGTTTGGTTACATGTATGAAGAGGAATAGAATGGAATGGTTATTGATATAGGGTGATACTGCTGTTTGGTTTGAGATGAGGTGGAATCAAGTGGAACCAAACGATCTTTAGAAACAGAATATTTCATATAGATGCTGAACCGCGTGGTACTGATTTTTTGGCGAACGGGATGGTTCCGAACCATCCCGTTCCATTCCTCGTCGTACACCAAACCAAACACTGCCAATGGGTCGGGCCGGTCCGACATGAAGAATTGGGTCGTGTCTAGGCCAAAGAGTAAGCCTGTGGGCTAGCACGACATGATCCGATAGTAGTAATTCAATATATCACCAACTCAAAACAAAAGAAAATTGCAATGAGTTGTAGCATAATGGTTATTCTCACTCATGATCCGATTACACAGTCAAATCATGCTGGATCGGGCACAAATCAGATCGGATCTTTTCATGCTCGAGACTAACCGGGCAGCCTATTTGGCCATCTATATTGGTACCGGTCAAACCACAAGTAGGCTCATTGTAGTTTTTTCTTAAAAAAATCAAAAGTAATAGCTCATTATTTGCATGAATTTATTTTTCGTAATAAGATTATGGAGGAGAGATGGTCGAGCGGTTCAAGGCATAGCATTAGAACTGCTACGTAGATTTTTTTACCGAGGGTTCGAATCCCTCTCTTTCCATTTTTCTTAATTCATCAACGTTAACGATCACAATGTATCAAATCAAATAACAATTTATTACAGTAATAATATCTTTATTTAATATTTAATGTAAAATACACGTAGAGCAAAAAAACAAAAAACAAAATTCTATGGATCTTTCCATTTTTCCTTAAGTTTGCGTGCCGTTCCATCAAAATGACGTCGAAAAGATACTTCGAAGCGAAAATTATAGAAAAACTCTGTAAGATGGTTACTTAATTCGTCATTTAAGGGTGTTGAAGTCATTTTCCACGCGAGGAATCGGTCCACAGTAGAAAACGACTTTATTTTTGACTCTTTATCTTTATAAAAAATCATTTTTATCGTTTTATAAATATTCGGTTATTTTTTAAAAAAATATTAATTTTTAGTTATTACCTAACTCTTATACGTCGAATTATAGTATTATTTTCTTATTATTAATGGACATTTTGGGTTTTACTTTTACAACTATTTTATACTCCCTCCGATACACAAAAACAAGTCGTTTTAGGCTTCTATCAAGAGTGTGCTATAATAAGTCGTTTTGCATTTTATTGTGCATTTTGGACAACTATACTCCTCAAGTAGTACTATTTTTTCTTGTTTTTCGTGCTATGTTTACTCCTGCACTATATTTAATAGGGGCAAACATAAAAAGTACACACTAATTAATTGCTCTTTGGTATGTAAAATCATGTCCAAAACGACTTGTTTTTGTGTACCGGAGTGAGTAACCTCTAACGCTTATTGGGCCCAAAACGGAGGCCCAGTTTAGGCCCATGAGTCCGTGAAACGACCACCTCACGGCCCTTACCCGCCTTATCTTCCATATCCGAGGTTTCCGACCCGGATCCGCCATGGCGCCACTCCCGCTTCCCCTTCCCGCTACCCGGCACCCTCCCAGACCACCGCACGGGACGCCCGCCTCGGCCTCCCTCCACGCGGCGCTCGCCTCGCTCTCGCAGCACTGCGGAGCGGGAGGAGGCGGCCTCCGCGACGCCTTCGCGCTCGTCTCCCGCGCCGAGCGCGACTCGTGCCCCGCCGTCGTCGGACCGGAGGTGTACGCGTCCCTCCTGCAGTGCTGCGTCGCCGCGGGGTCCCTCCGCGCGGGGCGCCAGGTGCACGCGGCTGTCGTCAAGCGCGGTCCCTACTACTGGCGCCACGCCTACATTGCGACCAAGCTCACCGTCTTCTACGCCCGCTGCGGCGCCCTCGATGACGCCGAGCGCGTGTTTGACGCGCTGCCGGTCAAGAACGCCTTCGCGTGGGCCGCCGTCATTGGGATATGGAGCCGCACCGGGCTGCACGCCAAGGCCATCGCAGGGTACGTCGCCATGCTCGAGGCGGGCGTTCCCGCGGACAACTTCGTTGTGCCCAACGTGCTCAAGGCGTGCGCGGGGCCCGGGCTGCTTGGGGCCGGGAGGGCGGTGCACGGGTACGCGTGGAAGGCGGGGGTCGGGGATTGCGTGTTCGTGATGAGCAGCCTGGTGGACTTTTATGGGAAGTGCGGTGAGGTGGATGATGCGAGGGAGGTGTTCGACGCAATGCCTGAGAGGACAGTGGTGAGCTGGAACTCGATGCTGATGGCGTATATTCTTAATGGGAGGGTCGATGATGCTGCCAACTTGTTCTATGAGATGAGGGTTGACGGTGTGCTGCCGACGAGGGTGAGCGTTCTGAGCTTGCTTTCAGTGTCGGCAGATCTTGAGGCTCTTGATGGGGGAAGGCAGGGCCATGCAGTGGCAGTGTCAACTGGCCTGGAGATGGATTTGATTCTGGGCAGTTCGATGATCAGCTTTTACTGCAAGGTTGGGTTGGTGGAGGCTGCAGAGGTGATTTTTGAGCAGATGTTGGAAAAAGATGTTGTCACATGGAATTTGATGATTTCAGGGTATTTGGAGGATGGGCAGATTGACAAGGCTTTTAGCACATGCCATAGAATGCTGGAGAGTGGACTTAAGTTTGATTGTGTGACGTTATCATCCATTATCATGGCTTGCATGAAATCAGACAGAATAGAGGTGGGTAGAGCTGCTCATGCTTACACAGTCAGAAACAATCTTGACTCAGATATAAGGGTTTCTTGTGGCTTGATAGATTTGTACGCGAGTTGTGGGATGATTGAACATGCACGCAGAGTATTTGACACCGTACGGAGAGATATAGTCACATGGAAAGCAATGATTTCTGCTTATGCAGAGCATGGAATGAGTTCTCAAGCTCTGAAGCTTTTATATCAAATGCAGCTTGAAGGCACATCTCCAACCGCAAGGTGTTGGGATTCAGTACTTTTAGCTTTTATGCAAAATGGGCAGTTTGGTCATGCCCTAGACACCTTCCATGATCTGCTTCTAACAAAAACACGCCCTAATCTGCGGACATGGAGCCTGGTAATAAGTGGCTTGTCTCAAAATGGAATGCATCGTGAGGTAATGAGTCTATGTTGCAAGATGCAAGAAGTTGAGCCAGCAGCTAGTCCAACAATTTTTTCTGCAACACTTTTCGCTGTTAAAGCGGCATCTTCTTTACAGTATGGAAGGGCAATGCATGCATGCATTGTTAAAAAGGGCCTATTATTGTCGAAATCTGTGGTGCAGTCTTTGCTAAACATGTATGCTAGCTTCAATGATAGAGGCACAGTAGACAGTTTGCTAAGATTTCTTGCTGCTGCACAGTAAATGATGAAGGGTGTCAAGAATGTGGTGCCAGTAAAATAGGACATACAGGCTTACAGATGTACATAGATACACAGTGTTTGCACATATGAATTTGTTCATATTCGTAACCTGACGCATATTCTCCGGAATGGAAATCGGAGTGGCCATGAAGTACAGATCCATTATAGCTACAGTAATGGAGTATGCATCTAATTTCTGACATGTAATGGAGTATGCTGTATGCATCTAATTTCTGAGTCATTTTCATAAGATCAGAAGGTTCCAATAAAAAAGCGGTCGCCTTAAAGGTGCGACCAGCGAGTAAATAGTGCTGCTGTTGCCACAGGGCTGTCTATGAAATCTGCAGCTAGAGATGGTTGAATCATTCTGAGAAAAAAATGCACAACTGTTCAACAACAGTATCGATGGATATCATGTTGACAGATGTGCTGCACGTCTGCTGTCTTCCAGTTTGCTCAGTTTTAAATCAGGATGCCTACTCTGCTTCTGCTGTGCTGGCCCTTTTTTGGTGACTGTCAGAGGACAATGTCCAGATGCTATGGACAAAACACCATTAGTTCTTGCTACTCTCAATATCAAAATTATAAATGTATATTCATACTGTAAAGTGTCGTTAACTCTGTGCATATCTTTGTAGTAACCATGTCTTCTACAATCTCATGTTTACATTATCAGGCATTTGGCACTTTCCGCGGCCCGCATCTGATCTTGAGAGGCATTTCCAATGGGGCAGAAGGTTCCAATCAGAAAAGTCGGCCGAGTAAAGAGAGCCCTGGACCAGCGAGTAGCTACACACACATTGTGCAGCTGGTGGCGGCACATGACTCCTTTCCATGCTCGCAGCTACAGACTACAGCTGTTCGAATTATTCGCCACAGAAAGGCAGCACTGCATAGCTCCTGTAAAGGCTGTAACAATGGATAACAACATGTCGAGATGTACGCCCCATTCATGATGTGTGCCCAACTTGCCCGATTTTGGATCAGAATGGGTGCTCTGCAGTGGCCCATTTCCGGAAGACATGCTCATTGCGACGCTGTGGACACGTTGGTACAGTTTTGAAGATTTTTTTAAAAAATAATAATATTTTTTTAAAAAAATTCAAATCTCTGTTTGAAAAATTTACAAAAGTAGCATGCGGTCACTTGAAGTGCTGACTGGATGTCACGTCATCTCCAGTCGGCATGTCAAGTGTTGACTAGAGCTGATGTGGCAGAATCTGATAGGAGGACAACATTCAGTCAGTATATGAAGTACTGACTGGAGCTGACGTGGCATCAGTTGCCACTTCAACTGACCGTATGCTAATTTTGCAAATTTTTCAAACGGACCTACCAATTTGATTTTTTTAAAAAAAAATTATTATTTTTTTAAAAATTCCAGTTTTGAACAGGGCCGTCCCAAAAAAAATAATTTCAGAGCCTTTTATCAAACTCTAAACATGAGTGAGATAAGGTTAGAGAGCATATATCACAGTCACAGTGTTTAGTGATCTCAGTTTTAAGACGACTAGAAAACGAAGTATCAAATAGATTGGACAATGTGATTAAAAACTACAAAACTAAAGTAAATAAAAGATTATATAGAAAATACATACATGCACTTGGCCTAACTTGATGATCTCAAGATTTAGAGGTCGGTGTGGTCATACGTAAAGTGAATATCCAAAGCTACCAATCTACGAATGCAAATTTAAACCTAAATTCATATCCATTAGTTAACTGTGGCCAAAATTATCTATACTTAAAGGAACATGTTTCTCCGTTATCCGAAAAAGCATATACTAGGTAGTTATATGCTCCCTTTAGAATAACTTAAAATAATTAAGATTTATTATTACGATCAGTATTTAAGTTGTCAATATTTTTTTTGGTTTCGGGACATAATCCATTTACACTTTAATCTAAGCTGTCAATATTGATTTATTTTTTGGGATAAAGTGTCGAGTCGTGACGACATAAACATCACGCAGAGGATTTCAGTTCGTTGCAAAACCTGAAAAGTGAACATCTCTAAGACCCTACTTTAAAATACTGCAAAATTTTCCTGCTGAATTGAAACGCATCATATAATATCCCCACGAAAATCATGCTGGAAAAAAACCGATGCACCGGAATCCTGCCTGGATTTTTTTAATAATATTTTTTTTAAAAAATCAAATATAGTACCCAAACGAGTGCCACGTCGGTCTGATTCAGCCGTTGGTCAACCGAACCAGGCCCATCTCGTGGCGCCGCGCCCAATGGTGGCGTGGCGCGAGCGCACGTAAGACACGGGGCGGGCGCGCGGCATGGCAGCAGGGCATGGGGGCAGGCAGGCGCGCGGAGGCAGGGCATAAGGGCAGGCAACGAGGCGTGGCTAGTTCGACCGTTGATCGGTCGAACCAGACTAACGTGGGCTGGTTCGGTGGACCAAAGACCGAACCAGACCGATGTGGCCCTCGTTCGGCAGACTATCGGCCGAACCAGAGCCACGTCAGTTTGGTTTGGCCGATGGTCCGCCGATGAGCTCTAGTTTTATAATTTTTAGGATTGGTACCAGATTTGATTTTCTTAAAAAAAATTAAAAAAAATTCTCCTGCCTGTGTAAGTGTATAACCGACCTGATCTGACCTGACGGCGTGATTAATCCACGATTGGTTAGGTGGATCGTGTCCTCGCTGTGGAGGTGAGGTCCATGCGGCCGGCCGGCCACGGCGACGGGAGCGCGCGGACGACACCACGGTCCAGCACTAGCAGGCAAGGTGGGCGCGCTCGAGCCGAGGCGAGGCCGCGGCCAAATCATGGTGAGGTGAGCCCCAGGCGCGGCGCGGCGAGGCGAGTGCCCCCCCCACGTGTGTCTCCTCATCACAACGCCATTATGTGGCAACGTGAGTACGTCGCCGACGGGTTCACGAAAATTGGCTCGAAACCAGCTTCTCGAACCTGCACGGAAACGAAAAACTGCCGGTAGTTTCAGTAGGTACGGACAATTTTGAGATTTGCATTCTACAACTACTGGAGTGTTGAAATCTTAGCCTTCCATGAAATCCTAGTGTGACTGACGGTACGTTCAGTTGAGCTGAAATTTCTAAAAAAAATTAATGTTATAAAAAACTGTAAAGTTATTTGATTATAATAGCATCTATATAGATCTATACCGAAGAGATTTCATAAAGCTTAACAAAAGAAAATGATAATTATATATCTCAATTAACAACAAATATAATAAATTTGTACGAGCTAGCTGATGAAAGGATTTTGACTGTACAAATCATCAAATTGTGAAATTATTACCATTAAAGAAACTACGTTTATCTGATACTTGTTTAATTCATCTTAACAAGCTAGTTAAAAAAACTAAATAAGCAAACATGATACTTATCCCGGTCATGATGATAATTTTGTTACGTTTTGCTGCACGGGGGCTGAGTGTTGCTAGAGGATAGGAGTGTTTGCCAAAATGGGAAATTTATAAAAATGTCATTATAATTTTCTATAATTTAAAAAATGTCACTGTCAGTGACTATAGTAAATCTCATCTATCAGTAATATGTCGATGACATATTTCAAAACCGTAAAAATTATAATGACATGAAATTTGGCCCTCGCAAAATTGGTCGCCGCATACAAGACAACAGCAGCTTCTAGATTGGTTAGTATAGTAACAGATTCGATTTTACAAAAAAAAAAGTTTGGTTTATGGCTTACGGTCGACCGATGAAACAAATGAAAACATCAAGCATGGCAATCAATCCAGCTACTTTTTTAGGGACCTAAATCAGATCAGATCGGATCAGATCTCGCATCCGCCATTGCTGATGCGTGTAGCGAGCGAGTGACCGCCTGGCCGGCCGGGCAGCCGTACGTGGGGCAGCCCGCAGCCGCACGTACGACCTCTTGTACGTACGTACATGGGCACGGCTCATCCCGTCGTCGTGAATGGATCGATTCGGTGTTTCCGTGTGTAGCCTCCGGTGGAGCATGCACGCACGCATGACTTCACACGCGTACGTACGTGTCGTGCTGCCGCCTTTTCCCTACCCCTGCTCCACGGCTGCCTCGTCCGTTGTTTGTTCGTTTTGGGAGAGAACCGAACCGTGTATCGTGTTTGGCTCGCTCGTGTCAACTGTTCCGTATTGGTCCAAAAGAAAAACGAAGGAAATTCAGACACGATCGACAGGGACAGGACACATGCAGCATGCAGGGGACGTACCGCCAAGACAGCACGGGTAAAGACGCGCCCGGCCAGCCTAGCACGAGCGCAACCTGCTCTGCCTCTACGTGTAAACCCCTCCCTCATTCCTTCCAAGCCCCCCCCCCCCCCCCCCCCCCCCCCCCCGCAAAAAAATAAAAATTTGGCAGCTTTTTCCAAACCGTGCTAGTATTGTAGCTACTCGTCGATGATCTGTGATAATAAGATCGATTTCTGTAGTAACCAGTCGATCAACAAGCGTTGATAACCAATCTGACCATAATTTGGTGATAGTTGGTCTCAGTCGTGATGTAGTCATGTGTATTGTGATTTGGTCTAACCATGTAAACTTTTTTCAAGAAGAATTTTACTATCCTTGAGGGTGATGAGGTATCAAATCTAACAAATCTAAGTCGTTGATTTTTCTAATTCAACGGCATAGACTAGACAGTAACTGTTAGTATCTACTCTCTCAAAAATGGTATCTCTAGTTCTGATCAAAGGTGGAAGGGTAATCCGATAATTTCGCGTAAAAAAGATAGTGGCTCGGTTTAGGCAGCGGCCACGACAGTGGCGACGTGACCTGGGCGGCGGCGTGGAGGGGCGGTGTCGCCTAGGCGCCCCTAGGTGCTGGTGTTGGGCAGCAAAGCCGTGACGACGGGACGCCGGCGGCGGGGTGGAGGTGACGGTGGGGCATGACAAGTTTTTTCCCTTAATTTTTTTCTAATCCTACACCTGTCAAATCAATGGCTAGATGATGTTTCTCGTACCTTGCATCTCTTGGTATCTCCTCAAAGATTCGTGCTACTGAAGTCGGTCGATATTTTGTGATAACTAGATCGATAATTATGGTAATCAGTCATTCAATAAGCACTGACAACTTTGCTGTGTTTGCATTGCATCAGCTTCACATTTTCGCTCGAATTTTGAGCTTTTTGAATATCTACAACTAAAAGAAAGTCGGTATTTTGATAGGCTTTGGTGAATTTTGGTCGAAATTTTACTCTCAAACGGAATTACAAGCGTTGGTACGCACAATATTGTAGAATTACTGGCCATTGCAAATGATAAATTCTGGAATTCGTTTGCTCCCAGCTCAACATTTGATTACTCAAAATCTAGAACAACAAACGAAAGATTGAAAGAAGGATGAGGAACACGCAACGATCAGTCGATCGATCACAACGGGGGCAGATCTACAAGGAAAAAAGATGGGAAAATACATTTAGTTGGAAGAATGAAGGCTGAGAAAATACAATTTGATCCAACGAAACAATACCCAGGAAAGAAACGAAGAAAAAAGGAGCAAAGAACAGAGCATGGCATACAGGTAACAACAACCTATGCAATTTTAATTTTTTAAGGTGTCCGCCGGCGTTCACGGCGTCGGGGCGGCCGGAGGCGTGTCCCTCGACCGCTCCTCCTCCGACGTGCCCCGCACTCCCTCCTCGCTCTCCTCCGTCGTCGTCCGGCCGTGGCCACCGCCGATGTCCTCGATCATCCTGACCACGTCGGGGGAGTCCGGCCGCGCGTCCGGCACGGTAGCCACGCACGCCATGGCAACCTGGAGCAGCGCCACCATCTCCTCCTCGGCGCTGGTGCCGAGCCGTACCAGCTCGACGTCGAACACCTCCGCCGTCCACTCCTCGCGCACCACGGACTGCACCCACCGCGGGAGGTCCAGCGTGCCGTCCCCCTCGAGGGACGCCTGCGTCGGGGACTTGCCGGTGAGGAGCTCCAGGAGGAGCACGCCGAGGGAGTAGACGTCGGCCTTGAACGTGGGCCGGCGCGTGTCCACGACCTCCGGGGCGCGGTAGCCGCCCCCGCCGGGGCGTGTCGACGATGGCGCGAAGATCGGATGGAGGCAGAAGTCCGAGAGCGCCGCCGCGTCTGCGTCTGGCCGGAGCAGCACGTTGGATGACTTGACGTTGCCGTGCACGAGTCTGTGCTCCGTGTGCAAGTGCGCCAGCCCGCGAGCGGCGGACAGCGCCGAGCGCATGCGCGCGTCCCAGTCCAGCGGCGTCCGACCAGATCCCCGGCTCCCTGCACGCCGATTGCAACAAAACTCCGGTGAGAAATCTCCACACACACACACACCAGCAAACTTGCCTTGCAATGCAATGTGCATCTGTAAAATGAAAAACACAACTACCATATTATCATATAATTGAACAATGTTGCAATAATGCAAAAACAATATTTTTAATTCTTGCATGATAACTAAGATAAAAACATATATATTTTTGTTATGCATGCGATATAGTTAAATTTATATATGAAAATGAATTCCATATGATATTAATTTTATAGTTGTTGATGATACATTGCAAAACAAGTTAATGGTCAATATTTATGTCTTGTATTCTACCATGATCCATTTTTTTTTTAAAAAAAGAGAACTTTGCTGCAATCATTGGTTCAAATTGCATAATGCTCCTGGCTGTCTTGGATTCTTGGTAGAGATCGACAGAAAAAGGTCGATATTTTTATTGATGGGGTGAATAAACATTTCATCTTGAACTGGTCCAGAGTTGGTCACTGTCAAAGAAATTGGTAAGCACAAACAAGTATGTCTTAAACAAAACGTAGTGCTAGCATGCATGCATAGAATGGGCACTGTTGCAGCCTGCATCGCAAGAGGACAAGGCATCTCCATAGATCAAGTACAGTTGGACAGCAACAACAAGCACACGACTAATCAATCAGCGCCACAGCAGGTTAAGTAGGTCTACTAAAGAAGATAATAAATACTACTAAATAGATTATTAAGCACATCTGGTAGCTAGACTAGTACACGACGGACCATCAAACAACCGAAGTACTCTATAAACTTTAGTATTAGTTTCTTGTATAAGCGCACACCGAAATAAATGGCGGTACTGATCCTAGAGCAATAAAGGCATGCGGCATTTCATTTAGAAATTCAGGAAACTGGATTTTCTGCAATAAAAAAACAGTTTGTAAGCACTGCCGGTAGTTACATTAAGTTTCTGCAATTAGACAGGCAGGGCTTCTTGAGCAGGTGAGCATAGCCACTGGCCAAGGTCCAAAAGCAAAGGTTGTGGCATTTTGGCAGTAATGGAGAACATTAACCAGCAGGAAGCACGAAGCAGTGCACTGTTCCTGCTATAAGCTGCTATATGCAGCGTCAGTTACACGTCTGTGGATGGCAGCATTGACTGGTGCCATGGACCTACAGCTAGTGCTGCAATTGGAGGCCAGGCAAGCAAGAACATGCATGTGCAACTGTGCATTGCTCTGGTGACCCCCCTTCCTGAATTATTAGCATGATAATGCAGATTGCCAGCTAAGTCAAAAACCACATTCTCTCAGCTTTGCCATTGTGACAATCCCAAAGGAGAACTTTATACTACCAAACACTAGTCTTTGCGAGAAAAAGGAAGCTGGACTTACGGCACCATGCCCTTGATGGATAGCAGGCAACCACCTGACTGTTGATGAGTTCACTCATTCACCTCTCACCCATCATTTTCCAGGGAGTTGAGGCGTTTAACGCGAGCAATCAAGGTTGCCGCGAGGGTGGATCAGGTGAGGCAAACACACACCGGCTGCCGGCCGCACGAGCAGCTCCGCAATAACTCGCGGATTCGGCGTGGTACAGATTCAGCTCCTACGTTGCTAAGCTGAGTCTGGTACTACATTCTTAAGCTGAATCTGAATCAAACACTACTAGAATAATAAAAAAAACTGTTTCGGATTTGAAGAGCACGAAGAGATCGAGTCGAGGTGAACGTGAGTAGTAGCCGAAGCCGAGCAAGGCGGCCAGGGCCCGCCATGACAACTCACGCTACCTATTCTACTCGCCCCCCAATCTTGCATGCTAGCTGCCCGCCATGGCCAGATGGGAAGCGTACCAGTGACAAGATATGCTAAGCGTACAGAGAGAAACTCTCCCTTCCTTTCGCCTTCCCTACCATTGAAGAATATATTGACTTTAGGGAGCAAGCCACTATCATATGAATGCCGGAATGGCGGAATTTACACCAGGCCGGGCAAGCAGTACACCGAAAATTCGTGGGAGCATTTGCACACGCCTTTAAACCAAAGAGTGCACCCTGCACATGCTACAGTAGTACAGGAATAAAAGTGGACAGCACTACACCATGCAGACATTATGGCTGGGCCCGCATTCCAGTGACACCAAGGAGTACAACCTCCTAAAACGGTATCATGTGACCATGAGACAGTTCTGGCGCCAAGAGCAGTAGTGGAGGGGAGAGTGGTCGAGTGGAGTAGGAGACTAGGAGTACACCTCGACCGGGCCAATGGAGAGTGTGGAGTACCGGGGTCCCGTAGCAAATTGCGTGTGCATTTCTGGATTGTCCCAGGCTTGGCTATTCTCGGAACAATACAATACTCTACTATACGCTGCAGTGTTTACCAGCTATGGCATGCACCAGCCCAGCGTGAGCCATGGGACCAAACCCCCTCGCCGCTTTACAGCCCAAACCTGGCAGTCATCACTCCCACGCACGCACCACCACCAAACCAAACTACAGTTTTTTTTAATTTATGAACCTAGAGGCGAAAGAAATTCTCGAATTATATATTCCTTCAGCTCCGACCCGTTTCACGCTTCAGATTCGCAGATCAGAAAAGCTAGAGGCGAAGAAAAAGAAAAAAGAAAAAAGAAAAAAATAAAGGAGAAAGGGAAAAAAAAGACGCGCGGGAGCCACCACCACACCACCGTCGGACCGTCCGCATGCCGCCGCGATGGCCACGAAAAGAGGAGGGAATTTCTTCCACCGCTACGGCATTTTGCTTCTACCTACCAAGTACCAACTCCTAGGGAGTTTGAGCCATCAATGCCGGCGAATTCCAAGAGGATTTCTGCCGTCCACCGGCGCAGGCGTGCGCCGTCATCGATTGATCGCGTGTCCGTGAATTTAGCCCGCAATGCCCGGCGAATTCTGCCTCGGTTTCGGCCGATCTTGACACCTTCGCGCAATGCCATGTCCAAGATGGTAGAGAGGATTTGGAAAGTTGAGGTCTTCGGCTACGTGACCGGCGCGACTCGCCGCGGGCGAGAACCCGAACGAAGGAAGAAACCGGAAACACGAGCAATTGGCAATGGCATTGCAGTAATGCCCCGCGATAGCGGCGTCGAGGATGATGTAATGCGATTTAGGGTGGGGTTTGGGTGGGAGGACTGACCATGGAGCATGGCGGAGAGGCTGCCGTTGGGGAGGTAATCGCAGACGAGGAGCTTCTCGTCCTTGGAGAAGTAGTAGGCGCGGACGGGGAGGACGTTGCGGTGCTCCACCTTGCCCAGCGCGTCCATGTGCGCGTCGAACTCGCGCCGCGCCACCGCAACGTCCTTGAGCCGCTTCACCACAACCGTCGTCCCCTCCTCCAGCACAGCCTTGTACGACGTCCCCACGCTCCCCTTCCCGAGCACCTCCGCCGACGCGCGCAGAAGGTCCTCCAGGTCGAAGCTGTACCCGGCGCCTTTCCCGACGAACACCAGCCGGCTCGGCTCGGTTGCGCCGGCGCCGACCGCCGCCACCGCGGCGGCGGCGGCCGACCCGGACGCGCCAGTGTCGTCCTTGGACGAGGACGTCATGCCGGTGACCTCGGCGGACCCCGGTAGTGCTCTCGCTGCGACTCCCGTCGCCGCTGGCGTGCCCTTCGGTCCCTCGCGGGTGCCTCTCCGCCGCCGGGACACCGCGCAGAACACGACGGCGAGGAGGAGGAGGAGCGCCACCACCACGGCGGCCACGACGATGCCAGCGATTGCCGCGCCGGAGAGCTTCCGCTTCTTCGATGAGACCTGGCCGGGTTCCGCGCCAGGGCTCATCCCGGGCGCCGGCGACGGGGACGGGAAGAACGGGTTGCAGGAAGGTAGCGGCGTGCCGCAGAGCTGTAGGTTGCCTGCGAAGGAGTCCGCCGGGAAGTGCGAGAGCGACTCCGGGATGGAGCCATTGAGGTTGTTGTCGGAGACATTGAAGGCGTTGAGGCTCCGGATGCTGATGCTGGGGATGCTCCCCGACAGTCTGTTGCCGTCGAGACGCAGCGCGCGCAGCGAGGTGAGGTTGTTGAGCGCGAAGGGGATGGAGCCGGACAGGTTGTTGTGCGAGAGAACGAGCCTCTCGAGGGCGCCGAGCTTGCTGATGCTCGTCGGGATGGCGCCGGAGAGCAGGTTGTTCTGCAGGAACAGCAGCCGGAGCGCGGGGAGCTGGAGCACGTCGTCAGGAATGCCCCCCAGGATGCGGTTGGAGCGGAGGGAGAGCACCTGCAGGTTGGGGAGCCGGCCAAGCGTCGCCGGCGGGATGGCGCCGACGAGCCCCACCCCGGGGAGCCGCACCTGCACGACCGTGGTGTTGCCGGCGTCGCACGTCACCCCTACCCACCCGCACGCCGGCGTGGATGAGTCCCACCCGAGCCGCCGCTCGTGCGGCGTGGCCGTCAGGAACGCCAGCAGCGCCGACCGCTCGCTCGGCGGCGGGTCCGCAGCTACGAGCGTGGCAGCGAGAGACAGCAGCAGCACCGCGAGCGCCCGATGCACCACGGCGTCCATCGCGCGGCGCGGGAGACGAGCTGAACACGCGCTCGCCTACGGTCGAGGCATCGGAGAGGTCGAGAGGAGAGCAAGCTAAACTATGGGCGCAACTAGCAAAGCAGAAAGCACCACGAGCAAACAGTTCACCACCCTACCACAGCTTATCTCTCCATCTCGGGTTGCTTCTCGGGGTGGCAAAACTCCGGGAGAATGTGCGTGTCCGGGAGTGTTTTATGTAGGCGGGAACGGTGGACGTCGTTGGCACGGGGGACGGTGGTACACGGTTGCCGGCGGCGTCGCGTCGGCCCTGTACGTCACATATGGCGTGGATACAAGCAGGACAGCGGGCGCGAGAGCCCGTGACGGCGTGCCCAGCGTGTGCCGGCGACCGCTGCGAGCGCCTTGTGATCTGCTGCGGGTGCTGTGGACGCTGTGTCGCACTGGCGCGCTGCCTGCACTGCGGTGCGCCTGTCCGCGTCTGGGCTCGCGCCTTGTTGGTATCTGGGTTTTGTGCTTGCCGGCTGTCCGCTCAGGCCCGTCTTAGAGCAGTGCCGGTCCTAGAATTTTGAGGGCCCTCTGGCGAATTCGTGCCAACGAGCCCTCTAGACCATAAAACTTATAATATATATGTTAATTTTATTTATATAAAAGAGTAGTAAATTATCAGCAACGAGAAATAATGTAGACTAAAAAAACATTATATTTGTACTTATATAACTAATATGATTACCTTAAATAAGAATAGAACTTCATCATATTCCTTGCTTCTTATAAAAATATATTTCTTCGAGCATTTCTTGATGCAAAATCATCAAGGACGGTGTTGAGATCAATAGTGTCCAAGATATCCTTCTCGATGGTGCACATAGCCAAGCCATTTAACCTTTCTTGTGACATAGTTGATCTCAAATAGTTCTTCAACAATTTCAATTTTGAGAAACTTCTTTCGGCAGAAGCTACAGTCACAGGTACAGTTAAGAGAATTCGATAGGCAACTGAAACATTTGGATAGCAATCTGCATCCATAATAAACTTGAGAATCTCAGGCGCTGACATCAAAGAATCTGGCAAGGACACTTGCAACACCTTTAATTCTGAAAAAAAATCGTTGATCTCAACATCAGATGAGTTATCATGAGAAAATTTATCCACAAAAATCTTGCAGTGCGCCCAAAGATCAACTTCATCAAAGGATTTCAAATTTTCTGAATTGAACAAGAACCCAAAAACATTATCAAATGTCGTCATCTGGTCAAATCTAGTAGTCAATGAAGCAATTGCATTATCAATCATAACTAGAAAGTACTCTCTTTTAAAGGAGACCACAGCAGATTGTTGTATTTCCTCGTCTTCATCTTGTTCATCAAAATGTCTCTTTCTCGTTCGTTGACGTTTTGCAGGAAATATTGGTTCTATATCCAATTCAGATGCAATGTTTTTTTGCTGTATCCATACTAGAAATGAAACCTTCATCTCTATACTTCTTAAAATATGATATGACACCTTCAATGTGTTTGAGAGTAGCATCTATACTCATAATTTTGGATTGCAACTTCTTGCTAACCATATTTATAGAGAATAAAATATCATGCCAAATAACCAAACCAACTAAAAATTCGAAATTCTCAAGTGCACTAACCAATGATTGGCATTCACTAACTGCCATGGGATCATCAGTTGAAGCCTTCTCTAGCGCTATTAAAGCTGATCTTATTTGAGGAGTTTGGAATCTGATAGCTTGAACACTTTTTATCCGACTTTCCCAGCGTGTATTAGACCATGACTTAACTGTCAATCCTGGAACACTGTCAACAAAAATCTTCCACCTTTTTGTAGATTTTGCAAATAGTGTGTATATACGTTGGATAATACCAAAAAAAGTTATAGCATGCCTGCAAGTTTTCAAATAGCACAAATAGTAAGATCCAAATCATGACATGTTATATCATAAAAAATTATAACATATAGAAGAAATTATAGTTTACCTGCAAGATTTTCCCATATCACAAAGAGTAAGATTTAGACTATGACATGCACACGGCATATATAGCGCTCTTGGATTAATTTTAAGCAAGCGAGTCTGAACACCTTGGTGTTTCCCCTTCATATTTGAACCATTATCATAGCCTTGCCCCCTCACATCATCAATTTTCAAATGAAAAGAGACCAATGCACTCTTTAATTCATTAAAAAGACCCAATCCTGATGTGTCATCTACCTTCAAGAATTCAAGGAAGAACTCCTCTACCCTTGGAACATTCCCCGACATATTGACACATCGAATAATTAGAGTCATTTGTTCTTCATGGCTCACATCTGGAGTACAATCTAAAATCACAGAAAAATACTTAGCATCCTTGATGATCTTTAATATAGTTTCTTTCACACAATCTGCAAGAATAGAAATCATCTCATTCTGAATTTTATGCCCAAGATAATGATGATGAATCTCACTATTTTGAATCCGCCTAATATGATCTTGCATCACAGGATCAAATTCACCCATCATTTCAACTGTACCGAGAAAGTTACCATTGTTAGGTTGATATAACTTCTCATTTGTCCCTCGAAAAGCCAAATTGTGCTTAGCAAGAAACTTGACAGCAGCAACGATTCTTACTAAAACTTGTCTCCAACGCGCTTTCTCCTTTGCAATTTCTCGTTGCCAATCATCATCAATTGTTTTATTTTTGCTCAACCTCAACTTAAGTTCATTCCACATATTCATGTTTGTTATATGCTCAACACTATTCTCATGTTGCTTGAGTCTAAAAGTCAGATGCTTCCAATCCCTCAATCCATCATTTGCTAGCAAACTTTTATTCTGATCTGATTTAAACAATTTGCAGCAAAAACAAAAAACTTTGTCCACATATTTAGAGTAAACCAACCATTTTCTATCAACCACCTCACCATTGCTTAATTTTCTAGAGTAGTAAGCATTTGAGAAACGTCTATTGAGAGCATCCGCAGGAAACTCAAGATTCAATTCTCTCACTGGCCCTTTGTCAATCAAAATATCTCTACCCTTGTTATCAAGATTCTCCCAAGTTCTAGGATCAAAGACATCATGAAAAGAAACTTGTTGCAGATCATCAATTGAATTTTCAAGTTGAGAGGAAGGTTGTAGATTTTCATTCTCTATAGCATCATCTTGTTCAATTAAATTATCATGAACATGTTGTTGCTCTTCTTCAACAATAGGTGCTTCTACTTCTACTGGGTTATTATCAGGCACAACACTACTTGAAGCTGAAAAAAACTTGTCTAAAGCACCTTGTTGTGATTGAACAAACCGTTCTTCTTGTCTTTTTCGTTTTCTTTTTTCAGCCCCCGACAAATGTTTCTTGGGTAACATTTTAAATTTCGAACACCTAAATTAGAATAAAAACATAACTATATGAGTACAAAGTAAGTACTAAAATTCTTCAATACTATACTAATAATTAATTTGAATAAATAAATGAACAAGCAAAACAATGTCATGACATCAAATATTCAAATCATCAATACGACAATACCTAGTACCGGCGCTAGAGGAGAACTGAATCTGTACGGGCGGCGGGCCGGCGGCTTGCCGGCTTCAGCCTTTAGCGCGACGGCGTCTGCGGTCTTGTGGCGTGCCGGCGACCGGCGTCCCTCCCCGCGTCGACGGCTCGAGTGCTCGATGCGTCGTGCTGGCTTCGTTCGTCGGACGTCGGTTCGTGTCGCCGAGTCGCCGACTCGCCGTGGTCTCGATTGGCTGATTCCCGAAGACGAAGAGGCGAAGACCCGGTCACCCGAACCGTCGGCGTCGCAGCGCACAGCCAAAGCCAAAAAGGAAAAAAAATCACTATATATATTAGCTTTGTATATGGGCTCGGGCCCCTATTCTTCATGGGCCCTAGGCCAACGCACAGCCTGCCCCCCCTAGGGCCGGGCCTGTCTTAGAGGGGGTGCACCCCGTGCGATGGCCGGGGACCCCGCAGGCTTGGGGGCCCATGAATCTACCATGTATGTATACATTTTTGCGAATAAATTTTCTCATGATAATAAGTCTGATGTTGAGTTAGATGATTTGTTCTCTGAGTTAAAAGTGTTGCAAGTAACTTTGCTAGATCAGTTGATGTCAGCATCTGAGATTCTTCACTTTGTTAAAGATTCTTCACTTTATTAAAGTTGCAGATTGCTATCCAAATGCTTCTATTGCATATCGGATTATATTAACTATTCCAATGACAGTAGCATCAGCTGAAAGAAGCTTCTCAAATTGAAGCTATTAAGAAATTGTTTGAGATCAACTGTGCTACAAGAAAGATTAAATGGCTTGGCTATATACAACATTGAGAAGGATATTTTAGATACAATTGATCTTGACAGTGTTATTGAAGATTTTGCATCAAGAAATGCCCAAAGACGCCTTTTTAAAAAGCACTAAAGCATTGTACTTTTATTTGAGGTAACCATCATAGTTATTTTGTCGTTTTTATTCTTCTTTGATGCACTGTTACTTTTTCAAGAAGAATTATATATATATATGCTACAAATTATCTGTTAACAATATTATTATATATTGTAATTATTATATTAAAATATTAGATTATCAGGTCTTTAGTGTGTTACTGGCACGAGGGCCCATAAAATTGGTGGGACGGGGCTGTGTCCGCTGGACTCAGGGTTCACCAGTAACAAACCTGCCGGACCGAACCACGAGTATATCATAATTCACAAACATGTAAAATAACAATAGTATTGAAGCTATTTAACAAAGGTTATTAGAAATATATAAGAGTGTAAAGAAACTTACTATCAAGTATACAAATATTTTATCATCTTATCGTCAGGTCTAAGATATAAAAATAGCATTTTTATTCTAACATTGAATTGGCCGGTTTTGAAAACTGTTACTAGTTTGATGATTAAAAAACGATCCGGACGATTTGTCTAATTTTGATCGCTTCAATTGTAAAGACAATCTTTTAGTGAAATCAAACGGTTGAAGGGTCTACTTTTAGGTTTTTCTAGTCTAACCAATAGTCCAATCTATTTTTTAGGGAGTGTTTGGTTCTATGGACTCAAATTTAGTTCGTGTCTCACATCGGATGTTTGGACATCAAATTGAAGGGATAAAAATAAACTAATTATAAAAATAATTGTAGAACCAGAGGATAATTCGCGAGACGAATTTATTAAGCCTAATTAATCAATGATTAGCAAATATTTACTATAGCATCACATTGTCAAATCATGACATAATTAGACTCATTAAATTTGTCTCGCAAATAATCTATCAATTATAAATAAATTTTATAAATACTTTACATTTAATACTCTAAATAGTATCTAAACATTCGATATGACAAGAACTAAAAAGTCTCTCAAACCAAACACTCCTTTAAACCTTATGTGTCACGGTTACTACCACTTGCTACCTCGCGGAGCACGGGGATGCCGTAAAATGCACCGTATGTACGTGTTCATTCCGCTGTGAAATTGCTTTCTTCGCAAGAAGTTTTGACATAGCACGTCGGGTGACACTTATATATATATTTTTTTTCTCGCTGCAGTAAAGTGAAATGCGAAGAGCTGGGTCCGAGATCCAAACCGCCCATCGAATCATCTACGCTCGCTTAACCCCGCGAGAGGTCATGCAACTCGCAGAGCGGACAAGCCAGACAGCCGGCCTCATCCACCGACCCACTACGCTCCGGCGGCCAGCTGCCCGGCCGGCGCGATCGGCCGGTGGTTAATTTCGTGGGAATCGAAGCGGGTTGCCGGTCGCCGTCGTCCCGGAGGCAACGGACCAGGCGCACCTCAACGACCAGCGCGCTAGCGTGCAGGTCTAACCAGTTTAAAGTGCTCCACTCCAACTTCAGTGTGAATTTTAAGATCTGAAGCTGTTCCAAACAAGTTATAAGCATCCATAGAAATCCAAATTATCTGAATAAATACTTAATCCGTTTCTCGTAATCTTAACACAAATCTTTTGAATCCAACCTGCTTGTTGCCTTGTTAGATTGTTAGTGGAGGGTATTGTCACTGACAACGAGATCAGATGGGCTTTGCGTCAGAAATACCGCACCGGTAATACGGCGGCCAAACCGGCAAAGCATCATACGGAGAAGATTACAAGGGAGTATGAATCAACACTACGCCCTTATGACTTCTCGTGAGAATCAGACACCAACCATCGGAGGCGATGCACGCACTTCACTTCTCCTTTTTTTATATGGAACTAAATCCAACGGAGATGCTCGCAGCTTGTCTTGTTTCGTTGCATATATCTCCGTGAGATGAGCAGTCAAAGACAATCTAGCACGCACCCGCGTTGCTCCGAAAAGTCGGAAAATATCGGAATCTCGTCTCCCCCTGCACGTAGAGTTGTCCGTCAGAGAAACGCGCAGACAAGCCAAGCCGGACGTCACATGGACAAAATCCGCTCAACGACCGGACAATCAGCCTTCGGCCGGTTTGGTACGTGGGTTGGCATTATAATTTTTAATAATTATTTACATGTTATTATCAGCGATTGTGATAAATTCCGTATATCAGTAACACACCGATAAAATATTAATAAATCGTAAAAATTGTAATGACGTAAAAAAATTGATCATGCTATAAATATCAAGGTGAATGGTTTAGGCTCCTTTTGTTAATCCGTATACTCTCGAAAGCGTTTGTGACTCACGTGAGCTCTGTAAAAACGAAACAATATCGCTTATGGATCGTTTATGTAGTATATAATGGCATGTAATTATCGTGAAATTATGGTTACAGTTAAAGTTGGTTTATTGTACTTTTTATCTTGTAGATAAGTAACAAACATAATTAATCTTATTCATCGGTTAGAAAAAAAGTTAACTTATTGTTTTTTTAGAGATAAGACGTCGATTTTTTTAATTGTGAATGTTAGATCATTGTGATTTTTTGAAGTCAATTTATTTTAATCACGAAAATTATATCTATAAAAATAAATGATACATATTAATTCAATATATCTTAAAATTTGACTACACAAAATCATATAACTCAATCAACAACATTTAAAATATAGACCGATGCAATTTCAATTTATATAAGAGAAACTTTTGAGGGTGAAAAGGTATTAAATCTGAGCCATTGATCACCTTCATCTAATGGCTCAGATTAGACAATACCTCTTACTGCCTGTCTACTCAAAAAATGATACCTCTATTTTTAGCGAAACGTGGAAAGCATTCTTGTAAATTCATCTAAAAGGATAGAAACTGAGCGGGCAAGGCCTTTACTAGCGGGCGGCTCAACTGATGGAGCTACGGGCGACGCTATGAGTGGAGCGGCTTGAACGAAAGATCTACAATGGGCAGTGAGGCAGCGGCGGGGTGGAGGGATGGCACAGTGCCGGCGGCGATGGCAACAGTAGTGGTGCGAGAGCGAGTGTGCGAGACTGCCGCACCGCTCCATTTTTTCTTTTTTTTTTTCCAATCATTTGCAAAATCAATGGTTAAATTGAGGATAGTTTCCTTAACTATAGTAAAACTCTTCTTTATCTGATGCTTTTTCATGATGTAAATGATGTCAGTTATTAACTTCCAACTACAAATAAGCTGGTTGAAAAAATGCGCGATCAAACACACACAGTCTTAATACACTGCACGTATATACTACCTGTGCACGCTGGCTGCATGCATGCGCGATTGCCAGTACCGACCGTGATAGTTCTATGCACGTAGCAGCGTACACTTGCTCAGCTCTGCATAATTTCTCTCTCTCTTTTTTTTTTTCAGATATTGCAGTGTTCTTTTAGGGGCCGGGCCGGATCGGCCTTGTTTACAGCGCAAGCCGGCTGGTCGGTACAATGATGAGCTCACACCATGTGGTGGCAATCATGGTGCTCGCCCGTAAAATAAATCATGAGAAGCATATCACTCGTTGTTTATTATGGTTTAAATAAGCTCATTATTTTCAAAAGTTACCAATATTCAGTTGATACTTGAGGTGTGTAAATTCTACAAAAATCTAATCCGAGTCTATAAGAGCATCTTCAATGGGAAGCTTGCAATGATGTTTAGAGAAAAAAACATGGTCTTTTTGTCATCATAGATGCTTAGCAGTAAGAGGTGCTGCTTACTTTAGCACCGGCTCTTAGTGGGTGCTAGTCAAAATAGTTGAAGAAATGCATGGTTAATCAAGTAGTTGTAGCAACAAATTAACTAATATATATAGCACTACTATATATTTTTGCATTGAGGCATAAAGTCTTAAGATAGATGCTTAACTTTTTTCTCATCCTAAGCATCTATATTAACACTAAGCATTGAAGATGACCTAAACCATTGCATCGTCGACATCTTGCGTATGTAGTTATATATATAGCAGCAGTACGCCCAGCTTTACTTCTTTAGGTGCTTTTGGCATTGTGGGTTGTTTCGATCGAAGTTTAAAAGCAATGATGATCAGATGCCCCTCGTGTTATTTGCTAGGATATCAGGGCATGTACAATGGTGTATTGGTGGGAGCCTTTTCTTTCGATTTCATAGCAATAAATGAAGACAAGAGATATAGGTTCTGTTTGGATTCAAGGGGCTAAAACAAACTGACTAAAATTTAGTCACTTTAGAGGCTAAAGATCCAAACAGTAAGAACTAAAAGGGGCTAAAATGTCTCGTTTCCCACCCCTATCCTCACCGTGCATGAATACATAAAAAACAAGAAACAATAAATGAAGGATATTTAAGTCATTCTCCATACCAATAAAGTCTTTAATCTCCTACTTTAGTCACTTTATCTAAACAAGGGGTGACTAAAATTTAATCACTGATTTTAGTCACTTTGCATTAACTCCTTGGATCTAAACAGGCCCATAGGTCATCTCTTGGTGAAGAGACAACAAAGCTCGTGCTCACATGCATAGTTAACTACATTTAATTTTGATGATTTAGTAAGGATTGTTTGTGGCAACTACTATGCACTCATACAAGTGAGCGGGTAAGAAATGTAAAATTATAAATTTGATTTTCAGTCAATTAACTGAATTTAGTGATTTCGATACATTGTATGAAAAAATATTTGATTTATGAAAATAATATTATATTACATTATATATATAAATATATCATTTATATTGAAGGATATGCTTAGTATCTAGAGCAACCCAATGATATATAGGATTGGTATTCATAACTGATAATCTATCTGTGAGTTATACTTGTTATATATTTAACTGTCTGTATTATAAATTTTAATAACTTACAGACCACAACTGTCTATGGGTTGTTTACTATTAGAGCATGTTTAGATCTTAGGTATTGATTTTAGAATTAAAGAATTAGAATTTAATTCAATGAGGTAGGCTGTTTGGGCCACTATGGAATTGAAATTATCATATCCGATCTAGAATTCAACCAGGAATTCACATTTCTGTCCAATTCCCCTTTAAGAAAAAAGAATTGATTGAAATTCCTATATTTATCAAAATTGATCATTATATTATTCATTCCTTCACCAAGCTTGTTTTTATAGTTAATATTTCTTATATTAATAGAATTGATTCCATAGTTTGGTCAACTAAATAGGTTTGGGAATTATTTCTCGTATTTCAATTCGATAGAATGTCCAAGCATAAATATTAGATTTCAATTAAATTCCACACAATTTAATGTTTTATAGAATTTGAAATGAATTTTAATTCTTTGAATATCTGGGATCCAAACGGAACCTTACCTGTATTCTCACTCACCCTCTCCATTGTCCACGCATTGATTGATCAAAACTACTCTAATATAATTGGCTATCATCCTGCTGATGAGTCTCAGTGAGGCCAAATAATTGGCTACGACGGTGGCGTGCTTCGCTAAAGCAACGATTTCCAAGTATAATTTCAAATCTAAAACGGATATAAAAGTTGTAGAGCTTAACAAAAACAATACTTTTTTATATGTTTTACGGAACATGCTAGCTCATTATATTTGTTCTACATTATTATGAAACTTGTTTGATGATTAAAACATGGAATCGATTCCATTGTTATAAGAAAAACAACATCATCTGCATCTAAGTTCATCTAAGACCGGAAAAGTTCATCTAAAACGAGAGGAGAGGTAGCGATTCTGGTCGATTCTTTTATCTTGAAGGGGAATTGAGCTGAAGTGTGAATTCTACGTAAGATTTCATAATTCTAATTCTAAAACGGCACAAACAACCCTCTCATAGAATTAAATTCCAATTTTTTCAATTCTAAATCCAATATCTAAGATCCAAAAAGATCATTAATATTTGATTCAGTTACACATGTTTCATCATCGATAATTCCAACTCATGGCTCGTGGTGTCATTACTCTCATCATGCTTGATGCCCCCGCTTAATTGATGTGTGCATGCATGGAGTACACGTACGATAATATAATCTTCAATTCGCGGATCGACGTGCGCCATTATTACAACGGCTTAATCAATTAACTTATTAACCACACCACCGACGTGTAGCAGTACGATTTAAGGGGACGACGAAGCTTACCAAGGCACGTCACTGCTCGAGAGCACAAACCAAAACTCCACTCAAACGTTGGCTAGCTACTAGCTTCTTACTCCCTCCGTACAAATAATAGTTCGTTTTGATGTTTAGGTGAGTATAAATATCAGTCATTTCGTCAACCGAAATGTTTCTGTGGCCACTGGGAGTTGAACTTGGATGGTACCATTAGAATTTTGCCTTGGTAACTAGTTGGGACGGCTTATATTGCTCTATTTAACATCACCTTGGTATGCTAGCGACCAAATAGCTAGATCGATTAGCCACACGAACAACAGTTTAGTCTCTCGTTTGGATGACAAGGATTAAAGTTTAGTCCTTATCATATCGGGTGTTTGGATGTTAATTAAAAAGATTAAACATTAGCTAATTACAAAACTAACTACAGAAGCTTTGCGCTAATTCGCGAGACGAATCTATTAAACCTAATCGGTTCATGATTTGATAACGTGATGCTACGGTAAATATGTGTCAATGATGGATTAATTAGGTTTAATAGACTCGTCTTGCGAATTAGCCCAGATCTTATGCAATTAGTTTTATAATTAATTCACTTTAATCTTTTTTAATTAATATTATAATGATATATTAGGGCATGTACAACCTTGAGACGACGAAACGGTTTTCAAAGTACAAGAAACAACAAAGAAACTGCATGCTACAACCCTAAGCCCCTGAATCATAAATGCAGCTAAGACACAATGCGTATGAAGAATCGTGTAGAGACGGGCTCTTCGCGAAGAGTCCGTCTCTTGTATTTTTTCAATTAACCCTTTAGAAACCTCTCAAGAGACCACGTACTAAATGAGGTTGTACACGCCCTTAACGGCTAAACTTTGGTTTTTTTTTCAAAGAAACAACCGGCAGCCAGCCTGCTTGAACTGATTGATCGATGGGATCATTGCTGCCATCGAGCTAATTAAACTGGCACTGGAATCAAAACGGACGGTACAATGATTGAAGCGAATTTCCACACTGATGAAATGAAACCGAGGACCACAGATGGCAGATACCACGCACGCATTATTGTTGCCAACTAACCTGAGGTTTTCTTAGGAAAAAAAGAGAGGAAAAAATACACCAGCTTTCCAAATTCGAAGTGAAATCTTTTTTTCCCACTAGATTTTTTGTTCATCACGTCGATGGTTGTTTGGGGAATTGGTGATGTATACGTGTATTGTGCCTAAAAAAAATCATCACCTCGATCAGTCTAGCTACGGGGTGTTTGCATCGAGATGATGGGACAAAATCATTGTATCGATGGTTACATTCGTTTCAAAATATAATGTTGTGTTTGGTTCTGTGCATAAAAATTTAGTGTGTTATATTAGATGTTTAAACATTAATTTGAAGAACTAAACGTGAACTAATTATAAAAATAATTACAAAACCGAAAGATTATTGACGAGACGAATCTAATGAGCCTAATTAATCTATGATTAGCAAATGTTTACTGTAGCATCACGTTGTCAAATCATGGCGTAATTAAGCTCATTAGATTTGGCTTGCCAATAATCCACTCATTATAAATGAGTTTTGTAAATAGTCTATATTTAATACTCTAAAATAGTATATATATAAATATTTGATGTGATGGGAGTTAAAATTTAACTCCCTAAACCAAACACCCCTTAACTTCTAATTTATTTTAGTGAGGATTAGCTTTTAAGTAAAAAACAATATGATATTATCCTCTCGTTAAATAAAGGTTGGTTGGAAATAAAATATGAAAAAGATAAACAAGGGATACTTGCTCGGAAAAAGAATACTAGGAGAATTTATATTTTAAAACAAAATAATTACGTGCAGCGGATGGGCAGGTTCACGCTCGCTACGGAATTAAATATAAATAATAATGATATCTCCCGTAGAGGGCAGGAGAAAAGCGTTCGCGATGGACGTGGCTGCCAGATCGAGGAACTAATTAAACAAACTGAGCCATCCGTTTAATTATGCGACGACAGCATCATCGTCAATTTGTTAACGTAACTTAATTTCTAAATTCTTAATTAGACCGAATATATATATATATATATATATGCTATCTTATATCACGTGTGAAAAATCTATTACTGAGAAAAAAATAATACTAAATTGCTATTGTACTGAGAAAATCTACTACTGAAAATGGTTGGTGTAGAATAGTTATTCTACACATGTAGTATAGAATAACACTCCTGTGTGTATATATTGAGTACTACTTTTTTTCAGTAGTAAATTTCTTGGTAGAATAGCTATTCTACACCGGTGGTGTAGGATAACGCATATATATATATATGTCGCTTAAGGGCATGTTTGGTTTCACTTTACTAAAGTTTAGTTTCTTTTAATATCTAAACTGTCAAACATGTTGACTAAAATAAACTAAACAGACCAAATTTTAGATCTTTAATCTCTCGGGTAGATAAAAATGCATCATGCATTTATTATGGGTAATTTGGTTTTTTTAACTCATTAAATAACTTTTAGTTACTAGAACCAAACAACTACCGACTAAAGTTTAGTCAAATAAATAAGTGGAGACTAAAATTTAGTTTAATATCTGGGTCTAAGTACCTAAACCGCACTACATATATATTATATGATAGGATACTTTGATTCTTCGGTTGCGCATGCAAAAAGGAGTATCTGATCTCCCATGTGTTTAGTGGCGGAGTGATACGATGGGGTTTAATACGCCTAAAAGGGCTTTAATTATTAGGTGCTTTGGCTAGGAGACATCCTGTTCTAGGATGGCTGCTTCGATCTTCTATGATGGTGTAATTGCCATCATGCTACTGATTTAAGATTTTGGTTAGGTGGAATGAATTTATATATATATATATATATATATATATATATATATCCTGTTTGGAAGCTTTTGGGGGATAATGTTTACTCACAGGATCCTCTTTGTTAAAATGTCGAAGTTTTTTTTCTTCTAATCATAAAACTAAGTATTTACAGCATCGAGAAACAAATTAATATTTAGAAATTGAAACACGCCCGTTTTCTTTATATTATTATTAGTTAAATACTCAACATCTACTTAAAATATTAAGGTCCCAAATAGACCTGTAATCACAAAAACTTGCCATTTTGAGGGATATCGTTGTAGGACGTGATAAGGTATTAGTTAGCGCAAAAGATTACGCTAACAAGTTTTGAATAACCTCAAAAGGTTATAAGCTCGAAGTGTTTAGTTGTGAACTAGTCAAGACCTCCATTGAGGATAATAATCTTTGACCAATTTGAAGTATATTTGTTTTTTTGAATATTCGATGTCCCTTTATAGTAGAAAAGATGAGTATTTTATAGGCATAGATACAATAGAAAAATACTATTCTTGGGACTTCGTAGGGGTAAACATAACAAATGCCACATGAACACTTAGATAAAGCAGATGTTTTGTCTCTGCTGGAGATGCCACTTCGGAATAGAAGACTTCGGGTACACCCTAGTGACGAGGCTCATACAAAAAAATATGCTCTGAGGCCGAAGCCTATTGCGAAGTATCGTATACGCTTCAGTCTTGATGGGAGGCTTCGAGCTCTCCCCCTCGGATCATAGCAGCTGTTATCAATGGTTTCACACTCCCTACCTGTCAAAGTCTTTTTCGGAGCATCAATCTCTGTCAGGATTATTTCCCCAACAGTTTTGATAATGGTAATATGTTTTTATCCCCTCCTATATGTGATGGACTATATTTCGGACGTAGTTGATGCACTATATTTCGGACGTGTTAGACTCAAAACATTCATGTAAGTATGTAGCACACACACACACTAAACTTTGAGTGAAAATTTGTGGAGAACCTTAAACCCTTTAAACATGCAGTATTCCAAGTATGCCTTTGACCCCCCTCAAGTAGTTTATGTTTGGGGAGCTTCTGACAGCTACTTTTAGAATTTGAAGCTGAAACAAATGGTTTAGATTCTGAATCAGATTGTGAAAATCAGTAGCTGCAGAATCTGAGAATAAATTAGAATCCAGAAGGTGGAAAACACCAGTTTCTCTAGATTCTTATCAGCTAAACACTCATACTATCAAGCTGCTCACATGAGTTAGCTACTAAAAATCTCTAGCTAACCTTAGGTTCGAAACATTCGATTCTCAAAAAATGAAAATGCCATCACCAGCAGGATGTAAATACATTACTTGTGGCTTTTTCATTATATTACATGGAAACTAGTTATAATCGCACACATTTTTTTGATAGAAATTAAAGATTTACTTTTTTAACCCATGTATTATTGATCGGAGTGGAACTTACATATTATTAAGATATAGATGATAAATCCTCAACTTTTATCTAAAGAAGAGTACGTGATTAAATCTTTTGATACTATTGTATATAATATTTAGGGTCTATTTATTTCAGTTTCTAGCGGCTAGAGATAGCTAGCTAGTTGCAGGGCCGGCCCTGATATTGTTGTGGCCTGGTGCGGAACAAAAAATGGAGGCCCCCATTACAAAATAATATTGAAAAATTTAGTGTCATTAACAAATCTCACACTAATAAGTTTAAATACAAAGGAGAAATATCTCTAGATTATTTAAAACAATTTCTTCTAACAGGCCTGCTGTTCGTGACTTATGACTAATTTGCAATTGGGCTTTATTAATACTTGTGAGGCTTATTACCATACTAAATTTTAGAGGCCCCCTACTTTCAGAGGCCCGGTGCAGTCGCACCGCCGGCACTGCGTCAGGACCAGCCCTGGCTAGTTGGCTGCCGCCTCCACCGGAGAAGGCGATCCGACCATAAATTAAACGAGATTCACAACGGACAGAGTAAGATGTCACGACGACTTTCTTACGACGGGATCGGATCGCATCGCGTGCAACGAAGGGGCATTACGTAGTTCTTCGTGGTACTAGCAAACTACGATCTACGCGTTTACCTTCAATTCCTAGGGCATGCAATTGCTTCATATATTGTTCTACATCTTCTGAAGTACACTTCAGTTTCTTGCTGTATATATTTAACACAATTTATTTCCTCGATCCGTCTAGAAATACAAGACATATATATATATATATATTTATATATATATACTAACATGATTTTTAATATTACATTTTGACCGTTTTTGTAATGTACTATTTCAACCACAATGAAATTACTAGCATCGTACGGCATTAATTTCATATGCAAATCTCAATGGCCACAATCCAAGCAAGAGCCTTTTTGAAGAAAGAAATCAGGATCGCTATGGATGATGGAAGCAATCTAAGAAAGGGGTCTTTTTTTTGCAGGTTGCAACCAGCATGATAAAATCAGGATCACTGCCCCCATGTTTCTTATGTCTTGTTTGTTTCAACTTTAAATTATCACAATCCAGTTTTATTCATAAGCTGAAACAAACATGACAACTTATTATGCCGATTTATTATAATCTGAAGTGCAGATTATAACAATCGAGTAAGCTGATAGAATTCAACTTTTTATAAGCTATATTTTTATAATCTAAAGCTGAAACAAACATGCTCTTAATAATTTTTCCGCAAATCATTACAATTTGGTGGTCTAATCTTGACGGCATAGATCACATTAGGTTGCTCTAGCAGTCTAGCTAACATACTCTAACCACCAACTACACAGTTGATAGATAGGTTGGTAGGTGCATCCGTGTGCCTACAATATGTTCAACTGGTTTAAAAAAAATAAATCAAATGTTCCTTTGAAGGAGGACAACTGGACAAGAATAAAATATTCTTATATGTTTTTTATGAATTTACTTCTAACAAAGTAGGCCGGCTAAAAGCACCTAATTATATGTAAATATCATATATCAAACAGGATTGTAGGAATCATTATCAGCAGTGATCGAAAGAATAGTTACCACCTTAGTAATAGACTTGGTTTGATTTAGCGGTTATTCGGACGAATTTTTATAAATTATCGATCGGGATCGGGGAGATAGTAAAAAACCACGTTAACATTAGCCCTCCTAGCCTCATGGTTAGGATTGGTTAAAAAACTATTAGCTTATTAACTCGTTTAATTCGTGACTAACTTCTTTTTATTTTATTAATGAGTTGAACCCATGTTTTAGCTCGTTAGTCTAACGAGCGAGTTCGAATTGACTCACAAGTTGCTCGTGAACTTAACAAGCTAAGTCTATATACTAAAACAACAACAAAATACTATGTGATAGTATAAGAATTATTATTTTTAATGTATTTATTAGTGTCTAGTTATTATTTGGTAAATTTCTATTATAATTTTATTACTACGGCCTATAAAATTATCATATAGAGGTACGAAACAAATAGTATAGGTGATGAATTGGTTGAATCATAAGGAATAATAATTGAACTATAAATATTTTAATATTAGAACTTTATGTATTATATTTATTTCACATTTTGATACGTGATTTTTTAAATGTTTATCATTTGATTATATTTTAAAAATCTAGCTCACAAATTGAACCGAGGTGAGTTTTTTGCTCATTATGTCAACGAGCCAAGCCAAACTAGTTTGTCAACACATCGAGCTATAACGAACCGAGCTGGTCTTTATCCAGCCCTACTCTAGCCATGATCTGACCTCGTTTTGTGCCCTCAAAACAAATATCTGAGCGACTCGAGTAATTCGAGTTTTGTGACTAAATTCCACCTCAAATTTTAAGTTGTTGCGCTACGAATCTAAAATACTTTTTTTTAAAAATGCCTTTATCTGTACGAGGGAAATATGCTTAAGAAGAGCCGTAACCATTTTCAACTCAAAGCGAAGAATGCAAAAGCCAAACAAGAAGAGAAAAAAAAGGAAAAAAACGAGAGAAAAGAATCCAGTTTAGATGAAGCCCAAAATACCAAACCACTCTCGAAAGCCCACCAGATTTTCGGCTTGATCGATCGAAAGCCCAAAATCTTTTTAAAAGATTAATTACTTCGGCCATTATTTGTTTCAATTTAGTGTATGTCATTACAATTACTATTGACGTACTTACCGGAATAATTCATTTTAGCTTTCAAAAAAACATGTCATTTCAAACTCTTGGGAGTTTTTCTTCCTATTCTACCCCTGCATGCATGCGGATGTCATTTAAATTTTTCCAGGTTTCAAACTCTGGTGTGCATGGTAAAAGCTGAAGCAACTAACCAATGAGAGGTGAGTAAATTAATAATTATTTAAAATATTTCGATTTATGCCATTACAATTTTGTAAATTTAGAGAAATATCATTATAATTCACATAATTAGATTTATTCCATTCCGGAATTGTAGCTATCTGAAAATGTAATGACATATTTCGAAATTCTTTAAAATTGTAATGACGTATTTAGGAAATATCTAAATTTATAATAGTATAGTTCGGAGTTTTTTGAAATTATAATGATATGGATTTAAATATATGAATTATAATGATATTTTAAATCGAAAAATTATAATAACATGAATCCAACTTTCTTTAATTATTTATAATTTGTATGCTATTTAATAGTACCAATAAAGAATAACATCAATAGTTAATTACTTTTCGGTATTGCCCGTATTACCTTATACACTCTATTCATCCTCCACCTCTTCTCACTACAGGAAAACGATAAAAGCGGGGATTTTTCCGCGACCGATCGGATCCCCCTAACTTCCGTCGGCCAGCAGAAGTTAGGGAATTTATTCCCCAACCGCGCGCGCGTACAGGGAGCCCTAACTCCCTGTACACGCGCGCCCGGCCCGTTCCCCGCCGTCGCCGCTCCTGCGCCCGCCGCCTCCTGCGCTCGCCGCCTCCCGCCGCCGCCGGCCGACCATCGCCGCCGTCGGCCGCCCGGTCCCGCGCGCCGCCCGCTGCCGCCTCCTCCCACGCCGACCCGCGCCGCTCCTCCCCGCCGCCTCTGGCCGGCCGCCGCCGACCGCGCGCCCGCGCCCGCCGCTCCTCCCCACTGCCGCCGACCACCGCCGCCGCCGCCGGTCCTGCCTCCCACGCCGACCGCGCGCCCGCGTCGCACACCCGCCGCCGCCTCGCTCCCGCGCCGCCTCCCGCCGGCGCCGCCGCCGGTGCCGCCCACCTCCGGCCCACCGCCGCCGTGCCCCACCGCCGCCGGTACGAGCCACCGGACACCGCGCCCGCCCCCACAGCCCGCCCCCGCAGCCGCCCGCCGTCGCCGGCCGACGGACGCCGCCCCGGCCCCTCCCGGCCGCCGCCGCCCCCATTTCGGCCATCACCATCCGGACACCGTCGCCCGTCGCTCGTCGCCGCTCACCGTCGCCACCCGACAATTAAGTAATGCTATAAACTTGATTTCAAGTTTTGAATTCTAAGTTCTTGTGTTCAAAATTTATGAAACTTGTGGATATCTAGTTGAAATTGGTTTGAACAAATTTGTTGGTTTAGTTAATTGAATTGGATAGTAAAATATTGCTATTAACTCTAGATGTTTGTTTAGAAGTTGTATTCTAAAAGTATATATGCAATGAAAATATGTGTTGTATAGGTTGTTGTCGAATAAGGAACAGTGTCGCCATTTAGAGAAATTTTCAAGAACTTTGAATTTGCTTGATTAGATGTGTGAATTTTCAGGATTCTTAATGCATAACATATTTTGATGGTAACATGAACTACACGTGTACATTTTTCTTTTGGTACATATTATGATTTTGTTGATTGTGATGTTGTATGTATATGCTTATGCTTGTGAATACTTATGCTTGTATATATATATACTTTATTATATATATTTCTTTTTGTATACAATTTTTTATTTGACAACAACGTAGATAGTGTAACGAAACCTATGCGTCACCCGTTTCGGACTAACATGTCTCACATGTGTCATGCGTGTGAGATGTGTAGGTCCGGAATTGTCCCTTTTTGGACAGCCTCAGAGTGGGCGACAGAGCGTGGTTTTATGATGAGTCATGAGTCCGAATGGGATTTCAGTAACATAACCTTGTTGTTCTCCATTGCACCACTATCAGGCGTGCAATTGGAGAACAGCGGGGTTATGCTGCTGAAATTTCGTTCGGACTCATGGCTCGTCATAAATACCACGTTTTGTCGGTCACTCTTGGGTGGGTTTAGGACCTATCTTTTCCTATAGACCATGGTTGTCACGGCATCGCCTGCGCCGACTAGGCGTCCAGGCGGTCACCACTGGATGCCATGGTGAATCGCCTCGCCTGGGTGGAGTTAGGTGCCCGCCTGGAGCTTCTAGGCGTCGCCCATGGCGCCTAGGCGATCGCCAGGCGTGTCTGGGCGGGCGCCTAGGGTCCGTGGTAGTGTCTAAGGCGTGGCACAGGCCTTTCGGTTAACCCTGTTCCCTTGCGACGCGGGCTCTGCTTCCCCTTGCGTCGCCGGCCGCCCGACCGCCTCTGCTTCCCCTCCGTTGTCCGGAGGCGGAGGCGGGGGTGGCCAGGGTGTGTGTATGTTGCGAGCCCTTTTATAGCGGCCAGTGCGTGAATCTTCTGGGCCGTGCGTGAATCCTGTTATCCTGTATGCTATGCCAATTTTTGGTCACATAGGCCCGTGGTACTTATGCATGATGCATTTTTGATTGAATGAATGTTTTGCATATAGAATGGCTGAGGATGACTGACGGTGGATGTATAGTGGTTGGATGAAAAGTGGAGCTCACACGAGGGAGTGGGTAATCAACGCTGAGAAATTTGTTGATCGTGCATTCGCTTTGACAACAAACACTGGCGCGAGGTGCCCATGCATGAAGTGCAGAAATTCTCGTTGGCAAGACAAGAGGACGTTGTCATTGCATATTTGCAAATATGGTTTCGTGCCAGGTTATGAAGTTTGGTCTTTTCACGGCGAGACAGGCCGTGAAAAAACGGTATTAGTAGTGGAAGAAGAAGATGATAGCGTTGTTGACGATAGGATGGATGAGATGGTTGATGCTATACGACCGGAGTTTGAATCAAACCCCGAGGATCCTCCAACATCGGAGGTTCAAAAGTTTTTCGACATCATTCGAGCTTCAAAAGAGCCATTGCATGAGCACACCACCGTAAGCGTTCTCGCTTTCGTGACTGGTATTATGGCTATTAAGTCAAAGTTTGCATTTTCAAACAATTGTTATAAGGAGCTCTTGAATCTGATCATCGATATCCTTCCTAAGAACCATAAGGTGTCGAAAGACATGTACCAGTCAAAGAAAATGCTTTCTACTCTCGGTATGGAGTATGAGAAGATTGATGTGTGCCGAGATAATTGTATGCTGTTCTGGAAAGAACATAGTAACGAGGTGAAATGCTTAAAATGTGGTAAACCGAGATTCGTAAAGGTCGTAAATGAAGACGGAGAGAAGGTGACGACAGAGGTTGCTCATAAGCAACTTCGTTACATGCCTCTTACACCTCGGTTGAAACGGTGGCATAAAGAAGGTGTACGTGAGAATAATCAAGTAATGGTGCACCCATCTGATGGTGCGGCATGGAAGGCTCTAGATGATTTTGATGCAGACTTTGCTAGTGATGCAAGGAATGTTCGCATCGGGTTGGCAACTGATGGATTCACGCCTTTCAATGTAACGGCATCGTCGTACTCTTGTTGGCCTGTGTTTGCTATTCCATACAACCTTCCACCTTCGTTTTGTATGAAATATGAATTTATGTTCCTGTGTCTCATTATACCCGGTCCAGATCATCCTGGAACACGACTAAACGTGATGCTGAAGCCCTTAATTGAAGAGTTGAAACAATTGTGGAAAGGAGTTGAAGCATATGACTATGACCAGAAACAAAAATTCAATCTTCGAGTTGCGTATCTGTGGTCGGTCCACGATTTTCCGGCATACGGTATTTTTTCTGGTTGGAGTTGTCATGGAAGGTTGACATGCCCGATATGTGCGAAGGACACAGATTGTTTCTGTCTGAACTTCGGGGGAAAGATTTGTTACTTTGATTGCCATAGATGCTTTTTGCCCTTGAATCACCCATTTAGGTTACAGAGGAACAATTTCAAGAAGGTCAGCATTGTTGTAAAGGGACCACCAAGGTGTTTAAATGGTACAGAAATCGCTGATATGCTGAATGAGTTGGTCCTTAATGAAAATGAGGATGGATTTGTAGGATTCGGAACCGAACATAATTGGACCCACATATGTGGCTTATGGGAACGGCCGTATGTCAAATCACTAATTATGATGCACAACATTGACGTTATGCATCAGGAACGTAATGTTGGTGAAAGCATTATAAGTACATGTATGGATTTTACTGACAGGACAAAAGATAATGTAAAGGCGAGAAGAGATTTAGCTGAGATTTGTAATTGACCAACCCTTGAGTTGACGAATAGTGGTGGCAAGCCACGTGCCCCATTTTGTTTAAAACCTAAAGAAAAAAAAGTAATGAGGTGGTTGAAAAATTTGAAATTCCCAGATGGTTACGCCGCGGGATTTAGAAGAGCTGTGAACTTGAAGACAGGGAAATTAAATGGATTGAAAAGTCACGATTACCACATAATAATGGAAAGACTCCTTCCTGTAATGTTTCGCGGGTACCTGAATGATGATGTGTGGAAGGCGTTAGCCGAGCTGAGCCATTTTTATAGACAACTTTATGCGAAAGAAATTAAGAAAGATATGATGGAGATGCTAGAGAAAGAGATCCCAGTGCTTTTATGTAAACTGGAAAAAATATTCCCTCCAGGGTTCTTCAATCCAATGCAACATTTACTGGTTCATCTGCCATATGAAGCTAAGGTAGGTGGCCCTGTGCAATATAGGTGGATGTATCATATTGAAAGGTCCCTAAAGAAGCTTAGAGCGATGGTTGGTAATAAGTCCAGAGTTGAAGGTTGCATCGCAGAAGAATTTAAATTGAAAGAGATAGCATACTTCACTAGTGTATACTTCGCTGAGCATCACAATGTCAACACACCTTCTACACGGTACCATATGGATGAAGACCATCCTTGTAGTGATCTCCAAATATTTGGGTGGAAGGGCATAACTGTTGGTGTCTCCACGACATATTATGTAACTCAGGAAGAACGAACAAATGCCTTGCTCTACCTGTACTCAAATATGGAAGAGATGGAACAATATTTCGCGTAAGTGATTCTTTTTAGTTTTATATTTTACCTCCAAATTTTATACCCGTTTGTTTACCTATTCGTTACAATGGCAGTATGTTTGATTTGAAATACTTGACGTCTGGTCATCAACCAACGGAGAAGCAATTAAATAAATTGCGTCGAGAATGAGTAAATGGCGGGCCTAGTTTCCTCACTTGGTTCAGAGAACATGTAAATCCTTACCTTTTGTGACACGTATTATTTTAGTCTATTAGGTTAATTATCTGATAATCTCCTATGATTTGCAGTGTGTGCTCGCTGACAATGTACATATAGACTTGCGACAGCTCTCTTACGGGAGTATTAGTGCCAAAAGTTACGGTCGCTATTATGTTAATGGTTTCCGCTTCCGTTCAACTATTTTTGAAGCATATCGACCTCTAGCGGCAACAACTAATACTGAAGTTGTTACAAGGGTCGTTGATGGACAAGGACACGAAACTATGTATTATGGAATCATCAAAAATATAATCGAGTACAAATTTGCCGGGAATAAGGAGATTAAAGTAGTCTTCTTCGATTGTGATTGGTTCGACCCTAAACATGGTACTCGTGAAAACCAATTTGGGATGGTTGAAGTCAAACACGCGGAACGATTATCTGGTTGCGACAATTTTGTCCTTGCTCACCAAGTCGAGCAGGTGTATTATATGCCCTACCCATGTGAAAAACTAAGTGCTTGGTGGGTAGTCTACAAAGTGAATCCTCGGGAATGTCTACACACCCCTAGTGATGGCGCTTATCAATTGGAGGTTGAAGAGGTCGATGGGTTTACCAAGATGATGAATTGCCGACTTCGTTTAATGTAGAGTCAGAATCGTCGACAGATTCTTTTCTCGGCGATTCTAATGATGTGGCAGTTCCCGAGAAAAGGAAACACCAACATAAGAAGAAAAAAGTAACATGGCGTGCTTTGGGGAGAAAAGGACAAATTGATCCTGATTTTGATGATAATTGACAAGTAATTATTTTCATACATGCATATGCAATATACTTCATATTACATGTTTTTTCATATGTACAAACCTTCTTTACTAATAAATGTTTGTTTGTACTTATTTTGAATAGGATGTCGAAAAAGGTGAGGAGTGTCACGAGGAAGCTCTTCCGCTTGGGGAGTTCATCGGCGAGTACTCCGGCGAGTACACCGACGAGTCAGGAGGACACCCTATTCCAGGGTAGTTCCTCTTCATCAAACAGACGTCGTCAAGAGCAGCTCCTGAGATGCATAGATCCGACATTAATTGGTCGGCCTATTGCATTTCAACTAGATGATGAGGTAACTTTCAGATTGTTTTTTATGCCAGTTATAAACTATTACTAATTGTTTCAATACCGTTTTGTAGGAGGAAGAACACTTGGAGAGTGCGGGTCACGAGGATCATCCGGTGGGTGGGGGGCAGGAGGGGGATGTCCCAGAGTGTGCGGCACAGAGGGATGACCCAGAGGGTGTGGGGTAGGGGGATGACCCGGAGGGTGCGGGGCAGGGGATCTCCCGGAGGGTGCGGGTCAGGAGGAAGGTGCTGAGGCTGCCGACGGGTCCTCAGTATCTTTCAGGACGAGCCACCTAGTCGCCCCACCAGTAGTCTCTTCCGGTGGAGCCAAGATCGAGATTACACCTGTAGGTGACGGGTAAGTGTAATACTCTTCTGTTGTTTTGCTTTTTTTCTTCAAAAAATTTCTTTCACTAAACTGACTTTATTTATTATGTATTTCTAGATCTTGGATTGACTCTCGGTTTGACGGCACTTCGAGGGTCAGGCAAGTTAACCAGATATTGGGTAACTTGTGTCGTCTGCACTACCCAGGGGTGCTGACAATGTCGACCGGTGAGCGGGTTCTATGCCAGACATGGGACCAGTATCGGTTTGCTCCTAACGGGCGCCACGGAACTGCTCAGGGGGCGGTGTCTCATGACTTCTGGGTATGCAAGTGTTTTTTCAATCTTCTTTTAGGCTTTTCGAGTTACAACACTTTACTAATCATTACTTTTGTAGTTGCGCTTTTGCTTACCAGAAGTCGGCAATCACCATAACCATGCCCTTCAAGTCTTCAACAACAATGCACATAAGGTGGTGAAGGACGCCATTTCGTATGCCCGCATTCAAGCGAACAATGCTTACTACAAGGAGAAGCTAGGGCAATGAATGAGCAAGGCGACGGGCTCATCGTCAATCTATTTGACTGAAGAAGAATACCGTTCGGAAAACAATTCTAACTTTTTAAATCTTCGATTGTTGAGATTTGTTGTCATATAATACAAATAGCATCTCTGTTCAGGTGAGGATTCCGTGGTTTGCAAACCGAGAGGATGCATATTTCGAATTCTGCAAGATTTGGTGTTCAGCCGCATTTAAGAAGACTTTCGAGCAGAAAAGATAATGCCGCGGGATGGATCCGAAGCACAGATATGGTGCCGACGGACATATTCGCCACGCTAAACGCTTGGTAAGACCTCCTTCTGTCACTCTCTAGCTATAGATACATTGTAATGCGACTAACTCATTTCTAATGTACATGAAGCTAAATCTGGCAACGTGCCAAGTGACATAGAGGTGTATACCTCTGGTCACAAAGGAAGCGATCCTATACAGCCAGATGTCTTGTGTAGCCAGACAGCCACAGACCATTTGGTGAGATGTTATTAAGAGTTTACGTAATTTCATTTTTCTGCGTCTAGCTAATCGGACATGTTTTTTGCAGGCGCAGTATGGTGAACACATGGTTCGACTCCATGGAGAGGACTATGATTAGCGGAGAGAACCCGTCGACCAAATGGCCGTGTACTCCAGCGGAGGTGGCAAAAGCCATGGACGGTGAGACAATGTTTTTATTAATGTTTTGTGTATGGTATTGTGATGGTAACTAACTCATTCAATGTTGCAGGTACTCCATGTTCAATGGAGTTATTGACTCGAGAGCGGTGAGAGCTCAGAAGTCAGCTCAGTCGTCGTAGAGCTCCGTCGGAGTTGGCTCCAACCGTCGTCGCTCTTCAGAAACCCCGGAGGTGGATCGGGTGAGGGAGGAAATGAGGCAGGAAATGAGGCGGCGCGACGAGTACTATATCGCCTGCTTAGCACAACAGCAGGCGATGATCCAAGTAAGTTTAGTTTGGAGTGTTGTAGTTAAAAAGTATTCAGAAATAGGTTTAGAACTAACTGATCACATTACAACATGTGTAGCAACTAGCCCAGCAGCATGGTGGATTTGACATGTCCAATTTCCAACCACTACCTCCCCCGCCACCACCATTATATTCTACATCACCTGAGGTACCTCCTGACATATCGTTACTTCAGATACTTAAGTTAGTGTTTAGAAGAGTAGTTGAGTTAATTCGTTCTCTAATTTTGTCTATTTCTTCAGACTTTCCGTACGCCTGGCCAGGATGGAGCCTCTCGGGCAAATGTGGATGAAGCGGGAGGAAGCGGCGGCACCCACGACCCAAATGTGGGTGAAGCGGGAGGCAGCGGCGGCACCCACGACCCAAATGTGGGCGATCAGTGAGTATATGGACAAATATGACTTTGTATGTGGCTCTCGCTGTGTTTTGTGAATTTGTATGTGAATTTGGATGTTATATGTGAATTCAGATGTGTACTGTGACTTTGGATGTGAATTCAGTTATATTATGTGATTTTGGATGTGATGTGTGAAGTGTGGATGTGAATTTGGATGTGAGATGTGATTTTGGATGTTATATGTGAAGTTTGAATGTGATTTTGGATGTGAAATGTGAATTTGGATGTGTATTGTGAATGTGATTGAAATTGTGGTTGGATGTGAGTGTGAGTAGGGGAACCAGGAAAAAATAAAAAAATACCAGCTAACTTCCATCGGCTTTTACCATAGCCGACGGAAGTTAGCTTGTTTCGGCCACGTGGACAGAAAGACTAACTTCCGTCGGCTAGGGCCAAAGCCGACGGAAGTTAGCTGCCCCTAACTTCCGTCGGCCAGGCTGGCCGACAGAAGTTAGCGCCCCCTGCTGACGTGGCAGAGTTCGGGGCTAACTTCCGTCGGCCACGTCAAGCCGACGGAAGTTAGCTAACTTCCGTCGGCGGCCGACGGAAGTTAGCTAACTTCCGTCGCCTCGCTTCCGTCGGCCAAAGGCCGACGGAAGTTAGCGTTTTGCCGACGGAAGTTAGCTTCTTCCGTCGGGAAAGGGCTAACTTCCGTCGGCTTTGGCCGACGGAAGTTGCCTGGATTGTTGTAGTGTCTCCTCGGATCGAGGTCCCCAAGTTGTCGTTTGCCGACGCCCGACGCCTCCTCCACCTCGCTGCGGCCTGCGTCTGCGTGCCTTGCATTCTCCTTGCGGGCACGTTCGAGCTGGATCATGGGAGAAGAACTGAAGAAGGGAAGCGCCAATTTCGCTAAACCCACGAATTTAATCGATGGACGCGGAGGGTTTCACTTCTGGCACAAGGAGGAGGTGGTGGAGGTGGTGGTGATTCCCACTATCCACACCATTCGTACAGTTCCCGGTGTCTGATCCATGGCTCTACGCCTCTTCCTGTCGTAGGCAGGTCGGTACGTGTTTCCCCCCCGATTTGCTGGCGAATTTCATGGTTGCTGATTTACCATTTGCAAATGGGGCGTTTTGTTTCGCTTGCTGTTCATTTTTTCTTCGGCTGATAGATTTTGATTTCTACTTTCTGTTTTGACCTAATCCAGCAGCCTGTAGCCATGGATTTTGCATTTCACGCCCCATTTTCACCGCCATAGAATAAGCCAACAGTTCCATCCATCATCTAGGAGTATCGTCAGCCAATTGTTTCTGTAAGCTTTTTAGGTGTTGCAAATGTTGTTGTTATTTCATAATCTGATGCGCACTCAGCTCACTAATGTTGACGCATAAAGAGAGAAGTAAAGCAAGTCTTTGCACTCAGCACCGCCGCCCATGTCACGTCGTCCTCGCCGTGACCGCCTGAAGCGCTGCCCGCGCCTGCGCGCCCGTCGTGCCCTCGCTGTGGCCGCTTAAAGCGCTACCGTGGCTGAAGCCTGGCGCGCCCCACCGCAGCGCGCGTGCCGCCGTTGCCGCCTCCGCCAAAGCAAGCCGTCGATCCCTGCAAATGTGGAACCCTAACCGCCATCTCCCTCATGGGCCTATATGGACCGGCTGGCCACGACAGAAGAAACAACAAAAGGAAAAAGGAAAAAAATGTAAATTCACATTTTTTATCCCTAAACTTATGAAATTTTGCTAAGATTTCTAAAAAATATGAATTTTACACAGAGGCCCTTGAACTTCCGAAAAAGTGACATAGAAAATATGAGTTTTATGTATAGGAAATTCTAGAAATATAATGACATTTCCTTGCATTTTCCATTTTGGCTTTATTTTTATGCTTATTTAATGTTTACTATTTTACTATCTTTAGTTGCCTATATACATTTAATTATCAATATTTTTTATCGGTAAATATATATTTGCATAGAAAAAATACTAAAAAATTGTAGTGATTTATTCATGTTTTTATTTAGCAATGTGACACAACTTTACTAGAAGTAACATGTACATTATAGATGACTTGCATCACAAGCAAGTAGTTCATTGTGCAAAGTGTAGATGGCCGCAACCATCTCATCTAGGCATCAGATGTTCAGATTGTACTTGGAGCCATGAAGCTTCGCGTCATATGCCATGCAGACTAAGCATCTGCCCTATACGGCATAAAAATAATCAAGTAATTCACTTTCTCCGACGACATATCCCTCCCTAATATGAAGGATGGATCTATCACCATGACAAATTAGAGTGATATGAGATGCCTTGAAGGATCCGAATCCGAGTCTCTCTTGAGTATGCTTGAGAATTTAACTCCACATTGCATTGAATTTATATGTTTCTGAATCTTCACTAGAAAGAGATCAAATTAAGGAGAGATTAAAAAGATTCTCTCCGCTTTTCACTGAAACGTGACAAAATCTGCGTGTAACCATTGTCAATTAATATATATAAAGTATTCTAAATCAATTGATGTATTGTAGCTCAGCAAGGTTTAGGATGAAGTCCTAAAGAAGAGCATTGTTTATAGCCATAATAAAAGTGCAATAGCCTCTTTAAAATTAATGCAAAATCTGTCATAAGAAATGGGATGGGATGAAAGGAAAGTAATGGTTTACGAAGTGAAGCCTACTGATGAGAATGGTGATACAACCAAGAAGAATGCCAAGCCATACAATGGATTTATAAGGCACCAAAAGCACATCATGAAAAAAATTCTAGAAGTAACATCTTGAGATACATCTCACTATCGCAATGAGTAAGGACAACCAAATAATTGAGGCTGCATATCTCTTATGATAGGTGGCAATGTTTGTGTAATCTTGGTTAATTTTTTTCATGATGTCAATAGAAGCCTATCAATGCCCTTACAAGTGAAAAGTGGATACTGGGCCTACACGCAAACTCTATCTAGAATTAGAGTTTTCAATGTCATTTGAATGTAGCTAATTATTAAAGTATTGAATAATTGTAACTCTAGAAGAGCGAATCAAACGAAATGTTGGAAGTTCTTGAAGAGAAAATATATTTTATTAAAATGAAGAATTATTTCTAGTATGTTATATCATGTTTAAGACATTTATTATTCTGTTGCTACTTCCTTGTGCATGAATAGATTGTCTTAGACTAGAATTCTGTGTAGCGCTCAAATAAAAGAAATGAATCAATTGTGGCTTGTATATCCACAAATATAACATTGATAGAAAGAAATGTTTATAGATGAATGAGAGCTACAAATATTATGACCGTTGTTAGAAGCAATAAATGCATTCTATAGGTCCTCAAAGAGATATGATCATATTATTTGTAGGATACATTTTCATAATAATGAACCATTGTTATATATTGAACCCATTTAATATTTTTAAGGTTTACAAAAATTGAAGAAATTATACTGGAAGTACACATTCTTTGATATTTAGGCTATACTATAAATGCACTTGAAGTGTATGCTACTTTAGGAATTTATTTTTCCTATATTAGAATTATGTATTATGTCAATTTTGGTTTTTTGAATTATTATAAAAATAAATTAACAACTACACCGCTAGAAAATTAATCACTAGATCATTGTAAAATTGTTCCTAGACTGTATCTAGAGGATATTTTAGTCTTATTGAACCCATGTATAGACTATTATGATACTATTTGAAGCTCATAAATTTTTGTAATAGACACATGCATGTTTATTATCTATTTTATCATTATGTATTCATGATCATAAACATTCCATTTGAAAGGACAACGTTAAAATATAGAGTTTAATGATCAATGCATTGACATGATAGTTAAGTAGAGCACTAAGTATCATTTATCTACCTGAATGGACTAAACATAAGTAATGAATAATTGAAAGAATTGTTATACCATTATTACAGAGTTGTAATTTATCCATAATGTAGTGTTCTAAAAGTCGACGCCAGGGCCATGGAGGTGCCCATTAGACGTTGGGCGCCTACTTGCCACTTTGATTTGCCTCTAAGCGGTGAGCTAGGCAGCCCAAGCGCCTAGGCAGTCAACCATGACACTAAGTGGTTGTGATGCCTTGGCGGCGTGGTGCGATGGCACCAAGGTTCTTGGTGGCTAAAAAAGTGGCCCTGTGATGTGGGGAGGCGGTGGGTGGATAGATCTAGTGATGGAAGACGCGCGTGTGGTCAGATCCAACGATGGGAGGCACACATGTGGCTAGATCCAGCGGCGGGAGGCACAAGCGTAGCCTAATCCAACGACGGGAGTTGCATGCGACCAGATCTGGTCTAGATCTGACCATCATCACCAGTGGAAGCGCTAAGCCAGGCTTGAACACCATGTCAGAGGGGAACACACATGGAGGGGAACACCACGAAACACCGCATAGGGATGAGAAGAGGAGGGAAACACGAGGAGGAGAAGAAAAGAGGTAAAATCCTAGGAAAGGAAAAGGGAAGTAGGGAGCTAGTTGATTGGGATTAAATAATAAAAGAGGGACACACCTAAGACTAGAGAATAAGGGAGGGGAACCAAGGAGCTAGTCGTCGGGTCATCGCTTGACTAGCGCCTAGCGTCTATGTGAACATTGTCATCATGAATATGACATGCAGTTCTAAATGCAATGAGTCTCAAACATAATTCAAACTATTGACATGTAACATCTACTCAACGATGCAACAAGTGTTTAATTTTCCACCCGAAGTATGCACATATCTCATTACCATAGTAGATTGAAAAGGTTCTCTCTAAAAAGTTCACAAACTTTTGAATAGGGATATGCATGTAGCCTTATACTTTTATAATTTTCCATCATTTACAGGGAGAGAATGGACCTTTACATGAAAAATGTCAGGAAATTATGATAAAAATGGAAGGGAACATATTAAAAGATTGTAAGAATGTAATGACAACTGAATTGTTTGACAAACTAGAAAAATAGTAAGAGAAAAAGCATGACTTATTGTACAAAGTTTTCACTTAACTGTTAGGAGTTGATTTTGAAATCTATTCCCCGATCACGAGCTTAATTACTTTTAGAAATAAATTCTCAATGATAGTCAATTACCAGTTAAAAATTGAAATCAAACAAGAGGTTAAATAATCAACATGAAGTTGTAAATCGACTTGAAGTCAAATTATATTGAGTAATAAATTAATTGTTGTTGTTATTTGCCTTTAAGCTTAAATTGGACGTTTGTATGAAGATACATGAAGTACCATGTCTTGAACCAAGATAGAAAGAATAAAACTACTCTAGTAGTATATAATATATTTCACTAGAAGAAATGTTGCATGAATAATAAAGATCCTCGAATGGATTATAAATATGGTCTGGATACCATAATGAGATTGAGGAAACAAGCTTGTTCTTCGAATTTGAGATTGAAATAAAACACTAGGATAGAACCAAGTTATGCATTGGCTTGCAGCCATAGCATGCAATTGATGAATTTTAGTACATCAATTTACTTACACTCAAAGTGTTAGAGGGATTTGACTTTGAAAAGTCATTTCCATCCAATAACCCCATAGACAGAAGACACTATAAGTGGACCATAAATCAATAAAGATCTAAATAAGAGGGGGAATCTTGAGATCGAAATTCTCATACTTTGTTATAGGTACGCTAATGTACTCAGCCTACTGTACTAGGTTGGACATTACATTTGTTATAAACCTACTTGTATGTTAACACTCTGTACTATTATTCATAAAGATAATGTAACTTGTGTTGCATAAGTACAATTAGAATATGTGAAAAAGCAATTTGATGAAGCTCATAAATCCCAAATTCTCCTATGTTCATGAATTGTATAAGATGAATGAACAAAATGTGGTGCATACCAAGTCATGTGAAAATTATGTAAATTTGTTCACTAAGTCTCCCAAAACATCTAATTTTAAAAGATGTGTTTGTTAGACTTAAAAACTTGCATTTAAGGGAATAAACTTTGAATTTAATTTTAGTCAAGCAAATTAAGCAGTCAAATTCATCTTGAAGATCACACAAAACATTTGAGTGAATTGTACTCCGTTCTTTTTGAACGAGTTTTCCTAAAGTTTCATATTAAGGTTTTTAACGAGGCAATTCATGTAAACAACACACACATTATGTACTCTTTCTTCTAATTTTTCTCATTGATTTTTTGAAAAGTTTTGATAAAGCATATGCACATCGCGAGAAGTGTCCAAGAGGAAGTATAACATAGCCGAAGATCTAAAAGATTTCAATAACTTAATTCAATTATTAGGCGTATCAATTTTTAGAGGTTTTTGCCTATAAATAGAGAAAATCCTCTCTTCATTTATTGAATCTGAGCAACAAAAATAATCACAGATTGATATTCTTTATTTTGATTCAACAAGTACCAATAGCTTCTAGATACACGTTAGTCATTAATAAAATTAACATATTTGAGCTTCTCATTTGTGAAGGGGACGTACCAGTCCCAAAGCATCTTTTACAGAATAGTTACAAATGTTTCCCAAAAGAAAAAAAAGTAAGAGAAACCACAAAGACGTAGAAGATCACAACAACAGACATTCCATATTTTAACGTGCTACGCCGATATGCACAAATTATTTTGTGTAGGCAAAACAATGAATTAAATTCCTAGTGTAGGACGTCTTACCTAGTTCCTATATATCATCACTATCTCTTCTGGAAGTTGAGCTTCATGATTGCAAAACCAAACAAGAAAGCGAAGAAAAAGGTGAATGCCACGATCACCAGGGCCACCGCCCATAGCCAGCTGTGCTTGAAGTCGAAGTAGTTCTCCACGAAGACTTTCACCGGTGTGCCATCATCCATGGGCGTCATAACATCGCCAAACTGGGAGACAACCAGCCCGTATAGCGTCCACGCGACAGGGCATATCCAACAGTACCACCTCCACCAGATTGGAACTTTCTGAGAACATGTCAGGCAGAGATGGAATTGAGCTACGTACAGAAATACTGAAACAAAAGTGAAGGCGGGGGGCCATGAGGATGACGACACTTACAGGTCTGGGGATGATGAACCCGGAGAAGAGGTTCCAGATGCCATAGAAAGCCGAGGAGACAATGGAGGCGATGTGGTAGCTCGGTGTCAGGCCCACAGCCATCATGCCGTAGAATGTGAAGTATAGCAGCGTGAAGTACATGAAGAAGAGGTACCAGAAGAATTTAGCCACCGTCCATTGAAACCCAATCATGGAGTACACGATGATGCCGTATATGGCAGACTGAACCAGCGTGTACGGAAATTCAATGGCAACCTGAAAGGGAGAAGTTGATCACCGTCACAACACAGCAACCAGCTGCAGGTGTTTGGAATTGATATGAGAGACAAAGACACTCACCTGCCCAAATGCATACGGGAGAGCGGAATACATGCCAGCAGCTCTTTCACGGTAAAAGACCGTCCTCTCCACTGACACAACTGGCTGAACTGAAGTAGAGTTTAGCACGCCAATAAACATCACTGCAGAATACATTGAGCCCATGGCGTTGAACAAGTCTTGTGACTGCCCCCTGTATCAAGAAGCAAAAGGTAGATATGTAACATTTTGAAGATGGTTAAGTCACATGCTTGATATGTGTACATGGTAGGTACGTACATTTTACCACCAAGGTCCCAGAAGATTGTACCAAAGAGGAGAGCTATGACAGTAGTGAAAAATAATCTTATGGCGTTGTACGGAGGGTTCCTCCAGTATGACAGGTGTTGCTTCCACAGGCAAGCCAGGCATTGATTCAAGAAAGACTGCGAGTACCGTGTAGGGAAATAAAGTTCACTTGAACCTGGCGGCGGTGCGCTCAGTTCCAGTATCAATGCCTTGTTCCTCCTATAAACGTCAATAGCCAATGTTTAGATTACCGTTGTTACAGTTCACACCAATGTGCTGAAAGCAGCTATCACGAATAGTATAAGCTTAGAGGATGCTATTCAAAATGTTGTGAATGCCACTTCTTAGCTAAAACGTTATCATAACTTCCCGTGCTAAATCTACTCACTACTAATTTCACACTTGTTGTAGATGTCTGAATTGCATAAAATGCAATCGTGCGTCGCTTCATATGTTAATCTAATTGATTATAAGACCATCTTAAAAGCTAGCCATTATAAAAGTAAAAACACAAAAACAATTTCATTCTTGAATATAAATTCATAAAATATTATTTATTCTAAAACTTCAAATATTTGACCATCGAAATTTAAATATGCAACATTTAAGTTTGCAAGCAAATGAGTCGAGTATTTTAATCACTGGATTTAACATAAAAGTAATTTACTCACTGGTAGAGTTCAGATTTCCTGTATATGTCACAGAAATCAACACCTAGTGTCTGTTCTTGAGAAGTTGATGACACCTCCAACATCCACGTGGCTGGATTGTACCCATCTTTGATACTGCTGACTCGTTCGATCCCCTTGAAAACATGAACCAAGTATGAGATTAGAAACAGGCTTGAACAAACCAAACTGAGTAATATTAGAACTCCTGTAATATCTCTATAATACCTCAAAATACTTAATCAGCTCTGAAGAACGATGGCCCAATGGACCAACATATATTTCTTCTCCTCCCCTCTTCATAAGGAAAAGCTGCAGGCATTAATCAAATATTTAGGACCATATAGCATTGTTCAAATTAGAAGTTTGGAACCAGCCAAAATCAGTTAAGTCTCACCAAGTCAACCCAGTTATCCAGATTACAAAAATGATAAGAAGAATTCATCAAGTACAGAAAATATTCCAAGGTAAGCTCACCTCATCAAATGCTTCAAATATGTCAATACTAGGCTGATGGATCGTGCATACCACAGTTCTACCAGTATCGACAGTATTCCTCACCGTCCTCATCACAATTGCAGCTGCTCGGGCATCAAGCCCTGAGGTTGGCTCATCCATGAAAATGATTGAAGGATTCGCAACAAGCTCTACGGCTATGGTCAGCCTCTTCCTCTGCTCAGTTGAGAGACCGTTAACTCCAGGAAGACCAACTAAAGCATCTCTCAAAGGCTGGAGCTCCACAAGCTCCATCACCTCCTCAATGAACATCTGCATAGACAAAGCCACAACGGTAAGCAACTTTATTCGTTCAATATTAGATGAGGGGGAATTACAACTATTTTGTTTGACTGACCTTTCTTGTGTTTGAATCTACATCCTTGGGAAGCCGGAGCCAAGCTGAGAAAAGCAGTGATTCATAGACTGTCACTTGCGGTGAGTGGATGTCATTCTGTTCACAGTATCCTGATACACGTGCAAAGGTCTCTTGTTTCTTCGGATATCCTGATATGCTGATGTTTCCTTCAATGTACCCACCTGTCTTTCTCCCTGCCAACACATCCATCAGAGTAGTCTTTCCAGCACCACTAACACCCATAAGTGCAGTCAAAACTCCTGGCCTGAAAGACCCACTGACACCTTTGAGGAGCTCCAACCGGTCATCAACTACTCCACGCGCTTTCATTTCCTGAATTTTAGTATAATACAAAAGGTCATGACAAACTTGTAATCATCCACTTGCTATGCTAGTTATAAGAGAAGAAGTTAAATATCTTACTTGTGGCATGTCGACAGAGTATCTGATGTTGTCGAAAGTGAGTGAAAGTGGGGCAAAAGGGAGAACCATACCCCTTTGGGTAGGTTGAGAATTATCAACAATTTCTGAACCAGTTTCGGTGTCACCAACTATTGCTAGTCGAGTACTTCTTGATGCCACGGTACCAACGTCCAGAACATTACCATTGATATTTGCATGCTTCTCCTTCAGCTCCTCTTCAGATACTGATGGATGGGACTTACCGTAGGCTGTAATAAATCAGGAGAAGAAACCATTCTAAGGTAAGAACGATGAGTAAACATGATAATTTTGAGGTGCTTCTTGGTGTCTTTTTTTTTGTTGTCTTAGTGTATAGTGTATAGTCTATACTCCCTACCAGATTTTGGGTTGATGTTTGCATTATCTCTTTTCTATTTGCTTGAAATGAGCCAGAGCTCCTGCCATACTTTACTTTCAAAAAGAGAAAGAAAGATGGCAAATCACAAGGAACTCACGTTTGAGGTATGTTAGTGCAAGAGTAAAGAGACAGTTGAAGAGCACGATGAATCCGAGCAATGCACCGAAGCCGATCCAATACCACCTGGCTTCCGGGAAGACTCCACGGGACTTGAGCGCTTGCACGCCTAGGGTCTCATTGGAGACAGTACTATCCAGGATTTTGTCCCAGCTGTGCCCCAAAAACTCATTCACTGAGATGGCGTTCTGTGCATACATCATTGGGGAGATCCAGTAGCCCCAAATCCACCACTTCTTCACTTTCTCTGCATGTCCACACATGAATAAGAACCTGACTTTATAGGGGGCAAAAGGTAACATGGAGAAGAACTACATAGTACACAGTATAGAATGAGACAAGAGTGAAGTTTTACCTCTTACTAGGATAAAACCACCCAGGACCATAAAGATTAGCAACATGAACGATCCAAAGACATTTGCAACGATCATGTTCCTTGCTGCCCCACCAAGGAATCGGAAGAGGGACGCTGCCATCTGGTTGAGTGCTAACATAAGCAGATACAGCTTGAAGAACCTAATATCACGCAACACTTCAGGAGTAAAGAATAGCTAGTGAAACAAATTTGATGAACTATTTTCGCCAATGTTTTCTCAGAAAGTCTCACCTGCCTACATTGGGATCAAACCCGATCACGTAATATGACATGAAAACAAACCCACCGACCTCAATACATGAATTTGGGATCTTGAGAATCCATGAGGGTATGGTGTAGGTCCATGCTGGAAAGAATAAGAGGTCTCTCTGCTTGAAGAAAACTGGCAGCTTAATAATGGTGAGCGCTAACTCAGATAAGCCATTGAACATTAGCATCATCACGGAGAAGAATAGCGCGCCCATGAAGATGCGCGCATCTGTCACTGAATCGCGGTGCATCTTTGTACGGAAGAAGAGGGTCATTGCAATTAACGACACCATCATCAGCTGCCATACCAAATCAGGAAGGAGTCAGTCATGACGTTGTTGGTTTTCCACATACACCAATTAATCCATTTGTTTGAATGAATCACTAATAACCTGGACGGTTTTGAAGATATAGACAAAGGAATTCCTCTTCATAAGCAAGAACTCCCGGTCGATGTTTGCCTTAAGCAGCTCCATGGCACTCACACCATACCTCGAGGTGGTTAGTGCAGCCGGATGGCTTTTGCTCTTGTCGAATGGAGTGGCAAGCTCGTTTGCTATAGCTCTCCCGGCGTGAAACGAATGGAATGTGCTTGCAAATTCCTTTACTGGCACGTACTGGTAAGGCTTGTCATGATGCATCCAGTACTGCTTCTGATCTTTCTTGGAAGTCACCTGCTCAGCATTGCCGTGTGCATAAATTAGCAAGAATTGTGTGCAGTATATTTTGAAAGGTAGACATATAGTGGAATCACTCACTTCCTGTAAAAAATCAGCAACACCCTTCCTCTCAGGGCACTTGAACCCCATCAACTCAAAGAATTCAAGCACGGACTCTCGAGGGCCCTGGTACACGATCTGTCCATCAGAGAGGAGTATGATGTCATCAAACAGGTCGTACGTCTCAGGGGCTGGCTGCAACAGGGAGATGACTGCTGTGCCGCCAAGGATGTGGATGGACTGCCTGAGCGACTTCACGATCTGAAACGTTGTTGAGCTGTCGAGCCCAGTGGATATTTCATCCATGAAAAGCGCATTAGCTGGCCCAACAAGCATCTCACCTGCAAGAAACAACCAATCACAACGTTGTCCAGCAAATCTCATGCTCTTAAAGTGAAATTGTATATTTTTACCTGTTGTGACGCGCTTCCGTTGTCCACCTGAGATACCCCTCAGCATCTCATCTCCTACCATCGTGTCTGCACATATGTCCAGTCCTAATATCTGCAATATGTAACATACAAAGTAATAAACAAAAAGGTTTTTCCTAATCCAATCTGAAATCACTAGCCATTGTAGCTCAGAGATGCATGTACCTTCAGTATATAGTCAGTAATCACATTGGCCTCTTGTCCCCCCATTGCTGAAGCCTGATATATATAGGCAGAACTTTTATACCAAGTCTTCTTTTAAAATTAATTACCTTATCGTGAAAATCATAACTAAAGACACCAGAATTGTTCTGGTTCATAAGATATGCAAAATATACCTTCATAAATGCATCGATATCAGCGTCAGGCTTGATATTTGCTGCCTTCTCTCGCCTTGATAGCTCGGTCAGCATATCTAGCAACATAACAAGACAATTAAGCATATTGATCAAGCCATGACGATCCAGAAAAAGCAAAAAATTATGTAGAAACGAATGCATGCACTATGTGTGTTGTGACTTGCACAGAATCATACCGAAGCGACTCCCAACACCCTGGCAGCGTGCCGAGAAGGAGAGCGTCTCTCGAACAGTCATTTCCCCTAAATGAAGGTCATGTTGGCTGATGTACGCAGCTGTCCTCTCTGGAACAAACTCATCCATCTGGTGTCCATTGTAAGTCACTTGTCCAGAGAACTGCACATTATGCAATGCGGGATGTCAGTAATCAGTAATCTACCATTCCACAGCAAGGTTCCCTGTTTTTTGCCTGACCATTTACTAGGATTAAAAATGAAGTACACATCTATGGGAATACGGACTGCACACTGCAGGTTTGCAAAGACATCATTAAACTGTCGTTATTGCAAAAAGGGTAACAAAGTTTGTTGCAAACCTTGAGGTCTTTGTCGAGCCTTCCGGCCAAAGCAAGTAGCAAGGTGGTCTTGCCAGATCCGGGCGGCCCTAAAAGCAGAGTCATCCTGCACAAACGAAGGAACGTGTTGTAGGAGAAGCACAGAAGTCGATCGAGGGTTAACAATTAATATAGGCTCTAATTAAAAAATATTTATTGAAGCAGTGTGTTTCAATGAAAAAAATTGCTATTTTGATACTCTAAAGATGTGCACTTTATTTATAAGGCTGACATGTAGAAGTCCGAATGTCAAAAATGCGAAGCCACTTCTTTAGAGTGTCAAAATAGCAAATCTCTCGTTTCAATGCTCTAAAATTGTCCGAATAAGTCATGAGAGTAGTAACTAGTTACGAGTGCGCATTACTCAGTATAAAGCAGAAGGCGATTCTTAAAATGTGATGCTTGTTTTCACCTGCGGGGCTTGATGATGCCACTGACATCGTGGAGGATGGGCATGATCTGCTTCCGGTTGGGTAGAATGCCCAGCGCGTTCGCTGCCTCCTCGAGCTTGTTGGTAATGGAGTTGAGGACGGTGGGGAGGCCGCTATTGCCGACGCGGACCTCCGCCTCTGCATTGAGGTGGTCGAACCGCACCTCGATCGTCGGGGTGTCGATTCCAACCCTGCACAACCAAGCAAGCGCAAACCATCAAACACCCGGCAGACAACGCAACCGCAACCGCAACCGCAACCGCAACCGCAACCGGCACGACGACATTTTTACGAAGCCGGATACTTCCGCCAGTACAGTACGGGCTACGGACCTGTCGATGCGCTCCTTGAGCTTTAGCAGGAAGCGCTCGTTGTCGTCCTCAGCGACGCGCACGAGCCGCTCGAGCAGAGCCCTCCGCTCCTGCTGGCCGAGGTTGAGCACGTCCACCACCCTCTTCCCGGCCTCCCCGCCGTCGTCGAGCGGCAGTATGGCGCGGCGCATCCGGTCGTACGTGGGCAGCTTCTCGAGCGCCGCCCACTTCAGCGCCTCCTCGTCGTCCTCCTCCGCCCTCGACGACGACCTCGACCGCGAGAACACGTCCTCCCCTCTCCACCACATCGACACCGACGACGACCTCCCTCCCGCCGCCCGCATGCTACCCGCCCGCATGCTAGCCACCGACTGCATCTCCCCCGTCGCGTCCATCTCCCCTCCCCCTCCCCTCCCTTCCCCTCCGACCCACCCCACAAGGCTACAGCTCCAAGCCTCCAACCAATCGGCGGAACCCGAACAATCCCTCACCACGCCTCCGATCTCTCGAGAGGATTTTGGGCGTGGTAGCTCTGCTGGCTTGAGATGACGCCGAGGAGGAGGAAGGTGGCGGGGGCTTATGTACTAAGGGGGGCGGGAACGGAAGCCGCCGGACCCGTTGTTACGGAACGGAGACGAGGGGGTCACAAGCTGTGGGCTTATACTGGGCCGCGGAGAGAGAGAAACTAGGCGGGTTCTGCCGCTTGTGTATGACTTTGGAGTTTGGACGGCTCGGCCTCGGGGGAGGGCTTCTTTGGAAAAGGGTTTTTAGATGTATGTCATTATAATTACCGTGCTTTGGAACTTTGTCACTATAATTCATTTATTTGAATATATGTCATTTTGAAATTGCAGCTCTCACAAAATCTAATGGCATATTTCAGATTTCTTTAAAATTGTAATGGCATATTTCGGAATTCTCTAAATTTAGAAATGGTATAATTTGGAGTTCTCTAAATTTGTAGTGGCATTAATCTAAATATGTGAATTGTAATGACATTTCTTTAAAGTCGTAAAATTGTAATGACATGATCTAAATTTCCCTTTGGAAAACGAGACTCTCGCCAGTCGCCTCTCTGTTAAGCAGGGCTGCTGGCTGACAGGTGGGGTCCTGGAGATTCCGAGTGCAAAGTTGTTCTAGATGGTCGTAGGGCATTTTAGAGCGGATTTGACGCCCCTTTTCGTCGTACTAATTTAGTTAAATAGATAATATTCTACGCCCTATATAATATTTCATTTATATTATTTAAAAAAAGTTAGTTGTGGTGTCTTTATTTACATGGTGTTATAGGTGACACTAGATTCGTTGATGGTCAAATGTTCCATCTAGTAATAGGTTATAATATTATAAAATGAAGAAAGTATTTTATAATGTGTTTTTATGCTACCTTTTCTTTTTAAATAAGCATAAAATATTGCTATAATAAATCTGTCGATACCATTTTCATATATCAAATCTTATTGTTTTTATTTTTTGATGATTTAAAATTTTAAAGTTTTATTATATATATTATATTATTATATAAGGTTAGTATTATATGATTTTTAAAAATGAGTGTAGTACATTATTAGTAGTATTATTTAGATTCATTGTAATATGTCGTGTCAATTTCAGTTTTAGGTTATAATATTATGGAATGGTATGTTGTATCAACTTTAATTTTAGGTTGTAATATTACCGAACAGACGAAGGAGTTTGTTTCTTCAAATGTGTCGAAATATTTTGGAATGTGCTTAATGCTAAATGCTTATAACTGGTGTTCTCTGTTGGTATATTTGGTTTGCAACAAATCTTAACCATGCCAGATTTGGGTAAGATATGCAGGGTATTTTATTTGGTTTGAAACTTTATTAAATTTCGGTAAAGTTCACGAGAGCACGAGGTTCCAGATCGAGTTGCCATCTCTAAGTTTGTTTCTTCAAATGCGTTGACCTATTTTCGAATGTGCTTAATGCTAAATGCTTATAATTGGTGTTCTTGTTGGTATATTTGGGGCATGTTTTGTAAAACTATAGATCTTGAAATTCACACTGAAACAAAAGTGAAACAAAGTTAACTAGATTTGGATCCACCACTCTAGTTGATATGTTATCTTTCTAAACATTGGTAATCAGGGGCGGGCCCACTTGTATTCAAGGGTATGCAGCTGAATACCCATTATTTTTGCAACAAAAATTTATATATATAATATATACTATGTATATAGATCAAAAAATAAAATTGTTATCAAACAAGATGTGGTGGTGGCACAGTTGGCTAGTACATAGTTACTTAGCAATTGAGTTATCACAAGGTCTAAAGTTCAAGTCTCTCTCACCCTATGTATTTTATTTGCAATGGAACACAAAGAAATAAGTAATTATATTTTCTTACTCTTACCACTAATTTAATAATTTTATTTTAAAAATAAGGTCATGGTAGAGCAGAGAAAGCATTGTCTAATGTATTTGATTTCTATCATACCTTTAATTTAATAATTTTATTTTAAAAGTAAGATCATCATAGTGCATAGTGCGGAGGGAGTATTGTATAATATATTTAATTTCTCCTTAACTTGGTTTCACAATAGACCAATTTTTAAATTTTTTATTTAATATATTTTGCACCATTTATTATAGTATCACGTAAGTTAAAAACTATACATAATAATAGAATTAATATTTATATTTTAAAAGTAAGGTCGTTGTACGGGAGAGAAAGTATTGTCTAATATATTTGATTTCTCCTTAACTTTTGGTATCACAAGCGATCGATTTTTTGAATCTTCTTATTTAAATGTTACATCATTTATATCATTTATTATAGTATCATGTAAGTTAAAACTATATATAATAATATAATTAATGTTATCTTTTGTTGTACATGTGGTCATGTTGTTGTTTTTATATTTTGTTACGCACAAAAAAAATATTTGAAATTTTGAATATCCATGATCCAAATCCTGGACCCGCCTCTGTTGGTAATGTCAAAAGTTGGTGGGGATGAAAGTGACAACAAAACAAATACGCCCAATAATTACGAGTCCGTCTGATCTATTGTTTGAAGTCTGAGTTTCTACGAAATTCGTCGTAGGTCAGACTTTAATTTGGAGTACCGGATTTCCTATGTCATTCCATATGATTGAAATCAAGGATTAATAAGGTCTATCAATTCGATTCCGTTGAAACATTTTCAAAATCTGCAACAGGGAGCTATTCTCAAACCAGGAACTCCCCCAGAGAAAATATCTTTTTGAATGTTTCAACGTGTATTCAAATAGCAGCTGAGATGCTATTTTTCGGGACGGTTCCTGACAGCGGCAACTGCAGTTACTCCTTGAATTTAAAACTCCTCTAAACTATCTGAATTATAACGTTTAAAACTGAATAACTGTAGAATTTAAAAATAAAGTGCAAAACAGTTTCCAAAAGTTAGAGAATTCTTTCTTCTTTGGATTCTTATTGTTACCTGCTTTTTAAACAAAAAATGTGGATAACCCGTATAATTTTTTTAATTAATCCCACATGTTTTGTAAATTGGGTCACTGTTTACCTTTAATCTGACCATGCTGGTTCGAGATTGTACGACCATTTAAAAAATTTGCAAAAGTAACATATGATCGTGCCAACTGGATGTCACGTCAGTTCCAGTTGACACTTCAAGTACCGACTGTTGCCCCCCTATCAAATTCTGCAATGTTAGTTTCAGTCGTTACTTCAAGTGTAGACGTAAGTTATTTTTGCAAAATTTTCAAACGGCTATATAGATTTGAATTTTATTTTAAAAAATATTATTTTTAAAAAAAACCTGGTTCGATTGACGTGGACTCCGCTTTGGGTCGTTAACACGTCACACGCAGTCGGCAGGGGATGACGTGGCAACAGAGATCCGGGATGCCACGGAGGAAGCTTCTGGTGGACGGCGGGTGCTTCAGCGAGCCGCGGCGGCCGCCTGCCTCTGGCGCGGACGGCGGCGCCCGACTCGGCAGCGGGTGGGCCGCGCGGGACCTAGAGGAAGCTTCGGGTGGGCGGGACGGGGCGGCCATTGGCGCGGAGGCCGCCTGCCTCCGGCGCGGACGGCGGCGCCTGCTGCAGGGGCACCGCGCCCACCGGACGCCTGCTTTCCCCATCTCCTCCGACGCCGATCCACTGCTCACACGCCGTCCCCCGCCGACGCCCTCCTCCGCTGGCGATTACGAGCCGTTAGTTAGCTAGGGAGGTCAGTGACGACGCGATGCCGTTATTTATATACCGAGATAATGATTTGACGAGATGAGAGTGGAGAGGACTAGAGGAGCATACATGAGGAAAGTAATCAAATCGCCTTAAAAACCAATCTTTTTTCAGATTAAAAAACCCAACTTGGGCGTGGCGTACTGTGTTTGGGATTTGTTTTCTCCTGCAAGGTGCGGCAGTGTTCAAGATGCAGATCGCCTTCGCCGGCAAGCAAGGTAAAGTTTTGAACTGAAAATCTTCAGATGTGGGGGCACAGGGGCTGCTCCCCCCATAAAGCGAATTCCATAAGCTCCTGAGCAAATTCAACTGCACGCACGCCATGGGTGCAGCTCATGGAATTCGCTTGATGGGGGAGCAGACCCTGTGCATTCTGCACGGATCAACTGCTTGCCTCGCCATGGGTGACACAGCAGCATGTGCACGGTGACGGTGGCTAGTAACTCGGCATGAGGGGAGAACTGAGCTGAGAGAAGCCTCCCCACTGCCCTGCTCTGCTCTGCTCTGCTCGCCGTGATTGTCAAATGTTGCTTGCGAGCGAGCACATGAATCAACGGTTCGCAGTTCACTTCGCGACAGTTGCATTATCCATCAGAAATGGAGTCCATCAAGTAGTAAAATACCGTTGCTGTGTTAGGATAAGCAGCAAATGTGCTACTATCTTTTACGTACTTCCTGGTCATCTGTCTGCACGAACAATGGTTAAAAATCACAGTTTCATAAGCCATTCAGGCTTGCACGATTCCAAATTGCCAGCAAGCTCGAGTCGGGCTGTCAGAGAAACTGCGTGCTCCGTCGGCCGCATCAATCAATCACCAGTTCACCACTCGTTTATACCTCTATACAAACACATAACGGGATGGTGAGATTCAGAGGCGGACGCAGGATTTGGACTATGGGTATTCAAAATTCCAAATAGCAATTTTTTTGTGCGTAACAAAAGATAAAAGCAACAATATAACCACATGTACAACGAAATATAACATTAATTATATTATTATATATAGTTTTAACTTACATGATATTATAATAAATGATGTAACATTATATTAAATAAAAAGGTTCAAAAAATCAGTTGCTTGTGATACCAAAAATTAAGGAGAAATCAAATATATTACACAATACTTTCTCCACCGTACAACGACCTTACTTTTAAAATAAAAATATTAATTGTATTATTATATATAGTTTTCAACTTATATGATACTATAATAAATGGTGCAAAAATATATTAAATAAAAAGGTTTAAAAATTGTTCTCCTGTGAAACCAAGTTAAGGAGAAATTAAATACGTTATAAAATACTCCCTCCGCACTACGATGACCTTCTTTTAAAATAAAATTATTAAATTAAAGGTAAGATAGAAATCAAATATGTTAGACAATGCTTTCTTTGCTCTACCATGACCTTATTTTTAAAATAAAATTATTAAATTAGTGGTAAGAGTAAGAAAATATAATTACTTATTTTTTTTGTTTCATTGCAAATAAAAAACATGGTGTGAGAGAGACTTGAACTCTAGACCTCATGATAACTCAATTGCTAAGTAACTATGTGCTAACCAATTATGCCACCTCCACATCTTGTTTGATAATGATTTTATTTTTTCATGTATATACATAGTATATTATATATATATAATTTTTTGTTGCAAAAATAATGGGTATTCAATTGCATACCCTTGAATACAAGTGGGCCCGCCCTTGTGGGATTTGCAGCAAGATAGATCAGGTAAAACTGCAGGAGCAGGAATAGAAGAGCTACACCACTTGTTCATCATGGAGACTGGAGAGAGAGAGGAGTCCATTCGATTGAGCTACCATTCCAGCAACGGGGACAGTTGGCTGTGCCGTGCTTGCACGCAGCTTGTGGGTTTTTTTATGGTTCAATTGTGACGGAGAGAATCTCTCCAGCGAATTGAATTTGGCCGATATGAATGTGTGCTCTTTGATCCCACTCGCTTTAGAATGGATTTTCTAATGTAAGATATGGTCTGCTCTAAATATCCGAAATGGAATGGATCTAATATGAACTATCAAAATTTAGGGTATGTTTGGTACATATTATTCTACTTCACCAAAATCTGTTCTACTTCATAAAATCCGCCTAATATGAGATGTGAAGTGGAGTACCCGGTACCCACACATATTTGACTTGCATAATGGATCTAGATTTATGAATAGTGGAATTTGGTTAGAATATGTTATTTTGCCCGTAAATCTATGTATGTTTTATTTGTTGACATATATTAATGTAATTATACCGTAATAATAATATTTTGTAATTTTGAATATAAATAATTTATGTTACTCGAGTAGTTCATAATTTTTTTATATATTACCATTACATACTAATTCCAAGTAACAAAAATGGTTATCGCTAACTCATCATGGAATAAATCCATAGTTGGAGCATTTGCCGTGAAGTTCACCCATCGGATGGAGCTGCATATCTACAATACCTTTTTGGTACCGTAGGGATAATTAGGATCACGATTAACCCAAGCAAAGTCCACATATTCACCCTTATGCCCACGAAGAAAATTGTGAAGGACCATAGATGCAATAATAATCATTCTTCCATGTGCATTGAGTATACTAACATCTTACAGAGAATTTTCCACTTTTAACTCTAAATGATCGCTCGATGATATTGCAGATAGATGAGTGAATACGGTTGAATTTTTTCTTAGGAGTCTGGGGCTCCATACCTCTATGCTATTCCGAAATATGATATCTCTCACTCTTAAAAGGAGTTAGATATCCTGGTCAATTAGCATATCTCGCATTTACAACATAGTATTTGCCTACAAAAAGGAAACAATATAATATATTGATATTTCTAGTTTTAAAGCTAATTGTAATTAGTATGATCATGTAGTTCTAAATAGCATACCTTGTGGAGGGTGTGGAAAGAATTTGTCATCGACTCTTAATGCATTGTACAATATATTCGTATCATGCATAGATCCCGGTTATCCTATTGATACATATGTGAACCGTATGTCAAAGTCACAAAATGTAGAATATTGAGTGGGTATACACGATTTTCCAATATATCTCACTTGCTCATCTAGGGATAGAGCCACTCGAGGAACATTTCTGAGCTCATGCGAAGTTGTGTATAGCATTCTCTTGAAGTTCTCAACGTCTCTAGGACCCAACTCATGTCACTTAGGGTTGATGTCCTAGATAAATTTTTATCAAGATATAAGTGGGCATATGGTGGCAAAATCTTTACTGCACTTAGCACAATATTCCAAAACTCCTCACTCCCATCATCAGAATCATCACTATCGGTTTCATACATGTGCAAAGTAAAATAACATAAATAAAATGATTCAAATATCATACATAAAATCCATCAAATAGTTTAAATGACTTACAAAGTTTAAATAACAAGCAACAATGCAAATTAAAATACTATACACGACTAACAACCAGAACTAGTTACCTAATTCTCATACTAGTCGCTGTATCTCTTCCTATGCAATTTAACCTGATCTCTTTCATAGGTGGCATTGTAATATTCATCGGATCCATAATCTACCCCACACTCCAATGCAAAAATGCATGCCTTATTATTCAACCAGACTGTACTCATTGTTTTGTGTAAAAATTACAAATATCTATCTCTGAATCAGCACAACCATGAACATACTGCAAACATACTGAATGGACATATTCATCTCACCCGGTTAGTATATTTCTAGAAGTCTAATCCATTTCATAGCTTCAAGCTTGTAGTTAATTAATTTGCCTAATGCAGTCTCATATAACTAAATGCTCTACCTATGATCGTATTGTAAGTTTTGTGCATCCAATTTTTGTGAAATTTGTTGGGAGGTTCTTTTCATAACCCCTAAAGGAGGTTTGTTTCAAAATGACTAGTTGTATCTGTTTGTACTAGTTACGAAGTATGATGTCAATAACATGGGGGGCTGTTTATCTGTTTTACCTATTTATCCTTCTTCTTCGACGTGCGAGGACGTGTAGTGGAGATCCTCCCTACTGCCACTCCTAGCATGCCGCCGGCAGCCGTAGCACCGCCTCCGCTAGTTCCCCCTGTCGCCGCTGTAGGCACACCGCTGATTTCCACTGTCGCACTGCCACCTCCATCGGTTCCCCCTGCCGTCGTGCTGCCATGGCCTTCCTCTGCCGCACCTATTCCACTCGTTGGCATCCCTTGCATCACCGCCTTCCCATGGAAAGAGAAAGAGACCGGAAAAGAAAAGAAACGTGAAGCAGTACATTTCATTAATATGGTATGGTTGGTAAATAGTTGGGAACTCTACAACTTCCCTTAGGCTTTGTTTGGGAGGCCCAATTCCGGTGGGGATTTTGGCCCAAATCCGGGGAAAATTTTGGCCCAGGTTTTTTATTCCCGTCAGCCCGCAATGGCCATTTGGATGATGAGTGGGCCAAAATTTCCACGGGCCACATTAACCCTAACCCAGTCTATCCCCGGGGAGAGAAAAAAACACATCCAGATTCGTGGCTGGCTTTCCCCGGTTTGCGGCGGCTGGGACCTCGCGCGGCCAGTGGCCGCCTCCCGCTGCTGGTGTCGGCCGCATCCCTCTCGCATGGCCAGGAGCCGCTCGCGCAGCCAGGAGCCCATCGCGCAGCCAGGGCGTGGCCGGGAGGCCCTCGCGCACGCGCGGCCGGGGCGCGGCCGGGAGGCCCCTCGCGCTCGCGCTCGCGCTCGCGCGGCCGGGGCGCGACCGGGATCCCCTCGCGCACGCGCGGACGAGGCACGACTGGGAGTCCCTCGCTCGGCCACTAGCGTAGACGCGTCCTCCTCTGCGCTACAGGACGCCGACAAAGCAAGGTGAGCGCCCCCAGATCTTGTTTAGGTGTTCTTATGTTGATGTGTAATGAGTTCTACATATGAGTTGTTCTTATGTGTTCTTGTACAAAATTGGACTGGTAAAGAACAATGCTTAGGTGTTCTTATGTTAGATGAGTAATGAGTTCTACAAATATATGAGTTCTACAGTTAAACAAGCTTTCTAGATATATGAGTTTGCACTAAATAGTTCCAATTATAACAGAGAAAGTCTTCTAGCTTAGCTCTATGCTTTATTATGTCATATATAGCAATATATATATATGACATGGTTGCTTGCTGAACATACAATGGTTGTTTGCTGCTTACTCATAAATATATATGACATGATGGGTTTACATGATTCTCATTAATTCTTTTCAGGTTTGAATGTCCAAGATGTTTAAGCTTCAAGCCACACTATCTGGTTGTAGCGGAAATGTTGGCTCTAGTTTGACTTAGTAGCTATTAGTATATGAAACTTGTAGTGCATAACTTCTATTTCTGGATTAATCTTGTGCTCCTAATGCAAAATTTATATTTCTGGTTAAATCATGTTCTCCAAAATAGACTGGACCTTGTGTAAACTTTGTTCTACATGCAATGCGTCATGTGAGTGATCTTTGTATTTGCTCTGTGAGTGATCTTTGTATTTGCTCTAGTTGAGAGAGTGAGTGGATTAATCTGATTCATGATTTATGAAGCATCTTTCATGTTCAGAGAGAGAGATAGTGCATATGTATGTGCTGTCATTTTTGTGCTAAAGAGAATCTCATGGAAGGAAGGATAAGTAGATACTATATTTGTGAATTTCAACGTACTGCTAGCTAAGGTAAAAAGTTACATTTTTTTTGAAGCTTTGCTATCTTATTGATGAATTGAATAGCTTTGTCATTTTCATCATTGTTGTGCAACTCAGACATGTTGGTGTGTGAGATGATTGATGAATTGAGTTGCCATGTAGTTTCATAAAATTAGAGCTTTTGTACATTATGGATTGATTGGGGGATTTTTATCCTCTTTGGTTCCCAAATAGTGGTTGGGAATATTTCCCGATGGGGAATTTCTTCCCATGGAGTTGGAGGGGGGGAAATATGTCACTTGAAATCCCCATGAGGATATTATTCCACGGAGTTTTACTCCCCCTCCTCCCAAACATGCCCTTAAAGTTCATTTCACAGAGCACCTCATAAAAAACGTAAAGCAGCATACAGATCTTCATATTTTTGATCAAAAAACGTGGAGCGAAACTTGTTTAGCTATAATTTTTGGGAACAGAGCTACAAAATAAGGAGTGGGCCAGTACCAACCGGGCTTAGTTCATTTGGTTCCATCTATGAGAATGGGCTTGTAAAGTTGGACAGGCTATAACATTTGAATCCGTGTGAATTATCACACTGTGCCCATTTTAGTATAATTTCTCCAAAAACTTTATATATGAAAAATATTTAAAATGGTTTTAAATTTGTTTATCAACTGTCTACATTAAATCCGTTCATTTGAACTCAAAAACTCAAACCATCCATCATCTATCAGTATCAAACGGGTTACCTTATCCCATTAACTGATATGTTCATGTTTATGTTATATGAATTAGCTAGTTAGTGTTTGTTTGGTTTAGATTTTTGAACAACTTCCTGGCTCGGAAGCTGGAATCTGAATCAAATAGTTCTTTTGGCCACCCTACTTTTCTAGAATCTATAGATTCTCATAATATAAATTTGAAAGCTAGTATAACTCAGATTTCATAGATTCTCAGTTGAACTTTGAATGAATATTACCTACCATGCTATTAAAACATATAAGTTAATGTTAAATTTGAAAAAGTAAAATTTTAGTAAAATATATAATTTTAATATAAACATTATAAAATTTCATGATTATAATGATTTACATGTAAAATTATACATTAATAATATAACTAAACATCACGAACTACCAAAATATAAATCCACAATTATTATTCCAACTAAACAGTTTCTCAGTTTTTTTTACAGCTCACAACAGCTTTTTCACAGCTCACAGCTCACAATAGTTTTTTCAGAATCTACGGCTCAACCAAACACACTCTTAGTCTGAGTAGCTAACTGGTGTTAGTATCTGGCTAGTAAGAATCTAGACAAATTGGTGTTTCCTAGATTCTTGATTAATTTATTTCTAAATTCTGTATCTATTGGATCTAAAATCTAGACCGGTAGCTACCGGAAGTTAAAATAGCTAATATAATGTTGGATTGTGAGAGGAGACATTTTGCGAATTTTGATTGTCGAGACATTTTGCGAATTTTGATTGTTGATGTATTGTGCTGAGCCAGAGGCGATTACATATAGAGTACATGAGATCGATCCAAGATAAGTAAGTATTCAATACTAAGCTAATCATATACTAAGGTATCTCTAGCTGCCATATATCTCTAACAGTCAGCTCCACTCCACTGGTGCACAGATCATCTCGTGTTTGCAACTGATGAATGCAGTTTCTGTCGTCAGATGTGTTTCTCGTCGTCGTCACCTGTTCTGGAAGTTGAACTTCATGATGGCGAAGCCGAAGAGGGAAGCGAAGAGCAAGGCGAATGCGGCGACCACCGCAGCCACCCAGCCCAACCAGCTGTGCTTGAAGCCGAAGTAGTCCTCCACGAAAACTTTAACAGTGGTCGTCTGATCTTCCATCACCGTCTCGTTGTCTCCAAACTGAGAGACTACCAGCCCATACAGCGTCCACGCGACCGGGCACACCCAGCAATACCATCTCCACCAGATTGGAACTCTCTGGACATCATCAGATAGGAGGCGAGTATATAAGCTACTGTGAGATGATAAAAGCAAATGAATGAAGAACCGGCCAATTAAGGTGCTCGATCACTTACAGGTCGGGGGATGATGAAACCGGAGAAAAGATTCCAGATTGCGTAGAATGCAGCTGAGACAATGGAGGCGATGTGGTAGTTCGGTGTGATGCCGACCGCCATCATGCCATAGTATGTGAAATACAGCAGCGTGAAGTACATGAAGAAGAGGTACCAGAAGAACTTGGCAGCCGTCCACTCGAACGAAATCATCGCATACACTATGATTCCGTATAGTGTAGCCTGCGCCAGTGTGTATGGGAGTTCAATGACAACCTGGAAGAGAGAAATCAATCAGCATGCATGTCTCTCATCTCAAGAACGGAATGCATGCAACGATCCTGTCGTTACTAATATCCTCCTCTCTCCGATTTCACCTGGCCAAATGCATACGGAAAAGCTGAGTACATGCCAGCAGCTCTCTCCCGGTAAAAGACCGTCCGCTCCACAGCAACCACTGGCTGAACAGAAGTACAGTTCATGATACCGATGAACAGCACCGCTGCATACATTGAGCCCATGGCGTCGAACAAGTCTCGTGAACTCTCCCTGGACAAGAAGCAAGGAATGAGCAAATGTTTTCCAAGGTACAAGACCCCTCTAGCTCGCCCTGTGTAACGTGGGAATTACTTACACTTTTCTGCCAGCGTCCCAGAAGATGGTACCGAAGATAAGAGCAATGATGGTAGTGAAGAAGAACCGCACGGTGTTGTAAGGAGGGTTCCTCCAGTATGACAGGTTCTGCTTCCACAAGCAAGCCAGGCATTGCGTCAAGAAAGACTGAGAATACTTGGTAGGGAAATACAGGTCACTAGAACCCGGTGCTGGTTGGCTCAGTTCCTTTATCAAGGCCTTGTTCCTCCTGAAAAAGGTAGCAGCCCATGTTACATCTCCTATTGCAACAAATGCTTCGGACAAAGAAAAGTATGTTGCTATTGAAATTGCTCATGACTTTTAGTAAGACATTGACGTCAGTAGATAGTCACTGTTCACTGTTGAATCATCTACACTGTTCATACTATGTTACCTGTAGCACACCTACAATTTTGATCTAGTAATAAATTTTACTTATTTTTCTACTGTTAGGCTTGGGTAGTTGTTTTGTTTTGTTGACCACCTAATGTGTTATCAAAGACGAAGCGACCATTAGGATTGGAAGAAAGTTACTCACTGGTAAAGTTCAGACTTCCTGTACAGGTCACTAAAATCAACACCAAGTATCTGTTCTTGACTGATTGTTGAAACTTCCAGCATCCATGTTGCTGGGTTATAGCCATCTTTTATTTTGCTGACCCCTTGAATACCCTGGAAGGTACAAAAGATATGATCATATCAGCGATTTTGAAGAAAAACCGTTGAGGTGTGTTACAATTCTTGCATTACCACTTACCTCAAAATACTTGATCAGCTCTGAAGAGTTATGGCCTAATGGACCAGCATAGATCTCTTGTCCACCTCGCTTCATCAGGAAAAGCTGCAAGCATTAATATAATATATTTTAGAAATCATTCCGGTAGTATAATCATCCAGCATAGATCTCTTGTCCACTCACCTCATCGAACGCTTCAAATATGTCAATGCTAGGTTGATGAATTGTGCACACCACGGTTCTACCGGTATCAACAGTGTTCCTCACCGTCCGCATGACAATTGCAGCTGCTCGTGCATCAAGGCCCGAGGTTGGCTCGTCCATGAATATAATCGAAGGGTTTGCAACGAGTTCCACATCAATTGTCAGCCTCTTCCTCTGCTCAGTTGACAGGCCATTCACACCAGGAAGTCCAACCAAAGCATCTCTCAGCGACTTGAGCTCCACAAGCTCCATCACCTCCTCAATGAACATCTGCATACTCAACTTAGTTGAATTGTTAAGCTTAAACAGATTTATATATCAACTAAAAAAAGGATAAAAGTGATTTTGTTCGACGGACCTTTCTCCTGTTTGAATCAACATCATCAGGAAGACGGAGCCATGCTGAGAAAACAAGAGACTCGTACACTGTGACCTGCGGCGAGTGGATGTCGTTCTGTTCACAGTACCCGGATACACGTGCGAAAGTCTCTTGCTTCTTGGGATACCCCGAAATGTCGACGCTTCCTTCAATGTACCCACCTGTCTTCCTCCCGGCCAACACGTCCATCAGAGTAGTCTTGCCTGCACCACTGACGCCCATTAGGGCGGTCAGTACCCCTGGCCTGAATGAGCCACTGACCCCTTTGAGGAGCTCCAGCCGGTCCTGACTCCTGAGCTACGCCTTGCGCTTTCATTTCCTGACATGAATTTCACACCCAGAGGTTACAAAATGCAAACCAACGATCAATGCATGTTTGTTTGTTTCTAATAAATTATACCTGTGGCATGTCGACAGAGTATCTGACGTCGTCAAAGGTGAGTGAGAGCGGGGTGAACGGGAGAACCATCCCTCTTTCCTCTGTACTGTTGGCAACTCTTCCGTCGTTTCCGGTGGTGCCATTTCCTGTCGTTCGACGAGCGCTTCCGGATGACACGCGGTCGTCACCCGAAGAAACCTCACCGCTCATGTTGGCTTGCTTCTCCTTCAGGTCCTCCTCTGATACTGACGGGCGAGAACTTCCATATGCTGGCAATGCCAAATCAGATGATGATAAGTGACAAGTCTAAGCAAGCAAGAGCAAACTACTGGTTGCACAAGTTATTACTCACGCTTCAGAAAAGTGAGGGCGAGAGTGAAGAGAGCATTGAAGAGCATGGTGAATCCAAGCAATGCTCCAAATCCAATCCAATACCACTTGGCTTCAGGGAACACTCCACGAGACTCGAGGACTTGCACGCCAAGGGTCTGATTCGAGGCAGTGCTGTCCAAGATTTTGTCCCAGCTGTGCCCTAGGAACTCGTTCACTGAGATGGCATTCTGTGCGTACATCAGCGGGGAGATCCAGTAGCCCCAGATCCACCATTTCTTCACCTTTTCTGCGAGCCAAACAGAGCGCGGGACACTTAGTTTGTGACAGAGCTGCATATCAGGCACTGTTAAGCAAGAGATCAGCGAGTGTTTACCTCTTGCTAGAACAAATCCGCCCAGCACCATAAAAATCAGCAACGAGAATGACGCGAAGACATTTGCGACGATCATGTTCCTTCCTGCCCCGCCGATGAATCGGAAAAGTGACGAAGCCATCTGATTGATTGCTAACATAAGCAAATACTGCTTGAAGAACCTGAGGTAAACAAAGACGAGTACTTCTCATCATAACATGTAATGAAATATAAACTCTCGGTCTCATAATATAACAATTTAAAACTAGATGAGATGAACGGAGTAGCTGGGCAAAATAAGATAAGTCGTCAAGAAATCTCACCTCCCGGCACTTGGGTCGAACCCGATGACGTAGTATGTTATGAACACATAGCCGCCGACCTCAATCAACGTGACTGGCATCTTGAGAATCCACGAGGGTAGAGTGTACGACCATGCTGGATAAAAAAGAAGGTCCCTTTGCTTGAAGAACACAGGCAGCTTGAAGACGGTGAGCGCGAGCTCTGAGAAGCCATTGAACATGATCAGTAGCACGCCAAAGAAGAGCGCGCCCATGTAGATGGTCCCGCTTGTCACGGAGTTACGGTGCATCTTCGTACGGAAGAAGATTGACATTGACATGAGCGACATCAGCACGAGCTGTAACGACAAAACAACATGGAGTCAGCCATGCTGCAAACAACCATCTCATATTGGAAACTGGCAATTCAAGTACCTGGAAGGTTCTGAATATGTAGACGAAAGAGTTCCTCTTCATGAGGAGAATCTCCCTGTCAATGTTTGCCTTGAGCAGATCCTTGCCACTGGCGCCATACCTTGTGGCGGCCAGCGCAGCAGGATGGCTCTTGCTCTTGTCGTAGGGAACAGCGAGCTCGCTCGCCAAAGCTCTCCCTGTGTGGAAGGACTGGAATGCGGTGGCGAATTTCTTAACCGGCACAAACCTGTAGGGCTCGTCACGCCTCGCCCAGTACTGCCCTTGATCTTTCCTAGAAGTCACCTGCTCAGCATCAGTTTGCACAAACATGTTAGTATGTTACCAAGAAGCGTACTAGCTTCGAGTGTTCATCGATCGGAAGGACGGTGATAATGTAGGGGAACACAGACACGCATACCTCTTGCAAGAAGTCAGCAACGCCCTTCCTCTCAGGACACCTGAACCCCATGGACTCGAAGAATTCAAGCACGTCCTCTCGGGGGCCCTGGTACACAACCTGGCCGTCAGAGAGGAGGATGATATCGTCGAACAGGTTGTAGGTCTCAGGCGCCGGCTGCAGCAGGGAGATAACAGCCGTGCCGCCGAGGATGTGGACGGACTGCCGAAGCGAGTTCACTATCTGGAATGTAGTGGAGCTGTCGAGCCCAGTCGAGATCTCGTCCATGAAGAGCGCCCTTGCTGGCCCAACCAGCATCTCACCTACAGTACATAGATCGAAACAGGAACGACGTTAGTTCTCATTGCTGTTCGTTAATAGCCGCTAGTCCTGGACTGGAATACAATGGTTCTGGTGTTCTTCTTTTACCAGTAGTGACACGCTTTTTCTGCCCGCCGGAGATTCCCCTCAGCAACTCGTCCCCAACCATAATGTCAGCGCATATCTCCAGTCCTAATATCTGCAATTAACAAAGAAAATTGTAGGGCGAACTTGTGGGTAATTTCACCTCAAACTAGCTAGCTCGTGGAAGCTTAAAAGGTGCACGAACCTTCAGTATGTAGTCGGTGATCACGTTTGCCTCCTGTCCACCGATTGCAGACGCCTAAAACACGTCGGCAAGAAATTTCATTTCATGGTTAGTTTTCGTCTCTGAAAACCGAAAGAGCTGACACAAAAATCTTGTTGATTGATTTCGGGTTCCTAAATATAATGCATGCTTGCCTTCATGAATGCGTCGATATCAACATCCGGCTTGATATTCGCCGCCTTCTCTCGCCTCGCCAGCTCGATCAACATATCTGACAACATCGCACAAACGAAAAGGTAAAACTTTGTCACGAGCAAGTAGATCCAGCCATGCATGCAATAGTCACGCAGAATCCGCAAGCAGTAAGCATAACTGCAGGGATGCGTACGTACCAAAGCGACTGCCAACGCCCTGGCAGCGGGCAGAGAACGCCAGTGTCTCCCTGACGGTCATCTCTCCTATGTGGAGGTCGTGCTGGCTGATGTACGCCGCCGTCCTCTCCGGCACGAACTCCTCCATTTCGTGCCCGTTGTAGGTAACTTTGCCAGAAACCTGCACATTGCATATCCCATATCCCATTACTCAATGTGTGTACGCACGGCTGTGATCTGTATGCATGCATCTCGCGTTCGTTAAAGTCAGTAACGCCGTATTCGTAGGTATTAGTAACCCGTTTTGTACTAGAGATTTGGTTTGATGATAGGCTGAAATGCTGCGCCTGCTGTGGGATGATTTGCTTTCGGAAGGCGTCTCTCCTGAAATTGTTGGGAAAGAAGGTGTTTTGTACAAACCTTGAGGTCTTTGTCGAGCCTTCCGGCCAACGCGAGCAGCAAGGTAGTCTTGCCTGACCCAGGTGGCCCTAACAGCAGAGACATCCTGCAGAGACGAAGAGAACGTGAGGTAGAAGAAGCGAAGGAGTCGAATTCCAAAAGACCCGGGGGTTTATTAACAGCAACTGATACAGCTGCTAGCAGGTGACCGGGAGATAAACATTGCTCCAAATCGCAGCTTTTCCTCTCTGTTTTTCATGTCAGAGAGATGTTCTTGACCTGCGGGGCTTGATGATGCCGCTGACGTCGTGGAGGATGGGCATGGTTCGCTTCCGGTTGGGCAGAAGATGAAGCGCGTTCCCGGCTTCCTCGAGCGTGTTGATGATGGAGTTGAGGACGGTGGGGAGGCCGCTGTTGCCGACGCGGACCTCTGCCTCGGCCTCCAGGTGCTCGAACCGCACCTCGATCGTCGGCATGTCGATCCCCACGCTGCGCGGCCCAGCTCGTGAGATCAAACACACAACAGGCTGGAGGAGAGGGAGAGAAAAACGCAGAGGCATGGAATGGAGTCGTAGACTGCTGGCACGCACCGTTCGACGCGGTCCTTGAGCTTGAGCAGGAACCGCTCGTTGTCCTCGTCAGCGACGCGCACGAGGCGCTCGACGAGCGCGCGGCGCTCGCGCGGGCCGAGGCCGAGTATGTCCACGAGCCCCTTCCCTGCCCCCGCCGCATCCGCGACGACCTCGCCTTCCTCGTCGAGAGGCAGGATGGCGCGCCGCAGCCTGTCGTACGTGGGCAGCTTCTCCAGCGACGCCCACCGCAGCGCCTCCTCGTCGTCCTCCTCCCTCGACGACCTCTGGAAAACGTCGTTCCCTCGGCGCCACATGGACCCGCTCTCCCTCATGCTCACCACCCTCTGGATCTCCCCCACCGCCGCGTCCATCTCCGCACCCTCCGCTAGCTCTCAACGCCACGCCCCAATTCCGATCTCCACCCCTACCACCACCGCCGCCGCCGCGCAGGGGTTATTCCCTGCTGTGTTCTCGCAGTATGTCCCCGCACCGGGCTTTGCAGAGCTCGCGGGAGTCCGGGGGTTTTGTAGGGGGGGTGGGACTGTGGTGTGGGAGACCGTTACGACGGAAGCAAGACGGCCTGCCGTCAAATTTTTTGACTTTGTAATTTTTAATGTAACTTTAATCACTAATATGTGTCTAATAGTAACTTTATAATTAATTTTAGAAAACCTATTGACTAGTGTGTTATTAAAAACATAGGTGAAGGAGGCTAACAACACATTTAATAGGTGATCTCTTGAGAAGTCTTTAAAAGGTTAACTGAAAAAATACATGATTCAAGGACTTAGGGTACCGTACAGTTTCTTTATTTTCTCTTGTAATTTGAAAACCGTTCGCCGTCACCAAACCCCTGCCTCAGCCGTTGCTCCTTAATGAATCGTTACCCCCGAAACCAGTAATGAGATGGAGAAAGTGTTAGAAGCTGATCGATTGGGTTTCTTGCCTCTGGTGGTCTCTTTAATGTTAAAAATAATTTTTAACTTTGGTAAAATAGAAATCAGAAATCGCTCAAAATAAGTAATAAAATCATAAAATTTATATAAAAGATGTGTTAGGGGTAAAATAACGTGCTCCGTTGTCTGATGGGAGCCAACAAATTAAAAGAGATCAATACAATTTTACTAACCAATCAAATAAAAAAATACTGATTTAACTTTTGAAATGACCGCCATTGTCGATCCTGGAGTGCATGCTCATTCTAGAAAGGCGATGCGTTTTCTTAAACTCTCGTAATTGCGGCGGAAGGTCAGAGTGAACGGCGGCGAGATTAATTACCACTCTTCTCGAGCGGCGGCGTGTCGTCGTACTCGTACCGGCGTGAGTAGAGATGTCAATGGGCCTGGAAACCCGATTATCCGCGGGGAATTATTTTATTAGGGTTAGGGTATGGGTTAAAATCAATTTCTATGGGTATAGATTTAGGAGAACTGCTTTCCCCATCAGGTATGGCGGGTACAGGTTTGGGAGGGCTAAACCCGAACCCGATTACCCGTGGGCTGTTTTACCCGATTTAATACAATATCCAGACTTCTAGAGGAATTCAACTATCTATGTTGTGAGCTTGTGGCCTGTCCTCTTGTGGGCCAAAGAATGCTAACGGTGAAGCCCAAAGCGAAGAAACAAAAAAGAAAAAAACCCTAGCACTCAGGCTCTCAGTGACTACAAAATATGCATGCTGAAATGCTGAATTGTGTCCATATGCTGAAATTCTGAAATGCTGAATAGTCGGGTTAGGTATGGGTCCCATGGGTATTATGTACCCGATTGGGGATGGGTATGGAAAGATTTTCGTACGGGAGGTCGGGTTCGGGTTCGGGGATAGTGGCGGGTTTATGCTCATGGGTACGGGTCTGGGGAGTTAATCCCCGGTGGGGAATTCCCCATTGACATCTCTAAGCATGAGGCGATAGTTGTGCTCTAGTAGGGCTAGGCCGTCGTAGCGCAGTGATACGGGTGAGTCTAATAAGTGGGCGTTAGTAAGATAAAGTTTGGGTTATTCTATTGTTTCGTCTATGAAAAAGTAGAAGTTAACCTAATAAGTTTATCAAATCTACTTTTCTCACGAAAAATAGTTTTTAGTACAAATTTAAAAGTAGATTGGACAGCTTCTGCTTTTCTATTTTTCTGATTTTAGTATAAATTAGATAACATGAATTCAAGTTGTTTTGATTGATTTAACATCATTATGGTTTGTTGCACAATTTAATGAAATAGTTATGTGATTGCCGATTACTTTATGAGATGAACCGTGGAGTTTTTTATTTATCTAATATATTTTTCAGTTATTTAGTTGCATACTTGCATCTATATTGATTGTTTCCTATTTCTATATGTGTATGAAATATTATAATGATGAAATTATGTAAGTTATAAAAAATAGCTAGCTCACAGCAGTTTTTTATAGCAGCTTCAATCAAACGACTTTCCGTTTTTCTACATTAGATAACTCACATCAGTTTTTTCATAGTAGATAGCTCACAACAGTTTTTTTACTGCTCACAGCAGAACCAAACACACCCTAAAGACAATACCCTCTATCCAAAATTTATTTTAAATATGATTTCAAATATCAAAAAGTGATTAAATAGTGTGTAATTTTTTATCTGACCTATTAAATATAATAGGAGTATGGAAGTAAAGATAATGTAGGAGACAAGAAGGAAGCGGTATTACATTGAGTATAAATGTCCAAAATACAAAACGATTTATTTTTGACAATTTTTAATATAAGTCTAAACCAACCGGCGGGAATAATTTCTTGTTTTATTTATATTAAATATACTTGTGTTTGTATCATAGATGTACTTATAAGTTTACATGCACATAATAGTATGTAAGTTCAAAATGCTACCTCTAGTTTCTAAAAATAAGTCGGCTATATATAAAATTTTCAAAAAGATGTCATTTTGTATCTTTGTGTGTATTCTAAACATTTTTATCCTAAAGTACTACTCCTAGTAACCAATAAGCTACAAAGAGATTATTGAATATGATTATCATGTACCCTATTTATTTAATATGAGCAAACATGTAAATATACACGCTAATTAAATCTTCCTTGATACCTGAAATCATATCCAAAACGACTTTGGGAAAACTCCAAGGAGTAACTTATTAATCACTAACATATCAACAACTTTGTATAAAACCAAGAAATATGGAACTAGGGGAATTACTTGTTAGCCTATTCACAGTGGTGGGTTTCATAACACCGTTTCCTAGAATGTCACATCAGCTTTACAAATAAATGAAATACCCTCTCTCGGTGGAGCGTTTCGTTTCACTATTTCCTAGGCTAACCAGTGTAATTAAATGCAACTAGCTCTTATGAAATACCCTCTCTCTGATGAAATAATTTGGCTCTCAATGGATGTTTTATTTCGTTTCATCCGTCTTGGAAACGGGTTAACACCATGTCATGGTGATGACACTACTTCCTTCTCTTTCCTCATTAATTGAATGTTATATCAGCAAAAAATCTGATGTAGCATGATAATTAATATCATGAAACACCCCATGAAACCCCATTGTGAATAGGCTTATGACATATATTATACGTAGAAACTAGATGATTACTTTAAGATAAATTCTCATCCAATTATCTATTTTCTATCTTCTTTCTTTCATCAATCTCCTTTTTTCTCTATTGGTTTTCAAATTTCAAATAGAATTGTTTTTCTTGCATAAGAAATAATTTACTTTTCTGTTTTTAACTCAATCTTTTTCCTTTTCACATCTAACATGGAATCAGGAAAAACTGATCTGTTTCCGTTTTTGTGGAGATCGGTTTAATTTTCAGTGCTTGCTTGGGTCATGTAGCTCTAGGTACCTGAAAGTACCGAACCACCAAAACGAGGCTTAGTGCTTACATTCACAGTAAGGGCTCGATCCACGGGCTAAAACTTTTGAGGTTAAAAATCTAAACAGTAAGGCTAAAAAGAAACTAAATTTTTTTAGCCCATTAGCCTTAAGGAGGAGCTAAAGAGGGGTTAAAATATCTATTTTCCACTCATACCCCCACCATGCATGCATGAAAAGCAAGAGCAATAAATGAGAGATATTTCAGTCATTATACACAGCAATAAATGTTTTAGCCTTTTTTAGCCTTTGGATCCAAACAGAGGTTGACTAAAATTTTAGCTCTTTTTCAGTCATTTTGCTTTAGCCCCTTGATCCAAACATGCCCTAAATTAGCCAAGTGATCAGCCCATTATTCGGAGTTTAGGTAGTTAATGATCCAGAAAAATGGCCCAAGACTGCAGCCAATTCCCTGTGACAACGAGTACCATTTTTAACTTATTACTAATGATAAAGAATTAATAAAATCAATAAATTAACAATAAGAGTAAAAAACAATTATCTCCCATTATCAAGAAATGTAAAAAGCGAATTGATATATTACTATATTAGGGGTAAATAAAGGATATTAAAAGAATTAAAAAATTGATTTGCCTCTCACTACTACTCCCTCTGTTAACTTTTAAATGACATAGTTGACTTTTATCTTAACGTTTGACCATTCATTTTATTCAAAAAAACTTTTTTAAATATCATTTATTTTGTTGTAATTTATTTTATTACCGAAAGTACTTCGAATATAACTTATAGTTTTGTATATTTGTAAAAATAAATAAATAAGATGAATGGTAAAACATTGAGATAAAAAATCAACCGAGTTATTTAAAAGTTAACGAGGGAAGTACCACTTTAGGAAATCCTAATTGTGCCACTTTCTACAATTCTACTGCACGTCATAACCCAGGCGCCATCGTGTACCGTACGTTTTCTTTAGATGCCTGGAATCTTCAGCGGATTTGGTCAAGTAATTAAGTGATCGTCCCAGGAATCTCCATACATACCTCGCACCCAAGCGAAGTACAGCACGTACGGTCGTGAAAGCCACGCGTGCTCATCACACAGCCATGAACTTAACGCCCTGCTAATACCGCTGCTCCTCGCTCCCAGTCTATAGCTAGCTCCCTAGTGTCATCAGTGACGGCATCTATCTATCGTTATTAGCGGTTAATTAACTGTCTCCGCTTGCTGACCTTGCATGCACGCTGGCTAATCAAAACCGTTAAAAGATTACGCTTAAAACCTGTGACATATCGTTGCAAATACGAGATTTTAGGTCATTAATCACGAGAGAAAGGAAGAGAAAAGGGGTGTGGGAATCCTAATCAAAACCTAAGAGATAATCACTGCAAATCTGTTGCATGAGATTTTAGGATTTTAGTTGGACGACATTAATTGAGATTAGCGGAAATTAATTAGTTTATCGATATTGAATTAGAGAAAGCGTTTAAGGCCCGTTTGGATTAGTGTTGCTTATTTTTAGGGACTAAAGTTTAGTCTCATTTAGTCCCTAAAATCCCAAACATGATTGCTTATTGGGACTAAATTTTAATCCAAGTTTAATCCATTAGTCCCTTTGATGTTGTTTATTGAGACTAAAAGTGTTATGCATACTCTATTCTCGTTTATGAACCTCTCATTAAATGATGTTTAGTTCATACATTCAAACAAAAAAACTAAACTTTTTTCTACTAAAATAAATAAGTTTTAATCCCTAAAAACAAACAAAATCATCTGAACACGGCCTAAGTCGACAGATAAGTCATTGTTGTCTAATAATAGACACGACTCCTCTACCACGATCTGCCCATGCATGTAACATTATTATCACAATCCATTTCAAACGTAGTACGGCCGCCAGTAATTAAAGAATCAGCCTGCCAAGTCAGCGGGCCGATTAACTTGATCAAGGACAAGGATTAATTTCACGTCACCTGCAGGCTCATCGAGTGGCCAACCTCCCAGGTAATTCTCGAGGATTGCACTACGTACGTACATGTTCGGTCTTGATATTTTTGTGGTCTGATGCTGAACAAAAAATTGGAGATCCTATTCACCATAAAGATACAACATAATATTAAAAAATTTAGTGTCATTAATGAATCTCACACTAATAAGTTTAAATACAAAGGAGAAATATCTCTAGATTATTTAAAACAATTTCTTCTAGCAAGCCTATTAGCATACTAAATTTTGGAGGCTCACTACTTTCAGAGGGCCCAAGGCCGACCCTGCGTACGTACTTCGTCCGTCCGGTTCACGTACACGTACGCGCACATAATTCTGTCCAAGGCCGAAAAAAACGTGGAAAAAAGAGGCACCGCCGGGCGTCGTCGATCTGCACTCTGCACGAACACATACATCTGGTACAAATGGTGGCACGAACGAACACCGGCCATCCATTTTTTGTTTCAATTTCCGTCGTCGTCCATGGATCCATCAGCCGGTGTTTGAAATAATAGCATTTTTAGGTTTAACTTATTCCACAAATAAATCATGATGTGAAACAGATAAATTCGCATAACCACAGTATACGAGTACACTATACACATGAATAAGAATAATGTACCGAACGTGATAAGAACGTACCGGATGTTCACGGTTGGAGCAGTAACAGATCGGACTGGTACCATCACGATGACGCGCGGTACCGGACGACGGCGACGACGGGCAGCACTCGAGCGAAGAGGAAGACGAGCCGTGGTGGACGAACACGAGCAGTCGCGCAGAGCGTTTCTCAAAAACCTTATTCGCCCTCTCCCGATACAGGATCTCGAAGACGACGGGTTCCGGAGACCTGCTTTTCCGCTTAACGATGCACGCCGATGAGCAGAACAGAGTAGTCTACGAGTGGCGGCACAACACAGAGGAGATCGGCGAGACTGTTCAGTTCATTGCTGCGAAGTGGCGGTCGCACGGTTTTAGTGAAGAAAAAGACGTGTGATCAGGTGTCTCCACGTTCTCCACTAGTAACGGCTCCGAAGATGAGTCGAAACCGTTCCAAAAATTACGCCCGCAGCAAAACAAGCAATCGGAGCCGATTTCGGCGGACCATTCACGCGCATGTCGTGCGCTCGCGCCCCCCGGCCCCAGCCCGAGCCCGACCCGGCGATCGAGCGAGCGAGCGCGTGTGTTTCTCTAGTCTCCTCTCACCCATATGGGTCTAGTTGCAAGGAGAGCACCATCTCTTATAAAGTGGTCTCCCTCTCCTGGAACTAGCAATGTGGGACTAAAGATTCACATGCTCCCTCTATATGGTGAGCCTTTGAGATTTTTCCAAGAATTATTCTTCAAATAAACTTAGACCAAAACCATTTATTCAACAGCTGGAGTATCAGCAAAAGCATTGACGATAGGCTTGCATTGGTAGCATTTGGGTTTTTTTAAATAATATTTTTCAAAAGAAAATTTTAAATTTGCACGACGATTTTGAAAAATTGCAAAAATAGGTGTCGGTCGACACTTGAAATAGTACCGACTGGAGCTGACGTGACAGAATCTGATAGGGGGCAGCATCCAGTCGGCACTTCTGACGTGACATCAGTCGGCACTTCTACCCAATTTTGCAATTCTTCAAAATCGCCGTAGAGATTTATTTTTTAAAAAAAATATATTATTTTGGGGGAAAATTCGTAGCATTCGTGGATCATATCACAGCAACATATATATACGGAAGTATACAATTCAAAGTATGGTGGCGATCGATCGAGTAGAAAAGTAAATACGACGAATGAACGAAGCATGGCACCTTAGCTTCAAGATAACACGGAAGCATGCCGGCCCGTAAAATCTATGCAAACACAAATAAACAAATTTGTTCGTATAGATGTTAGTGACGACCTTGCTTCCGTGTGTTGTCACGTACAGTACTATAATTAATAATCTGATAGTGTGAAAGTTGTATATCTTACTACGGAGTAGTGGGTTGTAAGAAGAAGCTGATGAGGTGGTAGCCAAATTGTAATATCTTATTATTGACGGCCACATATGTTGTCAAATTCCAGTGATCGATATGGTCTGTTGATGTGTTGATGTGCTTGTTAGCGTCATAGTCTTAGTTTGAGTATTAGTGGGTATCGTAATGCATATTGGGGAAATATCATGTGCAATCGTTTATTAGGTGCAATCGTACGATCAAGCGATCTGGTGCATTCAATCAAGCGATTCAACGGTTAAATATGAAAGGGGTTAAAAGTAAAAAAGTTTCAGGTGGATGTACCAGATCACTTGATTTGATGCACCAGATCGCTTAATTGCACTATTGCACCAAATAAGCGATTGCACAGGATATTTTCTCTAGATATGATGGGTATATATAGTTGTAGGTTTAATTTTGTACTCGTGTGTTTTCTCTACTAGGGTATAAGGCTTTGCTAGTTTTTTTACTGCATACTTGAGCCATTTGCTGATTTTTTAAAAAAAAAAATAACATTTTTTTTGAAATTGCAAAACTAGACATCTGTTAATATTTCAGATGTCGACATAGCCTATACTTTGTAATTTGTAATTTTTTGAGGATTTCAATTTCAAAAAATAAATATTATTTATAAAGAAGTCGTCATTTGCTTCTATTGTTATACTAGTTGAGTGCTTGTGCGTTGCAACGGGAAAAAATTTACAATATTAAAAGAACACCATGCAAATAGAGATGAGCGGAACTTAAAGTGAGTAATTTTGGTTTGCTACGAGGAGTGGTGGTGGTGACCGACTCACCTCTATTAGTTTATTTTAGAGTAGTATAGAAAAGGTAAGATGAGATTTTCCTTTACAATTCTTTATGAGCGTAACCACACAATAATCGTGTATGTTGTACTTTTTTATTGACGATGCCTAGTCGGTTGTTGCTCTCCAGCCACCTCAACGAACTCCTTTGTCGTCGTCCCCTCTGATTGTCATGTGCAGTCGAGATCAATACTATCTGGCGTGAATTTGATGGTGCAGAGCCCCTTTGTACTATGGATGTGGGTCCCACCACCTCCAAACTCCTCTCTGAAATCCTCTTTCGACACTGGTCGGATCGAAATCCAACGGTGCGGAGGGGGCGATTGCCCTCTGCAAGTCCGTAAGGATCTCGTTTGCATCGGTAGACCGGTGGACTAGGTGGGCACGAGGGCGACTGCGGGCAGCAGGTGGCGGCAGGCGCTCAGGCAGCGGTGGGCTCGGGTGCATGCGCGCGCATATATGAAATTAGCTTTCTCTGTACGCGCGCGGAAAAAAGTGTCTTTAACTTCCGTCGGATTTAATGCTTAAAAAATTACCCTTTAATTTCCATCGACCACGGTAAAAACCGACGGAAGTTAAGTTAACTTTCGCCAGCTCTATCAGGACGACGGAAGTTTTCGGAAAAGCCGACTGAAGTTAAAAAGGCTGACGAAATTTTATTATTTTCTTGCAGTGTTAACGCGGAACCTGAGGGTGAATATGAAGTGAATATAAGTGGGCCCCACGTGTCAGCCAAGGCAGAAAGAGAGGTTAAGCTTGATGACGTGGACATGTCATAGTGTTAGTAAAATTTGCACAGTTTTGGGACTGCCGTTAATCAAATATATGTAACAACAAGAAAGAGTTGTTCTGAAAAGTTGCTGCAAAGGGGTTGAATCAACAAAAAAATTCTGATTCCATTAATTCATCAAAAATGAAAACACTGAAATGCCAAGTTAGATTCCATAATTCTATGGTTTGCATTGGTCGTTCTCTTCGCTAGGGTATACGAGTTTATTATATTTGTTATTAATTACGGTACGGAATTATTGTTTTCTGTTATTAAGCTTTATGAAATTAATATATATATATACCATAAATCCGTATGTGTTCCAATTATAGTTTTTATAGCTTCACATCAGTTTTTTTATATTCTACTTAACCAAACGCTTCCCAAGTTGAGCTAAAAGTTTACACTTGTTTAGCCTGTCGGTAGTTAGTCATGTTACCCTAAATCCTACACTCTAAACTTATAAACTCGGATTCGCGAGAATTCGGGAACGACAAAGTCCATGAAAAATAATGGGCATGCACAATTAACAAAACAACCCAGTAAATATGGTTTTCAAGTTAACTAGACCAGTTAATGTCAAACGAGTAAGTTACAATAATGAGATTTTTACTGTGTCTCTAAATATATATGAATCATTGATTATATTTTATCAAATGGTTCATATTTAATTAAGGTAACCTATTATCTTTTGGTCGTTGATATGTGAAAGGTAATAGGTCACATTTCTTTCTATTTAAAATTATGCGTGTATAAAGAAGTTGATGCGTTTCTATTTTTTCAGTTCGCCTTCCATTTAAAGTTACGCACGTATCAAATAGTTGATATATTTTCGTTTATACCGTGCAATATCATTCACTTTCTTTTTTTCACATAATCTGGCCGTTATCATGCACCTTTCTTTTCTATTTGGAGAAGTATCCTGTGCACATCGACTGACCGTGCACATGGTGCACATGTGATATCTTCACCTTCAATCTGTAATCCAACGGACAGTAGCTCCACCAGACCATTTAGCAGAAAACACCTCCCACCTCCCCCATTCTGTTCCTTGCTACATTTGCGATAACCCCAGCGAAGCTGTTGTCCGTTTGATTACAGATCGAAGGTGAAGATCTCATATGTGCACCATGTGCACGGCTAGACGATGTGTACAGGATACCTTTCTATTTACCTAATTAGGGGATAGCATTCCGTTTGGCAAATCTAACCCATGTCTGTGGCCCACAACACGAAGGCTTTAAAAATTTTGACAGCAACAACTCTATAAAAAATATGAAAAATTAATTTTATTTTTGTTAATTCAATGAAATCAAGAACTGAGATGACGAATATGAAGTGAATAATGTGTGGGCCCCACGTGTCAGCCACAAGGCAGAAAGAGAGCTTAAGCTTGATGACGCAAACATGTAATTTTGGACTGCCGTTAATCAAATGTATGTAACAATAAGAAAGAGTTGCTCTGAAAAGTTGCTGCAAAGGGGTTGAAAGAAAAATTCTGCTTCCATTAATTCATCAAAAATGAAAGAAAAAAAAACTGAAAGGCATACTTTACATTCTCTGCAGGTAAGCACTCCGTGAATCTTATATTTTTATCAGCCAAAGCTGGTCAAGATGCAGGAGGCTCAACAGACAACAATGCGTTTTCCTATAGAACCCTACTGTAAAATAAATGCACGAATTCTACTCTATTATCTATACCATTTACAGTGTAACAATATGACAGTAGAATGAATGCAAAAAGAATGGCCACTTCCTCATCTCCTCTGGAAGTTGAACTTCATGATGGCAAAGCTGAACAAGAAGGCGAAAGTGAGGGCGAAGACGACGTGCACAATGGCCACTACCCACAGGAAGTCATGGTGGAATCCAAAGTAACCGATGATAAACTGGGCGACAGATTGGGTTTCACCCTCGAGCGAATGCTGGAGATCACCAAACTGGGAGGCAACCAATCCATATAGAGTCCATGCAACCGGGCAAATCCAGCAATACCACCTCCACCAAATAGGAATTCTCTGTAGAGAAAATAAAATGTCCAATGAAAACATTGTATGGGGGGGGGGGGGGGGGGGGGGGGGGGAGGGGAAGAGCACAGATGCACAATGGGAATATGGGATGGAAGAATAACCTACCGGTCGAGGGATCAGGTATCCTGAGAAGAGGTTCCATATGTTGTAGAATGCTGCTGAGATGATTGCTGCTATGCTCTCGTTTGGCGTCAACCCTACCGCCATCATTCCATAGAATGTGAAATATAGCAGTGTGAAGTACATGAAGAACAAGTACCACAAGAACTTGGCAACGGTCCACTCGAATCCAATCATTGAGTATACTAGTACACCATATATCAGAGTCTGAACCATGATGTATGGAAACTCAATTGCAACCTATAGAATGGAAAAGTGGCATTGTTAGGAGGATCTAGGACCAAAAGAACTTGACAGTGTAAACGAATAGATGTGATCCATTGCCTTTTCTGTTCACCCGAAATTTGCAAGTTAGTATTCAAGCACATCAACTGAGAGACTAAAAGACAAATTACCTGTCCAAATGCATATGGGAAAGCTGAATACATGCCAGCTGCTCTTTCTCGGTAAAAGACTGTTCGCTCCACCACCACCACTGGTTGAACAGAACCGGAGTTTTGCACTCCAATGTACAGAACTGCAGCATACATTGATCCCATGGCATTGAATAGATCCTGCTGTTTTTTACTGTACCAAGATGCGAGTAAGGATTTAGAGGCTATTAGCCAAAGATATATAAGTAATAAGAACATAGATACATACGTTTTCGTTCCGAGGTCCCAGAACATTGTTCCAAACATTAGCGCAATGACGATAGTGAAAAGTAATCTCACTGCAGTGTACGACGGGTTCCTCCAATATGACCAGTTTTGCTTCCACAAGCAAGCTAGACACTGTGTGAAGAAAGATCTAGAATACTGTGTAGGGAAGTTGAGATCAGTAGAGCCAGGAGGTGGTGTGCTTAGCTCCTCTATGAGTTCCTTGTTCCTTCTACAATTGTGAATATACAAACTAATTAGAATTGTAGTTCAAATATGCTATTCGTTGTGTGAATCATAATGGTATGCACAAGGGCTTACTGATATAGCTCTGATTGCCTGTAGATTTCGCTAAAATCGACACCAATCAGCTCCTCCTGGGCTGAGGAGGTCACTTCCAACATCCACGTTGCAGGATTATATCCATCTTTTATCTTACTAATGCCATCAATTCCCTGAATAAATGGACAAAGGAAGTTCCACTTGACTTTACTTATCTGGCTGTAAGTACTGTAGCTCGCATTCATAATTGTTTATGTTAATTTTATTCTTACCTCGAAATACTCAATCAGTTTTGAGGAATTCTGGCCCACTGGACCAACATATATCTCTTCTCCTCCTCTCTTCATTAGGAAAAGCTGTAGTTCAGATGACAACATAGTTATTATACGATATTCATCTAGTAAATCAAAGGATAACTACCTAAATAAACAATGGTCACCTCATCAAATGCTTCAAATATGTCAATACTTGGCTGGTGAATGGTGCAAACTACAGTCCTGCCAGTATTCACTGTGTTCCTTACAGTCCTCATCACAATTGCAGCTGCCCGAGCATCAAGACCAGATGTTGGCTCATCCATAAAAATTATTGAAGGGTTTGCAACAAGTTCCACAGCAATAGTTAGCCTCTTGCGTTGCTCAGTTGATAGGCCACTCACTCCAGGAAGCCCAACAAGTGCTCCCCTCAATGATGTGAGCTCTACAAGATCCATGACCTGCTCAATAAACATCTGTAACCAATATTCAGCAGGTAAGATCTCCAGCCAGTTAATAAAAAAACATATACAATAACATAATGTTATCTCATAATCTAGCTAAATACCTTTCTTGCTTCTGAGTCAACATCCGAGGGAAGCCGCAACCATGCGGAGAAAACAAGTGATTCATATACTGTCACATGGGGAGAATGGATGTCATTTTGCTCACAATATCCTGATATGCGTGCAAAGGTCTCTTGCTTCTTTGGATAGCCTGAGATTCTAATATCACCCTCTATGTACCCTCCAGTTTTTCTCCCTGCTAGAACATCCATCAGTGTTGTCTTTCCAGCACCACTTACACCCATCAATGCAGTAAGTACACCTGGCCTGAAAGAACCACTAACACCCTTTAAAAGCAACAAGCGGTCTTCTGTTACTCCTTGTGCTTTCATTGCCTATCAATGTAAAACAATATAATTGGGTTAAGAACACTTTGCTAAACATAATGAATTTTGTGAACTAATTGTCACATGAACAAAGTTACCTCTGGCATGTCCACCGAGTATTTTATGTTGTTAAAGCTAAGTGACAGAGGTGAAAATGGGAGCACCATTCCCTTTTTGATTGCACTAGAATCAACATTGTTAATTCCAGAGTTTTGGTCAGTAATGTGGGACAATTCCAATTCCTGCTTCCTAGATTTTGTTTCCTTGTGGCCTTCTATAACTTTACCAGTTAAGTTGGCATTCTTCTCTTTCAATGCCTCCTCAGACATTGATGGGTGAGAGTCAGCAAATGCTGAAAAAAATGCAAGTAGTCACATTTATTATCTTTTAACTCACAAATGTTGAATAAATATCCTAAAATTCTAAAAAGTTTTTCAAATATACTTACGACTCAAAACTGAAAGAGCTACGGTGTAGAGAAGGTTAAAAAGGAGAGTGTATCCAAGCAAAGCACCAAGTCCAATCCAGTACCACTTTGCTTCAGTAAAGATACCGCGAGATTTAAGTACACTAACTCCCAAGGTCTCATTTGCTTGTAGACCGACCTATGGCATGCAAAATACATGTTTGAGTTTTACATAGTCTAACATTGCAAGTTCAGTTTCTCATCAATAGATGTGACACTTACTTTGCTCCAACTGTGACCTAAAAATTCATTTGTTGAAATAGCATTTTGTGCGTATGATAGAGGGGATATCCAGTAACCCCAAATCCACCATTTCTTCACATCAGCTAGAAAAGAGAAACAAAGATCAATATAGAAACATGTCAGAAAATATTAACATTTAAAGAAATTAATTTCAAGTACAGACATGTATTCATGAGAGAAAATCTGGTAACTTACGTCTCGCAAGGATAAAGCCCCCCAATGCCGCAAAGGCCAATAATGACAAGGGTCCAAAGGTGTGAGACACGACCATATCCCTTCCGATTCCAGCAATGAAGCGGAACAATGCAGATGACATCTGATTGAGTGCAAGTAGCAGCAGATACTGCTTGAAGAACCTGAGCACAAATAATTATTCAGAGATTCAGACTTCATAGACAATATTGATTTATTGTGGAACATTCAGTTTAATTACTCCCTTGCAAAAACAATAACTACCTCCTAGATCATATATGCAAGAAGTGTGTTTTGTGGATTATTTAGGCAAGGAGATATCTATATCAATGCATCTCACCTGCTTACACTTGGATCAAATCCAATGACAAAGTATGTGATGAAAACATAAACACCAACTTCAAGGAATGTGATAGGGATCTGAAGAATCCACGATGGTATGGTGTAGGCCCATGCAGGGAAGAATAGAAGATCCCTCTGCTTGAAGAAAACAGGAAGTTTCATGACAGTCATGGCAAGTTCCGCGAAACCATTAAACATGATTGTGTCAAGAGCAAAGAATAGTGCCCCCATGTAGATCCCTCCATAAGTAAAATCATGTCGCATGCTGGTACGGAAAAATGTGGTCATCACAATCAATGCCATTAGAGTTAGCTGAAACAACAGAAAGGTTCAGATAGTTAGATTGATGGATATCTTGATATTAATAAATCAAAATTAGCTATCAAAGATATGAACTTACGTTAACAGCTTTAAAAATGTACATAAATGCATTCCTCTTCATGAGCAGAAGCTCTCTATCAATAGTGGCTTTGAGCAACTCCTTCCTGCTGACACCAAACTTCGAAGTTGCTAGAGCAGCAGGGTGGCTCCTAGTCCTATCAAACGGCTCAGAGAGCTCATTCTGTATGGATCGGCCCACATGGAAGGAATGGAATGCATCTGCAAATTTCTTGACAGACACAAAACGGTATGGTCTGTCACGTCTACACCAGTATTGCTCCTGATCTTTCCTTGACGTCACCTTTTCAACGAATTCAGATATATCAATACCATTCATTTTGATTATCAGGTTCAGTAAATTACAAGAATTATATATGATGCAAAGCTCTTACTTCCTGCAAGAAGTCAGCAACACCCTTTCTGGTGGGGCATCTGAAACCCATGAACTCAAAGAACTCGAGTACATGTTCACGGGGACCCTGGTACACAACCTGCCCATCAGAAAGTAGTATAATGTCGTCAAACAAATTGTATGTTTCAGGCGCTGGCTGGAGCAATGAGATGACAGCAGTTCCACCAAGGATGTGGATAGTCTGTCTAAGAGAATTAACAATCTGGTATGTGGTCGAGCTGTCCAGACCAGTGGATATCTCATCCATGAACAATGCTCTTGCTGGACCAACAAGCATTTCACCTATGCAATGGACATGCATGATGGTTAGAGTTTTTCATTTAAAGAACAAGAAAAAATAGATTTAGAACAATACTAGCTTACATTCTGATGGGTATTGTGAATAATTTGTAGTATATATCAATACCATACAAATCTAACACCAAAAATTATACACTTAGTTACATCTTTCTGAGACTGTTAGTCATATACCTGTTGTGACACGCTTCCGTTGTCCACCAGATATACCCCTTAACATCTCATTTCCTACCAGAGTGTCAGCACAAATGTCCAATCCTAATATCTGCATTTAAGTAGCAGAGAAACAGGCATGAGATCTTATCAACAAACAAATATCCAAAAAGAAATGTTTTTGTAGGGCTACAGTTTGTTCCACGGCTAGCGCACTGTACCTTCAGTATGTAGTCTGTAACAACGCTAGATTCTTGTCCTCCCATAGCTGATGCCTACATAGGTAGAGAAAGAGAAGGTGTTACTTACATCGCTAGTAGGCTAGTATATATCAGATATCACGTTGCCATGATTCAGGTCGATTCTATCCTGGTTACATATAAATAGTTCAAAGAAACATAGAACACTCTTATGTGAAAACATCATCACCTTCATATAGACATCAATATCATGATCTGGCTTGATGTTCGCTGCCTTTTCCCTTCTTGCCAGCTCAGTCAGCATTTCTAAACAAAGGAGAGCAATGAACCTCAACATTTTTATGTCAAAGATGTCGAAGAACAGTAGATTGTACAATATAATCTGGTACTCAGCTAGTCAGGTTCATACCATATCTAGTGCCAACGCCTTGGCACCGGGCCGAGAAGGCCAACGTCTCCCTCACGGTCATCTCCCCAATGTGGAGATCATGTTGGCTGATGTACGCGGCGGTCCTTTGCGGGACGAACTCGTGCATCCCATGGCCATTGTAGGTAACCTTGCCTGAGACCTTGAGGTCCTTGTCGAGCTTCCCCGCCAATGCCAGAAGCAACGTGGTCTTGCCAGACCCAGGAGGTCCCAGTAGCAGAGTCATCCTAGAGAGGAACCAACATGAACATGGATGTTAAGCTCGCGCGCCATGATGCACCGATCGATATTCGATACACGCAGAAGACGATGGCAGATAGCTGTGTTACGGATTTTACCTCCGGGGCTTGATGACCCCGCTGACGTCATGGAGCACGGTCATCGGCTGCTTCCTGCTGGGTAAGACGTGGAGCGCGTTCCCGATGGCCTGGAGAGCACAGCACCACCAACCATGTCAGGACACGGTGACACAGAAGCTACTTCTTTAGGCGAAGCAGCGCGCGGTCGCGCCGGCGAAAGGGGATGGTGACAGCCACTGCTTCTCGGGCACGGGCACGCACGGCATCTGCTCGACGGAATGCCGCAGAGCCCCGCCGCCTCTGCGAGACGACCGCGCGTCATGGTGTCCACGCGGTGGCGCCGGCGGAGTCGCGGAGAGACTCCGTGATAACTATTCCAGATAGGAAGCGGTGTCCGCCGGCGGCCGTGGTAGGGGGGCCCGGGGAGTTGGTGGCAAGGGGCAGACTGCAGACATGGCGGTTGGCGGGAGAGGGTGGAGTCGTCGAGAGTGGACACGGCCGGTCCACTGGTTGGTAGGTAGAGAGTTGACACGGTGACAGGCAAGCGTGAACACACATCGGAGCAAAAGAATCGCTTGCTAACTTGCACAACGTGCGTGTTCGGCGGTGCATGCGGTGTCACCACCACGCCGGAGAGCGGAGACGCAACTTGCCCGGACGACGGGACGAGCCGCCGACCGTTTGAGCCACGCCGCCGCTTTTTCTCTCGATCTCTCTCCCGTCAAGCACGAGCTTAGCTTAATTAAGCTCTGCTGGTAACCATAGGAAATAAAACACGTACGGTTGCAGGCCGGCCAGCTAGGTGCGTACGTGCCGGGGGTTTAATTAGCTAGGAATGGTAGTGGTGAACTGGTGATTAGCTCGGGGAGCAGGTGACTGATTAGGTAGGGATTAGCTAATTAATTACCTCGATGGTGTTGCTGACGGAGTTGACGAGGGTGGGGAGGCCGCGATCGCCGACGTGCACCTCCGCCTCCACTTCCAGCTTTTCGAACCTCACCTCGATCGTTGGGTAGTCGATGCCCACCCTGTGGATTAGCCAGGCCATTAGCCGCTTGAGCTTGATTAAGTACGTACTGTGTTGGTTACCGAAGTAGCGAGTGTGTAGGGTACCTGTCCATGCGCTCCTTGAGCTTGAGGAGGAAGCGCTCGTGGTCGTCGTCGGCGGCGCGGACGAGGCGCTCGATGAGGGCGCGGCTCTCGCGGGCGCCGAGGCGGCCGACGTCGACCTCCACCTTCTCGCCGCCGTCCTCCACCATGAGGATCCCGCGCCTGACGCGGTCGAACGTCGGCAGCCGCTCCAGCGCCGCCCACCGCAGCGCCTCCTCGTCGTCGTCCTGGTCGTCCTGGAACCTCGACGACGACCTCGAGAACACGTCGTCCCCTCTCCTCCACAGCGAGCTCTCCCTCCTCAGGCTCGCCATCCTGTGCACCTCCCGCTCCATCCCTGCAGATAGCCGATCACCTGGCCTTCTAGTTTCTACTACACTCTCTCGATCAGTCTCTGATGACCACTGTTTCCGATCGAACTGCTCTAGCTACAGCTTCTTGGATCGCTCTGTGAATTCTTGATCACCGGCAAGCTGCAACTCCTTGTTGGAGCTGCTAGCCTGCTAGGTGGGTGGGTGTGGGTAGGCTTCTCGCCTCTACGGCTTAGAAGAGAAGGCGATGCGGTGGCGATCTATATATACTGGCCCCGGCCCCGAGAAGTTGGTGAGGATCGGAGGAGGAGGAGCGAGGAAGGTAGCCGGGCCGAAGCTTGACCAGGGATGAGTAGAGTACGTGTGCAGGATTGCGATGGAGAGAGGCCGGTTGGACTGGGCATGCATGCCGGCCGGCCGGCCGTCTCCTGCTGCCACTTGGGTGATTCAACAAATCTATGCAATCTGTCGCTGCCATGCATCAATCAATCAATGCATGATAATGCAAGGGAGGGGAGCTGAGCTTCGTTTGTGCGCAGCAGCTGCTGCATTTACACGCGTGTTTATACGCACGTTTATTTCACTTTCCAGTTGCTAAAAAATTCTTAGTATAAACTATTTTGAGTATTTGGATAGGCATGTAATTTGTGAGAATCTGAATACTGATATTTTCAGTTTTTAGATTCTAATTTGTTTCTAAATTTTACAGCTACTTATTCTCACAATTTAAGTTTCAAACGAGCTTAATGACCTCGCATCAGTCGGCCGACTACCAAAAACGTATGAAAATATTGTATTATTTCACTGTGGCTGACACCCACTACAACAAAATAGGGAACTTCCGTCGGCCAAAGCCGACGGAAGTTAGCCCTTTCCCGACGGAAAAAGCTAACTTCCGTCGGCAAAAGGCTAACTTCCGTCGGCTTTTGGCCGACGGAAGCGGGTCGACGGAAGTTAGCTAACTTTCGTCGGCCGCCGACGGAAGTTAGCTAACTTCCGTCGGCCAAACCTAGCCGACGGAAGTCTGGTAACTTCCGTCGGCCAAATCTAGCCGACGAAAATTACTTTTTTTTCTTTTTTCTGTCGGCTGGCCAATAACTTCCGTCGGCTAATGTTGGCCGACGGAAGTTAACTAAAAATACGAAAAAAAAAAGAAAATTTGCAACTTTGCTGCTCCGATTGCTTCCAAAGTGGCATTCTGCTCATACTCCATCCATAGTGATGTATGAGCATATCAAATGATACAACATAAGTGCATGTTTTGTCCTGTAGAAGTATTTAAACATAATAAATATCTAGGTTCATTGCATATGCTAATTTAGTATTTGTGTGCATACAATGCAAATGAAGCACCTGAGCTTTCCACTAACAGTTGCATGTCCAACAATACACACAGAGAAAGTCCATTTTCTGGTGACCATGAATTGTTGTTACCAAAGTACCGAAACAAAGACTCCAGGATACGACGGAACGTTGTTGCCTCCCTAGAAAGCCTGGCCATATTGTGCACACAGATTCTGGCCCAAAACTTGATCCTTAGCATCTTCCCTGCATCACACAAATCTGTTGAGAAACTACCTAATGAAAAAAGAAGAGAACTTAACAGAGAGTCAAAGAGAACTTCATGCATTATGTGCCAAGCTCTTATGAAGTGGGAGCAGCCAGTGGATTTGTTAGGCATAATCCATATATGAATAGGTAAATGGGACTGAAATCTAGAGTAGCTGGTGTAGGGTTTAGATAGTCCACTAATCAGTAATAAATTTCAACAGAATGCAGTGCTAGAATGACAGTCCAAGTCCATGCATGAGCCAAATTCAGGTATCTAGAAAGGTTTAACTACATATAGTAGTTTTGTGCTTCATACTCCATTCAAAATTAGACGATATCTGAAGACTGTTAAATACACATTAAGACAAAACTAATGAATGAAAGAACACTCACTCATATACAACTTACATCATCGAACTCCGATGAAATATGTGAGAGCTCTCCCATGAACCAGATCTGCTCAGCACAAGAAATTGAATGATATTATGAATGTCAAAAGTATTCAGTTTGTAAATTTTAAATGTTTATAATAGTTATGTTTAGAAAAAGAAGAATAAAAGAAAACAAGAATAGAGCATCCATGTGAAAGATAATTTACAGTCAGACAGTGCAGCATACATATAAAACTAAGATAAAGCAATGATACACTATACTATTGCATTTGGCACCTTAGTTTTATAAAAAAAAGGTGAGAACCATATGGATTTGTCTATGAGTGGTCAGTACAAAATGCCTATGAGCTTCTGTTCATCACATAGTAAGGGATGCATCAAACTCAGGTGCAAATTATATGAAATAGATATGTTAGAAGTGAAGTGTTACTTGAATCTCTTCTCATAACATAACAGTATTCATATATTCACTACCTTCCTACTCTTATATTCATCATTTTAGCGATCAGTGCTAGCATATGATGAAAGCTTGATATACTATGAAAGTAGAGCTTAGTAGATTACCATAGCTGAAAGGGCTTGCAGGGCTGCAGCACGTAGGGCATTTGTCTTCTCATCCTCTCCCACTTCTTGAGATAGTTCACATAGTCTTGGGACCAACCCTTCCAAGTTGAACTGATATGTACCATCGGATGTTTCGATGTTATTTTAGAGTATTAAATATAGACTATTTACAAAACCAGTTCATAGATTATTCACAAAACGAATTTAATGAGCCTAATTATGTTATGATTTGACAATATGATGCTACAGTAAACATTTTCTAATTATGGATTAATTAGGCTTAATAAATTCGTCTCGCGAATAATCCTCCGATTCTACAATTATTTTTATAATCAGTTCACGTTTAATCATTCGAATTGATGTTCAAACATCGGACGTGAACCGTACTTTAATTAAACGCGGGGAGAGATTTTTTCATGCTAGATTTGAGTATTTTTTTCGCTTAATTCGTTTGAGATTTAGCTTGTTTTAAGTCTACACGTGATTTTTAAGGTCTTAAACAGTAAACATCTATATAAAATTTGTCAAAAAACTGATTTAAATTTATTTATTTAAAATTTCAATATAATTATTATAAACCTTAATCCGTCTCTAATCTTTAGCATCTTGTTTCAACCGAGCACGTAGGCCCGGTCAAGTCACCAGGAAAAGATTTTTAGGTTGTCGCGGTCTCGTGGACCTCTGGGCCGGGAATCGATTATTCGATTCGGATGAATTATATATCGGAGGAGATAGCGCTGCTGCTGCTGCCGCCTCTTGCTGCGGTAGGTGACTGGAATTTTCTGGATCGATGTGTGTGGCCACCTGCTGCTTAATTAATCTTTGGTTATTGTTAATAGTAAAACCATTTGGGGGAGCAATGTCCAAGAGATAACCTAAATTTTATTTCCTAAATCACGTATTTTTTAAATCGATCTACAACGACAGTTTCCTTATAATCTCGATTTCTATTTTTAAATCCTACAAGTACAGTCTATAATATGTAATATTTTTATATAAAACTTTGATTCATTCACATATGTGTATCGTCCAACCTATAACAACATATAATGGAGAAAACAATGTGCATGCAAGAGAAAAAATATGTGCAAATGGAAATAGGAACTTGTTAAACTAATCCTATATCTCGGAGAGATTAATGGTGATTTAGGGAATGGATTAGGAAAGGAACTCATTTAGAGAGACTATTGGAGTTTTATTTTTCACTAAAATACTTAAATTCAAATTTAAGTAGTCATATAGATAATCTCTTGGAGATGCTCTAAACCCCCGGTATTAGGTTTATCAAGAAAGTGAAACTAATACTATTTGATTATTAGTTTATCCTGCATGTGGCTTTTAACTGATCAGGTGTCCCAGCAATCGATCGTCAAAATGAGAAATGGTTAATTTTTTTCGTATCATTATAATTTTTATAATTTACTAATATGTTATCGGTATGTTATTGATAGATAAGGATCGTCACAGTCACTGTCGTAGATAATTTTTAAAACTTACAATATCACGTGAATAATTTTTACTTGAAATGGATATCTATTGGACGGCTCACGGTGACGATTTGAAGCGTAATTAACACCGGACTCAAGCTTCAGCGTTGACAAGAACATCGGTACCCTTGGTGTTATCATTCGTGATCTTTTCTGTAATATGGGTATAAAAAAATTACTACAACGAACTATCGTGAAATTTTAAATAACACAATAAACTATAAAACTGTTTCATTGTACTTGAAAATTTAAAAATCAATTTACTGTGGACCTTTTCGTACATTTTTGCTAACGTGGACGATAGTTTCGGTGACCGGGACACAAGTGGCATGGTGACGCGGAAAACGGAGTAAAAATTATTCCCTTGACAATACGAGAAAGGTATTCGATGAAATACCAGAATGCCCCTCCCGCTCTCTAGTGGCATTCTACGTGTCGGCTGCATGCCCTCACTCACACCACACATTGAACTAGTGTTCACATAGACGCTAGACGCTAATCGGGCGACGACGTGACGCCTAGAACCTAGGCGACACCTAGGTGCCGCCCAAGTCCGACTCTTTTCTTTTCATTTTTCTAGTTCTAGCCATTAATTTTACTAGTTCCGAATTCAACTATTAATTTTACTAGTTTCCAGGAGTTTATTACTTCAGTTTGCTAGTTCTCTAGGCTTCATCACTTCATTTTCCTTTTTCCCATGCACCTGTTTCTAGTTCCAGTCAACCTTTTTCTCTTCTCCCACCCAGAGTCTTAGGCAGCCTCTATAGTCTTTTCTTCTCCTCCTACTAGGCGACATGCATTTTGCTCCTTGCTCATGAGGGGTTCCAGTCTAGGTGGCTTCCCCTCTTGCCTCTGCACACGAGCGTTCATCCTTCGGGCATCGGATCAAGGTCGTGCGGGTGTCTGTCAGCTCGATCCTGCATCGCTAGGCCAACTCTAACTGCATGCTCCTCTCCTGCCGCTGGATCTGGCCACCTGCCCCCTTCTTCCCATTGGATTTGGCCCCCTGCCCCCATTTCGCCGTCGGGTCTGTCCATCCTTTTCCCTCCCACCGTCAGTTCCAAGGCAGTTGACCTGCCTAGGTGCCCCACTCACCTAGTCGGCCTCCGCGCGACACTGGGTGGCGCCCAATGACTTTTGTCGCCTAGGCGTGTGCCTAGGGCTGCGTTTTTGAACACTACATTGAACGTGCCCCCCCCCCGTGTGTGCGTCGCTGTGTGCACGTCGTTGTCGCTCGACCCATGCCGAACGCCATCGTGTGACCACACCATGCCCCCTGTGGCGCCCCCGCTGTATCCACCGCACATCGCATGTCCCATCACGATGAAACAAAGATGGTGGCATTTCATCGAACACTTTACGTGCACTATTTCAACCAGCTCAGCATGTGACGTGTTGTTTGCACCAAAAAAACTGGTGTTCTGCCATGTCATGTCACGTCAATGATAGTTCCAATGTAAACTTTTTTCAAATTTTTGGGTTGTAGTGCAAGGATTGTTTAAACTTTCGTGATAATTCAATGTAGTATTCTGTACTTTTTGCTATAAGAAATGTCTCTCGAGATTTTTTTTTATCTGGACCTGTTGAATTTGTCTGCGTTTGCAATATGACGTGGAAGTTATTCTCCTGTTTTTTCTATCCCTGATCAGATGATATCAGAAGCTGACTGTGTTTTGCTACCAGCGGTACTGCACGGTTACGGTCAAGAAAGGTTTTTAGATGGCAGTTTGTGATACGTTCTTGCCTAGAATTGGAAGGTGTCATCCCGCGAACACAACGATGAGGAAACGATGCCTCAAACCAAATGAGATCCTCTGTAGTCTCGGCCTCGCTGACTGCATAGGACAGTCGCTCCTCGGCGCCGTCCGATCTCAATCGGACGGCCGTGCGAGAGGGGCTTCGCGTCGGTGGGACCCACTTCACAAGAGGCTTCAGAGAGAGAGGGGGGTTTCGCACCGTCCGATCAAGATCGGACGGCGCCGAGGGGCGACTGCCCTATGCAGTCGGTGGCCGACTGCAGAGGAATCGGTTCCGCCTCAAACAGAGATTGATACATACTTTGTTTGAGTGGACAACTCCTGAATATTAAAATCTATCTAAATTATCTAAATGATTTATAGTGTATCTGTGCTGATGTTATAATAAAAACAAAAAACAACAAATAAAATTATACCAATCTAAGAGCATCTCCGAGAGATACCCTAAATTTTATTCCTTAAATCACATATAGGGATCATCCTAAATTCTATATCTTCCTAAAAATTAATCAATCTACAATAGTTTCCTTATAATCCTGATCCCTGTTTTTTAAATCCTACAAATACAGTCTATAATATGTAATAATTTTATATAAAACTTTGATACATTCACATATGTGTATCGTCCAACCTATAACAACACATAATGGAGAAAATAATATGCATGCAAGAGAAAAAATATGTGCAAATGGAAATAGGGATTTGGTAAACTAATCCTATATTTGAGAGTGATGAATGATGATTTAGGGAATGGATTAGGAAAGAGACTCATTTAGTGAAACTCTTGGAGCTTCATTTTTCATCAAAATACCTAAATTTAAATTTAAGTAGCAACGCAGGTAATTTTTTAGAGATGCTCTAAGCCGACGAACGGTCGGATTTATGTGGTGATACACGATGGACCTGCATGCTGCATCCAGCCGATCTGTGGTTCATGTTTGTTGGCTAAACTGGCTAGTACTAATCTGATCTCGGTGTCCCTTTCGTGGTAGGAAATAAAAGACAAATCCTGGCTTGGAAATCGAAAGTAATATAAGTACATGTCTAGTACACTAGCCGTAATTAATTACATACGATTCCATCGCCGCCTTTATAAAAGACGAATTCTGCAAACGAATAATGCATGTTTTTCGAGTCTCGTGTGTGTTTGATTAATCGGTTGGTGGCTTTTCGGTTAGCAACAGTGGGTTCCAATACTATCTTCTTTCATCCACTACCCGCTTGTTTTCTCTCTCTCTCTTTGAATTGAATCGAAGATGGAAGATAGGATTAAGCCGAGCTTTATGACAATTATTAGTTATTTAAGGTCAATTTAACATAACATACTCATTGATAAAATTACGGCGCAGATTTAATAATTATTTACTGAACTACAAAAATATTTTTACCGAATTGCATATAGAAATTTTGACGTGGCATACTCATGGATAAAAATCTTGATCCGCCTCTCTTTGTAGGCTCGCACAAATTGATGTCTCGGGAACAATAGAAGAAAATTGTGAGATGTGTATATATTATTCTATATGGGTTATTTTACTATACTTGATGAGGTATCAGGAGGTACCACATTTTTTAGTGTTAATTTTGGTATCTCCTGGTACCTCATGTGTCAGGAGGTTGAAAAATATGGTACCTCCTCAAGGACTGTAAAATTTCTCATTATATATAGATATTATTTTTTGATGTATTTTGATTGAAAAATTTTACCGTACTTAAGGAGGTACCACATTTTTCAGTGTTAATTTTGGTACATCCTGACACATGAGGTACAGGAGGTACCAAAATTAATACTAAGAAATGTGATACCTCTTCAAGGATTGTAAAATAACCTATTTTGATTGTGTATCAGTAATATTTCATATTATATATATATACACACGTAATTTGAGTATTATATTATTGTTATATAATTATAGAGTCTTGTCATATGATGCTCGAGCAAACGAATGTTCGAGAGGAGGAGTAGGTATTGAAACTTTCACGCGTACCCTTCTGATGATGAAATTTGGTCTAATTGCGTAGAGACAGTAAAAAAACGTCTCTGTGTTTAAAAACAATATATGGAGTCAGACGTTTGATTTTCTTATTTTCTAGCGTAGCCGATGGATGACAGCGGAAAATTTAAAGGGTTCATCTTATTGTACTTGTGCCTCCTGTTTCAAAGCTATCTGCTCCTGAATCATTCAAATTTGGTTATTGATTTGATCGACTCATTAATTAATTCTCGTTAATCTGATTTTCAACCAGTAATCTAACTCTTATATATGTTTATTTGTTTGACTCCAGCTCCCTATTTATGGCGCTGACTCGGTCTAGCTCCAAGAAATCCCTAAAGTTAGAGTTGTGTAGATGAATTAAGAGTATTTAGTTAAATAATTTAGTTTTTATTTTATAATAAAATAAAAATTTAAACTATTTTATTATATCACACAAACTCAAGATTCGGATTGAATCTTTTTTGCTATATTTACTAGTTTAAAAATTAATTCACAAAGCCTAATCTATATACTATGTTTATTTTTGGCTAGGTTAATTTACCCATGTGTGCGTATATATACTAGCAGCTCCTTGATCCTCGATCGCATCATCGCATGTAAGTCATTGATTTTTTAAAAGGAAAACTACTTCAACTTTAACTAATTTTATAAAAAATACAGTAATTATAATATTAAATTAGTTTAATTAAATCGGTCGATAAAAATGCTTTAATAGTGTGTTTATTTGATGTCTTAAATATGAATATATTTAAAAAAAAGTTAGATGACTTACGATATGAATAATTTAAAATGTCTTTGCGAGTCAAATGTCTGGTTTCCTTGCCTGATGAGCTAGAAGGTAAGGTGCTTACCTCAGCTCCTTATCTTCAATTTTCAAATTAAATTGGTTCATTTGATCGATTCAACTCGATTAATTTATTTACTCATTTTGTTAGTTTGTTGACCCCAATTTGATATCATATATATCAAATTGAGTACTACTTTCAGTAGTAGATTTTTTCAATAGAATAACAATTGAGTACTACCTTTTCCTTAGTAGCAGATTTCTCAGCAGAATAGTTATTCTACATCTGTGGTGTATGATAACATTTATATATATATATGTGTACGGGAGCGCTATTCTCTACATCACGTGTGTAGAATAGTTATTCTACACCGACCACTTTTAATAGTAAATTTTCTCAGTAGAATAGCAACTGAGTAATATTTTTTTCTCGGTAGTAGATTTCTCGGTAGAATAACTATTCTATACCTGTGGTGTAGAATAACATTTGTATATATATATATATAGCAGCTACTTGATCCTCAATCGCATGTCGTAAGTCATTGATTTTTTTAAAGGAAAACTACTTCAACTTTAACTAATTTTATAAAAATAATATACAGTAATTATGATATTAAATTAGTTTAATTAAATCAGGATAATTGTCATTTGCTTGAATAATTGTCATTTGGACGAAAAAAATTATTGTAATGTTCTTTTAGGTTTTGTGAACCGGATAATTAACCAGTCGGTTCATATATAATTTAGATAGTTGAAAAAAGACACATATTTATTTGATGTCCAATGCTAGTGTATCACAAATTTAGTACATGGCATATTACTGAATTATCAGTACCATTACAAGAGTGTACACATTTTCTAGCGCTGTGACCGATCAAGCTGATGAAACACGCGGATCGGGAGAGAAAAATAAAAGAGAGGGCGAATGGAAATGCACGTAACCATGACGCGACCGTTCGTTGCGTCGTCCTTCGATTTTTCTTGCAGCAATCTGTGTGAAAAGTGTGGAAAAAGATAAAAGATAGATGTACAATCGTACAAGTTTAATTTTTAGTTGAAGATAGTAAATATGGTTATCTTTGTGAAAAAAAAAATCGGTGAGGACGTGAGAAAAGGTAGCGGTATATGTCCGATGGAGTGAAACGACCAGGGCCGTTCCTAGCAATCTGGGGGCCCTAGGCGAAAAAAATTAGGAGCCCTTCAATTTATTTTTATCAGGTGGGTGAATCGTACGGGTAGACATACAAGGGTATTAGCAACGAACAATGTCAATAGGTGAGCATCGGTGAATTGACAGTATCGCCCCTACCATGTCATCAGTCGGTCGCTCGCATAGCTCACCGCAAGGGCATAACCATCGTCGCTACCATCCACCAGCCTAGCACCGACTATTCAAGAGATTAGAATTTAGGATGGGATTTGGACCGGTCACCACTCACTAGCGCTTTAGGCTCCGGTGGAGTAGCTGAGGCGACGGAAGCCTTGCTCATCCATTATTCGTTGCCCATTGTGGTGTTGCCATAGTGTGAGTCGTGCCATCGTGAGCCTACAAATAGGGGATTTAGGTTGCTGAGTGAGCAGGCGAGAATTTTGGGCGATATCACAGGAGGACAAGCGTCAGTGCATGCCTGCCTAGCTAGCTTGCATTTACCCATACTAGACTGCTAGTGTGCTACATTGGACTAGGACGATGTCGCGCTACGCAAAGTTCTAATTTGTATATTTGTTGTGCTACATGCTAGGCCATTTTTGGGTTGTGAACCGTGATGTAGAGAGTATAAAAATACTAAGTTATATACACACATATAAATTGGGGGCCCCTAACTTTCCTGGGCCCTAGGCGGTTGCCCCTCTCGCCCTGGCCCAGGAACGGCCCTGGAAACGACCAGACCCAATGGGAAAGACTCTCTTGTTGAGTCTACTCGCTCCACTCCATCGGATGACGCTCTCTTCCACGTGGCGAAGATCTAATGGCGTCCTTATGGAGCTGCTGGGTTTGGAAACCATTCCCACTGATTTGTTCCCATCTTTATTGTACTATATATAGTCTGATTCAAGTACAGATTAAGGAAGTATGCCAAAAAAAATCCGGTTGATCCGAAGTTTCGATTTGAAATCGAAAGTTCTGATTATTTTCTGAATTAGGAACATAGAACTCAAATCGGAAGTTCTGATATGGTATCGAAAGTTCCAATAATTTCTAATTAGAGATAGAGAGTTGAAATCGGAAGTTCCGATTTGGAATCGGAAAAATTGTACTAATCGGAAGTTCCGAGAGGTGTATCGGAAGTTCTGAAGTGGGCAAAAATAGATTGGATCTGTTACGATAACGTGCTGGATTGAGATCGAAAATACCCGATCAGAAGTTCCGATCCAGGATCGAAAGTTCCGACGTGGGTAAAACAGATTGGATCTGTTGAAGCACAAATCTGTTGTAACTGATTTATTGGTTTCGAGATGCTGGCGACCAGGGTCTCTCATCTCTATCTAAAGAGAGGACGATGAGGTCTTGGAGAACAAGTTTTTAATAGTTTAGACCTAGCCACTAAAAACTCATCTCCCTCCTTTCTCGATCTCAAAAGATAAGATTGATGATCTTCCATTTTCTCACGAGCAGTGCTATTATGCCGACACGGGAAGGATTTCATCCCTGTACGTGTGGATACCGTGGAGGCGTTGCTCCAATAGCGATGCTCGTGGACTTCATCACGTGAACAACTACGTCGTATTCACCGATTGGATTGGTGAGGAACGATCGGGACGAAACGAGGATAGGCAAGAACGCGCTTCCTCAATATATTCTTCCGTTGTACCTAGCGTCTCTAGTGCTTGAAAGTACCGATCTATGATCTCACACGCGTATGCTTCTTGGACTTTAGGGCAAATTTTTGAATTTTACGGTTAGCGTAGCTTCTCCTTTCCCAACACGGATCTCCTAGTATTTATCAATATATTGTAAATATTATAATATTACTTCACGCTATATATGTGTGTGTGGAACCATATACATAATATGAGGCTTTGGTAGAGATCATAAAGCTACCATATCTGTAGTTACTTGTAGTTCCTTCAAATAATTCAAATTCTTGATTTGTATTGTAAAATTTGAACCGTGCAGTCTTAAAAAATCATTACTCAAACACTAAAGAATCTTAGCTTCATTCAGATACACATCAGTTAGTAGTTATCTTTTAAAATTTTAAGCTCCCAAAACAATATTACTGTCTATTATAACATAGATTAAAAATTGGCTTGTCAAACCAGATATTATCATCATAATGCATTGTAATACCAAACGAATTAGCATTAATCAACTCGATTATCAACTCGATCGGGAATTAGAACGTACATGCATGCATGCGGCGTATCCGCGTATATATGCCGACCGGATTAAGTTTACAACATATATTGACTTAATTAGAACACATGCAGAATGTGCTGACCAGCTGTACAAATCGTCAAACGTCTGCACCAGAGGCAAAGCCGCAGGACACGTACGTACGCACGTCGAAATTCTCTGAGAAAAATTAAAGCTTATCGTACGCATCAAAATTCTTCTGCATTCACGCATATAAATGTGTACTTGATTGACTTCATCTGCTGCGTAAATCGTAAATCGTATGTTCAGATTGTAGTGGATACAATTATTTTAAGAATATATATAGCTCACTAAACTATATATATTTTTACTTCGGAGCAATTCCAGTAATCTTACTGTTTTTACTATTTTAGCTTACTCAATATAGGACAATAGTCACCCTATTTACATTCATCTATATTTTACTAATATTATGTTAACTGCCAACAACTATATTTCTAGACTATATTTTATTAAACGTCTTGTCCCCGTCTCTGGTTTTGAGGACACTTTCCTCATTCCCAATCCTGGTCGAGTTGACGGATAGGGAATAAATTCCCGCAAATAGAATTAATTATCCAACTCCAATTTACTCAAACTGATAAAAAGATTGACATTACGTAACTTAATTTGATTATCTCGCTTAGCATAATAGTTTAATACACAGAAAACAAACAGACATGTTTATTTGTAACAAACCACAAAACTTTCAGTATTTATAGAAGCATTCACCTTTCTCATACAAGTCAGTTTTGCGAGTATACTTGCAAGAATCGGGGATGGGGACTGCGGGAATGTCCCCGTTTTACCCGAAGGGGACAAAATTTCCCCATTTCTCCTCCTCGCGAGAATAAAATTTTCCCATACTCGTCCCTTAACAGAGTAAATGAAATCACAGACAGAGATCGAGGATCGGGCCCATTGCTATCCCTAGTAACAAGGGGATAGGATAGACACAAGAGTCACTCTTATATATACATTGTAAAATTTAATAGCCACATAGAATCTAGAAATAAACTAGTATCATAAGTTTGAAAACTCTAGATAAATATTATTTTCGTTGTAAAATATAAGGTATCTATAAACTCGATATTTATAATTTTTAACTACTAATTAGTCTAAAATAATATTTGTTTTAGTGTTATGAAAATATTCTTATATGTTAATTTATTAATAGACTTGTTGATGATATATAATTAAAATAACTAATTATTAATATTAATATTAAATATCTTATAAAAAACTTACATATCTTATATTTTAGATGTTATAGACGTTCGTAGTACTTAATAATTGTTTTCAGAATGTTAAATTTCTTAAACAAGTTCATAATCATGTCAAGGATTAATTAACAAGTAGGTCAGTCAAGCGGCCACTTAGGTAGTGTTTGGTTCTCTATATGAGGAGAAACATAACAGAATGGTTTCTAAATATGAGGTGATATGATTGTTTGGTTTGAGGAATGGGGTGGAATCGAGTAGAACCGAACTGCTCATAGAAACAAAATATTTCCTATAAATATTGAACCATATGATACTGATTTTTTTGGCGAGATAATTCCGACCATTTCTCATCGTACACCAAACTCTTAAATGCTCCACTTGTGTGTTCGGCTGTCCGATCGACCGACCACCTGATTGACGGCTCAGATCGAGGCGGCAATCCTCACCAACTAACTAACCTCGCTAGCCTCTCCACGGATAGCAATCTGGGCCGTCGGTTTCTGATCCGATGGCCCTCCTTGCTAGCACGTGCTGCATGCTGCCCCTGCCAAAGTTGGACCCAGGTCGTGGTAACTAACACGCGATACCAAGTAGAATATCTTCTACTTGACTTGAGTTCCAAAAGTAGTACTCCCTCCTTCTCATTATCTCCATCATCTAACAACTTGACACGATGACCAAGACGAGAGATATGGAGTTTAAATTCTCTTCGTATGTTGTGTTTTTTGTTTTGTTTTTCCGCACTCTCAATCTACATGTGCATGTGACAATGTGGAGTACTAGTAAAATAAAAAACAAAAGCGGAAGTTAAAACTATGCATGTAGACTCTAAATCAATTCACACATAATACGATGTGCTGCTTTAATGACTCAACTATTAGATGATGTAGATTGTGGGCAATCTGAAAAACGCTTAGATGATGAAGATAATGAGAAAGAGGGAGTATAGTAGAAAAAGAATATGTTGACCCGAGCCAAGATTTGGTCAGTTTTTTCTGGGGTTTGACACGATCGTGAGATGATCAATGAGCTCAGTAGCTCACGACCTGGTCAACGGCATGGTTTGTTTGTACCGAACCAATTACTGCCTTACCACGGTTAACAAATTGGTTCCTACGAATTTGTGTGTTTGGTTTGAGAAACTAAATATTAGTTTTTATCACATTGAATGTTTAGATATTATTTTAAAGTATTAAATATAGACTATTTATAAAACCCATTGTGGATTATTTGCGAGATGAATTTAATGAGCTTAATTACGTTATGATTTAACAATGTGATGCTATAGTAAATATTTGCTAATCTTAGATTAATTAGGCTTAATAAATTCGTCTTGTGAATTATCATCCAATTCTACAATTATTTTTAGTTTTTCAATTTGATGTCCAAATATCCGATTTGACACGACTAAATTTTAGTTCATGCAACTAAACCTCCCCTAAATTTAGCGGTTCGGATGTAGACTGGGTGAAAGCTGGCTTCCCTTGACCAATGGAGCTAGCTAGTAAATATAGCTACAAAATTTCTAAATATTACTCATCGGTCTATATATTATAGCTCGTTTAACTTTTTATAAATTGAACTTTCCCAGTTTAAAGCAGTTTTATAGTAAATTATATGCCAACAACTATGCCATCATTTTTTCCATTAAATCTAAAATATGTCTTAAAATTTGGTTAAACTTAGAATCAGATAACTTACGAAACAAATGGAGTACGCACTAAATTTAATTTGAATCTAAAGGTGCGAGCAATTTGGTCGAAATCTCCTTCTCCTGGTGCTCGAGCGATCGACGTGGAATCTTGAAGAGACCATTGACTCCTTGAGTCTGACCAAATGGATCGAGCCGGTTGGCAGAAGAGACGATTTCAGGGAAGGGGAACGACGAGCGAATTCTGCTTCCGGCGGAGAGTTTTGCTGCTGCAGAAGGGCAGCACTGCACCTTGTAGTTTTCAGACAAGTAAACTGACGCGCGTTCTCAAATCTCACCGTAGATTCTGTTCTAACGAATAACGATCTTGACTGTGCTATATGTAATACGAGGACTCGAGACGCAAAACACGCACCGCGACGGAGAATACGACCCCGAGACTTCACGCAATTAGCGATGAATAGGAGGCGTTTTTCGCAAAAACGCCGACCGTGCCGGGGGTGACGTGGCGGCTCGCGGAGGAGGCCACGTCAACCAAAAGCCAGGGCCGCAACAAATTTCCAAAGAATTGAAGGTTTTTTTTGCAAAAACGTCGGGTTGCGTAGAACGGAGAGGCTTTAGGGTGTATTTGGTTAAACTGTGGCTCTAGAAAAAAATCTTGTGGGCTGTAGAAAAACTACTGTGAGATATCAGCTGTGAGAAAGCTGAAAGCCGTTTGGCTAAAATGACTATGGAGAAACTGCTTTGAACTGTGAGCTATATAAAAAGTCAAATTACGAAATTTTGTATAGTTGTATGAAATTTAAAATATCAATTTATGAAATTTTGTATGGTTGTATGAAATTTGAAATATCAATTTATGGAATTTTGTATGGTTGTATAAAATTTAAAATATCAATTTATAAAATTTTATATGGTTGCATGAAATTTGAAATATCAATATGTAAATATTAGCATTATCAAAAATTCAAAGAGCAAAAACTAAAAACCAGAAACGAGAAAGTATGTCTGAAGGAGTTTACATAGTTTCACTGCATGGAAAACTACTTTTACTAAAAGCTACTAACTTAAAATAGTCCCTTTGATTGACTTTTGGTTTCAAGAAACAAAAGTTGTTTCTTAAAAACCAAACCATACGACACTTAAGTGCCGTTTGGTTCAGAAACAAAGTGGGATGTGACAGTTTTGTCCTAGTTTTTTTGGATGATCGTCCCATCTCGTGTTTGATTACGAGGGATGAGTATGTTCTAGTTTATGTTTGGTTGGTGAGTTAGAGAGAAACGAGACTCTGCCTCGGAACCTCCGTCCCGTACTGAAACACTTTCGGCTCGTTTCAAAATTTCCGGCCCATCCATAAAACCTTCATATCGAAACCTCTGATCCGTCATGGAACCTCTAATCTAGTCTCGGAGCCTCCGAGCATGAGGTAGGACGATTACGTCCCTCTATTTTGGGGACGAGTTCGTCCCGAATATTGGAGGAATATTTCTTGGTGGGATGACTCTGTCTCATCTGACTCCAAACCAAACACGATAAAAAACAGAACCGTCCTATCTCATCCCACCTCATCCCTCGAACCAAACGCCACCTAAAGTCCCAACCTGACAAATCAAAGCTTTCAGTGGTCACACTGTCACAATGCTGGTAGTTTGACTAGCAATTCAACTGGAAGAGAAACAGAGAGAAGAAAAACAAACAACTTATCATCGCCAACTACTTTTATCAAGTAGACCAACTCTTTTTTATGCGAAAGAAGGTAGTTTGAAACTGTAAATTAAATCTCGGTGCATTATTCCACATGATGGGCCAGGATATTAGCACATTCGATTCATGTGGAATAGACTAGGATTTATTTTATTATTTATAGTTCTCAAACAAGGTATAAACTTTGCCTGTACTCAGGACACCAGGTAAACTATACTCGTTTATTATTGTTTTAGTCTATGTTAATTAAGAAAAATACTTGGTAATTGGAGTGTATTTTTTTATATATCTCGGGTTCGTTGGTGCTCCGAGTTATATCATTGCCATGAGTCATGAGTGATTGCAAATACAAAAGGCTAAAAGATTATTAGGATTAGAGATTATGGAAGAATTGCCGATTGAGATAACACGGTTAGGAATGGCAACGGGACGATCCCCGGTGGGGAGGAGTCCCCGTTCCCGTCCCGCTAGACAAAAAATTATTTGTTCCTTGTCTCTGTTCCCGGCTTCGGGGATAGATTTTTCCATCCCTGCTACCCGTCGGGGATTCGGGTACCCATCGAGGAGAAAATCCCCGTTTAGGTATATATATATATACATATACATACATACACACACATATATATATATATACATACAAACATATACACACATTCATATACATACATATGTATATATATATATATATATATATATATAATATGGACCCACATTTAATTTTTCGCGGGTACATTAACTGGGAACGGGATGGAAAGTAGAAAAACGTCTACGTCCCCGCTTCACCCGACGGGACTAGGTTTTTTCCGTTTGTCTCCTACGGGGATGAGATTTTCCATACTAATCCCCGCCGGGATGGGAACAGGGCCTTGCCATCCCTAAACACGGTTTGTCTACGTGCATGTCTAGCTAGCTAATCCCTCTACACCCTCTGACCTTAAATTCTCAAAGTCAATAATTGAGCAATATTTATGAATAGAGGTAGTAGGATAGACGATCATTTTTATAGAAGTAAGTGATAGAATTAATCTTAGCAATTAATTAAAAAAATAACGTAGAATATAACCTATAGTAGGTAAGATGATGATTTTTTAAGCCTGACCGTTAGAGCAGAGTGATATGTTATTTTATAAGATGTCGATATCTTTTAATCATAGCCGTTAGATTTATAAAAGTAGACTATCGTATTAATTTGATGTACCTTATAATTTGCCTCGTGCAACCGTCATCATTGTTTTTATTTATTTGGTACGATTTTTTTATGACAAATTTTAATTTACACCAAATTAATAAATATTGTTAATTTTTATATATCTAAGGTCACAATTACAAGATGCCAATTTCTTACTTCCTACAAGATAATACATCACCCCAATCTAACTGCCACAGTTAAAAAAAGTATAGTCTTAACCAATGACTTAACATAAAATAGCCGTTTTTTATTCTAATGTATTTCTACATATTTCTATATGCTTGTGTAGATGGATTTTGGTCTGGATTCTTACGGATCAGAAAATTTGTCGATCCCAGTGCGGGAAGCCGTCCCGGTGGATGTCCGCTTGCCTGAGGTGCACGGAGAGCGCGTCGTAGTTGCTGGCCTCGAGGGTCCTCACCTTCTCCTACATTCCACTGGCGTGCAGCTGGAGCTCCCACTGTCTCTCCTCCTGCGCCAGGCGCCGCCGCTGCTGCACCAGCACCGCCTTCTTCAGCACGGCGTTCTGCGCCGACGCGGCGCGGGCAACGGCGCCCCCGAACGCGCCGAGCACCACCGCCACGGCGCGCGCCCTGGCGTCGTCCGCGGAGACGGCCGCCGACATCTCGCTCACCAGCACGTCGGCCCACGCGGTGGAGGCTCGCGGCGGATGCGCGGGAGCGGGAGCGGCGATATGCTGCCGCGGATCGCTGCTGCCGACGACGTCCTGGCGCGGCGTCCCGCAGGCTCAGATTGAGCAGGCGCTCCACGCATCACCTAGCTAGTTCAGTACCTCATCGATCAGGGCCTCGCCGGGAGCAGCCATGTACCGGCGCCGGCGGAGACAGGCACTCGCACAAAGTCGGTCAGGCGCACGTCACAGCAACTACGTGAAGGTAGAACACGAGAAGAGAGACGAAGAGCTGACTACCGCGTCCGGCCTCACCCCATATATGAGCCCTATCTCCCGCTTAGGGGTGCAATCGGGCGGGGTGGGGCTGAGTCATGGGTTTAGTGGTTGAGGACTTGAGGATTGCTAGAATTTTTTTTGTATCATCACATATTTGGTATTTGGGCTACACATATTGGGTTTTTTCTTTTAAGTTGGGGACTCGTGGAGACCCACGGGTCAAAAAATAAACCCAGACCCGTTCCCACTCTTATACAGAGCCCGACTCAGAGATGAAAAATTGGCCTCGCGCCCCATAGGGGTAAGTCGCAGCAGGACTCCGGACAGGTGTATTGCGACCCCTACTCCCACTTCCCTGCTTCCGATTCTATCGTTGAAAATTTTTAATTATCAAATTTCAGATTCTAATTATTTTTGTGCGAACAAACTGAGCGTACGATTCCTGACAGGTTTAGCTTGTCTCGAAATAGTAACCGTTACTAACACCGGTTTGTATTCGGTTTGATGTTAGTTACTACTCGATAGCAATAATTTAAAAAAACACGAAAAAATAAAAAAACATAGAAAATGTAACAAAATTTAGAAAAATATGGAAAATTATAAAAAATTTATGATACGATGTGATAAATAATTTGTACAGCATTTGTTTTTTTATAAATTAAATGTTAGAATGTCACAAATTAGTAATATAACTTTTGTGAAAAAAAATAAAACAGAAAAGATGGCAACGATGGGAATTGGGCCGGTCCAATTCTTTTATTTTTTATTTCGACCGGTTCTGTTGGTCTCCAAAACTATTCAAAACAAAAAACCATAAATCCCTTAATATCTATATAAATTTCCAACAATTTTGAAATCCAAAAATTAAAATTGTAGATCTACTATTTGCTTAAACTATCGAGCGTACGTAGCAACGGGATCCTCTTGCAGAGCCGTCACCCCTTCAAAGCCGTCCAATTTTGATCGTAGAAGATCGGATGGCTCTAGAATAACCCCTTCTCAAGAATGATCCCGGCGCACGGGAGGCTTCGAGGAGCGAAGGGGACTTCGCGCCATTCGATCAAGATCGGACGGCTACGGAATGTGATGGTAGAGGAGCCGGTTTCGATTACGCAAGCTTATTAGCTGCGTATTAAAAAACATTAATAAAGAAATAGAGTTCGAGCCCAAATTTGAAAGCTGGGCTACGAAGCCGGACGTGTGAACTCCCAACTCTGCCGATACCGTATGCGAATCCACCTGAAGCGCCCACGGTTAGATCGGACGGTCCACCGCATCGCATCCAGATCCAGCACTCGTCTCGTCTCGGTCTCCCCAATCCTCCCCTCCTCCCCCATCGCAACCCGAGTCGTCGTCTCCCCGATCTCTCGATCCCCCTCCTCCCCGATCGATCCAACCCCCAGGCACCAACCCACCCCCACGCGCGAAGGTAGGCGAGGATGTCGTCGGACTCGTCGTGGGCGAGCGCGCTCGTGCGGATCTCGCCCTACACCTTCTCCGCCATCGGCATCGCCGTCTCCATCGGCGTCTCCGTCCTCGGCGCCGCCTGGTGAGTTCCCCTCGCTCGCCGGCACGGTCCCTTTTCGTCTCTGCCTCGCTTGACCCGCTTGCCGCCTGCTTCTCACCGCGCGTTGCTCTTGCAGGGGGATCTTTATCACGGGGAGCAGTCTCATCGGTGCTGCCATCAAGGCGCCCAGGATCACCTCCAAGAACCTCATCAGGTGCGAATCTTAGAAACTTTCTACCCTCGATCCGTCCTAGGCGTCTCGTTTGGTTTTTGCTTGGTGCGCTGTGAGGCTCGTGATTTGGTGCTGCTTTGGTGTTTGGTTGTGTGGAGGAAGCAGTGGACTTTAGTCTGTCCTGCTGATGCAATTTAGGGCTTGGATGAATCGAGCGAGTTCTGTGATTCGATTAGTGCTGATGCATACAATAGCTCGGAGCCTCCATTCCTCCAATCTCTCGTCTTGTTCCAGAGCAATGTTTACAAGTCGCCTAGTCGAACCTAGTCGCCATGGGACCGACTAGGTGACTAATCGCGATTAGTCGTCAACCAGGGCCGATTAGTCGTGTAGTCAGTCCTAGGGTTCTAGCTGAAAAGAATTACTCACCTTAGGAGGCTGATCTTGAGTCTTGACGGCCGGAGCAGGCCGTGCGCGCGGCGTGGCTGGAGCAGGCGTGCGCGCGGCGTGGCTGGAGCAGGCCGTGCGCAAGCCGTGGCTGGAGCAGGCGTGCGCGCGGCGTGGCTGGCCGCTGGAGGCTGGACAAGCGACAGCTGGAGGCGTGCGCGCGGGGTCGGTGTCGGCGCGGCGTTAGCTGGAGGCATGCCGCGTGCGCGTCGGCGCCGGCGTTGGCTGGTGGCGTGCGCGTCGGCGCCGGCGTTGGCTGGCGGTGTGCGCGTCGGCGCGGGCGATGTCTGGCGGCGTGCGGTTTGGCGCGGCGTTAGCTGGAGGTGTGCGGCTGTGCGCGTCGGCTGTGCCCTAACAGAATAGGGGTTGGCTTGGTTGAAACAGAATAGGGGCTGGGCTCTAACCCTAATAGGCCCAGCCAGAATAAGAAAAGGCCCAGTGAAATACAAAAATCTAACCTGGTCGCCTAGTCGCCATATTCACCCTAATCGTCCGACTAATCGCGATTAGTCGTCGACTAATCGGACGACTAGCTTTCTGGTCGCTCTGATCGGGTCGGCGCGTCTGGTCGTTCCCACAAAACCGACCAGGCCGATTAGTCGCGATTAATCGCGACTAATCGGACGATTTGTAAACACTGTTCCAGAGTATTTACTCTATCATGTATGCCTTGTCTACTTAATTACTATTCAATAACATTAATTGACTTAGATTTTTAGGTAGGTTTCTTGCTACAATTAATCGGATGTCATCTTCAAACTTTTCCCCTGACTAGTAAGATGCCCGTGCATTGCAAAGGAACTTCATTGCACAAAGTAACATTTTCTCTTTTATGCTCAATGCAAATCAAACAGTTGCCAGGACATAATACATGTCATCTAACGTGATGCCAAATCAAGCATGAACATCAAATCTTTCATAAACTGTTTTAAGCAATCAAAATACATAGAAAGAGCAAAAGACTAAGCTTGTGTTTATGGCTTAAACTGCTGTCAAATTGGTACAATTAAAAAAGTGATTGTGGTACAGTTCTGGAGAAATCCTAGTATTTAATTGCCTCCCTCCATGCTCCACAAAAGAGAAATTTCGACAAATTAATTGACGCTATATGTCTGAAAACTACTGCTAAAGGTGAAATCCTATAACTTAAACATACATATCTTACTAATTCTTGATAAAGAGAGCCTGCAATAGCACAATAGTTGTACACAACTTTCTGTCATCAAAAGGCAATGGTGGATACTTTTTTAATGTTTTATACTGAAACATCATGATTAATGATAGTGTTGTCATCTCAAGTTGGCATTTTTGTTACATTCCATTAATTGACAGCATCACACAGTTCTTGCTTTGTCATCAGTCATGAATTCATTTGCAAAAGTAGCGGGATCTTCAGATACTACACAAGCATTCAGGATCTTGACACACACAAAACTACAAAAGTAATTGGAATGAACAATCACTACACCCCTCTCAACTTCTGGAGCAGATGTAGTAGACTAGTAGTATGTAGTTATGTCTTATGTACTACGAACAAAAAGATTAAATGTTTGTTTTTTAGCTCTGAATACTCGAGAACAAAGCTACTATAGAACAGAACAGTCTTATGTCATGGATAACACATTGTCAATTACTCAATTTTCCATAATAACCTTTGTGGCACTAATTTTCAATTTTACATAAATGCCTATGTTATGATTTGCCTAGACTTAACAGGAGTTTCATGGCAACCTCTATGCCAAAAAAATTTCTGATTTCCATAAAAGCAGGGGGCAATGCTTACTGATGAACAAATCAATATAATTATTCAAGATTGAATTAAAACTGATGGGAGATGATAGAAAGCAAACCAAAACTTATAGATCAGATTATCAGAAAACAGCATGGAAACACAAATATTAGCTTAAACACTAATTACTAAATGGTGCCAAAATTTAGCAGCATTGTGTTGTTACTCCAGATCAAGACTACAAGACCAGCAACAGGGCGTTGATAATAGTATAATACAAGCCCAGTCCTTCTTATCTTTTCAACAGACTGTTACTGATAGCGGTGATCCTGAATATTATGCTTTATTTCCCCAATTTTGAGAAGTAGGGATATGGTTTTTAATTAAAATCATTTAAGTCATCTGGCTCATTTCAACTCTGGAGGATGATCCCTGAATGTCTGAAACAAAGAGACTCACTCATATACGTGACTGTGTAGCATCTATACTCTACAAATAGTGTGTAGTGAATGACAACACAACATTGATAGAATTTAGAGAGCAGCAAGAACAACTCACACACAAATTCATTTCTTCGAGATACACAGCAGCACCACATGTCTGCATGAGAGGATGATTTGTGCTGCACACCAGCCCCCTCTCACTCACTGCTCTCTTTTGAAATGCACTTACAGGACTTAAATAGCCATACACACACACGACGAGACCACTCACTCACGCAATCTCCTCGTGCAATCACCTCCACTAATTTCTGCATGGCCGCACTAATTCCTATATCTCCACTAATTCAGCACGCAATCACTCAATCTCCACTAATTCTGCTGCATTAATTTAGCATGCAATCACTCAATTAATTCCTAGATGCATTTAATGGCACATTCCAAATAGCACAATGCATGCAACACTTGACATCTATATATTTCTAACAAACATGAATTTGGGACATGAGATTGTTTGGTTGCTTGAAGCAATTCATCCTGCTTGTTGAAACATGGTGCATCTATCGTGAATACATAAATGCAGGTTGAATTGTTTTGGCTGTGGCAATTCATATGAATGTGGACTCCTAACTGCTAAGATGTTGTTACTGTTTGGTTAGCTGCATGAAGTTTAGGTTTCTGCATAGGTATAAAAATGAGTTTTATACTCTTCTATAATTGCATCTACATGGTCTGCATTTGTCATTTATATTACAATTTTACATCTTGTTAATTAACATGCCTTGAAAGACCCTTTTGAATCACAGCTTTTATGTTGCAATTTGTGATACTGATACCTATGCATCTAACATTGTTTTGCAGTGTCATCTTCTGTGAGGCTGTTGCAATTTATGGTGTTATCGTGGCAATCATTCTCCAAACAAAGCTTGAAAGTGTACCATCAGCCCTTATGTATGACGCAGAATCTCTCCGAGCTGGCTATGCCATCTTTGCATCTGGTCTTATTGTTGGCTTTGCTAATCTTGTTTGCGGGTAAGGATCAACCTTCACCTCTGTTTCTTGTGTATCATGTTCAGTAACTTCAGATGATTAAATTTGTGAACTACAGGGTATGTGTGGGTATAATTGGAAGCAGCTGTGCATTGTCCGATGCTCAGAATTCATCGCTCTTCGTAAAGATCTTGGTGATTGAGATCTTCGGCAGTGCTCTGGGACTGTTTGGAGTGATTGTTGGCATCATCATGTCAGCTCAAGCATCATGGCCGAAAGCCTAGATGTATCCATCTGGTAATCTGTAAATTATTTCGGGGAAGCCGATCTGAATGCCAACATGCAGTATAGTTGTTTTTATTTCGTTTTTGTTTGCGCATTTTTGGCAAATCACGTATGTTGATGCTTGATGCATCTGATGGTAGAGATACTGTTCTCCCTATAAAAAGGCTGCATAACTGCTGGTTATATTGTAGATTCTGCTACTTTTGCAGAGTGTGACCTGCCTATTGAATAAAAGCATTGAACTCAATAATAAAGTGATTTAAATCACATTCTGCGCAGTGCCAAGTGCTGTTGCAACGATGAAATGAGAGGAACATGCTAGTAAGTGCCACCTGAGTACCGGATAGTGTCAATTAATGGACCACATGTCAGTGACTCAGAGTAGCAATTTTGTTGCTACTCACATGTTAATTGTCACATGTTAATTGTGGCAGATAATTTGGCATGCATGGAATTCATAAATAGGCCAAAATTTGGCATGCCTAAACTAATAAACGGAAAAAATTCAAATATTTTCTTATTAAATGGGCCAAAATTCAGCATGCTTATCGTACAAAAGGAATAGATATTAAGGGTCCCGTTCCCACGCGGGAAATGAATCCGTGATTGTCATGTTGTTGCTATTAAAAAAGTGTGTTTGCTATTAAAAAGCTGGTTGGAAAAATTCAACCAAACACAATCTAAGATGGTCATGCTTGTTACTATTGTGGGTTGGACTTTAGATTAAGATGAGTGGGTTAAATGAAAAATTTATATATTTAGGTCGGGATCCTAAGGGATCCCGATTTATTCCCGGGAAAGAAATCCCATCGGAAAATTCAACACGAGTAATTTTATTTGTGCGTTTGGGAGCACATGCGATGGGAAAATCCCCGCTCAACCCATGTCACTTTCCCGGGGAAAGGATCCTCGCGAGGAGGGAGGAGGCCATGAAATCTTCCCCTCGCTCGTGTCGTTCACTAGCCACCGCCGCGCGCGCCGCATCTCCTTGCACGAGCAGCCGCTGCCATTCCATCCGTGAAAACCCTAACCCCCTTTGGCCATAACCGTCTAGAACCTTCTACGATGGCGCTCCTCCAAGCTCTCTAGTGAGCCCTCCAACCACCGGCGGTGACGGAAGCCCTCCTGTAGAGTGCCCCGTGTGCCGCTGCTCCTCTTCCCCTTTGTCCTCCTCTTTAGCTCCTAGATCTGATCGAGCTCTAGCCATTCTTCATCGTGGTCACCGCCCTGCAAGCGCTGGCAATGAGAGGCAATCTCTTCAGCAGTCTCTTCAGCAGTCTCATGGACCTATTTCTCGAAGTGGCGGCCGGGCTTCATGTCTCGACGGAAAGAGGACCAGCCTCTGGCCCAAAGGTGCAGTTTTATCTCTCTAGCTTCTCGTGTTATCATACAAGTCGAAATGCTTTGATCTTGTTGATCTTTCTATCATTTTGATCCGTGAAGTGTAAGCCTAGAAAGTAGAGAGCCTATCTAGATGAACCAGCCGAATGCTGGAAGTGTGTAGGGAAGGAAAAAAACATAAAATTTGAAAAAATAGAACTCTTCAAATTTATTTTGAAATGATTTTTGAAGAGTTCTGAAATAAAATTTTGAATTTTCAAAGTTTGTTTTTATTTTTTAAAAAAATTCTGAAAAGAACATAAAACTTAGAAAATTTGAAAAAAATCAAAACTCTTCAAAATATATTTTCAAATGATTTTATGAAGAGTCTGAAATAAATTTTATAATTTTCAAAGTTTATTTTTATTTTTTAAAATTTTCGGAAAAGAACAAAAAACTTTGAAAAATTGAAAAAAAACAGAACTCTTCAAAATTTATTTTAAAATGATTTTATGAAGAGTTATAAAATATAATTTTGAATTTTAAAAGTTCTCTGTTTTTCATAAAATAAAAAAAATCTTTCAAAGGCTTATCGTGCATTCTCCGGAAAAGAAATTTCAAACGATTTTTTAATATCTGTTAAATAAATTTTCGAATTGTCAAAGTTCTTTATTTTTCAAATTGTATACGTATTATATGCCATAAATTAAGGGTTTTCAAAATATTTTGGGCAAATGGAGGAAAAAAATATATTAGACGCATGAAAAGAATTTATTTTGCATGCATGTGGGTCCCACATTTAGGAAAAAGAAGGTAATATGACCTGTTACCTCTAGGAGGTAACAGATCACCTATTTTAAATCTGAGTCGTTCAATCATATGAATTGGACGGCTGATAAAATTTTAGGGTACCGTAAAAATTCCCTAATACATTCTTCGTAGCGGCGAATGGATGAGCATTACTTCAATTTTAGTTTTACCCACTAAACAGCATATTACTGTGAGTAGGGCATTTTTATGGTGTTCAGTATTGAACCATGTTGCTGCTAGTACCTTATTCTCTGAATTCTGATTTTAGAATCTGCTCGGTCAAAACTTGTATGTTCATGTTTTTTTTTGTATTTTTTTCATTATGTGCATTTTTTATATTTTTAGAATTTTGAAATTTCTCTAGGGATTTCTTCCCAAACGGTAGCAGAGAAATTATTCTGCCCATGATTTTTTCTATGCGAAATAAAGGGGGTATACATGTCACTAGAAAATTCCTCTCGGGCCTGTTCGAGAGGATTGAAGGGGATTAGAAGGGATTGGAGGAGATTGTAGTATAAATCCTCATCAATCCCTCCCAATCTCCCTTAATCCCCTTTAACCGAACAGCCCCCTTATGGGAAATTTTCTCAGGGCTCTCAAACAAGGCCTACAAGGCCTTAAGAATTGTAGAAAAATGAGAGCAAAGATAGAAATTGTTTCCACCTCTCAGTGTCCGTGGAGTTTTTTCTCCCGTTAAAACCCAGGGATGAAAAACTAGTCGAAAAGGCTTTGTCTCGGGCGTCTGTTCCAAGGGCGGAAAAATATTTGCAACATCAGGAAAAATCTATAGTATCGTGGTACAGATACAGAGCTATGTGCGGCGGGTAGTTGAAATAACTATAGGCTAACCAGTGTAATTAAATATAATTAGTTCTTATGAAATACTCTCTTTTGGATGAAACGATTTGGTTCTCAATGGGTGTTTCATTTCGTTTTATTCGTCTTGAAAACGGGTTAGCATCATGTCATGGTGATGACACTACTTCATTTTTTTCTCATTAATTGAATAATATATCAGCAAAAAATCTAATGTGACATAATAATTAATACCATAAAACATCTTTTGAAAGATTATTGTAAATAGCCTAATGATCACACTCGGTTAATCGGAGAATTTAGTTTTCTGGACACACTCACGTAGCTCAGCTTGCATCCACGTGGCCCAACGCTATATTATGGCTATGCGCGTGGAGCCTAGTGAGTAGCTAAGTCTACTGCAGAACCAACCATGAATTTTAAAGATGAATATTTTAATGGTTGAAGACTAATATTTTACATGTTGAAGACGAATGTTTTACCGGTTGAAGATGAATGTTTTATCAGATAAAAGATGAATGTTTTACTAGTTATTTTACTAGTTAAAAGATGAATGTTTTACCTATTACAATAGTTGTAACGTAATGTTTCATATGTAAGAGCAAAATATTTCATTCTTTTTTATTTCAAATGTTTTTACTCCTTTTATTTTGAATGTTTCACCGTTGAAGACGAATATTTTACCGGTTGAAGATGAATGTCTCGTAATTGAAGATAAATGTTTTATCGGTTAAAGATGAATGTTTCACCTTCTATGGTAGCCAGAATTCAATATTTCATACTAAGAGTAAAATATTTCACTATTTTATTTTAAATATTTCGCTCAATTATTTCAAATGTTTCAACATTTTATTTCAAATGTTTTCACTCTTTTTATTTTAAAATGTTTTAAACAATTGAAGACAAATGTTTTATGTGTTACCGTGAATGTTTTATGTGTTACCGTGGCCACTCAATGTTTTATACGTTTTATCCTTGTTTTATTCTTTTATTTCAAATGTTTCAACTTTTTTTATTTAAAATATTTTCACTCTTTTATACAAGATATTTCACTAATTGAAAATAAATGTTTCGTCATTTTTATTTAAAATGTTTCAATGAAATTTCAGCCAAACAATTCAGCATACGAAGTTTTACAATCTACCGTGAAAATGATTTTTCCTCTTTGCTTATCCGGGCCGGGCTGCCCCACACCGGCCCAAATCTAAACATCACTATGCACATGCAGACCGCAGTCGGCAGCTTTAACTATTTGTCATTTTCTTCGTGCGTCAATTAATAAATCATACATCAGTCACCTCACAAATCGGTGGCTCATAATGACACTTGATAAGAACATCTCCAACATGTGCCCATAGTGTCCCCTATAGTCAAATCTAGGATATTTGCTGTTGGACCGGAAACGGCGACCAGAGGGGGTGAATGTGAGCTTTTAAAATTTCAGGCTAAAATAGACTTCTGTTTTAATTCAGTCTACTGCGGAACAAACTTCGAACACAACCTTCGAAGTTCTGGTTCGGAGGTTTTTGACGGCTCCGAACACAGGCTTCGCAAGGATCAAAAGTCCGAAGTCAAGAAGACTTCGCTCCACCTACAACCCCGAAAAATCAACTCTGCTAAGTCAGCGCAGGCTCCGCACACAGGGTGCTTCGAGCAGGTTTCGCACTTCACCCTTCGCAAGAGTGGACTGCCCTCTGAGGACTTCGACCAAATACTTAGCGAAAACAACTGGTGCTGGGCTTCGTACTTCGAAGGTCTAAACGCACACTTTGCGGACTTCGCTAAGGGCTATGACACGGGAAGAAAAACAACCTTCGATGAGTGCTTCGCTAGTAAGCAGCGAGGTCTAGCCTTCAGTTACACAGAGCAAACGCACTGAAAAACACACTTCGCACAAACATACTTCGGAGAACTACCGCAAGTCACTCGAGGTGACACACTAAGGATCGAAGTATGCAGCGAGGTATGCAAAACAAGCTCAAGCATAAAATGCACACAGAAGCAGGGCTTCATTGCTTGAACAGGGAACACTAAAAATGAACTCACTGAATGAATACAAAGTGTGGTGGCTAGTACAGGAGCTCAGCAGTGAATGCTCAAAGTGTTAAATGTTACCTACCCAGCCCCACAATTTATAGCCACTATTCACCCAAGTGAATTGACTACTTTACCCCTAGGGTTTACATTGGTTTTGTCTCATCAGAACTGAGGGGTACAAAAGGTAGTCAACTTTATTTGGAGGCTTCTCTGTCAGCTTTGCAGAGGGGACAGCGTCAGCTTTTTGCAGAGCAGGCAATGTCAGCCTTTGCAGTCTTTGACTTTTCTGAAGCCCCTCCTTCGCACGCGAGGGGTGCGGTAGCTTCGGTGAGAAGCCTTGAGACTGACGGCCTTCGCTTCACCGAAGTCAGCCTCCGATACAGTGACGGTTTTGAGCCAAAGCCGTCAAAGCCCTTGGGCCTTCGCACCAACACCCTCGAAGTGGACCACCACGGCTTCGCAGCTACTCCCAGCTCGAACTCCGTCAGTCCGTGTACCGAAGCCATGCATGGCTGAAGTACCACAAGTCATCCTTGCTCCGGAGCTAGCCTCGCTCCGAAGCCTTCTTCACTCCGAAGCCCCACCTTCGGAGTACCACCCTTCGAAGTCCCTCCTTCGTTCAAGGCCTCCGCATGTAGCATTCCATGAGCACTTCGTCGCAGTGTCTCTCCCCGAGCACACTCCTCGACGAGCCTCACCCAGACCATGCCTTCGATGCACCTCGACTTCTGAGACCTTCGTCGGGTACCTTCGAGTGTCTCCCTCCGGAGCACACTTCGAATGCCTTGCCTCATTGCTGAGAACTGTCCGCCATACTCCGAAGTCACTCCATTCGGAGTACTCTTCGAAGTGCCTCGCCTCCGAGGACTTCGTCTCGAAGTACCTTCACCCGGAGCCATGCTCCGCACTTACTGCCTTCTCCTGGTGCACCTCGACCCGAGGTCCGACCTAGACCCCTTCGCAGCCTTCGTCACGGAGCTCCCCGCTCCACTGGCATCAAGCCTCCCGCTTGACCCAGGTTCACCTGCTATGAACCGTCCATCGCCTCCGCAATCCCCTGCGCACCACAGACAAGCAGACAAGTGTATCCAGTACTCCGGAGACCTCTCCGGGTTAGAAACCTTCGGCACACCCTTCGGTGTACCGCCCAAAGTACCGAACCCTTCGGTACAATCCAGTCATCGTGTGCTGTCGGACCCCTCCGACAGGCACACTCCACTGCAACAGCTGCAGCAACCAAAACCACCGAACCCTTCGGTGAAACAGCCTCCGAAACCTTCGGAGGTCCAACCTCCGAACACCTTCGGAGGGACCCCTTCGAACCAGAGGATAAACTCTGTCAATCACTCATCATAGACTCCGAAACCAACCCTTGGTTTCTCATTTGCTCTAAAAAATCACCCTTCCGCAGATTTTTTTATCTCATCTCCTACTCCTCTCTCCTTGTCCCTAAATCTAGGAAACTATCTCTTACTCCCTTATCCATAACGTCTCCACGAGTAGAAAAGGAGAAAGGAAAAAGAAAAAAAGAGAAAGAAGAAGAAAAAAATAATAAAAGGACAATTTATTTTTAATATAATTTTTAAAATGTTTTTGAGATCAATTACTTAGACTGAGGATATTTATTTATTTATGAAAAAATAAAAATTCACAACAAAAATATAACTATTGAAAATATAATCGTTGTAATTTTTATCGTGATAATAAAATATCTATCAATCGTCAACAACAATAATAATCATGCATAATAATATATGTGTTAGAGATATAGCTGTTGAAAATATAGTTGTTAGAATTTTTACAGTTAGATAATAATAAAACAGACGATTCAAAAATATTGAAAATGAGTTTTAGAGAAACTACTAGAGACCAAAATTGTATAGGGATGATACTTTTTATGACTATTTCTTATATAAAAGGTATATATTTCTGGGAAATATTCCGTGCAATCACTCATTTGGTGCAAACGTGCAATCAATCGATCTGGTGCATCCAATCAAACGATTACATATGCAAGAGGTTAAAAGTAAAAAGTATTAGGTTTCAGCCCCTTTTATATGTAACCGTTAGATCACTTAATTGGATGTACCAGATCGTTTGATTGTACATTTGCACAAATAAGTGATGGCATAAGCTATATTCCTTGTAAGAAAGGTATAGGATGAGTTTTAGAGGAACTTTTCGGAGAATGCTCAATGGATGACAAATAATTAAATCTCACCTGCCTTCGTCGTCTCCCTCGCGGTGAGTGTGCCGCTGCTTGCTGAATGCTGAGGCCAACAGACAAAAATACGCACGCTTCTCCTGCGCCGCGTATCTCCCGGTTACAAAAGCTTCACCGTCGCGCGGCCTCCAGCTACCCGCGTCCCCGCCACTCGCCGCCCTTCTCGCCGGCGCACGCGCACGTGAGTCCCCCTCCTCGCCCACTTTTGTAAAGTCGCACTTCCGCGCTAGATTTCGCGACGCTACGCGCGGCGGGGTGTTCCACGCTCCTCCTTCCCCCCCGCGTGTTGCCAGGACTCGCGGCCCCGCGCCGGAGTCTTCCTCGTCGTCCTGTCGGGCTCCGTGCCTCCTGATCGCGCCTCCGGGGTGTGCGGCCCCGGTTGCGCGGCGCGGTTGAGGAATGTGGCGCGTGGGTGCGTACGGCCGGCCGACCGGTTGGCCGGGGCGCTTAATTTTTTCGTGCCCAAACGGAGTCCGTCCTCCCCTTTTTGGTTCTGTGCTGTTTGAGTATTTCGTGAGACGACGTACATTCGGTTGCGTTCCTCCGTCTAGGGTTTGGTGGTTCCGTTGAATGTTGTTGTGATCGCCTTTAATAGTTCTTACGTTGGTGGTAATTTTAGCTCCTCACGGTTCATGGCCGTGTCAAACCCTAGGTGAGTCCCCCATAAGGCCATAATCCGTCGCCCAGCTGGTTTTGTTCTTGGCATTCTGGACTCCTTGCTCTTGCTATGGTGGGGTGCATTGGCAATTAGGCATGCATGGTAGTCCTTGTCTTAAGTTGTAGCGTTGCTGTTTAATCCTAAAAAGTTATGGCTTCTGTTTATGCATATAGCAGTTGGTAGTCAGCTATTTTGATGTGCATATTACCATTCTTTTTTTGCAGACATACTATTATTAATGTTTTATGATCTTTCTAAATCAGTTTCAATCTTCTTGGAATGTTTGCACACAAATTCTGAATCATTTTGTAGACATTCTACTTATTGTGGCCGAAGTTTTGTTTCATGGATTGTGCCAGTGTGATCATAGCAAGGGACTTCCGTAGGCAAATTGCACATGGATAAAGAAGATGGATTGTGACCTTTATTTGCACCTTGTTCAACTGGATTTGGAACCCATAGCTATTTTTGTTCTGTACGCAAGATCTACCATACTTTACTTTTTCTGCTGTGAAATATTTCATGTATCTTCTTTTTCCTTTTTTTAATCATCTTATTTTTTTGGCTATGTTGATAGTTTGCTACTGTCCAAAGTTAGCTTTTTAATGAGCTTTTTGTACTTTTATAATGAATCTATTGACATGCCAGATTGCCAGTTCATTTTTTTGGGTCAATTTTCTAGTAACCCTGCAGCTATAGTTTGTTGCAACTTGCAAGTGCTAAGGGAAGCATGCACAGTGGATTAGTGTAACGGTGTAACCCCTGCACATCTTTCCTTCGATTGACATATTTTATATGGAGCAAGGAAGAAGATTCATGTAATACAAAGAAGTTGAGAATTTGAGATAATTTGTGTGCACGTGCTATTTTTTATGCCCTAATTTGGATTCTGGTATCATTACCAAGTTGCATGATTAGTCACTAATAGTTGTTGACTAGCCGACAGGTCGCCCTCGGGCGTATGAATAGAGTGGTGAACAGATTGATGGCTCATGTATACCACTGTTTATAAGTTTTTGCTTATAATTCATGGTGGGCCTATAAGTAACAAAGTAAGGTGAAACTACAGACAAGAATATATCAACTTCAAAGGCACTCATATTTTTATTTTTTTACCCAATTTAAGAGCATACATTGATCACAAACACAAACATTTTTGGGGGCAGGGTATAAGCCATTTTTTAGCCACAGATTTTATGTATTAGTTGCTCCTCTCATGATGGTCATATTCATCTATGAATTTCCATGAAACTTATTAAATTTTCTTTTGTCCTGATTAGTGTGCATGTATAATTCATTATAGCCAAAAAATGTAGCAGATTGATTTGTCCAAAACAGAAACTTTGAACAACCATCCAAGGATTTTTATTCTAGCATGATCCAACCTTCAAAGCAGTAACTAATCAGTGTAACAGATTTATTTTATCAAGCGGATGAGTCTGCACTTCCATTATGTTTTTATGACATAATAATCTATTATTTTTTTAACATGGATATTTTGGAAATTGATTGAATGACCACAGGTCCACAGTGCATCCAGAAAAAAATCAATTAGTTAGATAAAGTACATCACCATGCAGAAATTATTTGTAATTTCTTATCTTTATAATATTCATTTATTATATTTTGCATTGCTTCATTTGAGTGAAAATAGAAAGAGAAGACAACACCAACTGTACATAAAACAATGCTGATTTTCAAAATGTTGTGAGAAATCTTTATTGAGAAAATAGCATCTGCTGTGGTTAATATTTGACCATCTGTTAGGCAACCAAATGTACATATTAGCTGCATGATATGGGACATAGATCAATCTTGCAAACAGCACAGATTTGCTAGGTCAACTAAAATGACAACAAAACTGATGTGAATAAACTGGAGTACTGGACTCACAGTTTTGGTTATTACTTATTAATTAAAGGTCCAGATTCATACTTGATATGATAATAGTAATTTATAAACGTGGTTCTTATGTTTGTTGACCACCGCACTTAAACATTTGCGTAATTAACGGTCACAAATATGAGCTTCACAAACTACATATGTGTTGTGGTAACATTATTGATAGTGAACTCTGCTGGGTTGATATTTCTTAATTTGTCCCATAGTTTGATCTGCTGATTTTATCCCTCTAGGTGTATTGTGAGCCTGTGAGGTGAGAGTGATCTACAAGTTATCATTATCAGAATGGATGGTAGTAATGTGAATATCCAATTCTCATGGGGGAAGAAGAGTCTGAAGAGAGCAAAGGGTGGTGCTAAGATGGATAAACAGTTTTATGACTCCTTCATATTTGACAATGTGAAGTACTCATTGTATGACTGCGTATATCTTTTTAACAATGGTGACCCTGAACCATACATTGGAAAGATAGTAAAAATATGGCAGCAAAATCAAGCTAAGAAAGTAAAGATTCTTTGGTTTTTTCTCCCGGATGAGATACAAAATTATTTAAGTGGTCCTGTGATGGAAAAAGAGATTTTTCTTGCTTCTGGTGAAGGCATTGGCCTTGCAGATATCAACCCACTGGTATTTTGTTCAAAACCTTTTCCCATAAATGGTGCATTTGTTTTCTTGACTCTCATTTTACCTTACACTTTCTTGCAATATATTTGTATATTTGCATTTTGATGTCTCGATGGATTGACAATCACTATTATGTCAACATTATATTAATTATTAATCTATGATTAGCAAATGTTTACTATAGCATCACATTCCCTAGATCAGAACGATGTTCCGCCTCCGTCCCCGCCGGCTCATTTCGTCCCACGTTCCGGAACGAAGTTCCCGGAATAGGGGACAAAGGCACGTTCCGTGTTCCCTGTTTCTAAGGTCCAGACACCTGCAAGTCCACCTCGGGCTATGTTGTGTTTCTTGGCGACAATCTTGTCTCCTGGTCCTCCAAGCGTCAGAACACAGTGTCAAGATCTAGTGCTGAAGCCGACTATCGCGCCGTGGCCAATGGAGTTGCTGAAGCCATTTGGTTGCGCTAGCTTCTTCTTGAAGTACATGCCCCTCTACAGCATGCCACCTTGATCTATTGTGAAAACATCAGTGCTGTCTACATGACCTCCAACCCAATTCAACATCAACGAACCAAGCACATTGAGATTGGTCTCCACTTTGTCCGCAAGCGAGTCGCCATTAGTGATCTTCAAGTTTTGCATGGTCCCACTTCCTCCCAATATGTAGATATTTTCACCAAAGGCCTGCCTTCTTCAATATTCACGAGTTCAGGTCTAGTCTCAACATGCAGGGTGCCTGATGTTTCGACTGTGGGGGCGTGTTAGAATAGACTTCACGGTCCTATTTTGTGGGCCTGGCATTGTCTGCCTTGCCTGTCAAGTAGGCTAGTCTGCCTTGCCTGCCAAGTCCTCTTGGCTGCCAAGTTCTCTACCCCTATATACTGTTCTCTCTGTAATCTTGTTTATACATGAATTAATCAAGGATCCAATACAATTCACAGAGACTAGTGACCTAGAGGCTAGAGCTACAACTTATTTCCCACTTCATTTTGAGGTAAAATGTCCACCCTGGTGTCATCCAATATTAATTTTATATTTTTGGTATATTTACATATCATATGAGTAATTTGAATTTAAGAGCTGTAATAGTAAGATATTAAAAGCACACCACCATATGCAAAGAGCAATCAGTAAAAACATCTGACTGTGCTAGGCAGGGTCAGCATTGGCACATTGCCCATTCACATGACCTGAGCAGAACCAGCTTGGTTAGGAGTTAGGACAATCATCATGAGATCATTTGTAGCTGGTGTCAGCAGTAAATCATCCTTTTGAGCTAGTTGGCATACCAGTGTAGTAAAATATTAAAATTTTACTGCTATTTTGTATCACCCATAATTCCATAATGTTAAGCCACATCCCTTTTTCCCTTTTTTATTTTTCTTACAACTAAAATATTATAATATCCTTTTGTTTATTGGTCACTCAGGAAGCTATTGCTGGGAAATGCACTGTTGTTTGCATTTCAAAGGATGAGAGGAATCGCCAACCTTCCTCCAGGGAGCAAGCAATGGCTGATTATATCTTCTACAGGTTTTTTGATGTTGGAAATTGCACACTTTCTGAACAGCTACCTGAGAAAATTGCAGGGCTGGAAGGTCAGTAATAGATAAAATTTCATTCATTCATTAAATTGCCTTTTAATTTGGTAATATTTTGTCACCCTTCACATATGTAATATCCAAGTAGGTATTAATTATTGTTCTTCTGGGTGCAGCCAATGTTTTGCTTAATCCAAAAGCTGAGCAAATCACATCCTGTTCGGGTCGGGGAGTGCTTGGTGTCGATCGGAAGGTACTTAATGGTCCAGTTGCTGCAGTTCCCCTTCCCCAGTCAGTGGTTGAGGATGAAAGTCCAGTTGCTGCAGTTCCCCTTCTCCAGTCAGTGGTCAAGGAGGGTGAAAGTATGGTTTCTGCCATTCCCCTTACCCAGGTAGCAGTGAAGGAGAATGTTCCCAAGGCTACAAAGAATGTTCCTAAACCTACAGAGAATGTTCCCAAAGTTATAGAGAGTGTTCCCAAATCTACAAGGAGTGTTCCCAAACCTACCGAGAATATTCCCAAAGCAACGCAGAAAGTTCTCCCTGGGGAGAGACCCTCAAAGAGGGTGAAATTTTCCGAAGATGTTGCTGTGCAAAATGTGACCTCAGATGTTCCTGACAGAACAAGCTGTCCTGGACCATTGGAACTAGCATCAAGGCAGGCTGTAAGTTTCTGAACTAACACTGAGGGTGCACTTTCCAACTTACTAATGAATAACTTTGTGCTGTTGATGTCATGTTACCATGTTAAGCTTTATAGCATTTTTTCCCTGTCAACTCAGTTAATGTTTTGTGCACTTCACCTGTGCATATTTTCTGTTGTTTGAACTCATGAAGTAAAAGCATATTTGTAAGACCTGGACTGGCCTGGTGGTCCGACTGGAAAAAAAATAGACCAATGACCAAGTGCCTGGGCCAGTCCAGCCAAAGGGACCGTTTGAGCAGTTGACATAAGAAAATCCCAGTTCAACTGCCAATTTTTCCCATATAGACAACCTGGGTGGGTTATTCCATTGACCAATGTGTCTCGTACAACATTTGGAGTTTCCAAATATTACATATGAGTCCGGGCTTTGAACCCATCCACCCAGGATGTGGTGCTTAGAGGCTTGGAGCTCACATGGGAAAACCAACTAGGCTAGTGAGACTTGCTTGCTTTGGTTGTGAACACATTATTAAATACGGTATAAAAGTACTATATGTCTCATGCGGTCGGAACCGCTGACCCAGCGGTTAGACCTCCAACCCAGTAACCTGAGGCATTGGCTGGGGCGATGTCTGGTCCCAGGAAAATTACTGAGTAAGAGGGCCAAATGTTTCTTCAATTATTTCTGTTCAAGGATTTTATCATCTGAACATTATTGGCCTTATCTGTTAGGGTTCAATCTATTAACTAAAATGCCATGAAAAATCAACCATGAACAAAATGATATTGTTCTATAATTTTCCTACTGAATCATTATGTTTACTTCCATGTTCTCACAACTTTTTATTGCTATTTAACAGGACAGGAGCAAATGGTTCAAGATGGTGAGTATTTTTTTTACTCTGTCTCTTGCGTATATACTATGCTTACGATGAAACATATATTTGGTCGATGCTCTTTCATGAGTCGATACTTCAAAATTACAACAAGGTTTGACTGGGTATTATAGGAAATTCATCAGTAATATGGTTTGATCAGAAAACCTCTAACTTCACTACTTAAAAAGAATGATTTAAGATGAAATAGTTCCATTGAACCTGATTTATATGTGATGATCTTTTATATGAAAATTCCAGTCATGGGATCTTAGGCTACGAAATGCTGATCAGCAGGGGACACTCGTATACATTCAGAATCTTGACATACAATTTGGAGCTGCTGAGATAGAGGTAGTGCATTGTCTATCTGATTGTCATAAATCATAATATCCAAGCTGCTTCTCTGTTATATTCTGGGCCTAGGATCTGTCAACTTCTTTACTAGCTTCTGCTATCTGCTCTATCACACAAGTTTGCACAATTTATTTTCTGCTGTCTTAACCTCTTAAATTTTACATCATTTATACTTATTAAAAAAATCCATGCTTTTCCTCATGAAGTAAAAAAAGACACCTATTATTTTTCTTTTGATGTAACATTGGTGCATCTGTTTGTATTGTGTGCACATCAGTACATTAATTATACTGTTCTGCTACCCACTAATTTTTAAAAGAAGTACAGGCAATTGAAAAAAGAGTAGGGAGGGGAAAAAGCGAGAAATGTTTTGTTTACAGCCAACCATTTTACTTAAGAATCTGTCAGCTTGTTTAGTATTGTGTCTGTGTTTCTCAAATTTTCCATTTTTCTTGGGATGTGTAGTTAATTGCTTATGCACTAAAGAAATAAAAAGTGTAGGTTTTACAACTTCACTTTATACCCCTAATTTGGTACCTTAAATTACTTGTAGCATATCATTTTATGCTTCCTTGTTTGTGTGCTTGGACAAATTATTCTGAATGAAGTATATGTTCCACTCTTTCTTTGTTATCCGTGTTTCCTGTTTTTCTATTTCTTGTCTGCTCATTTTTTGTCCAATATCCCATCTAAATTCTGAATGAATGTTTCTCCTGGTTGGTAATCATATTTGCAGGAGCTTATACGTGATGCATTACAGCTAAGTTGTATCGCTAAGCCTATTAACCACCCGACTTATGATGATCCAAACAATGGTGAGTTTTGTTTGTAATGCATGAAAGTTTGCTTTATTTCAGGTAATGTTCTTATTGAATGCAATTTAAAATAATTTGTTTTGTTATTTGTAGGAAAGGCATATGCTATATTCAGAACTAAAAGTGTTGCTGATACTGCTGTTTTAAAAATTAATTCGGGCTTGGTGGTTTGTGGAAGGTATCTCACTCTGCCGTCAATGTAAATTGTAAAATATACTATATTGCTATGTGTGTTGATCCGTTCATGTTGCATTTATTGGATTTTGTTTTAAGTGCGATCAGCGTCTGTCTCTATTATGTTTCACTTGATGGCATATTGTCATCGAATTACAAACCAACTGCAAATTTATGAATCAGAGTGAAGAGCAGTTTTCATTAGCAATTGGTTGACTCTATCTTGCTACCACTGAAGCTAGGGGTCGTACACGTTACTAGTTACCACACTGCAGTAGGCAATTTGTTGATAAAGTTTGTGTGTGATACCATTTTGCACTGCTTACTGTTATTTTAAAATTTCCAATATCAATTAAATAGCATTGAATTGTCTGATATTTTTGGTTGACTGTTCATGCTTATATTTTATATTTTTATTGTATTATTTGTAGACCCCTTTATTGCAGCAAAGGGTTGCTGAAGGTTCCAAAACCCTCAAAAACTCTCGTTGGGCACTTGACCATCTGTGATCTTAAAACAAATAAAAGACAACGAGAAGACCAGGTGCTGATGGTGTCCCATGATTAAGTTTGTTGTGGTCCCTTTTTTATCTTATTTTACACACAACTACTGTTCTTTCTGCAGAAGAAGGCAGTGTCAACTTCTCATTGTTCTCAACCCAATACAATGGAGTATGAATTGGCCTTGGAATGGATGCTTGTCCTAGAAAAGCAAGAAAAGAAATTCAGGATACTTCAGAAGGTATATACACTTTCAGCTGAGTCTCTATGCACGTGGCAGTTGAGTTTTACACTCAGACATCAGTTTTTGCATGTTCATTTTTTTCTGTAGAAACATAAAGAAGAGAGGATGAGCTTTGCAAGTAAAATCAGAAAGTAAGTAGCTTATATGGAGTTGGTTAAGTGATAGGAAGTTAGGAACTGTCATTTTGTGATTCTTATCAGATGAAGTTCTCTACTGACTACTGAGTGCTATCATCCCTAGGAGCTTGGTGCACTGTTTGCCTGAAGCAAAAGATGTCTGAGTTTTTGAGCTGCACGAGAAGGACCGTTTGTGTTTGGCTTGCACTTTTTGGATTTTGAGGGGGACTAACTGCACCGCACCCTGACTGCTAATCTGTAGAACATTATTGTTAGGAAAGGAAAGAACTGTGACATAGCTTCAGAAACAAGGAAGCATAGCATTGGTAGAAGTAAAGTAGCCCTTGCACCAAGTTAGGAATTTTAGGTTGCCCAACTAATCAGTCTGATCTTACATGTATGCACATCAGTTAGATAGGAAGTAATGAGTGCCAATGTGCCATCATGAATTGTCTATATTCTTTAGATTGTGTGACTTGGCTATCCGTGCATTCATCAATGATGAACGTTTGACTGGAAGGGGTCGTCCTTCAATGTGTCTGCTCCTTTTTGAAGTTTGAACGCTTGGATGTTTTCATGGAAGAACAATTCGTGTTAAGTACTTAAAACATACAAATAACTGAAAGATGTAATACTTGCGTATCTCAGCGCATACAAAAATATATACTTGTGTTGCCCGCTAAAGTTCTAACAGTAGATGCTCTGCTTTCTCTTTCTCCCTATTTTTCACTTACTTTCCCAAGCCGTTTGCCCCCCACATTAATTTCAGTTCTAACAATGCTATTTTTAGGGCGTTATATGAAATTACGTAGAAATTACAAAATGGCCTTGGCGAACAAATACTACGTATTCCATTTTCCTTTGATGAACTTGAATCTAGTAATTGTATTTCACGAAAGATGTGAGTAATTTCAATGCATGGACCAAGCCAATAGGCGCATGTTGACTAGCATTGCCCCAGATTATGTTTCCTGCACAGTGACACAAGTTTGTAATGCTCGTTTAGAACCAAGGAAATGAGAAAAGAGAAGAATATCATGTTTCCACTTTTTGTGTCTTCAAATTCCTTTTTTTTTTGCGTGCCGTCGAAACAGTTGTTTAGAAATGTTCCTATGTTTTTACATCTGGTAGGAATTATAATTACGGTAATATCCTAATGCTGTACCGTGTTTTTGGAAACCATACGTTCCAAATGAGCGGCAGTAGTTTTATTTTTACACCACTTGTACCATCTCGAGCTTACTTCAGACTGATATTAATATGACAGTCACACAAGCATGACACTGAGATGTTAGCATTGGAGATTTCAAACTCTTGCTGGCTTGCTCCCTCACTCACACAAAACACTTTAAAATTAATAAATTAGTTATTAAATAATCTTTACTAATAATAAAGTAGTATTGTAAAATGATAGATAATAGATATTAAATAAATATATACATTAGTTTTTTAAAAATTTAAGCGATCGAAATAAAATCTTTTTGGAGTGAGTTAGAAAGTGAAAAACACGAAAACATCTTTCAATCCAGCTCGACTACTGCACGATGACCCCACAACGTCACTGACGTTACGCGGAAGCGGCAAAAGAGGGGGGAAACAGTGTGCCCTCAAAATTGATGGATGTACCCTTACTGAAATGTCCGAAAGTTGGTAGACTTCATAAATAGTATGTCTTTGCCCCATCCTCCATTTTCAACTAAATTTTATTCTCTTTCTTATTTTTCACTCTTTCAAATGTCTCTTTCGCTCTTCCCATGCACAATGTTCGTGGGTCCCTATTGGTGCACGCAACAGTTACTCATCAACCCGTGCCCCACCGCCGGTGACCCGGAGATGGCATTCATCCACTGTATCATGGGCAAGCGTCTTGACGACACCCTGTTAGCCTTCACTGACCAGATCGTGGCCACTGGCCACAACTGCCCTAGAACGAGATGTCCTCCCTGCCGCTGCTGGTGAACCCCATGCAGGAATGCGGGTCATGGGCAGAACCTTGGCATTAGTATAGGTAGCCAGATGGGGCGTGCCGGGTGGGCGGCACTAGGCCCGTCCCGAAAAGGTAAGACACTAGCACGGCCCGACACTATGGGCTTAGTGCTAGTGCTGGCCCGAGACGAGGTGGTGGGTAGTGCTTGGGCTGTCAGCTCGGCCCATAGTGTCGGTCCGGCCTGGCACGATAAATTTGGTCAAACCAACTTCGGTTTGACTCCTCTTTACCGTAGCCGTTTGATTTGACGACAACCATCCCCAGCCGTCGGATTCGTTGTCGTTCTTGGTATAAAAGCCACCGCGCATAGGGTTCCGTGAACCCTAATTCATTTCCCTCGTCGCTTCGTGGCCTCGCCCCCTCGGTTCCCCCCACCGCTTTGTCTCCTCGCCCCCTCGGTTCCCCTCGATACCTCCGTCTGCTCTCCAAAAACCATAGAACTATCATCTCCTCGCCTCCGACTGCAGAGTGTCGACTGTCGCCACTCGCCATCTCGTCATCCTCTCCGTCTCCGGTAGCTCTGAGCCTCTGACCCTCTCCCTTCCTATTCTCCCCTCTCCATCTTTTGCACTGTTGTCTGATCTGGTGTATGCGGGCTGTGGCTTGACGCCTAGAGTTGGATTTGTCATGGACGCGTGGTGGTGTCGTGGTGGTTGTCCTTCTCTTCAGCGGCTATTGCGTCAGCCGTCGGGTACTAACACGACTACCCTTACGTGCTCCTCCTGTTCCTCTCCCCCTCTCCGTCTTGTGTATCGGTATAGCTGGTCGATCTGGTGACGGCTTGGCTGGTGTGGCCCTTATGGGTGTTCCGGTGTTATGCTTGTGCTCCTGTAGTTGTTATTTTGTTAGATCTGAGTATCTGACTTGTGATTCTATAGTTGCTTACTTGGATGTTAGATCTGACTATGTGAGTTGAGTTGTAGCAGTACTGTTCCTATTCGTATTCATGCTCTAGCTGTTCCTGTTCCTGTTCATGTTCTAGCTGTTATTGTAATATACTTGTAATATTGTATGAGTTCATGTTCTTGTGTATGTAAATGTAATTACTTATGTTACTTATAGTTGTTCATGTACATTTATATAATTGATGTTGTGCTCCCGTAGTTGTTCTTTTCTAGATCTGAGTTGTTATTTTGTAGTAGGATACTTGGATGTGAGTTGATGTATTAGATCTAAGTATCTGACTTGTGATTCTGTAGTTGCTTACTTGGATCTAGTTATCTGAGTTGAGTTGTAGCAGTATTGTTCCTGTTCATGTTCTAGCTGTTCATGTTGATGTTCATGTTCTAACTGTTATTGTTCATGTTCATGTTCCTGTTTATGTTCTAGTTGTTCCTATTCATGTTCATGTTCCTGTTCTAATTGTTGCTATTCCTGTTCATGTTCTAGTTGTTCCTATTTTTGTTCATGTTCCTATGTATGTAATTACTTCTGTAGTTCTCTTACTTCTAGTTGTTCATGTACAATTAAGTACTTCTGTTAATTCTTGTTGTTCATGTACATTTATATACTTGTATGAGTTCATCTTCTTGTGTATGTAATTACTTCTATTACTTCTAGTTGTTCATGTACATTTATGTACTTGATGTTCCCTAATTACCTCTGTTACATTTATAGTTGGATCTGTAGTTACTTTTGTTAATTCTTGTTGTTCATGTACATTTATATATTTTGTTCTCTGGCCCTTCTGTCCAAGTTTACTCATCATGTGCTCACTGACAGCTCTGGTGCTCCGGATTTAAGGTAATAGTTGTACTTACTTGAATGTTTTGATTGTTCTGTTAATATTGTACTAATAGTAACAGTTTTATCTACATTCTATAGGAATTCATCGAGGAACCAGAGGGCTGGTGATGGACAATGAAGTGGATGGGCTATCCATCAACGATGAACTTCAGTTGTTGGGTGGAACCAAGGATGATGAGGTAGACTTGGGCATGGAGAGGGAGGATCTCTTAGGCGACCGCAGCAGTGCCGATCCTATCAACATCGGAGGCGATGCTGGGATGGTGGCGCTGCAGCAGGCCAAGAGGACTCCACCCAGGGCAGCCAGAAGAGGTCACGTTCCATGATCTCTGATGTTTGGAATGACTTCGAGAAGATATTTAAGGTAATTGGCGGCAAAAACGTCAGGTATGAAGCTAAGTGCAACCATTGTAGTCGTGTTTATTCTGCTCTATCTACTGGTGGCACTGGCCATCTTTGAGGCATAGGTCTAAATGTAAGTCTAGAATTGATAAGTCTCGGTTGTCTAAATCATTAATTCATTTTAATCCTGATGGTATTGTTCAACACTAAGAGTACAATGCTGAGGTAGCTCGTATTCAACTTTGTCGCTTGATTGCTAAACTTGATATTCCACTTAGTTTTGGTGAATATGTTGAATTTGAGGAATACATTAAGATTGCTCATAATCCTAGATTTGTTCCTGTATCTAGGCAAACCACCACTAGATATCTTAAAAAGTACTTTAATGATTCACATGGTAAGCTTATAAAGTCTTTGAACTCTAGTGTTACATCTGTTTCTCTCACATCTGATATATGGTCTGGTAATGCTAAGGAGGATTATCTTTGTGTGGTTCTCACTATGTTAACTCAGCTTGGCAATTAGAGAAAAAGATAATTGGCTTTAGGCTTATTGATGTATCTCACACTAGTGAGAACATTGTTGATCGTGTGCTTGCTGTGATACAAGATTATGGCTTACAAAACAAAGTGTTTAAGCTCACACCTCATTTGTCTGGTTATATTGGTGATATTTTGTTGCATCAGTGATGTGGTTGTCATATTACTAATCCGATCGTTAAATCTAGCTTGAAGAGGCTTAAGCCTTACCTTGAAGCATTTAGAGCTGCAATTTCATTTCTAAACTCATCTAATCAACGCATTGCTTCATATAAGAGTTATTGTATTGCTACTAGTGTATGTTCTACAAAGTTTGGTTTGGACGTGGAGGTGAGGTGGAACTCTACCTATTTGATGCTTAAACATTTGGACCCTTACAGTAACACCTTCAGTGTGTTTATTGAGACTAACTATCCTAGAAAAGAAGGTGAGCCTCTACTTCTGACAGAATCTCATTGGTATGTTGCAGAAAAAATTCTATCATTTCTTAAGCTATTTCATGATTCAACTGTTGTTATGTCTAGTGTTTCTAAAGTACTGGAGGGACGTACCATTACTTTATTCCATTGCATTCATACTAGATCCTAGGGCTAAATTGAAACATTTCTATAGTGTGCTTAGGTTATTATCTACTCTTACCGGTGGTGATTATTTTGCATATTTAACGGAGGTAAGAGCTCATCTCCATTCACTTTATAACACATATGATACCAAGTTTGGTGTTGTAAGATTGCAGAGGCCATCACAACCAAGAAGTTCTGTTAAGAAAAAAACTGCCTCAGATTTTATTTTGGATGATGATCCAAGTGATTTTGGTTCTAGACCTTCTGGTATGCCTTTCTCCTCTTCCACCCCTTCTACTATGTCCACAAGAACATCTGCCACATCACTTCTGTATGCTGCAAGCAATCCTGTTCCTAGTACTGGTATAGAATCTGAACTTTCAAATTATTTGGATAGTGACCTAGTCAATCAACAATATGATGATGATTTCAACTGTTTGAACTAGTGGCAGGATCATAAACTGTCATTTCCAGTTCTTTCCATCTTAGCTAGAGATGTTCTATATGTGTTTGTTTCTACTGTTTCATCAGAGTCTACATTTAATCTTTGTGACGGGGTCATAGAAGAGCGATAATGACGTTTGACTCCTGAAATGGTAGAGATTCTATCATGTGTGAAGGATTGGGAAGCCTCCGAAAAGAGAATTCAAACAATGGTGGATGACAAGGAAGTGAAGGAACTTCAAATTAGATTTGAAAATCTATATCTTGATGTGGATGAGTTGTAATGTCATGTTCTGTTGTGTTGTGTAAACATTGGGCTGTTGGATGGGAGCCTGGGACTGGTTGTAATATTTGATACTGAACTATAGTGAAATAATTGATTGAGCTGGGTTGCACTCTTTTTTCCTGTCTAGAGTTTCTCACGAAGTGTGAGTTTTACCTAGATAGGTTTTTGAGAAACCAAGTGTTGGTTTCGGTGCTAGTGATGAGTGATTGACAGGCTTTTACCCCAAGGTTCGAAGGGGTACCTCCAAAGGAGGTTCGGAGGTTGTACCTCCGAAGTGTGTTCGGAGGTGGTTTCACCGAAGGGTGTTCGGTGGTTTGGTTGCTGCAGCTGTGGCAGCGGAGTGTGCCTGTCGGAGGGGTCCGACAGTACACGATGACTGGGTGTGTACCGAAGGCTTCGGTACTTTGGGCGGTACACCGGAGTGTGTACCGGAGGTTGCTAACCCCGAGAGGTCTCCGGAGTACTGGATACACTTGTCTGTTTGTCTGTGGTGCGCAGGGACTTCGGAGGTGACGGACAGGTTCGCAGCAGGTGAACCTGGGTCAAGCAGGAGGCTTGATGCCAGGGGAGCGAGGAGCTCCGTCACGGTGGCTGCGAAGGGGTCTGGGTCGGTCCTTGGGTCGAGGTGCGCCAGGTGAAGGCAGAGAGTGCGGAGCATGGCTCCGGGTGAAGGTACTCCGAGACAAAGTCCTCGGAGGCGAGGCACTTCGAAGGTACTCCGGATGGAGTAACTTCGGAGTTTGATGGATCAAGTCCTCTGCGGAGGCAATGAGTTCGAAGTGTGCTCCGGGGGGAGACATTCGAAGGTACCCAATGAAGGTCTCAGAAGTCGAGGTGCATCGAAGGCATGGTCCGGGTGAGGCTCGTCGAGGAGTGTGCTCGGGGAGAAACACTACGACAAAGGGCTCATGGAATGCTTCATGCGGAGGCCTTGGACGAAAGAGGGACTTCGAAGGGTGGTACTCCGAAGGTGGGGCTTCGGAGTGTGGTTGTCGTGTGGTACTTCGGTCTGCATGGCTTCGGTACACGGACTGACGGAGTACGAGCTGAGAGTAGCTGCGAAGCCGTGGTGGTCCACTCCGGAGGTGTTGGTGCGAAGGCTCAAGGGCTTTGACGGCTTCGGCTCAAAACCGTCACTATATCGAAGGCTGACTTCGGTGAAGCGAAGGCCATCTGGCTCAAGGCTTCTCACCGAAGCTATCGCACCCCTCGCGTGTGAAGGGGGCTTCAGAAAGGTCAAAGGCTGCAAGTCTGACAGTGTCTGCTCTGCAAAAAGCTGACGCTGTCCCCTCTGCAAAGGCTGACAGAGAAGCCTCCAATAAAGTTGACTACCTTTTGTACCCCTCAGTTCTGTAGAGACAAAACCAATGTAAACCCTAGGGGTAAAGTAGTCAATTCCTTTGGGTGAACTGTGGGCTATAAATATGGGGGCTCGGTAGGTAACATTTAACACTTTGAGCATTTACTGTTGAGCTCCTTTAGCCACACACTTCGTTGTATTTCATCCAGAGAGTTCATTTTCTGTGTTCCTTGTTCAAGCGGCGAAGCCCTGCTTCTGTGTGCTTTTTGCTTGAGCTCGCTTTACATACCTCGCTAGTTGTAGTGCACCGAAGCCTGTCTAGGCGAAGGGTGTTTTGTGCGAAGTGTGTTTTTCAGTGTGCTGTCGCTCTGTGTAACAGGAGGCGAGACCTCACTGCTTACTAGCGAAGCCCTGATCGAAGCCCGTGCTTTTATCGTGTCTCTGACTCTAGCGAAGTCTGTCAGTGCGTGTTTAGACCTTCGTGTACGAAGCCCAGCACCAGTTGCTGCTGCCAAGTACTTGGTCGAAGTCCCCAGTGGGGTGTCCACTCTTGCGAAGGGTGAAGTGCGAAGCCTGCTCGAAGCACCCTGTGTGCGGAGCCTGCACTGACTTAGCAGAGTAGATTTTCGAGGGTTGTAAGTGGAGCGAAGTCTTCTAGGCTTCGAACTTTTTGCTCCTGCGAAGCCTGTGTTCGGAGCTGTCAAAGCACCTCCGAACCAGACATTCGAAGGTAGTGTTCGAAGCCTGTTCCGCAGAAGACAGAACTAAAACCGAAGGCTAGTTTTTAGCCCAAAATTTTAAAAGCTCCCATTCACCCCCCTCCGGTCGCCGTTTCCGGTCCAACAATTGGTATCAGAGCAGGTTAAGATCACCAGTTGACCTTAACCGATTTTGTGATCTTTTGGCGACATGGATAGAGGCAGTAAAATTCCTCTGTTCGATGGGATTGATTTTGCATACTAGAAGGTGCGCATGGAGGCTTACTTGTTAAGCCAAGGAAATGCAATTTGGGATATTGTGGACTCACAATACTCCATCCCTGAGACTCGCACCTCTCAAACAGAAAAAGATCAGTATAATGCCAACTCCAAGGCTAGGAATATACTGTTCATTGGTTTGAGCCGGAGTGAGTTTGATAGGGTGCATCACCTTAGGACTGCTAGGGAAATCTGGACAACACTCACTATTTTTCATGAGGGCTCTACACAGATCAAGGCCAAGCGCCAAAGCACATAAATCAACAGTATCAGCTGTTTGTGCAGGCACCTGGTGAATCTATAGATGCCATGTTTTCTCGCTTTGATGCGATAGTGAGTAACTTGAGATCCAACGGGACGCTTGCTTACAATGATCATGATAGGGCTATCAAGCTTCTCTATGCTCTTAACCGTAGCATATGGGAAGTGAAGATATCCAGTATTGAGGAGTCTGCAGGTTATGACACATTGACCTGTGATGAGCTCTTCAGCAAGCTGAAGTCCACAGAGATTGCCAAGGCATCTCTTGCAGTGCACATAAGCTCTTTGCCACAGCCATTGGCATTGGTTTCTAGCACTAGCCGTGGCACCGCTGCAGAACCAAGCACATCTGGTACTTGTGTTCTTGCAGATGGTTTTGCTCTGTCCTCCCTGGTCTCCGTCACAAAGGAGCAGGTGGACACTCTAGATGATGATGAGCTTGCTCTCATTGCCCGGAGGTTCACCCGTTTTCATCATGAGAGACGGGATCAGAGGAGAAGTGGTTTTAGTGGTTGTTTTGAGTGTGGCGACACTTCTAACATCAAGGCTAATTGCCCCAAGCTCAAGAAGAGAGATGAGAGTGAGCGCCCCAAATACCACAAAAAGGAGAGGAAGCCTTTTGTGAAGGGCAAGCGTGGCAAGATGGCTAAGAAAGTAGCCAAAGCCACTTCCAGAGCATTTGTTGCTGCTCTCAGCGACATCGACACGTCCTCAACTGAGGAGTCGAGCTCTGAGGAGGAGGAGTCCCCAAGGAAGGAGGACAAGAAGGATAAGAAGGGATGAGACTTCACCGGACTTTGCTTCATGGCCGACAGCGATCACAGCGGCGATGAGCTTGACTCATCTGAGGTACCTCTATCTTCTGACCAGCTATTAATTAAATTAGATGAGCTGAATGAAGTAGTTCTTAGTCAGGATAGATTGCTTGTGCAAGCCGCTAGAGAAAGAAAAGACCTTAGACTTAGGCTAGAATCTGTTTCTACTGAATATGCCATGCTTAAGTCTAAAGTTAATGATGCTGAATGTGATTCTTGTACCACTGTCATGGGTGATCTTGCTCGGTTGTGTTCTGTTCATGCTCAAACTCTATCTGAACTTGAGACTGCACAGAAGCAGCTTTTGGAGGTGGATTCTAGACCTCATGATGTTATTGATTGCATGAACTGTTCTTTATTACGCGAGAGCATTAATTTACGTGATAAACATGTTCATGATTTAGAGGCTAGATTGGAGAGGGCCGGTAGTTCTAAGGATGTGCAACCTGTTTGTGACACTTGCATTACCCTTAAGGACCAGCTAGGCACTGTTAGAGAGCGAGCTGAAAACCTCATGTCTAAAAATGAATACCTTCTTTTCGTGGTTAATAAATGCACTGAGGGAAAGGGTAGGATGGATTTGCTCTTGGCTAAGACCAAGTTGTGTGCTGACAGAGCAAGGGTAGCTCTAGGTTTGGGTTTTGAGAGGATACCTTCAGACAGTAAGACAAAACTGTTTTTACCTCTTCCACTACCCTAGAGAAAGAGAGAGCTCCGTTAGACACCCCTTCAGCCAAAAAGCCTACCCGACCCCCAAAGAAAACCACACCTCCTGCCAAGAAAATCCCTCCCAAGAAAACCACTCAGCAGAAGCCCAAGGAGCCTGTGAGAGTTGCTCCTGTGACCCATGAGAGTGCCCCTAGGAGAGTGTTTCACTGTTCTTACTGTCAGCGGGCGGGTCATTTGGTTGGGTTCTGTTTTCGTCGCATCAAGGATGAGCGACGCGCTCAGGCGATGAGTTACCAGGACATGCATTACCCATCTTTAGGTATGCATGAGTCTGAGTTTTACTATCGTCCTGTTTTTGAGGCTCCTCGTGCTTCTCGGAGAGGTTTTGCTCCTCGAGGTGTTCACCATGTTCCATATGGTGGTAGACCCCGGGAGAGTAGCTTTGTACCTCATCAGAGTAGGAGACCTCGACATGTTGTTCGATCACAGCATGTAGGTAGAACTCGCACTTTGCATCCTTTCGATTTTCCTGTGCGTAGACCATCTACTTTTACTGCGCCTACTACTCGTGTCACTCAGTGCTAGATGCCTCGTCATTTTTTCACTCACCCCAGCACTGAGCGATCGAGATATTCTTATCATGTGTAGGCGACAGATCGAGGCTTGGAGGGCACGTGGATCATGGACTCCGGTTGTTCGCGCCACATGACTGGAGATGCATCATGGTTCTCCAGCCTCACCACAACCAAGCAAAGGGAACATATCACCTTTGGAAACAATCAGAGGAGTAGAGTGAAAGGTAAAGGTGTGGTAAGAATAAACTCGAATTTCACTCTCAAAGATGTTGCTTTGGTTGAGAACCTGTGATACAATTTGATGTCTGTATCTCAGTTGCTTGATGAGGGCTTCGAAGTGCGATTCCATCGCGATACTTCGCAAGTGCTCAATTCTGATGGCGTTGTGGTGTGTAAGATCTTTAGAGTTGGGAGAGTTTTTGGAGCTGATTTTTTAGAGTCGTCTGGTTCTTCTCATTGTCTTATTGCACATTCGACTTCTGAGCTTTGGAAGTGGCATAGGAGACTAGGGCATATGAGCTTTGAGTTGCTCGCTCGTCTGAGCGCCCTAGGTCTGATCTGAGGATTGCCCAAGCTCAAGTTTGAGAAGAATTTAGTTTGCGCTCCTTGTCGTCATGGAAAAATGATTGCTGCTTCGCATTCGCCAGTCACCACAGTGATGACTGAACAACCTGGAGAACTTCTCCACATGGACACTGTAGGTCCTTCTCGGGTTAGTTCTTTAGGCGGCAAGTGGTATGTATTAGTCATTGTCGACGATTTCTCTCGCTACTCTTAGGTCTTCTTTCTTGCCAGCAAGGATGAAGTGTTTTCACACTTTCGGAGCTTGGCTTTGAGACTTTTTACTGAACTCCCTGGTGCATTGAAATTCATTCGAAGTGATAATGACACTGAGTTCAAAAATAGTCTCTTTGTTGACTTTTGCATGGAGCATGGCATAGAACATCAATTCTCTGCTCCACGGGTTCCTCAACAGAACGGTGTTGTTGAGAGGAAGAATCGCACTTTGGTTGAGATGACTAGGACGATGCTTGATGAGCATAGGACTCCTAGAAAATTCTGGGCTGAGGCCATGAACACTGCATGTTACATCTCAAACCGTATATTCTTGCGCTCAATTTTAAATTTGACATCTTATGAGCTGCGTTTTGGGAGACAGCCCAAGGTTACTCATCTTCGAGTTTTTGGCTGTCGCTGCTTTATCCTAAAACGTGGAAATTTGGATAAATTTGAGTCGCGATCTTCTGACGGGATCTTTTTGGGTTACACTACTCATGGTCATTCTTATCGTGTTTATAATTTGGAAACTAACACTATCATCGAGTCATGTGATGTGACTTTTGATGAATCAACCCCCTCTGTTAGTTCTGCTTTCGAACAGGCAAACGAACACGACATGGAACAAACCTTATTCGAAGAAGAAGATCCCGGAGAATTCGAGGATGAACCCCTGCTACCCTCGACATCGACCCCCGAAGCCGACCCCGCTTCAACCACTTCGGCACGAGGTCCCGAAGCAACTACCTCGACATCAGTCATCTTGGACCAATCAAACGCACAAGTTGAGGGGGATACTGCATCCCGCCGCGAGGCTCCACACCATGTTCAAAGGATGCACCCTCCCGAGCAGATCATTGGTGAGCTTGATCAAAGGGTAACACGTTCTCATGCTCATTTCATTGATTCTGCTTTTGTTGCTTCTTTCGAGCCCTTAGATGTTAGTCATGCACTTTCTGATTCTAGTTGGATCAATGCCATGCATGAGGAACTTGAAAATTTTGAGAGAAACCAAGTCTGGTCTTTAGTTGATCCTCCACCAAATGTTCATTTCATTGGAACAAAATGGATTTTCAAAAATAAACAAGGGGAGGATGGGACTATAGTTAGAAACAAGGCTAGACTTGTAGCTCAGGGCTTTTCTCAACTAGAAGGGATTGATTTTACTGAAACTTTTGCACCTGTTGCTCGCCTTGAGGCCATTAGGATTTTGCTTGCCTTTGCGACATCCCGGGGATTCAAACTCTATCAAATGGATGTCAAAAGTGCTTTTCTTAATGGCTTCATAGGTGAAGATGTTTATGTAAAACAACCCCTGGTTTTGAAAACCCCAAGTACCCACATAAAGTCCTTAAACTTCATAAGGCTCTTTATGGACTCAAGCAGGCCCCTCGGGCTTGGTATGATAGACTTAAGTCTTTTCTGCTTGAGCGAGGGTATTTGATGGGCTCTGTTGATAAAACACTGTTTACTCTCAAGCATGGCAAAGATTTCCTCCTAGTTCAGATCTATGTGGATGATATCATCTTTGGTGGCTCTTCTCATGCTTTGGTTGCCGAGTTTGCAGATACCATGAGCAGGGAATTTGAGATGTCGATGATGGGTGAACTCACCTTTTTCCTTGGTTTGCAAATCAAGCAAAGCAAACAAGGTACTTTCGTCCACCAGACAAAGTACACCAAGGACCTACTCAAGAAGTTTGATATGTCCGATGCGAAGCCCCTCGCCACTCCAATGGCTACATCTGTAGCATTGGACCCTGACGAAGATGGAGAAGTCATAGATCAGAAGGAGTTCCGAAGCATGATCGGCTTCCTCCTCTACTTGACTGCTACGAGGCCGGACATACACTTCGCAGTGTGTCTGTGCGCTCGTTTTCAGGCTTCACCACGAGCTTCGCACCGCCAAGCGGTAAAACGCATACTCAGGTATCTCAAACATACCCTCGAATTTGGCATATGGTATTCAGCATCTTCATCTCTATGTCTTCGAGGTTATTCCGATGCGGATTTTGCTGGGTGTAGAATTGATAGGAAGAGTACCTCTGGTACTTGTCATTTTCTGGGTACTTCTTTGGTTTGCTGGTCTTCCCGCAAACAGTCTAGTGTTGCACAATCAACGACTGAGGCCGAATATGTTGCTGCAGCTAGTTGTTGCTCTCAGATTTTGTGGATGACTTCCACTTTGCGGGATTTCGGGTTAGAATATAAGAGTGTTCCACTTTTCTGTGATAACACTAGTGCTATTTGTATTGCAAACAACCCGGTTCAGCACTCCAGAACCAAACACATTGATGTGCGATATCATTTTCTCAGAGATCACAATGAGAAGGGTGATATTGAACTTCAATATGTTGATACCCAACACCAGCTAGCCGATATTTTCACAAAACTCCTCGATGCTTCTCGATTTGCTTACTTGCGTGGGGAACTTGGTATTTGTCACCCTTACGGCCTTTTGTGAGGGGGAGCTAATTTTGTTTGTCTTGCATATGCTCACTGTGTGCTAAATTGCACTTACATCTTTTGCACTTATATGTCTGCTTATAATTCATGAAATCATGTCAGCTCAGCTCTTTTAATCTATCTGAAACATTCATGTGCATGATGTTTTCTTTTCAAAATCAAATCATGCTCACTGCTTAGTCTTGAATCTAGCATGTTTAGGCAGGACTGCTTTAGCTATCTTTTATCTGCTTGATAGCAAGCCACTGTTCATTGGATGCTAAAAATTGCAACTTGAAAAATTGTTCTACATTTTCATGGATATTCATCAAGTGCCAAACAATTGGTTCACTTAGTTAAAATCAAAAATTCCATGCTTTGCATCTTTCTAGTGAAAAGATCCAGGTGGGTTTTTTTGTCGCACTACCCTATTCTAGACTGCTTACCATTGCACATTGGTCTGAACTGGAATAGTGTAGTGTATGCCAAAATCATTGCTTTAAGCTTCTAATGGCTTTTATGCCTAGGCTTGGCCTGATTGGAAAGTATAAGGTGGACAAACAAATAACCCCTGGCACTAAGAAAAGAACAACAAATTTCTTTGATCATCAAGTTTGCTTTTCATGCTCCATTCGAACTGGACTTGTCTGTCTAGAGTTGAAATTGACTAGCTTTGCGCAGTCCCTGCTCTTACTTGTCTAGTTTCCTTGACTCAGTGGTGATGCTTTTATTTCACAAAAATGATCAAATAACATGCTTCATCATGTTTTTAGAGAATGTTAATTTGAGCTGAGCCCATGATCATTGGTGTTATTGTTGGCATATTTTTGCTTTATATGTCTTTGCAATTCTGCTCATTTCCAAGCTATGCATCCTTTTCATGCTCCTTGATGCTTGCATTGCCAAAGGGGGAGAGACTTGCTTCGTTCTCTGCCGCAAGGGGGTATAATTTCCAAAGGGGAAGAAAATTTGACAAAAAGGGGGAAAATTAACTCAGGGGGAGTTTTTATCTTGAAGATTTGGCGAATGGGCTTTTACTCTTTTGAAAAAGGGGGAGGAAAATTCTTCTGTCAAGTGACATAATTTGGCTCTTTTCTGAGTTTTTATGGTCACTTGTGTGCTGAAATCTTTTAAATTTTCTTGGACTTAAAGTTGGTTGTCAATGCACTCATCAAGGGGGAGATTGAGAAACCAAGTGTTGGTTTCGGTGCTAGTGATGAGTGATTGACAGGCTTTTACCCCAAGGTTCGAAGGGGTACCTCCAAAGGGGGTTCGGAGGTTGTACCTCCGAAGGGTGTTCGGAGGTGGTTTCACCGAAGGGTGTTCGGTGGTTTGGTTGCTGCAGCTGTGGCAGTGGAGTGTGCCTGTCGGAGGGGTCCGACAGTACACGATGACTGGGTGTGTACCGAAGGCTTCGGTACTTTGGGCGGTACACCGGAGTGTGTACCGGAGGTTGCTAACCCGGAGAGGTCTCCGGAGTATTGGATACACTTGTCTGTTTGTCTGTGGTGCGCAGGGACTTCGGAGGCGACAGACAGGTTTGCAGCAGGTGAACCTGGGTCAAGCGGGAGGCTTGATGCCAGGGGAGCGGGGAGCTCTGTCACGATGGCTGCGAAGGGGTCTGGGTCGGTCCTTGGGTCGAGGTGCGCCAGGTGAAGGCAGAGAGTGCGGAGCATGGCTCCAGGTGAAGGTACTCCGAGACAAAGTCCTCGGAGGCGAGGCACTTCGAAGGTACTCCGGATGGAGTAACTTCGGAGTTTGATGGATCAAGTCCTCTGCGGAGGCAATGAGTTCGAAGTGTGCTCCGGGGGGAGACATTCGAAGGTACCCAATGAAGGTCTCAGAAGTCGAGGTGCATCGAAGGCATGGTCCGGGTGAGGCTCGTCGAGGAGTGTGCTCGGGGAGAGACACTGCGACGAAGGGCTCATGGAATGCTTCATGCGGAGGCCTTGGACGAAGGAGGGACTTCGAAGGGTGGTACTCCGAAGGTGGGGCTTCGGAGTGTGGTTGTCGTGTGGTACTTCGGTCTTCATGGCTTCGGTACACGGACTGACGGAGTTCGAGCTGAGAGTAGCTGCGAAGCCGTGGTGGTCTACTCCGGAGGTGTTGGTGCGAAGGCTCAAGGGCTTTGACGGCTTCGGCTCAAAACCGTCACTATATCGAAGGCTGACTTCGGTGAAGCGAAGGCCATCTGGCTCAAGGCTTCTCACCGAAGCTATCGCACCCCTCGCGTGTGAAGGGGGCTTCAGAAAGGTCAAAGGCTGCAAGTCTGACAGTGTCTGCTCTGCAAAAAGCTGATGCTGTCCCCTCTGCAAAGGCTGACAGAGAAGCCTCCAATAAAGTTGACTACCTTTTGTACCCCTCAGTTCTGTAGAGACAAAACCAATGTAAACCCTAGGGGTAAAGTAGTCAATTCCTTTGGGTGAACTGTGGGCTATAAATATGGGGGCTCGGTAGGTAACATTTAACACTTTGAGCATTTACTGTTGAGCTCCTTTAGCCACACACTTCGTTGTATTTCATCCAGAGAGTTCATTTTCTGTGTTCCTTGTTCAAGCGGCGAAGCCCTGCTTCTGTGTGCTTTTTGCTTGAGCTCGCTTTACATACCTCGCTAGTTGTAGTGCACCGAAGCCTGTCTAGGCGAAGGGTGTTTTGTGCGAAGTGTGTTTTTCAGTGTGCTGTCGCTCTGTGTAACAGGAGGCGAGACCTCACTGCTTACTAGCGAAGCCCTGATCGAAGCCCGTGCTTTTATCGTGTCTCTGACTCTAGCGAAGTCTGTCAGTGCGCGTTTAGACCTTCGTGTACGAAGCCCGGCACCAGTTGCTGCTGCCAAGTACTTGGTCGAAGTCCCCAGTGGGGTGTCCACTCTTGCGAAGGGTGAAGTGCGAAGCCTGCTCGAAGCACCCTGTGTGCGGAGCCTGCACTGACTTAGCAGAGTAGATTTTCGAGGGTTGTAAGTGGAGCGAAGTCTTCTAGGCTTCGAACTTTTTGCTCCTGCGAAGCCTGTGTTCGGAGCTGTCAAAGCACCTCCGAACCAGACCTTCGAAGGTAGTGTTCGAAGCCTGTTCCGCAGAAGACAGAACTAAAACCGAAGGCTAGTTTTTAGCCCGAAATTTTAAAAGCTCCCATTCACCCCCCCTCTGGTCGCCGTTTCCGGTCCAACAGTTTTAATGAGGCAACCATTGCACCAGCTCTAACTTGTTTAAGGTTTTGTTTGTCTGAATTCTGTTTTGCATGTTTTGTGAGTTGTTAATTGTGAATTTGAGTATACATTGTGTCGTGAAACTTGTAAATTATGTTCAGAACTTGTCATTTCTCCTGTGAATTGTTCTGTAAATTTTAATTTTTTGATTTTTTTTATAAATTTTGAAGTTTGAAATTATCTCAGATTGTGAATTCTATAATGAAGTTTTTTGCCAGTCTTAATTTTTGCAACCTTAGTGTCTATGCCGGCACTAGCCCATTAGGCCAATAGTGTCGTAGTGACGGCACGACACTATAAACTTGAGTTAGTGTCGTGCTTGGGCCGCGAGCTCGGCACGCTGTGACAATACGACACGATTAAAGCTTAGTGCCTTATTGTGTCGTGTCTACTCGTGCTGTGCCGAATCGGGCTAGTGCTGGGCTGCTCATTTGGCCACCACTAGGCATTGGTGTGGAAAAGGGTGGCGCCGCGTGGGGCCGACGACAACAGGGCTAGAGAGGTGGCTTGGGAGCGGCTACGCGCTAGGGAGGCAATGGAGGTGGCACCACATGGGGCCGGCGGTGGCGCAGCTGCCCACGAGCCGCCCAAAGTCAACGAAGCTAGGCAAGAGGAACACGGTGCGATGGCGCCGTGCGGGGCCAACGGTGATGGGGGCGAGGGTGGCTTGAGAGGTGTTTGCGTGTGGGGCCTGCGACGATGCTAGCGCCACGTGGGGTCGACGGTGGTGGGGCGCAGGGTTCACCAACGGCAACGCAAGAACATGCACCCATGAACAGTGTATACAAGAGGGAAAAAATGCATTCGACAGAGTGAAAATAAGAAAAATCTGCTAAAAATAAAGGACGGGAAAAATCAATAACACATTTCATCAACTTTGGGGTGTATTTATAGTGTTAATAGAATCTATGTCATAGTTATTTTTAAAACGCAACATATGTTATTACTATTTTACTATTTGTCTTTATGTCATTACTATTCATTCGTTCTTGTCTACATACCATTTTGTACACCCACAACGTTTACGAGTTCAATTTACGTATTGTCCATCCTACCCTCAATATCTTCTTCTCCCCTATATTCTTCTTCCTTGGCGATGGACAACAACAGTGTCAGAGTTGCGCAGAGGCCAACCGCGACGACGACGGAGTTGGGCAGAGGTTGTCCCGCGAAAGCCATTCCACGACGACGCCCCACTTCCCCACTGCCTCACACTGCCGACCCATGGCCTCGTGCCCTGCTAGACCACAGCCTCGGTGCCGACCGCTTCCCTGCTTGTCCCGTGGCCTTGCCCCCCTATCAGACCACGATCTCGCACCGATCGCTTCCTCGCTTGCCTCGCGCCTCACCGTCCCATGGTCTCGCGTCGGTCGCTTCCCACCTGTCCCCGCACCCCCGTTGCCCTATGGCCTTGTGCCTTGCTGGATTGTGCCACCCATGCCGCTGGCCACCTATTGTTCTCTCTGCTCAGATCTAGAGGGAAGAGGATGAGGGGCAATATGATCAATACAGAAAAAAAACGTTGCAAGTAGGTCTATATACATTAGATGTGTATAAAATGACATGAAAGTGTGTATTAAAAATAGTAATGATATGAAGATAAATAACAAAATAATAATAATAATAATAATATTTTTTAGTGTTTCTTAAATAACGGTGACAATTATACAATTAATATTTATAAGACCACTAACTTTAGCATTTATCAACTTTGGGCAAATCTGCTATTTTCCCTCCGACGCACCCGCCGGCCGCCGCCGCCGCATCGCACCGCGCCGCACCGCACGCAATACACACGCGACACGCCAAGAAGAGAGAGAGAGAGAGAGAGAGAGAGAGAGAGAGAGAGAGAGAGAGAGAGAGAGGAGGCGACGATGGGCGCCGGGGAAGGAGACGCCTCCGCAACCAAGGAGAAGGGCGGCGTCGACAGGACGTCGCTGGACGGCGTGCGGGACAATAACGTGATGCAGCTCAAGAAGCTCAACACAGTGCTCTTCCCCGTCCGCTACAACGACAAGTACTACAAGGACACCATCGCCTCCAAGGACTTCTCCAAGCTCGGTGCGGCCCCACCGCCTTTCCACCCTCTAGCCCACCTGTTCTATCTCTATGACGCTAGCTATCACGCGCCGCATCCGACCCGCCGGAACGGTTCGTTGCCTCCGCCGGCTGTTTCTTTTTTTATTGGGATGCGTACGTGTCAGTCGTCGGATCTGCGGACAGAAGCGAGTAGACGAGTTATTTAGGCGAGATCGCCAAGAAACTATCAGGATTTGGATGCTGAATAGGGGGTGTGTTTATGTGAATGTGATGTTTTTTGTTAGGCAATCGTGGAGGGTCTAGTTAGCCATGTTGTCAGACTAGGGGAAGGATTGAATTGAGTCTGCATGTGTTCCATTAGGTTGAGATTTGAGAATGATGCATTTTGGAGTACTGCTATCTGGATTCCTCATCTGGGTCTTGCTGATTTGGCAGGATAGAATGTATCTCTGCTGCTGCTGTTGTTTACTGATTGTTTCTTTTTTATTTTTACTTACTTCTGTGTATTCAGCCTATTATAGTGATATATGTGTTGGGGCAATCGCGTGTCGACTGGAGAAGAAGGAAGGAGGAGCGGTTTGTGTTTATATCATGACACTGGGGGTATTGGCGCCATATCGTGGTCTTGGGATCGGTGAGAATTTCCCCTTTCAGTTATATGAATAGATTGTTCTCTTTTCTGTTAGATTCCCATTCAGCGTTTTTATGTAAAAGCTCATATATAATCACTTCTGCTCTTTCATTTAGAGTTTGTGATTGCAAATAACAGCACAGAAAAAACAAGTTCACAAATAGTTTGCTTACAGTTTTTTGTGTGGAAAACAATGGGATCAAGGTGGTCTTACTGGAATATATTATATTATGATAAAAAAGAAAACAATGTTTTTACAAGAGGGCTATTACAATGACACCCCAACTTCTGACTTTGGTCTCGTGCTAGCTCCAGTGCTGAATCATTGTCCTTATCCAGGTAAAGTTCCTTGTTACTTAGCCTCCAATAAGAGTATGGTCAAAGAATTCTTGTGTGAAAACTCATCGGTCTGTCGTCTGTCTTTACTCTCTAATCATTGTTTAGAATTGTAATAAACAACTAACTTTGTGAAATGTTTTTTCCAGTAATTAATATATTCTTTAATTAGAGAGCTTTGTGACCTGACTTTGGAACACTGAGCACATGAGGTTAGCCTTGGAGAGCTAGTTTCACCACTTGAAAACAATTATCTGTTGTGTTCATGAGTTTGAGATTCCCCTAGATAAGCTATTGCCAATCCCAAATATATATGTCAGTTTGTTGTCTGTCAAATTACCTCCATGAAAGAAGAGAGTTTTAGAATCTAACATGGTCTAGCACTCTAGCATCACACTAACTGTGAACCTCATGCCACAAAATTTTCTGTCAACAGTTGGGTTCATTTTAAGAAAAATGGATTAGCATTGTGTATTTGGCTATCCCTTTCAATAATTTGTTAAGCGCTGGGGATGTGATGCTGGTCAGCTGGTATAGGAGATGCACCTCTGGCATGGTATGGATAGAGAAATGTTTTTTTTGGTTATTTCTTGATGCCAAACTGGCAAACAATGGCAAGGATACCCTGTAATGTAGGAGGGTGGCTACCCAACAATATCTGATTGATGTTTTCCACTTTTCCAACTAATAGAAAATTAGATAAGATGTCCTTAATTCCCTGATCCCATGGATCCTTCCCCAGCTTAGCCACATGTGAAGGCCTGGCCTTTTGGTGGTGCTGATTAAAAAGGACAAACTAGAAGTTTTCAGATTTGAACAGCTCAAAAATTCAGAAGGGGGATGCCAAAATTTAAAACAGCAAACCAGCAATGCAGATTGCACAGAACCTATTTTTTGTTTGCTTCCTTTACCATAAACAATTTAAAATATTATAGTAGTTGAAAAAGCTATGACAACTGACTTTTCGTGAATTTCCCAACACTGAAATAATGATCCCAAACATTAGTTTTGAAATTCTGACTCTACATAGTTATCGATATAGTCTGCAATCTGCATTTAGAAATAACACTAGCGTTTTGTAGGGTGACATTTACTCTGGTGCTTTATATTTTTTTGGTTTAATTTTCGCAGGATCGAAGCTGCTGAACTGTGTTTTAGATCTGTGTGAAAAGCAGGATGTCCCCGAGATATACTTGCATGTCCAGACGAATAATGATGATGCTATTTCTTTCTACAAGAAGTTTGGGTTTGAGATCACGAAGACAATAGAAAAATATTATAAAAACATCATGCCACCAGATTGCTATGTTCTTACCAAATTTATTGGTCAAGCTGCTACAAAGAAATGAGCAGCCACCACTCTCCTTTTGTGACAACACCATCACCAAGTTGTGATCTTGTCGCAGTTTGTGCTGTGTTTACTTTATGTGCTGACATTATTACAGACTCCAATTATACTAGCCTTGCTACAGCACTGAGACATCATTCTCATTGACTGTTTCCTTTACCCACATCTGATCCTCATGGGCATGAATGTCTTTCTAATCTTTGTTAGCTTGTTTGCAGATTCATTTGGCCCCTGTTTTTGTGATATCATTTGTGGACTGGTATGTGTGTTTGTGCTTACTTTGATCGTACGTGGGCATCAGCACAGGTATGTCTTGTACGAGTTTTGAACTGAATGTCAGGATGCTATGCCTTGACCTGTTTTCCTTCCAAAAGAACTTCATGGAACATACTGTGAGTTCTTGGCGAAATGCTCGTGTTAGCTGTCTGCACAAATGTGTTTGGGTCTCTGCCTTTGAACGTCATTACCAGGTAAATGCACTCATTTCTCCTCTGTTTGCGTGTCTGAATCTTTCTACGCCATTTAGGTTATTAACCGCGTGAATTGTAGCTAATTAGGGAAAGATCGATGAAGATACATGACTAATTAGTGATAATGAGCTGTGGCCAATCAAGAAAGATCTGTCGAGGAACTTTGCTATTCAGAGCGAGAAAAAAAACAATTAATGCCGTACGTGGCTGATAACCAAACTCAGTTATCGTAAATGTCAGGTTTTTCGGTTTCCCAACACTCCATTGCACACTCTACGGAAACTTCGGAAAAACTAGTTAAGGAAAAAAAGTGCAATTCATACAAATATTTTCATACGATCTTTACGATTATTGTGTACTTAGTTTACTTTATTAAGATTTAATTCTTTTTGTTGGTGTTATGTAAAGTTTCTTCCCCTAAAATGTACAAATCTTTAAGGCTAACAAACGTATATTTTAAAGCTAGATATTTTAGGAAAGATTCAGTGAATAATCCGTGTGATTTTCACATGACTTGCATCATCTTTATCTTATTCATCTTATGTAATTCATGAGCATAGAAGAAATTAGTATTTATGAGCTTCATAAAATTGCTCTTCATATATCTTGACTGTATTTATGCAACGTAAGTTCTATTATCTTCATGAATAATAGTGAGGGTGTTAATATGATTTAATCAATATAACTACTAGATGTGATGAACCATTCTTCTAAACCATGCACATTATATTGATGCTATATTATTTTCAAGTGATTCGTTGAAATTGATGCAAGGCTTTGCTTTGACGATTTCGAGAATACTATAGTTCTGCCAAATAGGAAAACATAGCTACAACGTGCGAATAGGTTTACAACTGAACAAATGTAATGTCCAACCTAATGTGATAAACTAGATATATTAGCATACCTAAAACACTTGAGTACGAGAATTCTAGTCCCACGTTTTCTCCATCTCTTCTCTAGATCTTTATGGATTTTGGTATGTTTGCAATGACCTCTCTATAATACTTTCTTAGTGTAAGTGAACTTATGTACTAGAATTTGAGGTACATGCTCTAACTGCAAGCCTAAGCAAACTTGCTTCTATCCAAGTGTTTCATTTCAAACTCAAATTCAAAGAACGAGTTTGCTTTCTCTATTCATATGATTCATATGGTATTCAGACATATTCATAATCTATTTGGAGATCTTCATTATTCATGTAGTATTTTTTTAGAGAAATATGCTATATATCACTAGACTATTTCTATTCTTTTTATCTTGGTTCATGACATGTACTTCATATAAATGTATAATCCAAGTTTCCATGCAAATAACAACATCAATTAATTCATTACTTAGTATAATTTGACTTCAAGTCGATTTTTAACTTCATATTGATTTATTCAACTCCTTATTAATTTTGATTTTTAATTGCTAATTGACTATCATTAAGATTATAATTCTAAAAGTAATTCACCTGAACTTCTATAACTTCAAATTATTTCATCATGGGTTACACATTTGGTGCTTTATTATATTGCTCACTATTCTTTCTCATCACGTGAGCAAGGTCCTTTAGTGCACTAGTAGCTATTTTAGTGCTTATCTTATCGTCGGTTTCTTCCTTCATAGAAATATTTATATTGGTTTGCTTATTTCTAAGCTTCTATACCATTGCCATGTCTCAACTAGTTCTCTTTTTTCTTTGTGGCAGTTTTTATGATTAAGTATGATAAGCTCATATGTCTTGTTTTCAAGAGACGTCTTCAATTACTTAGGGATGATTTTATCATCTTATTATTTTTGTTCGAGGCCACTAGATGATATGAGGGAAACATTTTCTTTCTTTGGTATATTCACTAGTGTGAGATAATGTGCATGATCTATTCCATTTCTACCATAATTGTTTGGTATTTTTTATGCAAGGGTTCATTCTCTCTTCCTAAATGATGAAAAATTATAAAAATAGAAGGCTACATACATATCTCCATTCAAAAGTTTACAGACTTTATGGAGAGTGCCTTTTTCAATTTACCAATGGTTTAAATTATATTTGAGATCCACTACATTTATAACTGCATGTCTTATTCATAATGGTTAAATTACAACTCTATAATAATGTTATAGCAATTCTTCTAATTTTTCATTGCTTATGCTTAGTCCATTTAGGTGAACAAATGATACTTAGTGCCCTACTTTGTGAAGGAATTGTGCCTAAGAAAATTCTGGCTGGATCAAAAGTTTCAATTTGGAATCGGAAGTTCCGATTATTTTTTGAATTAGAAACCGAGAGCTCAAATCGGAAGTTTCGATATGGTATCGGAAGTTTCGATAATTTATGGTTTAAGAAACCGATAGCTAAAATCGGAAGTTTCGATTTAGAATTGGAAGTTCTAATTATTTATGATTTAGAGACAGAGAGTTCAAACCGAAAGTTCTAATAAGGGTATCAGAAGTTCTGATAATTTCTGGGGTTACATACCGAGAGTCCAGATCAGAAGTTTTGATCCAGGATCAAAAGTTCCAAGACGTGCAAATAGATTGGATCTATTGGGCTTTTCATTTGGATTTGGACTCTAGATCTAACCTCTATATAAAGGGAGGAGGTCGTGGGAGGTGTGGTAGTTGATCCTATTCCACAAACCTTAGCCTCCACACCTCTCTTCTCCCTTCTTGATCTCAAGAGTTGAGATCGAGATTTCTCTTCGGTTCTCATGATCGATGCTAGTACATCGGTGTGAGATCATTCTCATCCTTGTACGTGTGGACTCTGTAGATACACTGCTCGAATAACGATGCTCATGGGTCTCTTCACGAAGACATCGTTGGACTTCGCCGATTGGATCGTCGGGGAATAGATGGAGCGAGACAAGGATAAGCGAGGAGACGCTTCCCCAACATCTTCTTCTGTTGCACTAGTGCATCTCGCGTTAGAATGTAATGATTCATGATCTCTCACGCGCATGGTTCCAAGGTTTGGGGGCGAAAATTTTGACATTGTTGGCTAGCGTAGCTTCCCTATGTCCCAACAGTTAGTGTCCTTTGCCACTCATGTCAATGTATTAATCATCAAGCGCTATTTTTTAGCGTCCTCCTTTCAGGTGGACTACTTATAATGATCAAGAGATAAGGGTCGAGCAGATAATAGACATGCATGTATCCATTATAAATATTTATGAACTTCAAGAAGTATCATAATAGCCCATAAGACCAAAACATCTTCTTGATATGGTATAGGAATGATTTTATTTTGGTCTAGTGATTAATTTCTTGACGGTGCTTACAGGTATACTAATCTTCATGATATTGGAAATTATTTCATTTTAAGCTATGATCATATGGGTTGCTAATTTATTTTTCTCATAATTCGAAAACCAAAATTGACATAATGCATAATCCTAAATGGGAGAAATAAAGTCTTAAAGTAGCATACATTTCAAGTGTATTTATAGTATAGCTCAAATATTAAAAAATCTATACTTCGAGTATAATTTCTTTCAATTTCTATAAACCTTAAGAAAGTTTAAGTGGGTTTAAAATATAACAATGCGCCATTACTATGCAATGTTATCTCACAAATAATATGACCATAGTTCTTCTAGGGCCTATAAAATATATGTGTTGCTTCTTGTAATGGTTATAATATTTCTAGTTCTTGTTCATCTAGAAATATTTTTAAAGGTTATATTTGTGGATATGCAAGTCACAATTGATTCATTTCTTTTTATTTGGGTGCTACACAAGATTCTAGTATAAGATAATTTATTTATGTGTGAGAAAGTAGCAAAAAAAGAATAAATGCCTTAAACATGCTATGACATACTAAAAAATATTGAAGTGAAAGATATTTACTCTTTGAGAACGTCTGATATTTCATTCAATTTAATGTTCTAGAGTTACAATTATTTAATTCTCTAGCTATATTTAGATGACATAAGAACTTTAATTTTGGATAGAGTCAACTACTTCTTCATTAGTAGCTTTTTTCACTTGTGATGACATTGTTAGGCTTTTATTGACATCACGAGAAAGTCAACTGATATTTCATGACACTGCCACCTATCATGAGAGATGTGTATTCTCAATCATGAGAGTGTCCTTACTCATTGTGATGGTGAGGTGTATCTCAAGTTGGTGTGTCTAATATTTCTTTATGTTGTGCTTTAGTGCCTTACAAATTCTGGACCATATTACTTGAAATTCTTCTTGGTTGTCTTTCCATTATCATCACTAGGCTTCACTTTTCTTTCATCCATATCCCACTTTTTATGATGGGTTTTGCACAACTTTTAAAGAAATAACATTAGCTTTAAGGCTAGTGTACTTTCATTACGGGTACAAAAGAAAGTTCTTCTCTAGGACTATCATGAACCTTTTCGAGGTACAACACGTCAATCGATTCAGAATACTTCATGTATTTTTATTGACGATGGTTGCGTGTAGATTCTACCACGTTTGGATAGAAAGTGGAGAGAATCTTTTTAATTTCTCCTTAATCTGAGATCTCTTTCTAGCGGAGATTCAAAAACATGCAAATTTGGTGTAACGTGGAGTTAAACTCTTAGGCATACTTAGAAAGAGTTGGGGTCAAATCCATTCTCGCTCTACTTGAGACGTTGGAAATGTTCATTGCGGGCATCTCATAGCACTCTTTAATTCTTCGTGGTCATATATTTATCCTTCAAAGTAGAGAGATATATGTCGAAGAAAATAAGTTGCTTGATCATTTTTATCCAGTATGGGACAAGTTCATTATTAAAGATGGCAATGGGTACCCGAAACCCAAAACCCGATGAGTTTTTACCCTATTAGGGTAGATATACGGGCATCGGGTTTTTACCCTATTAGGGTAGATATACGGGTAAAATTGCTCACCCGTGGGTCTATTAATGGGAAAAATAGTACCCAACGGGTACGCGGGTATGGATATGGTTTCCTAATATCCATACCCGTTACCCGATGGGTACCCATCACCCAATAAGTTATATTTTTGGGAGTTTAAACCATTGTTGCTATTGTTGTAGATTAAATCATTGATGTATTATGTTTGAGAGTTTATTTATATATGTAATTTTGATCTTATGATTGAATGATTGATCAATCTATTTAGGTGAAACATTGTTTTTGTGGGGATAGATATACAATTGTTATTTGTTAGCATATTTTGTGTGTGGTATTTATTGATGGGTATATTTTACCCGCATGGGTATGGGTTTGGGGGAGAAATGATACCCGCATATATATATGGGTTATCCGACGGGGAGATTTTTTTCTAACGGGTATGTGTTTAAGATAGTCAAACCCGATGGGTATAGACCCATTGCCATCTTTATTCATTATTGCCCATGGTCTAACAATGTTGCAGACCTTCTTAGCTCAAAGTATGATTCGTACATTTGATGTCTATGTGAGATGGTTGCTACCATCTGCATTTTGCTTAGCAAACTGTTTAGTTGTGATGCAAGTCATATGTTGTTTCTAGTAAAATTACATCACATTACTAAATAGAGACGTGAATAAATTAAGATTTTGGAGGTCCTTTTATACAATAAAAAGGTATTCCTGAAATTTGGAGCGAATCTGAGGGCCAATTTTTGACCGAATTCTGCACAATATTTTTTCTTGTCGTCATTTCAATAGTCGACTGTTGAAGGGTTGATATGAAACTTCTTTTCTCCTGTCGTCATTTCAATAGTCAACATGTGTTTAGTTTTTCAATATTTAAGCCAGTTATACATAAATGCAATTTTGTAAAAAAATATTATTTATAAAAAATTCAAAGTAGAGCAGCTCAGCCGAAGTTGCAGTCGATACGAACAGAAAAAAATCATGTTAGTAGTTGAAAGAGAGAGAGAGAGAGAGAGAGAGAGAGAGAGAGAGAGAGAGAGAGAGCCATTTCTTTATTATTATTAACCTCAAGTAAAGCAACACAAAGTGGACTAAAAAGGGATCTACGCTTTCACCACGGATGTAACCAAGGACAAGTTTTTGCCATTGTAAATATGCTTTCATAGGCTACCGAAGTGGTTTAACTCGTCACACAATGTCACATGTAAGATGTATGTATACTTGGAAAATTACATCAACGAATCGGGGAGCAGTTGGAGCTGGAAAACTGCATATCCAATCCATTCCTGACTAACACAAGCAAATATGCCACTTGTTCCCTATACAGTTATCGTGAAGAAATAGAGTTTCAGCAAAACAGCCAGCCCCAGCTGCAACAAGAATATCCCTGCGACAATCAAGAACCATCGCTCTCCAGAGTTTACAATGTGAGCGCGCAGATTCATAGCAACGAAGGTAGCCGACATGAACCCTGCAACACCAGCAATCGCCCACCTGAATATTTCTATCGGCACAATTGACAGAAGCTGCCACACGGAAAGAGATTGTTAGGTTTGAGTCCAGTTTAGATTTAGGCGCAATGACCATTGAAACGCTACACAACCTTCTAAACAGCTAATCAGTAAACAATAGACTAAGGGCTTGCATGTTAAAGAGGGCATTGTAGATGACAACACATGATAGACAACTGCTTGGCAGAGAATCACTAGATAACATATATTGTTTACAGAAGGAAAACCATGGTCCATGTTTACGGATTTATCTTATGTAAGTACAGCAACTTCTTAGATACTGCAAACTTTTGCCACCTTATAATCTAGCATTTAAATCATACTAAACCGAAGCCTAAAGTCAAGATATAATTAACAATAATAACATCAGCAATACTGTAAACTGAAGTAATCCTCTTTGTATTTTTAGGTATTTTCCTCACCGATGCTGGAATGAAGATGAACAAAGAGTATCCATACAGGCACCATAGTTGCACAAGTCCAGCAGGTGCTGAGAAGTACTTAAGGATGACATATAAACCCAGGGGAACAAATGTCACATAACCATAGAATAAGCCAGCAGACCATGTAACCAGGTTAATATCATAGTTCCATTCTTTCTTATGCCATTTGTGGGACAGGTAGGTGACAAATGTGGCAATGGATGCCGCAACAAAAATTAGGGTGGTGCATGTCCAGAACGGCCCATATCTACAAAATATAATTGAAATAAGAATTAGCAGGCATATAACCAATGTCTCCATTGTTTTAGTACGATAACCTAATAATATACCTAAATTTCAAGAGATTTATTCATAAGAAATATACCCTTCTCTAAAGAAATAGAAAAAAACACTCGATGGGTAAAAAGCCTTCCACTGAATTATAGGCTATCTGATATCAAAACACAAAATTTAAAATTATGTTTGCTAAAGATCAAACAGCATCCATTGCTTCATATTTCAGTCATTGTGAAACATCAGAAAAAGGCCACAATATAGGTAATACAATGTACAGTTATCATTTCAAAATATTCAGGCTTGCAAATGACAGTGTGCATATATGCCAAGCTTTTTTATAATGTCACACACAGTCAGTTACAAACGGTTATCTTCACCTTGTAATAGTTTTGACACAATAATACAGTATAGAGTACAGACTACAGACCTGTACTGTAATTTTCATAAAGCATAAATTGGCAGGCACATCAAAGTTTACTTCGTGTTGACGCCATATGGCAAAGTTGAACACAAGTACATTCAAAAGGACAACTTAGAACTGTTGTCATAACTAGTGAGATGAAAGTGCAAGATAATTCCAACTGAAAGAACAGTATACACAAAGACAAAGGAGGTGAAATGAAGCCTCGAAATGAAAAACAACAATTGAATATTCAAAGCATGAACAGGTTATATAACATCGTCATCATAAACATAAAAAAGTTTTGGGTTCCCATTTAAGTATCTTTGTCAAGGTGAGTTCTCAAATTTTTTTCATGCCAAATGTCAAGGAATGATCAACAAGAATAATGGGAAAACAACACAGATTCCCTTTGTACAAAAAAATAGAAGCATTCTAACAACCTAGGACATGTTACTAATTCAGCCTCACTATGCGCTGAAATTATGGCCTACTCCCTCTCCAGTCTCCACAATAAAAAGGTCCTACTGTTGCAAGCTCATCTGAAACCCAGGGAACCACTGGAACAAACCTCTTAATGTTCAGGTGGCAATCATCACAAAGGATCAGCTTTAACCAGATGCAAGACACCCTGACCTTATATCTCCGTAACCAACAGCTCAAAAATGCCAGACCAAACATAGGTCGCATTGTGCACCCAAAGACGCGAATCATGGACAGCAGCTCAAACACTAAAACCTCAATACTGTAATCGCATCCGCTAACTGAGCATACGTATACTACCGTTATCGTAAATAGGAGTTAGGCGATAGAAGCATACAGGTCGGGGTTCTCGGAGGTTTTCTCGGTGAAGGTGCCGCGGAAGGGGAAGACCGACTCCCAGATCCTCTCCACCACGTCGGAGGTGTCGACGTCGAAGTAGGGCTTGTACGCCGCGACGGAGAACATCCGGAACCACCCGCCCTGCCCGGCGTCGTCCGACCCAGCGCCGCCGCCCCTGCCACCGAGGCCGCCCCCGGACTTGGACGAGAACGTGTCTGCGCATCCAGCAAGCACCACAAGCAAGTCAGATCGGGACGAGGACCCAATGGGAGGGGATGGGGACACGGAAGGGGATCCGATCTGACCGTCCGCGTCGGTGGGCGGGCGGTAGGCGCCGGAGATCTTGCCCTTGGCCTCGGACGGCGGGAAGGTCTGGAGGTTTGAGTCGGTGAACTTGATGGCCGGCGGATCTGGCCCCGTCGCCGCCTGCGAGGCGCGAGGTGATGAGACGAGAGTGAGTATAGACAGAAGCGGCGAGCCGGCGAGGCGGTGGTCACGGGGCTGATGGACGGGCGGGTGGACTCACCGGGACGGATCCGGACGCCTTGGGTAGAGAGGAGTAGCCACTGCCAGACATCATCTTCGCCGGCGACGGAGGAGGGAGGGGACGATGCTTGGAGGCGGAGCAAAGCGGCAGCGCGGCGCGGGCTTAGGAGTTAGCATTCGGATCTCGTTGCGGCGGACGGCAGATATTATTGCCTCACCTGGCGCGCCCCGTTTCCACCCAACACCAACCGTGTTTTGCTCTTGTACACCTTAGAGCATCTTTAAAATGTCTCAAATTTTTAAAAAATCATTCTATCTTTACAATTTCTTAAAAAATAACTTAATTTCCAGCAGTTTACTATATTTTTTAATCCTTGTTTTCAAATGCTTCATTTCTCTGTGGTGCAGAGATCGTTGGCCATGCTCTGGTGAGAGCACCAGAGAGCCGGAGAAGATGACGATAGTTGCATCATCAACCAGATCAATAAAATTGGAAAAAAATAATTAGGTTGATCCTAGGTGCCATTATTAGATATTTGGGATCATGCATGCGTGTATTACATTGTCTAATCACTTTAAACGTACTTATCTAAATGACCTCCTTCGGTCTCTAACTAAAATGCCAGTAGCACGAGTGACAAAAGCGAGAGCGCGGCAACGCGTGGAGGACAGCGAGGTGCGAGTGTGAAAAGAATGACGGCAAAGAAAATAGGGAAACATAAGTTAATCATCTTTTTAGGATAGATAAGAAGAAATTTAGGAAATGGTTTAGAAAAGGGAGTTGAATAGAAACTCTCTTGGAGGCTAATTTTTCTTCAAATTTTTAAAATTTAAATTTAAAGAGTTGAATAGGAGCTCTCTCGGAGATGCTCTTACCTAGTTAGGATTTAAGGTTTAACCACTTTAACAATATTTTTAGATGAAACTAACGTACATATGCTAAAGATTTGAAAAAAAAAAAGACTATGGTTCAACATTTAGTGAATAATATTTCATCTGTTAATTAAAATATTTCAGTAAAATAAATAAGGTGAAACACAACAAATCTAAGTTAAAACATTTTACTTCTAACTATGAAACATTACATTTTAACTACTGAAATATAATGATAAATATGTTACATATAATTATTTCTTTATGTTACAAATAACACTGTAGAATGTTGCGTTTATTTGAAACGTTTTTTGATAAGATAAAATATTTTTAATGAGTGTTAAAGCACAATCTGTTTTTTAATCCTAGAACGTACTAAACGAGGCATTATATTTTTAACCAAATTAATTATATAAAGATTGTATTCACAGTGTTCACTATTATATTAATATCCTTTCAACATTCCTTTCAATAAATTGTATTACTCTCGGTCAAAACCAAACTATACATGACCGAAATTGAAGAATAAACATTAACGTACTCTTCACTTTTAGGCTTTTAGCACGTAGGTCAAAGAAATTAATAATTTTATAAAATGTTATTAAAATACCTTTCAACCACAACAAAGAAACTTTTAAGTTTAAAACTTTTCTTATTTGCCACTGTCTTACAGTTGTAGGCTATAATAGTTTCATATGTTACTTATACAAATGTCATTTATACAAGTGACATCGTAATCTAATATGGCATGGCAAGTCATCAAATTTTTTGTATAAATTACAGTGCTTCAAATTTACCGAGGAACGCATGGGTCTGGAGCATGTCCTTGTTTAACATGTTAAACAAGAACAAATTTAATCACAGTAATTTAGTGCCTCTGAATCTGATTGGAGCATTTAATCAGAAAGAAGTCAAGCTATTTAAAACCATAGCCATTTGTCACCTCATGGTCCTCATGCCTATAAAATAAGATATTGATGCACTTTTCTACTGGATTAAAAAATGTAAATGTTGGTTGCAATGCACTGCTGTAAATGTTTATTAATGGATAAATGATTATAGAGTGTTCCCAAGATTTTTTTTCTCCTGTTATTTGTGCCTGTCTGATAAGCCTCATTTTGTGAATGCTAATTCACACACCAAGGCGATATGATCGCTTCCCCATTTCTGTCAACCAACACAAACAGCACAGAATAGATGTCACAATTACTTGAGAAGGGTCGGAGGTTAATTATGAGATAAATATGCACGTGGTGATACCTTTGTAGGGAACCCATCTGTTTGATTCAGGATTTCTTTTGGAAACGTATCTAGCACCTGAACAGTCTGCAGATCTTCGGAAGCCCTTTATTACACAATTAACAAGATTACAATTGCCATAGAGGTAATTAGATAGTTGAATACTACTACCGTAGGAGTTCCAATAATGCTTACGTACCATATGTAATCCACTGTTCCCATGAATTTTCTGTTGTAACTTGTAACCAGCGGCTCCTTGTTGGTATCTTTTGTCCCTTCAAAATCCTGATTGAAGTTGAACAATAGTTATCAATAATCACAATTGTTTCACATGATTGCCTGTAATCTATTGGTTAATGGTTGTAGAACATTATTCGCTTTAAAAGAGTAAATTGCTCTTCCCACCAGCTATTTTGTCCCTTATTTCGCTCTGCACCAGTTTTAAACAATATTTTCAATTTGCACTACCCAAAGCAAACCAATATTGCAGATTGCACCAGCCAAATCTCTTACAATGTGAATCGATTAACTCTGTGATCACCCACACCAGCATAGATCCCAGCATCATGCCATGGTGGTGGTTATCCCAGTTAGTCAAAAGTGAACTCACACTGGTGAAACTGCAAGTCTGGTTGGCTCAAGGTGGTGCAAACTGAAAATGTTTCTTAAATCTATTGCAACGAAGCAAAGTGCAATTTACTCTGTTTATAGAGTTACAAAATACACGTACTGCAACTAGCCAAAAATTAGACAACTCATAAATAGCTAACAGTTGATCTCTGAATCTCTGATATCTCTAAATAAAGGTATGTGGTGAAAATGCTGGTTTCTTTCATTAAAGATCAGTGGCAAAAATGCAGCCAGGCCACAAGAAGTTATCAGTTACCTCCACATCTGTGTAGACACTCCGGACTTTCAAATTGTGTTCCACAAAGGTACATTCTTCATTCCCGGTAGCAGCTTTAATTTCCTCTGGAGTCCACCTGTATGGATCATAATTGTAATACATTTTATCAGAAGTAACCACCTGCTGAGCAGATAGTGAACCATCTGGAGTTGTTTGCAGCTGGTCTTCATCTTCAAGTAAGGATTCATTAACACCAAGAAACTCTTGGAAGAAGGAAGGGTCAGAGTTCATATGAATTTCAATAGATGCCCCGTTATCCTCAAAAGCAGTAGAATGATTTCCAAACTCATCTGAACAGGAGTGTGAATCTGAATGCTTGTTTATTATCGCTTCAGGTGTATATTGTTTGCCACAAGCATCTGAAAAAGCACAGTGTGTTTTAAGCAAAGGGTCTACTGGTGATGTTAAGTGAGTTGGCTCAGTATTGCTTTCTTCTTCTAGCCTCATATTACTCATTTGATGAAGTGCATCAGCAAAATTCAAGGAATCACTGATACAAGATGATTCTGACTCACTAGTTGTGCAATTGTTTTGACCAGACATAGGTCCATTGGCCATTTCCTTTTCATCAGGTCTGTCCTTTGATGTGTCAAACTGCGTATCTGACTGGACATCATTTCCTTCAGCATAAGTAACTTTTTCAGGAATCACATGGCTAGGCGACTCTCCCAGGGTATTTGAACTGTTCTTGCTACTACCAACTAATTCTTCCTCAGAATATGTAGGCCCAGATGATTCATGAGATGAAACCAGGCAACTTGTATCAAGTATTTCACTTGAATCTGACTGAAGGATTTCATCATACACTGTGGTTGGAGCAGATGGGAAATCTGAAATGTTAGCTTCTTCTACAGGGCCGTTTTTTACAATTCCAAAACATCCTTCACTGGAGTTGTCAACCGCTGTACTTTCTTCACCATTAGTGGTGTTGGAATGTGCTTCAGCATCAAAAGTACAAGCATCCTTTGCAGGATCTTCCACAGTGCTCAATAATTCTTTCTCATCAGGATTAGTAGACCCAAAACAAGGTACCTTATTGCCAAAAGGTTTACTTGATTTAGAATTTAAGCAAGAATCTGAAGCAGTATCAGTCAAAGTAGGTTCTCTACTAGCAAGGCGGGAATTTTTCATCAAATTTCTTGCTTCAGGATGAGGCTTATGATCATCTCGACACATTATGCTTCCTTCTCTACTATTGGCCATGTGCAAAGGTGGATATAATCTGTTAAATACCAAAAGCAACCAACAAAGGCAAGGAATGTTATAATTATGCACACAATTTGTGAAAAGAGGGTGTCCGAACAAGTATTCAATATAACATTTCCATCAACCAGAAGATTTACCGAGATGTGTTAGAACCAGTATATAGTCCCTGTGGACTACTAGTCTGCTGCCCTGATATAGTACTTTTCGCATGCCCAGACAAATTCAGCTGCATGGTGTTTTTATGTTGTGTAAGTTTCAGAACCTTAAAAACAGTAATTTGCAAGTTACCACAGAAAATTATCTACCTTTTGCTCCAGAATAAAATTGTACAGAGGACTCTGAATGTGGAGGAAAAGGGTAAAACATTTGAACCTTGTTAGATGTAACAATGTAATATAATGTGTAAGAAATGTAGAAGCCAGAAAAGAATATTGAATGTACATGTAGAGTAAGGTACTAGAATATTGCCTTGGGTGTAGAGTTGAAATCTCCACAAAGTATTACTGGAGCATCATTCCACAACTTTGATATAGTATATGCTTGGTCAAGAAGTGTCCTTACCTACAGCAATAAAGCAGCATTAAAGTAGCAAATATTAAGGAAAACAAGGTACTAAATGTTGATGGTCAAGAAAGACAAAGGAAACACTTGGTAATGCAGTTATACTTTGTTTCAGCGAATGACTGAATGGATAACAGCAAAACAACACAACCACCTACAACAAGAGGTAGGGCTGGCAACGAGCCGCGCCGAGCCAGCTCAGGCTTGGCTCGACCGAGCCTCCTCTTTAGCGAGCCGAGCTTGGCTTGGCTCGGCCGGCTTAGCAAGCCAAAATGATGGCTCGAGCTCGGTTGAGTCGTGATCCAGCTCGGTTCGGCTAACGTTCTCTCCAGTAACGCACGGTGCATCAGGGTAGGTGAAAAGACCAGCACCCGGCGACAGCGGGCATCGGGGGCAGTGGTGGCCAATGTCCGGCGCTAGAGGGCAGCGACGGCGGCAGGCGATGGGCGACTAGGGCGGTGGGTGGGCGACGTTGGGCACCGAGTGTCGTGACCGGCGGCGGCTGGCATAGGGCGAGCAGCAACGGGTGTTGTGGGTGCCTAGGGCAGCGGCAAGCGATGGGAGCCTAGGGCGGTGGGTGGGCAACATCGGGCGCTAAGCACCGAGAATCGTGGGCAGTGGCGGCTAGCATCAGGGGCCTCGGGGGCGGGGCACAGTCACACAGATTTGGGAGTGTGACGGTCTCCTGCGGCGGGCGGTGGCCTCCGGTGACTGGGGCCTAGGTGGAATCACTGATGCCATTGTCGTCACACCGAGAGACGCAACAGCTGCAGCCTGCAGACGCTAGATGCCTAGACGGTGAGATGTGGTAGCCAAAGCAAGCACTCACGGTCTCACGCTCAGGCTAGTGGCTAGGCCGTTCGGGCCTTTGGGGAGTGTGTGGGCCTACTCGCTGACCTAGGCTGCTAGCAGTTGACCAATCCACCGAACCGCTCGTGAGCCTACATGACTCGGCTCGGCCGGCTGTCGAGCCAAAGAGGTCGGCTCGACAGCTCTCTGAGCTGAGTCAGGCTCGGCTCACCCAAGTCCAAGTTGTCTCACGAGCCTAAATTGCCACCCCTAACAAGAGGGTGGAAGACAATGCATAATTTCCAATTAATGTCGGGGAAGCATCAGAAGGCACCAAGTATCATGATAGAAGTCAATGAGTGTACATCGCTACTCTGTATTTGAGGTCTAACAAGATGAATTCTTACCATGTTTTTTTGAGAATAATATTCTTACCATGTTGACCATATGCAGCTCCAATGCTAGCTTGACTAAATTGTATAACCATGCATACATTTCTTGTTTCTAAATTCTAATATAAAAAGTACTTAAACCAAGCAGCTAATTCAGGTGAAAATAAGCATACTTTAAAAGTCTCGACAAATATAGGAAGCTAAGACTCACGAGTCACAATGACCAAAACATAAAGAAATATACCTGACCAAGTTTGATGTCCCCTCTCTTTGGATTGTAAAGAATGTGAGTATTGCATACAACAATTTGTTTACCTTGTTGAGGATGGGTAGGGCTGTGAAACAGACAAAAGAGCGCATAGAAACATGGGTAAATAATACCGATGTGGGTTTGAATCTCTTAAACAGCAAGGAACATGGAATAGTAACTACACAACTCAGAAACAACCAAGAAAAAAAAGACAGCATAAAATCATTGTCACGACTGTGATATATAGTTTGGAATTCTTGAAGTTGTAATTACCTAGACTCAGTTTGCACATTTCCTGGAATCACCGACTGAAAATCAGATTGAGGAAATAATTAGCAGATATAAATGCCATACAGGATTAGAGAAGGCTTCAATTAAAGTGAATAAGTGATCATTTAATTTGTCCAACATTGCAAACTCACCTCCAAAACACTAAGCTGTGCAACATTATCACGAAGCCCAAGCTTATTGAACTCAATTTCTTCTTTATGGCACAATCGGAACCTGATACGATGCAAAAGTTTGGATAACTATGGGAAAGCCCCCCATGTAACAATCAGAAGTAGATGTCATAATATCTAGAGAAATAATTTCCTATCACGGAAAGGGTTTCTGTTTAAAAAAGGAAAGGTGGGATTACTACCTAGCTGTTCTCCAAAAGATCGCACATCCATCAGAAGCATTTCCAGTCCGTGTCTGTGTCAACAGTCCAAATAATGTGTAAATCATACAGTGAAGCATATTAAAGAAAATTATATTCTTCTTTCCTCAGTGGCAGTCATAACAAAGTTTCAATTGCGCGCAAGTATGGATCAAGTGGCCTTATAAATGAACTGAACTTCTTCACCAACCAAAATATGTTTTCATTTCATTAACAGCGTAACTATGCCATACAATATATAGTATAAAATAATACAATACTGAAAAGGTTACCTTCCACATGCCGTCATATCCTCGGTTTGCCATTTCTAGCTCAATGCCTGTAAATTTGTCAACTTCCTACAGGCGCAACCAAGGAATAAAAGTCTAATATGCATCAATATAGATCCCATTAGATTAATATATATCAACCAAATGCACCCATGGCATATATTTATAAATAAGTGCCAAGAAACTAGTAAAGTTTATCCTCTGTATGGTTTGTAGTTGACAACGTAATATGAAGCTACTGAATTAGAAAGGAGTACCCATGTAGCCTAGTGGTCCCACAATGTAGTTTATGTCAGGAACACAAGTCTTCGTTTTCTTAATTTCAAGATATCAATATATCATAACTAGCTCCACCTAGGTACTATCACCTTTTAACTATTGATACAATAGAACAGCTCTACTTTAAAATTACCTGAAGACACATAATATCTGGAGACCACAAGCCAAACTCAAACATTAACTTGTCCTTCCGCCAGTTCCAATCCAAGATGAAAGATGGTATGTGCCCATAAAGAAAACGGTGCTCCTGGGCCAGATAGTCCGCCAGTATATTGTATGATAAAACTTTAAATTTCTCTACATGATATATAATGGTCCAATGTTCAATATATCAAAGGAATACATGGTGTATAATTTCAAAACAAGAATAATAGTTTCACACATAAGGGTCACTCAATTTTAATACTCTTGGTATGAAACACACCATGTCAGTGGGTAATTATCTTACCGAAACATATCATGCATATATGGAAAGAGTCTAATTTACACTACTCTTCCAGAAATTTAGTTTTCACCCCCTCAACTCTAAAACTGGATAGATTACATCTGTAAGCCTGAAATAAGGTGTTTGCACACAGATGAGATAAATGTGACCCCGTTTCTATATCCCTCTCTCATTCCCTTAGGTCAATGTCCATCCAAAACAGGATAACTTGCATGGTTATTGATTTGGAGGAGGAGAATAGGAAGAGGGGGGAGAGAGAAACTGGGTTACTTTTCACATACCCTGATGTGTCATCAGTGCTAGCATGTGGACAGGGTGCAAATCCACTCTCTTTCAGGCTTGGTCGCATGTGGGTGTAATTTGTCTGGTATAGAAAGTTTAGGGGTGATTTTCCTCCAGTTCCAGAATTGAGGTGTGAAAAACTGAACTTTTGGAAGAGTTGAGAGGTATAAAATAAACATTTTCCTTCCTATATCATATGCCACGTGGCACATCTGATGTCTCTAGAATTAACTGAAATTATAGTCCAAGTCCAACAACTACTCTAGTATACAAAGCAATTTGAAAAGCTTTCATCATTTTAACTAATTCAAATCATGGACAAGCTAAAAGATATTCCCAGAAAAAAACAGATATACTGTTTTGATTTCAGAGGAGTGCTCCCTAGATGGTTCCATTGGTTCGCTAAGCATTTGTACCAGTACACGAATGATAAGCATTGCGATGGAATATATCACTGGCTCTAGAAGATGTTACCAGCTTGGCGTGGTGGCCGATGCTGAGCAAATCGCCACCGTCGTCGGTACTCCGCTAGCCTTGGAGGTTGCTGCGGCGCACCAGGCCTGAAGCCACCATTCGGTGGCGGAAACCCTGCATTTGTCGGCGCGCGCCAGTACGGCTGAGGATGTCCCTGAGAGTATGGATTCGGGGTCCCGTAGCCATACTGAGGACCCGGCGGCAGCTGCTGCAGGAGCCCGTAGTTGTACGGCACAGCCCCGTAACGGGGGTCCGGCAGCTGCTGCGAGCCGTATCCGTACCCGTATGGCGGCGGCAGAGGCGGCCCGTAGTTGTACGGCGATGGAGGCGCGCAGACGCCGCCTCCGCCGCGGCGGAGGGAATCGTTGGCGGCACGCACTGCGCTGTGGTGGGAATCGCCGCTGACGATCTCGGCGCCGGCGTCGTGGGGAGGTGGAGTGGAGCGCGCAGAGTACCCTCGTATCGGTCGCGGGGATCCTCGGCGCTGCAAGAGAGATAGAGTGAGAGAAAGAAAAGGGGGTTAGCGGCGAGGGATTCGGGGCCGGGGAAGGAGAGGTGGAGTAACCCCGGAGGGAGGCGTACGTTGTAGTAGGCGGACATAGTGGCGGCGCGGCGTAGAAAGGCCGAGAGAGCGAGGCGCATCGCTTGGGCGCTCACGGCAACGGCGGCGGCGAGCGGCGGCCTCGGCGCGGCCGCACACGACGACGCGGTGTGGGGTTTCAGGATCGAGGAGGCTGTGCTTACGTAATCTCGCGTAAGCGAAGCTTACTTTACGCCTTCACAAAGCGGAAGCGTATATTTTGTTTACGTGTCCACAGAACGAAGGCGTACTATAATGACTGCCCGTATGGTCTAACACTAACAAGAAGATCCGTTTATTTATGGGTTAATTTTTACTGTGTCATTATAATTTTTACGGTTTACTAATATGTTATCAATGTATCATTGATAGATGAGGATCACTATAGTCACTGACAGTGGTATGTAGATAATTTTTGAAAATTATAATGGCATAAGAGTAATTTTCGGTATACAGCTAAGTTTGTGCACGATTCTCAGAGAATTAAAAACGGTGGCTACTGCTTCAGACCTTGACCTTACCAGTCCGATAGTTGCTGCAAATTTTTTCATCTCCACACCACCGGCCATTCTTCTCATACCGATCGACGCTTTGAGGTCACGCCATCGACATGCAACCCCAACTAAACTGTCGGCCCCAAGGCGTAGTGCCCGTCTGGCTTGCAAGCTGTGTGCGATCCTAGTGGTGCAACGCGCCTAGCTCCTTCTCGCCCGTCGGCTGGGAGTAATCATTGACCCTGAAGTTCTCTGTGACAGCAAGTTGTAGGAGTATGCCAAGCTTTTCCATGGGATTCTGTCGAGTGACGCTATCCAGACCTCACCGACATGTTCCATCTAGAGTCTGAGCCGACGCGTCTTGCCTAGACAAGGCCCTAGTTAATTAGCTTGGCTCTTTAGGCTGGTACCTAGTTCCTCCCATGCTCGAGGAGCTTCATGATTTGGACTTGATGACCTTATGGATCTCAATCTAATTTGCTGAAATGTGCGAGGGGTTAAGTAATCCAGCATGTCGTTCTGTTGTCTTCCAGTTGCTTTCCTCGTCTCCTTGTGACCTGGCATGCTTACAAGAGACTAAGCTCCTCTCGAGTAATCGCCTCGACGAAATTGCCTTCCTTGCAGCCGATAAGACCAAAGGAGGTATTCTGCTTCTTTGGAATAGCGCAAAGATCCATACTTCCTCTATCCTCCTATAGGGACCTTCGGTCTCTCCAGTCTCCACCGTAATCTCGTTGTTAGACGATGAGTGCAATTTATGGCTCACTTCAACCGTAGGCTAATGAGGCAATTCCGTGTCACCATTGACGATTGTGTGCTTAAAGAACTCTCTCTCCAAAACTAGAAGTTTTCTTGGAGAAACGAGCGTGATAGCCCAACTCTAGTCAATCTTGACAAGGCCTTCTGCAATAACGAATGGGACATCGTCTTCCAAGACTATTGTCTCACTGCTATGGTGTCGTCTATTTCAAACCACTTGCTTCTTTCCAAGATGTCGGGTTTTGACTCCAAAAGGCATCGTTGCTTCCGTTTTGAGAATTTCTGGATCAAATTGCCTGGTTTTGGTGAGCAATTCTCCACGGTTTGGTCTGAAACTTCCAACCACATAGACCCCTTGCTAATTTCCACTGTAAGCTCAAAGCAACAGCTAAATACCTACGAGCTTGGAGTCACTCCCTTTTCTTTCAGGCCAAACTCCAGCTCCACATGGCACATGATATCATTATTCGGCTCGATTGTGCTATGGAACACAAATCTCTATCCCAGGAGGAATCTTGTATGCGCTTTCAACTTAAACGCAGAACCCTCGGCCTTGTGGTGATTGAGAAACTTCGAAAGAAACATGCGGCAAGACTAGCCTGGCTCAAAGAAAGTGATGCAAATATAAAATTCTTCCATGCTCGTATCAACTCGAGGAGAAGGAAAAATCAAGTTCTTCGCCTCCGAGAGTGTGACCAAGATGACTAGGTGTTCTCCCAGGAAGATAAGCAGACCGTCATAGACAATTACTTCTTGAAAGTAATGGGTTCATGTTCTCCTAAAGAGACGACCATCGCTTGGGACCAAGTTCAACTCCCCTAGGTGAACCTCTCAAACCTGGACATTGCCTTCTCGGAGTCAGAAATAAAAGAGGCGATAGATGCCCTCCCACTAGATAAGGCTCCAAGACAAACTTAACGGCTTCAACGAAAACTTCTATAGAGCTTGTTGGCTGACAATTAAGGAAGACCTAGTATGTGTAGCTAACGCCTTCTATTGTCTTTAGTCCAACAGTCTTGCTTGCTTGAACACGGTAAATATTGTCCTATATATTGCCAAAAAAGAAGCCAACAAACTTTCAACCAATCAGCCTTATACTTCTCAAAGATTGTCACAAAAAATTTGCCACATTGTCTATCCAAGGTCTTGACTCTTTGATATCTCATGACCAGAGCACGTTCATAAGAGGAAGAAGCATCCATGACAACTTCATGCATGTTCGCAATGTCGCGCGTCGTCTCAACCTCTTGGCCTCGCCTTCGTTGCTGCTAAAACTTGATATTGCCAAAGCTTTTGACTCAGTGCACAGGGACTACTTAATTGATCTACTTGCTCAGTTTGGGTTCACGAGGCGTTGGCATGATTGGATTGCCAACATTATCTCCACCTCCTCCTCGAGAATCCTCCTCAATGGCACGCCTAGCTATAGACCCACTCTAGAGACTCCTCTAGAAAGCAATTGAATGGGGTCTTTTAAGTCTTATCCTTAATTGCATGTTGTCCTCAATCAGAATATCGATCTATTGTTGGTTAATCTAGTGTGTGTGTTTTACATTCAGTTTGTTGTGTTTCACATTGTCCAGAGTTGGCCGAGTCGTAGGCATGCAGTACGCTGGGTCGTGCGTTCATGCAAGTAGTGAGTCATGCGCGGCATGTGCGTGGATCCCCCGCTGGAACTGGCGGAATGGCCAGGTCATGTTCGTGAGAATAAGTTCAGAAGAGAAATCAAATGAAAAGCTGCTGGTCAGTTTTACGCAGCACAAACTATTGTCTCTGCCTTGAATTGTTCGCTGGTGTCCTTGATATCAATTGGTATCAGAGCCCTGTTCCTTCGATCCAGGAGAGGAGATGGCTGGCCGGCACGGCAGTGCGTCGCCGAATAACCGTCGCCGGTCCCAGACGCCACCACCGCAGCGTGGGCAGGGACTCGGTGATGATGTAGGGCGGGCACAAGGAGAGATGCCAATCATTGTTCACCGCACCGTCAAGGAATCCTCGGGGTCCATGCAGTACCCGATCTTGATGAAGACAAACTACCCCGAGTGGGTAACCATGATGCGCATCAACCTGCAGGCGCAAGGCCTGTGGGGTGCCATTGAACCTGGAGGCGTCGAGTATAGCGAAGATCGGATGGCTCTAGCTGCCATCGCTCGCTCCGTCCCTTTGGAGATGGTGAACATGGTCGGCAACAAGAACACCGCGCAGGAGGCGTGGGAGTCTATCAAGACTATGCGGGTTGGTGTCAACCGTGTGCGTGTTGCTAACGCACAGAAGCTGAGGCGCGATTTCAACAATATCACCTTCAAGGAAGGCGAAGGTGTGGATGATTTCTCCATGCGTATCACCAGTCTTGCCAACAATCTGCGAACACTTGGGGACAACATCGAAGATGCAGAGGTCGTTCGCAAGTTGTTGCAGGTAGTGCCAGAAAAATTCACGCAGATCGCAATCTCAATAGAAACCTTGCTGGACATCGAGGAGATGTCTGTCGAGGAAGTGACCGGACGTCTTTGAGCTGCTGAACAAAGACTTGAGGCACGTGCGGCGGCTACAGAGTTTGGGTCTCGCCTCCTTCTCACGTCCAAAGAGGAAGACATGATTCGTAGTTTGCGCCAGTATGAGAAGCAAGGGACGCGTGATGGCTACACTGGTGAAGCCGGGGGAGGATCAAATGTTGATGCAGCACCACCTCGACGAGGCACACAGCAAGCCAGATGGTTCACAAATGACACTAGAAAGGGAGATGGTGGAAGCAAAGCCGTCGGAAAAGACACCTGCAGATACTGCGGCAAACCCGGACATTGGAAGCGGGAATGCCGTAAGAGAAAGACAGACTTGGCGGCTGCACAAGCTCTATTGGCGGAAGAAGCTCGCGGTGATGAGGATTCACACGGGCAGAGTGACGATGACGAGCCAGGACTCATGATGGCCCAAGCGGTAGAGATGCCAGCAGCAGTCGTCTACCCCTCAACAGTCTCCTTCCCGGTCTACGTTGGTGGTCGTGTGCTCCTCAATGAAGAACAAGCAGTGGTGCAACTTGGAGATGTCGATGACAATTCCAGGAGCAATAATGATGGTGTGTGGTACCTTGACACGGGGGCATCCAATCATATGACGGGGATCAAGGGATACTTCACCGAGCTGGACCATAACATCACAGGCAAGGTGAAGTTTGGAGACGGCTCTCTGGTGGACATTGTTGGGCGCGGAACTATAGTGTTTGAGGCACGAGGTGGTCGCCATCGCGTGTTGTCTGATGTCTATTATATTCCACGGCTGCGCAGCAACATCATAAGCCTGGGTCAACTTGATGAAGCTGGGTGTCAAGTGTTGATCGAGGATGGCATTCTCCGAGTTCGTGACCCGTCAAAGGAGCTCCTCGCCAAGGTGCGACGATCCACAAACCGGCTGTACAAGGTCACACTTAATCTGGTGCAACCTGTATCTCTCCTGACGCATTCAAATGATGATGCTTGGCGGTGGCATGAGAGGTTTGGACACTTAAGCTTCGATGGACTGAGAAAACTGAACAAAGGTGCCATGGTACGTGGTCTTCCACTGCTGGATCACGCTGATCAGTTGTGTGATGCATGTTTGGCGGGAAAGCAACGGCGAATGGCATTCCCACAGTCGACGAAGTACCGTGCGAATGATCGTCTTGATCTTGTACATGGTGACTTATGTGGGCCTGTCACACCGGCAACACATGGTGGGAGGCGATACTTTCTTCTTCTTGTCGATGATGCTAGCAGATATATGTGGCTAGTGCTCCAACCAAAGATGAAGCAGCGGGTGCAATTCGGAGGTTTCAGGCAGGTGTGGAGGTAGAAACCGGCAGAAAGCTACGTGCACTCCGCACAGACCATGGTGGGGAATTCACTGCAGTGACCTTCGGCGAGTACTGCATGGAGAAAGGAGTACATCGACAGCTCACAGCACCTTACACTCCACAACAAAACGGGGTTGTTGAAAGACGGAATCAAACTGTGATGGGAATGGCACGCTGTCTTCTCAAGGCAAAGAGTATGCCTAGCACATTTTGGGGGGAGGCAGTGAGCACTGCAGTCTTCATTCTCAACAGAACACCAACAAAAAGTGTCATCGGGAAGACTCCCTATGAGGCATGGCATGATGTGAAACCAGCTGTACACTTCCTTCGGACTTTTGGGTGTATAGCACATGTTAAAGTCACACGCCCACACGTCGCCAAGCTGGACGACCGAAGCAAGAAGATGGTTTTCGTGGGGTACGAACCTAGGTCGAAGGCCTACCGAGTCTATGATCCGGTGGGTGGGAAGCTTCATGTCACACGTGATGTTGTGTTTGATGAATCCAAAGGGTGGAATTGGGAAGTGAACAGCGATGATGTGCCTGAGACATTTACCGTGGAGTACACCTTCTCCGGTACCTCAGGGGGCAGCACGCCAGATGCTCCTGTATCCCCAGCGGGTTCATGCCCAGAAGAGCCAGACAACGACGAGGTCCATACACCACTGTGCAATACCAACAATCTGATCGGTACTCAGGTGGAACACTGCACTCCCCCATCGCATATCTCCTCGGATGTGGACCATGAAGATGTTGAGGGACCACGACGGTACCGCATGGTAGAGGACTGCATCAAGGCATCCAAGCCACGTGAACTTGATCCAGATGAGTGGCTACTTGCGACGACGGAAGAGCCCTCCTCATATGATGAGGCAGCAACCGACCCAGCTTGGCGTGCAGCAATGAAGGAAGAGATGGATGCCATTGATGAAAACGGCACATGGGAAGCCATGGAACTTCCTGCCGGACATCGGCCGATCGGACTCAAGTGGGTATTTAAACTTAAGAAGGATGCTCAGGGTGTTGTGATTCGACACAAAGCACGTCTGGTGGCAAAGGGATACATACAGCGTGCTGGGGTGTACTTTGATGAAGTCTTCGCACCGGTGGCACGTCTTGATTCAGTGCGCGCTCTGGCAGCTGTAGCGGCACATGAAGGCTGGACACTTCACCATCTTGACGTCAAGTCTGCATTCTTGAATGGTGATCTTAAGGAAGAAGTGTGTGTTACTCAACCTCCTGGTTTCTCCATTGCTGGTCGAGAAAAACAGGTGTTGCGGCTCCACAAGGCACTTTATGGTCTACGCCAAGCCCCCCGAGCCTGGAACGCCAAGTTGGATCGAACGCTGACAACACTTGGATTCACACGATGTGAGGAAGAACATGGGGTGTACACGCGAGGCACTGGAAGCCGACGCATTCTTCTTGGAGTGTATGTTGATGACCTAATTCTCACTGGGGAAAATCAAGAGGAGATTGAGTCATTCAAGGATGAGATGAAGCGGTCATTCAAGATGAGTGATCTCGGACAACTGAGCTATTACCTGGGGATAGAAGTGAAGCAATCACTTGGGAAGATAACCATGAGCCAGGCTACGTATGCTTCAAAATTGTTGAACAGGGCCAGCATGGCTGGGTGCAACGCAGTGCAAGTGCCAATGGAGGCTCGCCTTAAGCTGAGTAAGAATAGCTTGAATCCTCCTGTTGATCAAACCTTATACCGTAGCTTGGTTGGCAGCCTACGGTACCTAGTGCACACAAGGCCGGATATAAGCTTTGTTGTGGGATATGTTAGTAGGTTCATGGAGAAGCCTACGACAGAACACTTGAGTGCTGTGAAGCAGTTGTTGCGGTACATAGCTGGGACAACTCACTACGGGTTATGTTATTCGAAGGGGCGTGGGGACATCATGCTCAATGGGTACAGCGATGCTGATATGGCCGGTGATATGGATAATCGCAAGAGTACCTCAGGAATTCTGTTTTGCTTCGGCAATGCACCGGTGTCTTGGCAGTCCGAGAAGCAATCAGTGGTGGCATTGTCAACTTGTGAAGTTGAATACATTGCAGCTTCATCAGCTGCCTGTAAGGGAGTTTGGCTCAGGCGCCTGATTGGAAATTTCTATGGAAAGATGGGAGCAATCGCAACGATCTACATAGACAATCAGTCTACGATTGAACTATGTAAGAATCCGGTGTTTCATGGGAGGAGCAAACACATTGAGACACGGTTCCACTTCATCAGGGAGTGCGTAGAAGGAGGACAAGTTATCATCCAGAAGATTCACACAGATGAGCAACTAGCAGATGTCCTTACAAAGCCACTTGGAAGAATGAGATTTCTGCAGCTACGTATGAAGCTCGGCATCGTTGATGTCAACCACATCTAGATTAGGGGGAGTAATGTTGGTTAATCTAGTGTGTGTGTTTTACATTCAGTTTGTTGTGTTTCACATTGTCCAGAGTTGGTCGAGTCGTAGTTGGCCGAGTCGTAGGCATGCAACACGCTGGGTCGTGCGTTCATGCAAGTAGTGAGTCATGTGCGGCATGTGCGTGGATCCCCCGCTGGAACTGGCGGAATGGCCAGGTCATGTTCGTGAGAATAAGTTCAGAAGAGAAATCAAATGAAAAGCTGCTGGCCAGTTTTACGCAGCACAAACTATTGTCTCTGCCTTGAATTGTTCGCTGGTGTCCTTGATATCATCTATGCTGATAATGTAGTTATTTTCTATAAGCCTACCATCCCAAGGGATTTTGGTGTGGGTTTAACGGTAAACATCTCCAAGAGCCAGGTGGTTCTGATTCAATGTGATTATTTAAATCTCAATAAAATCCTTCAATACTTCCTCGTCCTAGCAACCTTTTTCCCCTGAAGTAGCTAGGTCAACCTCTTTCGATCAAGCGCCTTCGGCGAGCTGATTTGCAATTCATCGATGACAAGATTGCTAGTCGTCTTCATGCTTGGTGGGGGAGCTCCTTTCCCACAACGCTCGCCTCACTCTGGTCAAATCAGTTATTTCCTCTATCCCTAACTTCATCATGTCAATGATAAGGGTCCCCAAGTACCTGATTTCAAACTTTGCCAAAAAAGAAGGCGCTTCCTTTGGATAAATGCAGACTCCCTAACTGCTGGCAAAAGCGAGGTTAATTGGTTGAGAGTTTGCCGCCCTACATACCTTGGAAGTTTGGGGATTCTAAATATCCAATTCTTTGTGTGTGCCCTCCGTCTCCATTGGCTTTGCAATGAATGGCACCACCTCATCAAACCATGGGTTGGATAAGATTCCCCTTGCAACGATGTTGATCGCCAACTATTTGCCACCTTAACCACAGTCCACATTGGCAATGATCGCAAACAAAGTTCTAGAAATTCTTCTGTCTCGATGGTCGTCGGTCGATGGAAATAGCACTATCTATTTTCTCAACAGCCCATCAAAAGAACATCTCAGTCTTTGTTGCTCTCCAAGAGAACAAATGGGTTCAAGACCTTGATCGCTCTGGCCTCCTCATCTCTAGCCAGGCCATGGAAGAATTATCAAAACTTTGGTCTAGAGTATGCTCAATTCAACTCCAACCTAACATCGAAAATAGGATTGTTTGGATGGCAAACAATTCAGGGGTGTTCACGACCAAGTCAACCTACCACGCCTAATTCTTCGGCTCGATTAGGACAAATTTTGTCCAAATCATATGGAAAACTTGGGCTCTACTAAAATGCAAATTCTTTGCTTGGCTCGCTATTCAAAATAGGCTCTGGACCACCGATCGCCTTGCCCTTCGAGGTTGGCCTCATCACCAGAGTTGTGTTCTTTGCAGGCATGAATCTCTTTAGTAACGGTAGATTCTCAAAGAGACTTTGGAAAGGCGTCGCCGACTGGTCGGGGATTCGACCTTCATTACCCACTCGACCCCAAGACACTCTACTACCTTAATATGCCAATGGTAGTCTTCTATCGTGTCTAGATCAAGGCAGCCGATGAAAACCACTTCTTCACTAATTATTTTAGTGACTTGGGAAATCTATAATTAATATATTTTGATAGTTTTCTTGTCGTTTTTTTCTTCAAAAAATGCTTTTTAAAACTGCTTATCAACCTTTTGGAATTAAAGTAATTCCTTTGAACCTTTATTAATTATGATAAATATCAGCTTTATTTAGCATCTTACACGGTCTATTTCAAAAAAAACATTAGGGTCCGTTCAAAACTATAACTGACTTAGGCTTATAAACCGCCATGTTTCTATTCTCTTAAATGGTACGTTTTTTAGAATATATATACTGTCGAAAAAATTGTTCCACGGTTGTTTATCAATTTTAGTATTAATTTTATCTTGTGGCAATTGAATAATTATCATAAATCTCGACTTAATATATATCTTTCGTCTTCCATTTTAAACGGATTTAAGCTCTAAAAAATCTAGCCCTCCGGAGACATGCAGTGCCTAAGGGGCCTAAGACGAAACTAAACCAACTCTCATAAAAATCCTGCAAAATTCATGTAAAATAATGTAGTCCAAAGGAGAACTTAGCGGATCCAAAATCTTAATTCCGAGATGACTGTAGGGAGCTTCTGCAGAGCCCGTAAATTTTGATTCGGAATGCAGAGGGAAAACATACTGTCTCAAGCTGTATCGATCAATAATACCATTGTAGAATGGCAGCTAGAACACTGCCAATTATGTGAGCAAAAGCATTGCGCAAACCCAAGAAAAAAATCACTCAATATACAAAGCACGATGTGGTTAAGAAGCTCAGTCCTGCAGTATATTTCTGCGACCGTACACGCACATGCATGAAATCTGTGCCAGGTTTGGTTTGCTTGCATTTGTAAACAGATCACGTGGTAAGATGGTATGTACTTCTCCCTGTTTTTCGTGGCAAACTTCACTGGAGGTCCATTGAAGCCCCAGCCAGGGTCACCTCCTTCGAGGATTAGTGTGCTTGCATAAACAGATCCTCGACCATGGAGCTATAGTATTTCAGTATCTGGACTAGCGGATTACCGAACATGTTTGCATCAACAGATCATATGCCGAGCATGGCGATGCTTGGCATGAATCAAGAAGCCTGCTGGTTGCTGCATTCTATTGCCGAAAATGAAGCTACATGAGCTTCAAAGTCTTTAGACGCTGCTCATGCTCTGGATCCATCTTTGGTGGTACATAACACCCATGAAGGTCCTCCACGACATATTCCTGTACATCATCAAACGTAGAATTATCAAACAAGCTGATTAACAGATATTTCACTGGTTCAGAGGAAATGACAAGTAAACACTTCAAGCAGTGTTTTATGTTTACCTTTGTGAGCTCCTTTTTGGTGAGTATGTGATAGTGTCGCTGCAAGATCCTCTGGACTGCCACAGTTGCAGCAAGGAAGCCATATGCAACTCCAAGGATGGCAAAAACAATGACAAATATGACGGCCAGAGCAAAGCAAGCTTCTATTGAAGCGGGGAAGTCCAGTATGCCCCATCCATAGCAACAGTTACGGCATCCAGACAAGCATGGATCATTGGTGTTGAAAGACGAACACTGTACTATCAGTCCAAATAATCCAACCAGCACAAAGAACACCACCACACCTGAACAAATTTGATTGACATAGAAATAAGTAACTCACTTTTTAGAAGAGTTAACATGTTTTACTTGAAGTATGTCGAATAAAAATGAGATCAGAAATCCTATGTTTTATGATAATGTGATGGTGTCAGAAGTAGAGAACGTTACTGTGGGACAGTGGGGCACATGTTTGGATTACTATAGTACTATACAATTCTATTTTCAGTGCAGAAGAAAATCAGGAGGAGATTATGGTTATATCAGGAAAACAAGACTAATGTTTGATTAGTTGTGACAGATTAGACAGGTTGAATCATGCCTACAGTATGAAAGTCTATGAATGATAGTAGTAAGTAGTTATAATTGAAGTATTGAACTACTGGGTAAATCATGTGAATTTCTCAATCATTTTACCAACTGCAATTGGAACTTTTGGAATAAAATGCATACTGTGATAAAAATACATACCAACACAGTAGTAAAATGGCACAGGATGGTTAGATAAAATGTGGTCCCAACCATCAGAAAAGCTGTTTCTAAAGTGTCCATCTTTATCCAACACATAAGCCAGACCACCAATGGCAGCAATGACCTGAAAAGCAAGGCAGAGAAAATGAAGTGTCCACACCAAACTATATTTCACCATAAGCATTTCATAATGTAAGTTGGAGCTGCATGACAAAAAAACATGGTGCATGCTCAATCGTAGTAACTCAGGTTTCACATAGCTTTCAACCAAAGAAATAATATATGCAGTATTTACTGAAATAATAGAGCCACCATGCACGTGAATGAGAAACAAAGAGCAATTAGAGAGAAATGTATTCTTACAGTCTGTACAGCCAGGAATACAAGGACAACATCCCTAGCAACAAACAATCGAAACTTCATTTTGCGGCATATGTTGTCCTCCAAACATTCGACACGGAGATGAAATTGTGCCTTACAAGTTGTGCAGTGTGAAAAGGCAGCTCCTTCCTGCATAAACATGCACAATAAAGCAGTGTTCTAATGTAAGGTCTACAAAGCAGCATTGAAGGAACAGGTGCCAAACCTTCTAACACTTCAGTCACACAAGCAACAAATTATGATGTATAAGCACTTTAAGATGGGTTGAAAGCACAAAGCTGCACAAGGCTTTTGTGAACCTTGCCATAAAATAAGCTAGTTCTTTCATAAATCTAAAACAAATGCTGGTAACTATTAAGTAGCCAACTATATCACCGCCAAAACTAGCTTGCCAATAACCATATGAAAGGGATGAGCTTCTGTCCACTGGGACATAAGTACAATTCATATAAACTTATATGCCTTCCACTAATGTTACATGTCATTGCAATATTGTATTACAACAACAGAGGCAGCACCACGCAGCTGACATAGCTTAGGGGAAAAACTCGTAAATCCGATGGAAGGAATGTGAGTCTCAATTGGCACTTCACCTTAACAGACCTCCAATGGTCAAGGCAATAGCGATGCACGAACTGCTGCGTCCCTTTGCACATGCATGGAGATATCAGTTCATCACCTACACCCAAAACAATAGAAGCAACACTGGTCAGCTGAAAGGCCTGCACCACAGTACATGCGACCATAGGAGATCCCTCGTACAATCAGGACCAAAATTCCTCCACGCGCCCTCTCGGCCTCTCCCTTAATTGATCTCAAACGCCACTAGTAGCTAACGGCGACAAAGTTGGGAGGGGGGTGTTCGGGGGTTTACCGGGCTCGGACTCGGACTCGAGGCAGATGCGGCAGCATGCGGCGGAGGCGGCGTCGATCTCCTCGTCCGCTATCTCCGCCGGCGAGGGCGAGGGCGAGGGGGGCGAGGGATCGAGGAGGGGGTCAGTCTCGGCGGCGGGGAGGTCGCCGCCGGCGTCGCGGTGCATCCCCTGCGGTTCCTGCATCGGCGGAGTGCGGTCCGACGAAAGGGTAAAGGCGGCATTAGAGACCCGAAAAATCAAGGCCATACGAATAATTACCCTCGTAACGGGTTAATTTATTAGTAAAAAAACTAAGCAATGGGCCGAAGAGCAACTCTACCAAAGTCCCACCAAAGTTCCTACTTAGCTCTCAAACTTATTTTTAAGAACCGATAAAAAATCGAAATCCAGCAAAACTTCTACTCATTTCTAAAAAACAGAAGGTAACCTTTATCCCTAAACCCGTCTCGGCTGTCCCCGTAGGCCGTTGTCACACGCGCAGGCTTCCCGCCGACCTTTCGCCAAAGCTAATTCGTCTCGCCAGCCCGCAATCAGTTGTTTAATACGATAGATGATTATGTTCTTATATTTAAATTTGAATATTTGTATTTGCATTTTAAAAATTAAATATAGTTATTCATTATTAAATAATAAATAATTTATTATGTATTATGTTTTTGTCAAATACATGTGCATAATGTATAAAGAGGTGGTGGAAATTGAAAATAAAGACTTTGTTTTGAGAACCATTGTTGGAATAAAACTCAAAAAACCGACCTCTCAAAAGTAGAGAGAACCCTCAAATCAAAAATAGTGACCATGATTTGAGGGCTATTATTGACTAGAGTTGCTCTAATAAATACGTACATTTAACCTGCATTTGTTAACTACATGTTAATATTAGCCTAATTAATTCGGGCCAAAAGTTACTAATCCTAGTCATTGCACTCTGTCTTGCTACTAGGCACTATTTAACTTAAACGATGAAATTGTTAAATCGGATACACTATTTGTGACCTTTCTTTTGTTATCTTGCATTATGATATGCATTATTATCATGTTACGTCGATTAGTAAATACTTCAAACACACATCAATAGGAACTATTTCTTCAATTCCATCACTGGACCGGATGATCCAGAGTCCAGACTCTTAAGTGCAAACGGCAAACACCACATGTATTCAGGGACACTGTAAAAGTAGGATCCAAGAGGTCGTTGTCTTGAAAGCCAGTTGCCAATTCCATGGTTGTAACTGGTTTGGACGGTCAGGGGATTTACACTTTTGCCCCTGGCATGTTGCTCCTTCGCACGGTTGTCATACACATAAGATGTGGCAAAAATGTATAACGTCGCAAAAGAGCAAATTCTACCTACAAGTGAGTTTAATAGATGAGAATAAAAACAGCCATTTTCGGCAACGGATACAAGTCTAGAAATAATGAACATGCTTGTTCCCCCCAAATTGTAATGTTAACTTCATCCTCCACTTGTCGCAAGTAAATGGTCCTCTCAAGAATACGCTTCCATCATGACATATACAAAACCACTTTGTCCAGAGGTTCTCCTGTAATCAACAGAGAAGTTTCAGGAGAGAACATGAAAAATACGAGCTGGAAACAAGTACAGTTTGTCACCGCATCTGGGATCCCAGAATCACGAGATTATTAGTAACTGGAATAATGTATAATCAATGATTCCATATAGTTTTAAAATGCATTCATAAAATCTAAAAGTGTGTAACTTAAACTAGTTGATATGTCTTGCGTAACCATGATTTCCAACAAAAAGAGAATGACTTAATGGCATGCATAAATGGATGTTGTTCATCTTGAAGTGAACAATTTATCATTTAATTGTGAATTTGAAATAGAAACAGAATTGGTGGAAACTCCCATTTTAAATTTGTGCATTGTATACTGACTACAAATGCCGTGCACGCAAACCATCACTGAGAGCTCTAGATAGGAAGGCCATAAACACTGAGCAAAATCCACAGGCAGGAAGAAATGCCAACAGTAACATTTAGGCATACCTCAAGTAATAAGTGTAGCTGGTAAATACAATGCCCCCAATAGCAACAAACCCTAGAAGAAGTATAAGTGCTACCAACCAACCAGACGTTCCACTTCTCTTGGAATCTGTTGGCTCTGTCATGTTGGAATCACCACAGCTCTGCTGATTGCAAGCTTCCTGTCTTGAAGGCTGCCAAATAAGAAATTTAACATGTGATAAGAAAATTTTACCAGCACAGCAAAGAAACATATATGATATATCCAGATAAGCTAATCCATACTTCAATAAGCTAGGACCCTGTTTTGGGAAAGCTTTTTAGTTTTGTCCATGAGCAGGCTAGTGGCTTCTCACTTCTCAGAGAAGCCAGTGGTGTAATGTCCACAGTCTTGGATTTGAGATAGTTTTTGAATTGAGTACATGTTGATTGAGCATATGGAACAGCCAATTCTGGTACATACATAGGACATCAATTTTTTTCAGGGGGGTTCCTTGACCTATGCTTACCATCATTTCTTATATTTGTACCAAATTATCTCCAGGATCAAAAGACATCATGATTCATGAGTATTATAAATCGCAGTCACCTAAAGGCAACTGATTCTGTGTAGGTCACTGGACACAGGTAGTGTTAGTATTACATCAAATTAAATTATAAAAATGGTTATTCCCCACAGCTGGAAGGGCTTGGTCAATCTACATTAAGTCCAATGACTTAAATAATCGATTTCAAAGTCAAGTCACTGTCAAACATAAGGATCTGATTTGACAATTCTGAAGTTACAATGATTTGACTCAACTTATTGCAATTGCTATCAGGATTCAACTGTAAGTATGTTGATGAAACACAAATTTTAGAGTAAATCAGAAAAGGAAATCATAAATCATGCGGGCAGCCCAAAAATGTTAAAGTATTCCAGGTGATTAAAATGATATTCTGTAGAAACTATAAAGTAAAAAATGTGATTTCAGAAACATAAGTTTACTCAGTAAGAAATAAATATACGATATGTGAGGAATCATGAAAGAAAAAAAAAGGCAATATACACTACTACCTCCGTTTTCAAATGTAAGTCATTCTAGCATTTGCCATATTCATATATAGATCAATTAATCTAGATGTGTCTAAATTAATTGATCTATAAATGAATCTAGTAAATATCAAAATGACTTACATTTGGAAACGGAGGGAGTACTATACAAGCCATATGAACATGAAGAGCTTCAATTGAAGTACCATTTCATCTGCTGAACAGCTAGCATCATCTACAGGATAATGTTTGATCATTGCATCAGATAAATTTCCGTAACAAGCAACATCACGATACTGTACACCACCATCACATGGAGAGGAGCATTTCATCCATGGTCCAACAACCCAATGATAGGTTTCTGCATGTTATGTTACCAATACTTAATCACTTATACTGTCCAGGTAAGGTATCAATAACTGACAGCTCAATTGCTTGTGAAACAATTCGGTACAAAATTATGAACAGATGGTGAAGATAAAGTGTAAAACAGATTCCTTGGGTAGTAGAACTTTGAGCGTGAATCTAGTGCAGAGACTAAAAGGGTGAAGTTTACATTTAAAAGGTAAATTGAGTAAGAACGATTGAAGGACCTGAGAACATGTAAAAAGAACTAGGATCATCACAATATCTGAAACATAAATCACAGAATAGCTTCTAAACAATTAAATTATTCCATGCAAACTGTAGGACCACAAATTCATGAACAATATACCTTGTGGTTTTAACTGCATTGATAACTCAGCGCCACTCTTACAGTAACCCAGCTTGCTATCCTTGATAAGAATGGTTGGGTCAGAACAATCAGAGCAGCATACAAACTCTTTGCCAAAATCCAGCCTGTTCTTGCAATTCCCACATTTTTTTGTTAGCTTTGGGGTTCCTGTCCATCAGAACATACAATAAGTATTAGAATGCTACAGTATTCACTACAATGTTCCTGTAACCTTTAAAAAGGATTGTCTGGATTATGGACCTATTTATGCTAAGGAGTTGATATTGCAGTTTGTGTATGAATGCAGCAGACTAGCGCAGGATACAGAAGACTGTTTGGAGACATTTTCCAAGAATAAATATAGCAAGCACATGTACAGACCTGGTATGCAGCAATAGAAATGTGTGTGGAGTGGAAGACATGGCGGGCTTCTTGACTCCATACAAAGACCATCACAATCAACTGACTGAGAATCTAAGAAGTGGCCAGCAGAACACACTCTAAACCATTTGCTTTGGCACCCAGTCCAATAGCACCCTGCATGTTAAATGTTACGCAGTGATGAGAACGTGGTATTGCCGACTTCGCCATGAGCATGCATAACACATACATTTTTCAGGTTCAGTGTAACATTAAAGTTCCTGATCCCCTAGATGAGGACATTTTGATTATACAATTGGCATCAACTATAATGATTGGTTTCCACTCAAGTTAGACCAATTCAATCAATCATACAGGATTATAGTATTGAAGGTGCTTCTATTTCTTTCAAACATTTTATGGAGTTAATCTTAAGAATTTATTTGTTGAACACAATCGCCAGCATTTGGCTCATTGTGATTCTGATTTAAGATACCGCCTCAATATTTACTATGAATTCTGATGTAAGATACCCCCACTGATTTACTGCTAACTGAACAGTTCAAGAGAACTGGAAGCTCCAAGCAATTTGGTTAAGTAGTCGGCCCAGCTCGTTCAGGGACAAAACTAAGCATTACCTGAGAAAAAAACATGCAACTCGAATCTCGAAATGCCCCAAACCCAACTGGAGTCCTAACCCCACATTTCGAGCACAGCGAAATGCTCGCCATTTCCACTAACTAGCTCTACAAGAGCAAGCAAGCAAAGCTGACAGCTCCATCCTAGCTTCAGATGCATCCGGTTACCGTGGGAAGGGACGTCGAGGCAGCAGGCAACGGTGAGGAAGGGGAGCACCAGCGCGCACAGCCGCCACAGCGCCGCCGGGACTACCCCCGCGACCATCTCCTGCCTGCCGCCGACGCCGAGGAGGAGGAGGTCCTCAAGCTCTCAAGTGGCGGAAGCCACGGCTGGTCCCGTTCGGGGCCGCCGCGAGAGGTGGCGGATGGGGGTGGGTTGGTGCGGTGGCGCTGGCGCGCGCCGGGTGGCCGGGTGGGGAAGGTGGCGGGTCTCGCCGTCGGTGTCGGCGCGGGGGCCGGCAGCAGTTTTCTCGTGGGTTGGGCTGTCGCGGCGTCGCCTGCTCGCGCTCCGGCGAAACCAGCAAACGGCCCAATTAGATCCGCGTACACTTGGTTTCGAAATTTCCATTCAAAGTTTGAAATGCGGGGGCTCGATATCATTATTCCAAAGCTGGCCGGATTATCCGATTAATCGTTAATTAATTTATTAATTATTATATTTCAAAATATAATATAAAGTTTATAAATATATTAGAAATATTCTAAGAAGTTTTTTTTAAAAAAATGTATTTGTAGATGTGTGGTACAAATATTCTAGTTAATGATTTGCCTAAAATGGAACCTAAGGAAATATCGAACCGAAGAAAGTTGGTGAAAATGGTATATTTTTTCCTATCATATACCTTTCTTACGGCATGCAAGCTTAGATAGAGTAACATTACTCTTAGAGATATATAGCACAGAAATTTTAGAGATTTTCATAGAAATCAGTTAAATTTCTACAAAATTTCACCATTGTAAATGACACCTTATCTTTCGAGCTTGTAGAATGTACATTATTACTTCTTTTTCGGATGAACAAAATGCTAATCGTCCGGCGTCCGGCCGGCGATGATATTTCTTGGAAGCCAATCTCAACCACGTCACATATAATTTGCAGTGTCAGAAAAATTAGCACTTATATATCTGGTTATTTATAATCCAATTTTTTGCATGCCAAAAATTGCCTAGCAAACCGAATACAAACCTACCTAGCTAGCCAATCTGCCAAAAAAATGCTAGCAATCCAAACAAACACATTTGCTAAAAATTATGGCAACGGAAAATCTTGCCACCACTAAAAAAAGGATTTTTTTAAAAAAAATAAGGCAGTCGAATTAAAAAAATTATAAAAATAGACTATCGTCGGCACTTGATCGGAAGAATGTGGCCACGTCAGGCCAGGTTTGGCACTTGATCGGCCAAATGCGGCCATGTTAGCCACGTTCGACAGTTGAAATACCGAATGTGGCTGACGTGGAGCCATGTCAGCACCACAACAACTACTTTGGCCAAACGTGACCACATCAGCCACGTTCGCACTTAAAGTGTCTAACGAGGTTGACGTGGCCAAATTCATTGATGTAGTGTCCAAACATGTTCGGCACTGCATCAACGAATTTGGCCACGTCAATCACGTTCAGCACTTGAAGTGCCGAACGTGGCTGACGTGGCCATGGTCGCGCTGACGTGGCCTCGTTCGACTGTTGATTTACCGAACGAGACTGATGTAGCCACGTTCGGCCGATCAAGTACCGACGAGAGTTTATTTTTGTAATTTTTTAAATTCGACTACTAAATTTGAAATTTGTTTTTTAAAATATTATTTTAAAAAATCTTACAAAAACTAGCAAGGAGTTGGAACCATGCAGTCCCCATGTCTCCATGAGTCCCGGCCTTTAGAAAGCAATTAATCTGCAGTGCTGCACAACTACATATACATGGTGGATCTAGGGTTGGGGTTGAATTGGTGATGGAGTCTTTCCATGGATCTTCCTTCTGGATCTGACACTGACATTACTAATAGTATTGCGCAGTGCAGGTGTGGGAGTGAGACAAAGACGTACAGCGACCGGTGACATCGACCAATATCTGCTGCATCTGCATACAGAACAAAGAAAATTGCAAGTGCCCATGCACAGCGATGTGGGCACAGCAAGGCAGGCAAAGGCACAATGATGTCTGCGCGCGCGCGCGCGGCGGACCACTTGCCACGGCGCGCACGATCGAGCAGGCCGGGCGAAAGGACGGCCCGAGGCGCGGCTAGCTCTCTCGCTCGCTGGACGCTGGTGCATTTGCGCTCGCGTACGTGCCCGCGCGTGTGCGTCGAAGACGCGCGAAGCGGAAGCTGAGATAGATCAGGTCGAGGCCGTCGAGAGCGAGGCCGGGGACGGGGACGGTCACGGCCGGGGATGGCTGCTGGCGCGCGACTGGCGAGGCTCGGCGCGCGCGACGGCGGCTTGCGTACGTACATGGAGATGGCATGCATGTCGGTCCGGGCGGCCGGGTGGCGTCGTGTCGGTCACCGCGCACTGCACGTCTCGCTCACGCTGCGTGCGCGCAAGCACGGTGCCGGATCAGATCGCGCGAGCTGGCGCGCACCGGGATCAGAGGGACCCACAGCCACACACATGCCCGTGTCGACCTCTAGCCGCCCCACCTGACAGTGGAACCGACGAGCCATGCACGACCCCTAGCTAGATCTCCTCTCTGATCTCTCGCCGGGGCCCTCGCCGCACATCAATTATCATGCATGCTGAAGGTCGGCCGTGGCCACGAACACATCCGGCCGGCCGCATGCAGGCCCCAGGAACGTTCCTGCAGCCTGCAGCTGGCTCTCGATCACAGCCTGTCTATCTGCGACAGCAAATCTGCACAAGAAACCAAAGACAACGAGAGGCGCTAGCTGCTGTTAGTTCTTCCATAGTTCCATGCGACCATGCATGCCATGTTGTAAAACGTACGAAAGCTAAACGTACTGATCGACCAAGATACCAAGTGCCATACACGTTCTACTGTACCATCTCGCTTTTTGTCTCGTAACCGGGCCGCCGGACTTACCCAGGCACACGTACGATCGATTCATCGACTGTTTTTTTTGGCAGTGGATCAAACGAGATAATACATGTCTGCGTGCACGGTGCATCCACCCTGCAGCTCTGACGACGCTTCTGTGAGCAAGTCCAGAGCTAGCGGATCAGCTAGCACGTACGTGACACGGAGTCTGGAGCCTTGAATTCCCAGACAGTTCTGCATGTGCTTCAGTTTGGACTTCGGCGCCATCGACGAAACAAGCCGCGCACTGATTGCACGGCCGCCGGCCGCCCGGCCGGTGCCGGCAGGTACGTGCAGTGATGCGCCGCGCGCCCGCCATACGTGCTCGCATGGGTTTCCGGTCTGGCGCCACGCGCGAGCGGCCGGCGCCATTCCCGATGCCGTTTGGTATATCAGTATATGCACTACTCGCCGGTACGTGACACACCGAATTCTGGACGGTCCCTTCCACGCCAAGAAACGGATGGAGGAGATAGAGTGAGAGAGATGTACCTTCCTAAGATTTTGGTCCCGGGCAGATTAAAAAATATGTAGACTAGTAATTTAGCTAGTTATTAGTTTTATATAAGGGGGCTGTTACGGTGCCCGGTTACCCCACACGGAGGTAATAGCTCCGAAAAATCTTGGTCGTTGATTCAAACAATTTAAAAATAAATAATTAAAATAAAAAATGATAAACCGGCTGTAGCCGGTAGCACCGTATCTAACTCCTCCTCAATCCCCGGCGTGTTTCCTGTGTCTGTGGGTCTATATAATTTATGAAGTGATTTACATCTGCGAAAATTATATTTCAACTTTCAAAATTAATCAATTCCTCCCACATCCAAGTAATTTACATCCAAAATTTTAAAATTCATCAATTCAAATTTCACATATTCAAAAATAAAAACAATTACTGTCAAAAACATTAATTACTATTACATGAACCTTAAAAAAGATTTAAGGATATTCAAAGCATCATGATCTATAAAACTATTACAAACTTGAAAGAAAAATTTTAAATATTATTGTGCCCTTTATTTTCATCACAAACAGTCGCCAACTACAAAATTTCAAATAATTACATCAAACTATGTAAAATTAACATGTACATCTATTTATTACAACTGTATTGCAAACCTTGTGAAACTAGCAGACAAATTATGAGAATCAATAGTCGTAGAATCCATAAATGTACATCTAGAAGCGGCAAAACGTGCCCTTATCCAAATTCTTATAAGCTACATACTTACACTCTCTAATTACTATAGTGTCTTTGATTCTGCTATGAGTTGTGGAAAATATGTTGTGAGTTGTCTGCTGTGAAAAAAGTTGTTGTGAGCTGTCTGTTGTGAAAAAGATGTTGTGTGTTGTTTGTTGTGAAAAAGATGTTGTAAGTTGTCTGTTGTGAATAAGATGTTGTACGTTGTCTGCTGTGAAAAATCTGTTGTGAGTTGTCTGCTATGAAAAAGGGAAAATTACTCACATGCCATTATAATTTTCAGAAATTGCCTATATGCCACTGTCAGTGACTGTGGCGGCCCCCATCTGTCAGTGACACACTGATGGCATATTGGCAAACCGTGAAAATTGTAATGGCACAGAAAAAATTAACCCGAAAAAAAGCTGTTGTGAGCTGTCTGCTGTGAAAAAATTGTTGTGAGTTGTTTGCTATCAAAAAGTTGAAAGTCAGTTTGGTTCAATATCTTGCATAAAAGTTGTTGTAAATAAGAAACAGGAAAAATTGATGCAACTAAATAACTGGAAAATATATTAAATAAATATTTCTCATAAAATAACCGACAACCACATAACTATCTCATAAAATTATTCAATGCAATAGAAAACATAATGATATGACATCAATCAAGACACATTGTATTCATGCAATCCAATTTGTACTAACAACCTAAAAAGCTGAAAAGCGAAAGCACAAAAGAATGCTCCAAGGTGCTTCTAAATTTGTACTAAAAAACATGATTTTAGTACAAGAAGCAGTTTTGGTCTACTCATTTGGTTCACTTCTTGTTTTTTCACAGCAAAAGAAAATTTTATAGGTTCAACCAAACACACCCTAAGACTAGCTAGCTACTAAAAATCTCTAGATGCCAGAAGCAGAAGCACATAGGTCCAAAGTTATGTATTATATTGTATTCAACATTGATTTCATGAATATCATAATTATCAGTGAAATATCATGCACTTAATGCACATAACAGAAAAATTACACGGTTCAATACAAAATAGATAAGCATGTGCATTATACATTTACATTATTCAAATTTCCAAAATTTAAAACGAATTATTGAATAGTTCTACCTAAATTTTCTAATTTTTCTTAAACTTAAACAAAAAAAATTAAACCAAAGTCTCAGAGAAAAAACATTAAAAAATTGCCGACAAAACTAGCAGACACTGGCGCTCGAACTCAGGTCAGCTGAATACTGCTCTGGTTAAACCTCCACTACGATACAAGCATGTTTTCATCCACTTATCTTTTTAATAAGTTAAATTAATTATTTAACCTGCCTGTGCGCCGTAAATTAAGGAGTAAAATTACGAATTTCAAAATCACCCCGTTTAACCATTTGCGCGCCCATTAAGGAGACAATTAAGGAATTTCAAAATCATTTCTGGAAAGAGATATTTTTTACCCATTAAAAAATCGATTTCGTTACCCGTGGGCCCCACACTTAATGTTACCTCTAGGAGGTAACAGGTCACCTATTTTGAATTTCAGCCGTACGATCTAGAAATTGGATGGCTCAAAATTTTTTGGGGGCACTGTAAAATTCCCCTTATATAATTATATTTCTATCATGTTATATGTAGCTAATTTAATAATCCACTTATATAGTAATTAGTTATATATATATATATTTATTTATTTAATGGGTAAGCTCTCACATCATTTTACAAATATTATTAGAACTTGTGTATCAAGGGAGTGTTAGCTAGTAGCCTATTTTTTTTCTCTCCTCCACCTCGATACTACTATAATATTATAAGTCTTGTAGCATATTTACATCATCTTATTATACTTATGTCTTGTTTGGATCCAATAAACTATTTGCTAGTAACTAATTTTTAGCTTTAGTTCATCCAAACAGTTCAACTAATTAATAACTAATTGTTAATTCACGAGCCAACTAATGGTTAGCCATTAGTCCACAAAAGTGACCTCAGCTAATAAGGATCATTTACTCTTTGTTTAGGTATTAGTCCAAAATATTCAAACATATATGAACTAATTATATTATCAATTAATTATTAACTAATTAATAATCAGTTTTAACTAACAATTAGTTATTAATCTCTTTGTATGCTGCGTAATTACGTGTGTGTAATCTCTTTGTCGCCCGTGTCATGTTTGAGCGTGAGGTTAATCTCTTTAACGACGTTTATTCCTCTAATTATCTAATTCGGTGGTTGTCTTAATAAAAATTAAGCATGACAAAGTACCAGTTTAATATTTTTATTTACATTTTAACCCACGTTAACCCCTAGTTCGATTGATTCAATTCCTAGGGGGAAATGTCGGTATCTTATTGATTGAAAATAATGATTAATCTAGGGAGAAGCGGAATCATGAATTTCATTAATGTGGTCCAATAATTTAGAGGTATAATAAAAATTTTAAAGTGCTACTTATTTTATTAGGTACACTAAATTATTCGATTAAGCGATAAATAGTTAACTTATGTGAGTAAACAGTTCATTTTCTAATGTTATAATAGTAATGCCCTGGTTCTAAAAAAAGTTTTGCAATTGTATCAAGAGTTGTATAAAATAAGTTGTTTTGTATTTTATTGTATATTTTGGATAATTATATCTTGATGTGGAACTATTTCTTTCTCGTTTCTTATATCATGTTTACTCTTATATTATATTTAATATGAACAAATATAAAAATATTCCCAAACCACCGAAGTATGTCCTAATTATTTACTTCTTTATATCTAAAATTATATACAAATGACTTTGTTTCTGAAGAGCAAGTATACTAAAGTATTTGTTGGGAGGAAAATATTTCATCCTCCAAAAGCCAAGGATATTTTCATGACGACACAAGCAGAAGAAACGGAGTCAAGAATTTTGATTTCCGAAGATCCTAAAATCAGCAAGGTCCCTTCGGATTCAGAGTCCTAAACAGCGAAGACCTCCATCAAGGCTTCAGCGCAACGGAGCCCTTCGAAGCCCCTTCACCCGAAGGGGGGTTGCCAGCGAGGACAGAAGATTTGTCTTCTTTCTAATTAGATTAGTCTTTTACTCTTTTACCCCTATGAAGAATATTAAACAATATCTTCTTAGTCGGTTGTAATTAGAGGGTGAAGAAGTCTTTTCTCATGTATTCGGTCTAAAAATACACCTCTTCACTCTGTAAAGGGTATCGAATACTCAGATATTCAATACACACTTCGAACTATCTCAAGCTATTATACATCTCATAGACTTAGAATAGTTTACTTAAACAAACACTTCGTTTGCAAGATATTTAGTTTCCTAAACCTGTTAGCGTAATCTTTTACACCAACAATATTAATAGTCTATTTGTAACGCGGGGCCACCGGAGTTCATCTGTAGACTTGTAGCTATCTTCGGCTAGCTGTGATCCATTGTTTACGTTATTTATATGAACCCTGGCCGTCACTGACACGTGGGCCAACAGAAAACGAAGCACATGCCGCCGCCGCCGCCGACGACAGTTCTTGACAGTTGATTGAAATGGGTCAATCCTTCCATTCCGTCGGTAAATAGAGCGAAAAATACGTCACATATACTCACACATATTAAATATGCACAACTAATTATTTGAGATTTTAATAACAATTCGTGGATGAAAATTTAATTTAAAATAAGAACACGAGAGATTTACTATTTTGACCCTTCAAAAAAGTGGAGTTTGTATTTTTAATATTTGGACCCATTTTCTGTTATTTAAGTGATCCTACATATCAGACTAGAAATGTCATTTTAAACAAAATATACATCTTTGTAGTATCAAAATAGTAATTTTTTTATAAGAATTTAGGTTTCCTGATTGGTACGTGTCGGATTTGCAGTTTGCTGCCCTAAACAGCTCGCGAACCAGGCAAAGGGAGGAAGCATCGCCTACATACACGCACGCGACCTCACATGGGCGGCAGGCCGGTCGAGATCAAGACGATGGTTGTTCCAATAAGGATAATGAATCCGGCCTTTTCTGCTATCAATGGCCGGCCGGCTTCGATAATCGAGTGGATCGGAGGCGCAGAAGAAAAAAAAATATAGTATCGTTCTGACGTTCTCCTTCTCCACCGGTGGCGTGACCGGCCTGCGCCGCGCCGCGCCGTGATCCGACAGGGGCATCGTGTCACGTGGAAAACCATTACTTGTTCACTTGTTTTCTCGTTGGCCGCGCGCACGCAGCAGATCGAGCAGACGCGCCCTGCGGCCGCGGAGATCGAGAATTATTCGACTTCATATATAATTGTTTTCATTAGGGGTTGAAACATTGTCTGATTTATTTTTAATTTTCATTAGGAGTACTAAATAATTGCTTCATTCAAAACCTAGATAAGCATTATCGAAAAACTAAACTTTTTTGTTTTTAAAATATCTTAAAAATCTAGTTATTTAAGACCTGTTTGGTTCATATAGACTAAAGTTTAGTCTACTATTTTTATATACTTTTAGTCTCTAAACACTCAAGTAGGTGGACTAAAATTTAGATTAAAGACTTCAATCCTCTAGTCCATATGAGATGGACTAAACTGGACTAAAATAAGTTTTGGACACTTCTATCCCTCATTAAAGTGTGTTGGAAAAACTCATGTCTCTTATTACAAGGGTAAAATAATTTTTGTTCGACTTTATTTATGAATTTTAGTTCACGAAACCAAACATACCATTGACTAAACTTCTGTAGACTAAACTTTAGTCTTAGGACTAAAGAAACCGAACACCATCTTAGACAAAAACGAAAGACACGGTTGCTCTTGAGGCTGGAGACAGAGGAGAGGAAGGAGCTGAGGAGCTGAGTTTCTTGTGTCTTAGCGCTATCATCTGCTGCTGATGCGGTGGATGTTCTTGTCCGGTATCTCGCAATTTGCGAGGGCAGTCAGGCGTTACTCGGGGGCGAGGGCGAGGGCGAGCGCACACACACATGGTCGCATGTGTCGGTTGAGTATCATTGTCAGTACGTGCTCGATCCCGATACATGCATGATGTTGTCCAGGCTGCATTACCTCTCGACCTGCAACATGATCTCCGTGTGATGATGGCGATGACTGATGAACACGATGACACTTGCTCGTATCTTCAACCTCTTAATATCTCAACTTAACATTTGCCTGCTTATTGGTATTATTTTATATGCTCTATTATCTTATAGTCATGTACCGGCCTTTATTTCATCGTGGTACATTACCACGTCCCTTTTCATCTGACAAAACAAAAATGATAAGTGTACTAGATGGATATAGGAGTTCAATCAACCGGATATTAAATTTAAAATAACTAATTACTGGCATATGTATTTTATGTGAAATGACATTATTCCATTCGTTTTAACTGTCGGGGTTATAGTGATCAATTCCTCAACTAGGGGTATGGTCGGGAGTTTCGCATACCATCTGATTTTGGTTGTTACGCCACCACTCCATCACTCCCTATGAGTTGTGGTAATGCTCTAGGAGGCACACCACCTTTTAGACTCTTTTATGATTAGGTCTTATCATGAATATATTATTATATAAGTTATGTTACTTAATAATTATGTTAAAATACAAACATAAACTCTATCGGTTATGGAAACAATATGAAATATTTACATCGTGCTTGCATGTATATATATTACTTTAAAATAAGCTAGTGATAAATCTGCCATTACCACCACTCCTCATAGCAAACCAAATTTTTCAGCTTTAGATTTGCATATCTTTATTTACATGTTATTATTTTAATGTTATAATTTTTTCCGTTGCAACGTATAGACACTCCACTAGTTACGTCAAAAAACATGTTACATCTTAGGTTTTTCTCTCCCTCTTTTTTCTCAAAATATCTAGTTCTTATATTTTATTGATGAAACTCCTTGGTACGTACTTACAAAGTACCGGCCACTTGCCACATACATATTGCATCATTATTGTTTCTATTTAAATTAATTTATCATTTCATTACGTTACCAATCCATCTCGCTACGTATTGGTTTGGTAAATGCACTTAGGATCGTTATATATGACATTTTTCCCTCGTAAAATGGGGGAGAGGTGTGATGATTGCGCTAGATACAAGAGGTTAACCAGATTAAATATGAGACAACCTCACATATTTAATGTGGAATGATCACAAGCTCAATGAGAGCATGCCTTATACCAGTTTGATCTAGTTTTAGTGGTCACCTAGTGATGGTCTGATTTTGGTTGTTACGCCACTACTCTATCACTCCCTATGAGTTGTGGTAATGTTTTGGGAGACCACCTTTTAGGCTCTTTTATGGTTAGGTCTTGTCATGAATATATTATCATATAAGTTATGCTACTTAATAATTATGTTAAAATACAAACATAAACTCTACCGGCTATGGAAACAATATGAAATATTTAGAGGGCTGTTTGTCACGACGTTGACATCCACCTAGGTTTAGACCTTACAAATATCAATATTACATCGTGCTTACATGTATATATATTACTTTAAAAGAAGCTAGTGACGAGTCTGTCATTACCATCACTCCTTGTAGCAAACTAATTTTTTAGCTTTAGATTTGCATATCTCTATTTACATGTTATTATTTTAATGTTATATATTTTTTCCGTCGTTGTAACTTACGTGCAATCCACTAGTTAAGCCGAAAAATGTTACACCTTAGGTTTTTCTCTACCTATTTTTCCTCAAAATATCTAGTTCTTATATTTTATTGATGAAACTCCTTAGTACTTACAAAGTACCGACCACTCGCCATGTACATGTTGCATCATTATTGTTTCTATTTAAACTAATTTATTATTTCATCACTTTACCGATCCATCTATCTCGCTACATCTCCTATTGGTTTGGTAAACATACTAAGGATCGTTGTATAGGACATTTTTTCCTCGTAAAATGGGGGCGAGGTGTGATGATTGCACTAGATACAAGAGGTTAACCAGATTAAATATGAGACGACCTCACATATTTAATGCGGAATGATCACACAAGATCAATGAGAACATGCCTTATACCAGTTTGATCCGGTTTTAGTGGTCACCCTATTCAGCTATATATGGCTCAATCACACTTGTTGGTGTGGTCGTGCTCGCTCAATAAGAGTTATGGCACCTTCAGGAAGGAGTTCTTTATGAGTCAATAATATCGCATGCAGCTTATTACAATTTGTATAAGCTTTGTTTGTTTTAGAAATAAGGGTATGTTTGAATCTAAATGGCTAAAGCAACGTGACTAAAAAGAGGGCTAAAATTTTAGTCATCCCTTGTTTGGATCCAAAGGCTAAAAAAAGGCTAAAGCATTTATTGCAGTGTACAATGACTGAAATGCCCTCATTTATTACTCTTGCTTTTCATGCATGCATGCATGGTGGGGGTATGGGTGGAAAAAATGCATTTTAGCTCCTCTTTAGCTCCTCTTTAGGGGCTAAAGGGCTAAAAATTTTTAGCTCCTTTTTAGTCTCGGTGTTTAGATTTTTAGCCCCAAAAGGGGCTATGCCCCTTTTGCTTTAGCCCTTGGATCCAAACACCCCCTAAGAAGAGATACTCAATATACTATTTTTCTTCACAGTGACCCTCGGTGAAATTGTTCAGGTGCATCCCTCTCATCACAGAGGGAGCTACTAATCAGCTCACAAACGCCAACACGTAAGCCATCGTTCATAGGGCTGTTCCTGAGTTTCGTGAGGCCTAGAGCGGGATTATAAATAGGGGCCCTAATTATTAGTGTCGTTCGTATTCACATGACGTTGCACGTGGCGTGGCCTAGTTCTCCTCATCCCCTGATTACCGTGACTTACGATAGCCTGCCTGGCTGCCTCATGGCTACGACCCACAACCTGTGGTACCTGTGCACGCTTCTATGTATATCGTGGCTGGATGGGCCCTTGGGAAAGTGGGGTCCCAGATCGACCGCACTGCTCGACCCCTCTCAGGCACAACCTTAATTCGTTCAGATGCAAAGTCACCATTTCACGAAAAAATCGCTTAATTAAACTTTACGAGTTTCAAACTGGTTGGACGAACCGGAAGGGAAAAATATGTCGGTATTTCGACATTTCGTTTGAATTAGTGGTATTACTTAAAAGAGATGTGAGTTAGCTGGCACCAAATCTCGTCATAACTCTTGGGAGTAGTAACAGGATGAGTGTTCAGGCGGGATTAATAACAGCATAGGTAATCTCCTACAAGTTCTCGTTCACATTCTTTGACACTGATCTTCAAACAAGATCGGACCGTGCGTGCGGCATATATATTTCAAAAAAAGTGGTATTATTGTTTTGGACCAAAGTCCAACGACGAACGCTAACCAACTTGGATTACTTACGAGTTAGAGCAAGTATAACAAGCTTATGTAAATAGGCTACAAGACTTACCACATCAGATTAGTAGTGAGGTGGAGGAGAGAAAGAAGGAGAGAGAATAAAAACGGGCTAATAGTTAACAACCCACTTATACACAAGTTCCAATGAATATTGTGAGATGAAATAATATGTTAGACATTAAATGCATGATATATATAGCCAACTAACTATTATATGAGTTGGCTATTAAATTAGCTACATTTCACATGGCACAAATATAAAACTAACAATTAACTATATTATTAAACTTGTTCCTACCGCAGTGTCAATCTCAAATCACGAAGACCACCGCCACGGGAAGGGGCGCACACACAGCGGCAGAAATGGCGAAACTGCCCCTAGACCACCGACGCCTGCGCGTGCGGTGGAAACCGAGGCGGCCACGTGACCTCGAGGGCAGAAGCGTCACTCCGCCGACTCGCCGCCGGTTCGGGCAGGGGGGAGAGACACGCGTACGGCGGAGGATTCGAGTCTCGACGACGGTCGCATCGCGCGACGCGCGGTCAACCGGCCCGGCCACGCACGCAGGCGGTGGCATTTCCTTGTAATAAAACGCCATCTCCGTGGCCGTCTATACCCGGGCTCGCTCTATAAAATCGCCTCGCGCCGCGGCTCTGCTCAGCCTCAGCCTCATCCACAGCAAGCAAGCACGGCGCCGGCCGGGAGAGATCGACCACGGGCCAGCTAGGCGCTTCGCCGCTCAGAGGAAGAAGACGACGGCTAGGAGGGGAGGGGAGAAGTCGAAGAGCTAATTACGCAATGCGTCGCGCCGCGGTGCTCGTGCTGCTCCTCGTCGCCTGCGCCGCCGCGCGCGCCGCAGCCGCCGCCGTCACCGTCACCGACGGTGAGAGCCTCTGCCCGCTCGATCTGCTTAATTTGCCGACATTTACTACTAGCTAGCGTGTTCATAATTGCCGCAAAACCTCTGTTTCATTTGAAGCATCCGGTACGGTGTACTCCACCACTGCAGCTCTGATCCGTTCTAACTATTATGCTTAGTGTTTAAGGGGGCGTGCAATTAATCTGCCTGCCCCGTGATTAACGATCCTGGAGCTGAGTGACCAGTAAGCTAGGTTAATTAATTAGTTAATCACTTGCAAGTTGCAATTAATCTAGGGCCCTCCATATGCCTGACGGAATGATTTCCCGGTCGCTGTCGTCGTAGCTTGCATGCATGAACTCGATCATGGCGTGATCATTGGAGGACCATGTACTAATACACATGGTATATTAGTTTTTTTGGCTGCAATATAATACACCACAAATTACCGGTTGTCCTAACAACAATACTTATATATGTAGTTGGTATTGGCAAAGTAAATTAAAGTGTATACATCTAGTTAATCTATATATACTAGCTGCTGTATATCAAGGCGTGTCGTGTACAGCACCAGATGCATGCCGCACAAAACCACGAGCATGAGCATGAGCATGAGCATGATGAGCAGCTCGTTTGGCAAGAAACTCTTGCTTTTATTAGCTGTTAATGAACGTGCTAGATGCATGGTCGTGTATGTGTGTCGGGTCCACGTGGCCTGTTGTCTGTATAGTACTATATATGTACACACATCGTCACTGAATAATTAAGCAGATCTAGCACTGCACACAGTACCGTTCTTGACGAGAAGATGAGATGGATCATCAGTGTCAATCACCATGCATGTCATTTCGCCGCCAGCTGAAGGTTAATAGAACCATGATTAGTATTATATCAAATTAGTAATCAGGTTTTTGTTAGCCGATTGACAAGGGTTAGTTCCAACAGGTCTACTTAGTGTTAAACTAGATTGATAATAATAAGAAGTAGCAAAAGGTTGCGTGAACTATGAGCATGTTGCTGGATAAAAAACTAGTAGCTCCTTAATTCGCTCGGCTCGATTCGGTCGTTCTATTTTATTAACAAGTCGAGATAGTGTTTTAGCTCGTTAGTATAACGAATGAATTTGAGCTAGCTCGTAAGCTTAATGAGCTCAGCACAAGTAGTCAAGTAAACCCACTGAAGCAATAACAAAATACTATCTTAGAATTTTTATATTTTTTTGCTAGTATCTAGTTATTACTCATTTACTTACTATTATAAATTTATTATTATGGGCTATAGAATTATCATATAAAAGTATGAAATAAATAATACGTGTGATGAATTTGATGTAATCATAGAAATAGTGATGGAACTATGGATGTTTAATTTTTGAAACCTTAAGTATTCTACTTATTTCATATTTTGATATTTGATACGTGATTATTTGAATATTTATTATTTAATTATCTTTTAAATAGTTAGCTCACGAGCTAAACAAGCTAACTCGCGAGTTGGACCGAACCGAACTAAGTTTGGTTTTCTACTCGTTATATTAACAAGCTGAGCCGAACTAGCTCGTTAACGTAACAAGCCAAGCTAAACGAGACACATTATCCATCCCTATTTGAAACTAAAACAAGGTAAAATAAATAGTTTATATTTTAGATTTAACTTGCGGGAATTAGTAGCTAAAACGAATAGTCAAGATTTTAGATTTAAATTATAAAATCAATAACTTAGATCAGTACTAAAGAATCGAATGAATGCAACAATTACTCCTAGCTGTTTGATACTTCGGATTTGGAGTCTTGTTTGTTTGGCCGCGTGTAGTTCGTTTGTATATGTGGGTGGCCCGCATGTGGTAGATGGAGGGGTAGTGAATGCGAGTTGGGCCCCGGTCGAGTCAGCTGAACTGACATACATACAGCCACGCTTGCCAGAGCATGCATCTCGAGTAACATGGACCCTGTCAGCTTACAGTACACGGTTGCAGTTTCATTAATGAACAAAACACTGGACCAGACACGAGACATCCTGCGTGGTCTCTGGTCCGAGATACTATGATATTTTGATGCTCTGCCACTCGCTCGCAGCATCAGCAGTAATCTAATCACGACTACGGTGGCAGCAGCAACCAAATCGAGCCAGAGCGCGCGCGTGCACGAGCAGATTTGAATATGGGATTAGTGTTTGTGGAAAGAAATATTTATAGAACTTGTAAATTTTTTATTGATTAATGGTGAGTTTGTGTGTAGGGCTGTTGCCGAATGGTAACTTCGAGGAGGGACCGGCCAAGTCGGAGCTGGTGAACGGGACGGTGGTGCGGGGCGCGAAGGCGATCCCGCGGTGGGAGACGTCGGGGTTCGTGGAGTACATCGAGTCCGGGCACAAGCAGGGGGACATGCTGCTGGTGGTGCCGCAGGGCGCGCACGCCGTGAGGCTGGGCAACGAGGCGTCCATCCGGCAGCAGCTCGCCGTGACGCGTGGCGCCTACTACGCCATCACCTTCAGCGCGGCGCGCACCTGCGCGCAGGGGGAGCGGCTCAACGTCTCCGTGAGCCCGGAGTGGGGGGTGCTGCCCATGCAGACCATCTACGGCAGCAGCGGGTGGGACTCGTACGCGTGGGCGTTCAAGGCCAAGCTCGACGAGGTGGCGCTCGTGATCCACAACCCCGGCGTCGAGGAGGACCCGGCGTGCGGCCCGCTCATCGACGGCGTCGCCATCAGGACGCTGTACCCGCCGACGCTGGCCAAGGGGAACATGCTCAAGAACGGCGGGTTCGAGGAAGGGCCATACTTCCTCCCCAACGCGTCGTGGGGCGTGCTTGTGCCGCCCAACATCGAGGACGACCACTCGCCGCTGCCGGCGTGGATGATCATGTCGTCCAAGGCCGTCAAGTACATCGACTCAGCTCACTTCGCCGTTCCTCAGGGCACGCGCGCCGTCGAGCTGGTGGGCGGCAAGGAGAGCGCGCTGGTGCAGGAGGTGCGCACCGTGCCCGGGTGGACCTACCGCCTCTCCTTCTCCATCGGCGACTCGGCCGACGGCTGCGTCGGCCCCATGGTCGCCGAGGCCTACGCGGCGCGTGCCTCCGTCAAGGTACCGTACGAGTCCAAGGGCACCGGCGGGTACAAGCGCGCCGTCCTCGACTTCGCCGCCATCTCCAACCGCACCCGCGTCGTGTTCCAGAGCACCTTCTACCACATGAAGAGCGACGGCACGCTCTGCGGCCCCGTCGTCGACGACGCGTCGCTCGTCGGCCTCCGCAAGAAGCTGGCCGGCCGGCGCCTGCTCCTGTAAAATGGACTGCGTGCTGCCTGCCGCCTGCCGCCTGCCGCCTGCCGGCCGTCGCGTTCCCTCCATTATTGATAACTACAAGTCGTACGTGTCGAAACGGGTTCGGTACTAGTATCGTTAGGGCTCTTCTTGCTTTGGTGTACGTACGTACGTACGTGTCTCATATATCTCGTGTGCTTACGCGCTCGTCATGACGTGGCCAGTCATATATCACACTCTATAACTGCGCTTGTTTTGGTACGTGTTTGCTTGGTGGTGTAAGGTTTGGCACAAGCTTGCTTGGTTTTGTTCGGTCAACTTAACCGAACGTACGTGCCAACCCTAAACATGAGACACAATGAATGAAAAACCGTCAATTAATGCGAAAACAATCTTCGGTTTTGTGTCACATTTCAGTTTTGAAACCATATATCTTTTTGGGCCGGCGAAGAGTTTTATTTCACTATTTTTTAGGCTAACCAGTATAATTAAATACAACTAGCTCTCATGAAATACTCTCTCTCTGATGAAACGATTTGATTCTTATTGAGTGTTTCATTTCGTTTTATCCGTCTTGGAAATGAGTTAGCACAATGATGACACTACTTCCTTCTCTTTTCTCATTAATTAAATGTCATGTCAGCAAAAAAAAATTGATATAGCATGATCATTAATACCATGAAACACCCATTGTGAATAGCCTAATGGTTTTCCTAATACATGGCCCTCAAAGTGTCACAAACTTTTTTAAACTACTGCTACAATTAATTTAAAAAATGTAGCTGCGTTTTTTATTTTCTTCCTTAACACCACCCTCCCATTGTATAGTACCAGTATTATGCTATTAGCGATTGAGTTGTTTGGTCGATATCTAGATTGAATAGGGTGAGGCCTATATGAAAATAAATAAATGTTATAGTTGGACTTGTTTAGACCATGTACAAGTTGGTCAATAAAAACTTATGATTTGCTTATATTGTCGTGAATGGAATGCCTCTCAAATATATAAATATACCTTTTTATATATAAATCCTACATATATCATAATCGATAATATATATATACACATGTTATCCTATACCACGGGTGTAGAATAACTATTCTACCGAAAAATCTACTACTGAAAAAAAAGTAGTACTCAATTATTATTCTACTGAGAAAATCCACTACTGAAAATAGTCAGTGTAGAATAGTTATTCTACACATGCATGTGATATATAATAGCGCTCCCGTATATATATATATATATATATATATATATATATATATATATATATATATGCAAGAGATATACGAACTTTAAAAGAGTGAGTCTAAGTATGAGATGATCACTTAATATGGCAATACATCAAATACCATGGAATTTGATGTATAAATCTACAAACAACATTGATTTCCCCAAAATCATCAAAACTTTATGGAGGAATCAAATTTTTTATAGAAACTGGCGAGTCCTGAAAAAAACGAAAATAGAAATATTAGCTTGTTGGTAAATAAAAAAATTGAAAAACTGAGTGATAAATGGATAAAAAATACTACTCCCAATTATGAGAAAGAAAATACCAAAAGAAGAAAAAAAAGGAAACACTAGGAAGTAGGAACAGTCCGAGCGTCTAGAAGCTACTAGGGTTTGCCGCCGCCCCAAAATCCCACCAACCCCCCACTCCGCCGCGTCCCCCATCCACCTCCTCCTCTCCATCTCGAGCGCAAGGAAGCCCACCAATGGTGATCACCCTCTCCCCGCCCGCTATGGCCTCTTGCAGGATCAATCTTTCCTCCCTCGTATCGGCCTCCCTCATCTCACGTTGCCTTTGGTGTTGTTTTTTCCAGGCGCTCCCGAACCAGCAGACGGTGGACTACCCCAGCTTCAAGCTCGTCATCGTCGGCGACGGCGGCACCGGTCAGTCTCGCGGTCCATCGATCCTTCCCTCTATAATGTTCGATCTGTCTGGTACTAGGTTGCGGTAGAGCTGTATGATGTTTGATCGATGCGACCCGTGTTGACAGATTGGCGGGAGAAATACAGCTGTGCTGGTTTTGATTTGTAAATCCAGATCGATATTGTTAGAGATAGGCTGAGAGATTCATTTGTGTTATTTTAGTTTGAAAATTTTGATCATATATCCTCCTTCTAGATAGAAATTGAGATTTGCCCCATATGTCAATGAACGTAAAGAGTAACTCCTCAATTTCCCATCTAAAGAGAGGATATATGATCCAATCTCTCTTTTAGTTTTGACCTGGCACCGATTATTGTGTCAGGCTCATTACTCTTTTAGTTTGGACAACGAGCGGGATTCAGGAAGAGGGGAAGAGAGGAGATTTGATAATTTGGCACTGATGAATGTGGTGGACTGTCTGATTTTAGTTTCGAAATTTGTAGGCTTGTTTCGTCACTGATGAATGTGATTTGTCACTGATGAATGTGGTGGTCCGTCTGTTCTGAAACCAGGAAACCTTTTTGTGTTGTAGGCAAAACCACCTTTGTGAAGAGGCATTTGACTGGGGAGTTTGAGAAGAAGTATGAGCGTGAGTATCTACTTCCTTTTGCATTGTCATATTTTCTTACAGCTGATCATTGTCTTGTCCTTGCTAATTTGATTGTGGGTGCTTCAGCTACCATTGGTGTTGAGGTCCACCCGCTGGATTTCTTCACAAACTGTGGCAAGATCCGCTTCTACTGCTGGGACACTGCAGGACAGGAGAAATTTGGTGGTCTCAGGGATGGTTACTAGTAAGTATTAAATCAATGCGCTCGCTCTTTGTTTTGTTGGTTATTCACCATGATCTGCCATCAAGGGATTATTTGTTAGAACTTAGTAATTTATATGAGGAATCTTAGCATTTCAAGGATATTTCCTTCTGTCATAGAGACTATGACTGATTCTAGTTGATGTCTTTCAGTATGATATTTTATATTTGAGTCACACATTATGTTCTCACAGAACACTGTTCTCAAAACAAAATACAGTAAAGAAAGCATTGGATTTGTTGCTAGTGCCTTACTATTCTTGAAAGGGAGTATCTTTCTGGTTACATATATCTATGAGTTTTAAACTGGAAGTCTGGAACTCGTTCTGGTGTTATAACAATTTTAGTTGCACAGTGCTGATAATGATTGTTCAGTTTGTTTATTTTTGATCCGCAATATGCATGGATGCTGAATTTGAGCAGTCAAACATGCATTTTCTACCAATTTTACACCTATGACTCTTGAGGGGTACATAATAGCTAAGAAGGATTTGCTGTTCATTTCATATGAGATGGCAGTGCTGCTACTTTCTGATATGGGTCTGTTGTGTTGTGCTGTCTGCTGTTTGTTTGCACTCCTTTGTCAACTGTTATCATCATTTGCATATTATTCCTTCAGTAAAATTACTGTATGCGATGTGCAATGAAGCTCTGGAATTCTATTTAGTTTGCAACAACTGTAATTATATTGTCATTACTGTAGTATCCATGGCCAGTGTGCTATCATTATGTTTGATGTGACTTCACGGCTGACATACAAGAATGTCCCAACTTGGCACCGTGATTTATGCAGGTATATCAATGAGACTAAGCAAATACTTTTACCGTACATTTACAGTGGAAACTAATCATTCTTGTTTTACAGGGTCTGTGAAAACATCCCAATTGTGCTCTGTGGTAACAAGGTCGATGTGAAGAACAGGCAGGTTAAAGCAAAGCAGGTTACCTTCCATAGGAAGAAGAACTTGCAGTACTATGAGGTGTCAGCTAAGAGCAACTACAACTTCGAAAAGCCATTCCTTTACCTTGCCAGGAAGCTTGCTGGGTAATGATCTAAGTATGAACTTTAATTGTTCAGGGATTTGTCTACCTGATTAAACTAACTCTTCACTCTGTCAGTGATGGCAATCTCCACTTCGTTGAAACACCTGCTCTTGCTCCTCCAGATGTCACAATTGATTTGGCAGCTCAGCAGCAGTGAGTATTCCACGGTTGATGATTCGTGTGGAAGTCATACCATGGAAGTTTATGCATTAGCTAGTACTTGTTGAACGATTTCTGACTGGTTTGTTTGATGCAGGCACGAAGCTGAGCTGGCAGCGGCTGCAGCCCAACCACTGCCAGATGACGACGACGACCTGATCGAGTAGATTTGCGTCGTCCTGCTTTGCATCGTCATGCAATAGTCCTATTTTGAGTACTCTTGTCCTAAGTAACCTTATGTTCCTTGGGCGCAGATTTTTATCATATATATGTGCTTTTCATCAGATATTTTAGCAGATCAGGGCAAGTTTGGTTCCTGCCGATGTTACGTTTCAGGTCACACATATGCCCTTATAGCTGCCGTGTGAACGGTATGTATGCTCGTTAATTTGAGGAAGGGCTGCATTAACTCAGTCTTTGAAGCGAATATTTATCGTATATATTTGTCTGTCTTCTGTCATTCAGACTTTCCGGATATGAATCGGAGAGGTGTCGCCCATAATCTTTGAAGTTGATAATCATCGAACTATTATTCGTATCGGTTACTTCCAAAATATTTTACTAACGGCGAACACGTGCAAAGGTGAAGCAATCAATAACGCTTCAAAAATGTGACGTGCATGATTTTTTTAACATTTGGTCATATTGTTAGCAACATTTAGGAATAATTATATGCAACATTCTTATTATGCTTGAGTAGTTGAACTTTAATATTTTATATGCGAGTCTAAAATGTTTCAATAAAAAAGAAACAAAATGCTACACTTTGGAAGTCAAAATTGGAAGTTTCGTTTCTAAGTTGAATCTAAACAAATATAAAAATACTGAAAAAATTTAAAACACTGTGTTTTACACACATCACTACATGTACAAAACTCCATGGATATGGCATTCGCTCTCCCAGTGGCCGTGTCAATCAATGTGTGTAATGCTAGCTTGACGGTGTCTGCTGTACGTCCGCTTGTGATAGTGGCACACTGGCATGCAGCAGGTTCAGACACCAGCATTGTCACTTGTCAGGTTTCGTAGGTCTCATCTTGCCGTTGAGTTGCCATATCATCTGGAGGTGCTCCTCGCCGGAGATGTGGAGGTGCCTCCGGAGGTCTGAGAGCATCTCCTCCTTCTCCCATGTCAGCACGCCGTTCGCGTGGAACGCTTTCATTAGGGCCGCGTAGGCGTCAACCTCTAGGCGGTGGACGCCATTGGCTACTAACGCCGCCGGTCGCTCGCTGGCGCGGTATTCCGCTATGTTGTCGTCAGCGTAGGAGTTCTCATCTTTGATGTCCTGTGGTAGTGGTGGTGGCGGCGGTTTCTGGTTGCTGGCCCTCTGGGCGTCTCTCGGTGGGCTTCTTGGGGCGGCGGAGACGACAGCGTGCCCACCATTTTCGATGCTCTTCCTGTTTCCGCTATCGCTGCTGCTGCTGGTGCTGTCTGCACTCCTGCTCTCCCTGCCGACCGAGGACGAGGACGAGGATGAGGACGACGACGAGTTGGTGTCACTGATGGTGTTTCCACCTCTGCCAACCACGTCGCGTTCTTCGCGGCTCCTCTCCTGTTGCTTGTTGACGAAAGCTTCAGGGTTTACCTCGATCACCTCGACGTTGTCATATTTTGCCAGCTTGACTTCTTCTTCCTCCATCGGGCGTATCCTCTTCGAGTTGGCCTCGATCCTCCCGACGTCGCGTACGGTGTCGTTGTCCAGCGCGCGGCGGCTTCTCTTTATGTTGGCCCAATTGTTGCCGACCGGCGGCCGGACGAACTGACCGGTGTGGTGCTTCGCGGCGGTGGACCGCGGGGCGGCTGAGTCGCTCCGGCTATCTCTTTTCCCTGCGGTAAGGAAGCAATGCACGGCGAGGTGTCAGGCGACTGGTCGTACGGAAGCAAGAAGAAGCCAAGAAGAAGAGATCGGAGAATGGCGGCGGCCAAATTACCTTGTAGATCGCGACCCACAAGTCGTCGTCCCTGAGCACCTCGCCGGCGCGCCACGACCCCAGCGGCGGCGCCGCATCCTCGCACGTCGCACCACACCTCTCTCTTTGTTGATCCTCATAGTTGACCGTTGGCGGATGTCGCCTCCTCCTCTGCTCCTGGGTGGATCGAGTTCTTGGTTCTTGGAAATCTCCTCCTACCACCCAAGAAAACAAAAACACAATGGTCGATCGATCTCCAGGGTTGGCTCTGATATTTCTGCGGCCTGTTGCGGAACAAAAAATGAAGGCCCTTATTACAAAATAATATTGAAAAATTTAGTGCCATTAACAAATCTCACACTAATAAGTTTAAATACAAGAAGAAATATCTCTAGATTATTTAAAACAATTTCTTCTAAAAGACATGCTGTTCGTGACTTATGACTAATTTGCAACTGAGTTTTATTAATACTTATGAAGCTTATTAGCATACTAAATTTTGGAGACCCGATGCGGTCGCACTGCCCGCACTACCCCAGGGGGCGGCCCGGTCGATCTCTCGCGGCGCGGTATATATATAACACCTCGGCCACGGTATATATATATAACACCTCGGCGAGGTCAGGGTTCATGCATGCGCAGCGTTGACCTTGGACCGCATCTTGCTTGCGGCGTCACCTATAGGGTCCGGCCAGCTGGTCAATGCCGACGAGGCGACGACTGCATTGCATGCGTAACTATTTTTTTATGAGGAAGCCAGAGAATCGTTTATTTGTTTTCGTGAAAAAGAGGCCTAACTAATAAAAGTTTTTGTTAGAGTAAAAGCGATTCTTTTTTATTGATTGATTTATGACACAGTACAAAGGGGTATTTATAACAGATAAATATACGTTTGCTATCGTCGCGTCTTTTCCTAATCGTCGCGTTACTTGCGGTTGCGTCGCTTGCGCTGCTTCCCTGCCGCCTGTTGCTGCTGTCTGCGTCGCCTGCGCCATGCCGCTGCAACACGCGAAAAGCCGCGTCATGCGTGGCCTGCAGCAACTGCCGCTGCTGCTTAGCACAAAAAGGCGGCACACCTTTTGATGCGAAATATCACCGTAACACTCCCCCTTAATCGAACTTTAAACTATATGATTGATATCATATGATTCGATTACCCCAACAATCTTTATTAAAAAATTTTGAGAGTAATTTTATAAAAGATAATATTATAACTTAATGTGATCTGATGATCATAAATAGAGCATATTTTATAAAATGACTCCCCCTGAATTTTGCAAATCACGGAGTCTTTGCATACCTATTCCTTTAACATATTTTTGGAATGTCGAGGTTGGTAGCGATTTTGTGAATAAATCTGCTAGATTTTCACATGATTTTGTTTGTAAAACTGTTATTTCCCCATTCTTTTGTAATTCATGTGAAAAAAATAGTTTAGGGGCAATATGCTTAGTTATATTACTTTTAATGTAACCAGTTTGCATTTGGGCGATACATGCAGCATTATCTTCATAGATAATTGTGGGTGGTTCTAATGAACCAACATTGCATGTTCGTTGTATATGATTAATCATTCTTCGAAGCCATACACATTCTCGTGAAGCTTCATATAAAGCTATAATTTCAGAATGATTAGTCGATGTAGCAACAAGAGTTTGTTTCGAGGATTTCCATGAAATGGCAGTACCTCCATATAAGAAAACAAATCCTATTTGTGATCTGGCATTATGTGGATCAGACATATACCCAGCATCAATATATCCTATCATGGATAAGTCTTGATTTTTCTGATAGAATAAACCAAGATCTCTTGTACCATTTAGATATCTTAAGATTTGTTTTGCTCCAACAAAATGTCTTTTAGTTGGAGCCGCACTGTGTCTAGTTAGCAAATTTACCGCAAATGCAATGTCCGGTCTTGTACAATTTGCTAGATACATAAGTGCTCCTATTATGCTTAAATATGGAACATTAGGTCCCAATAGTTCTTCACCTTCTTCCTTAGGTCGGAATGGGTCTTTATCCATTTCTAGAGATCGAACGACCATATGGGTCTTTGATGGATATGATTTATCCATATTAAATTTTTGCAATATTTTTTCTATATATATGCAGATTGGTGAATTAATATTCCTGATGGAAGATATTCAAGTTGTAAACCCAAACAGAATTTAGTTTTACCTAAATCCTTCATTTCAAATTCCGTCTTAAGATGATTGCTAGCTTCTATTATATCTTGTGCGAAGCCTGTTTCGCAGAAGACAGAATTAAAACAGAAGACTATTTTTAGTCTGAAATTTTAAAAGCTCCCATTCACCCCCCTCTGGTCGCCGTTTTCGGTCCAACAAAATATGTATCCCTTAAGTTAGGATTAGTTTAACTCTCATTCAGTCTACAATCGGTGAATCGCCACCCTTGTGCCCCAAGGTTATCTGGCGGGACTCGAACTCTCAGAGATGGGCTACATCAGTTTGATCTCTGATGTAGAGGTTAGTCCTGCCACCCCCCGACTTCCATGCCAACTAGGTTAGTATCCTCACGCCTGCATCGATTCAGTTCGATCTCTTGAGGAGAACGATGAAACATCACGATCGCCGGTTGTTCTTAGTGTATTTGGCTAGGTCTAAGGCTACATCAGTTAGGTTTAATCTCTTAGATTAAAGTGATCTAGGTTTGATAGCTTGAGGCTTCATCGGTTAAGTCTAACATATCTTATTGTTGTATCTTTTTCATGTCGTGTACTCTTCATTTAAATAAAGTTTATCTGATTCATTGATATATTGTTCAGATCATCGTGACTAGCTATTGTCTCGGTTAGATCCGATCTAGTTATTGTGATGATTTCCATGATATAGATCTGTTATCTGGCATGTTTTATTTATTTTTATCAAGGTACAAGCTGATATGTTATCTTTAATTCATTGCCATATTATGTTCACAGTTGAAGGATGCTCATCGGCCTGTATACACATCTTGTTTTCTCTATCGGCCGATGGTGCACTCGCTCGATTGGGCCAACTCAGGCTATCGGCCATATGGCCGATTGGCACGCTGGTTCATGGTCTTATCTTTTACGCCACAGTCATCGGCTGGCCAACTGATCGTCTATTCTACTAAAGTTTATATTTTCTGATCCATTATCAGCTGTAGGGTCAAACTGATTGGCATACCCTGAACCCTTTCTAAGATGTAGGACCTGCACTAGAGTCAAGTAGATCTCCCAAGCAACGCATGTTTCAATGTGTGACCAAAAAGCACGCCAACACACTTGTTGGCACGCCCGGTGGGACAATCTCCAACAACTCATCCATGGCAGGCGAGAACGACAACGTCGTTCTGACGAAGCTCAACGTACCAGACAAGGACCACATGACGAGGTCGGGTCAACCCGCAATGGGTAGCTTGGGCTCGCTGTAGGAAGACCACATCGATAGAACGAGGGACAAACTCAGTCAAGGTTTCGACACATCCGACGAACTTCAAGAAATAGACATTGGGCCTAGTGATAGACCGAGACTAACTTTCATAAGCACTCAACTCTCGAACGAAATGAAGAATGAGTCGATCACACTGTTACGGGAATATCGGAATTTCTTTGTGTGGCAGTATCAGGAGATGTCGGGATTAAGACGATCGATTGTGGAACATCGGCTACCCATAAAATAGGGGTATCGGTCGTTCAAACAGCCACCTCGGTGATTTAAGGCAGCCATCTACCCGGACATCAAAGCCGAGGTGACTAGACTGTATGACGCGAGATTCATAAGACTGTGTCGATATGCTGAGTGGGTGTCAAATATAGTACCTGTATGGAAGAAAAGCGGGAATATCAGAATATGCGTTGATTTCAGGGATCTGAATAAGGCAACCCCAAAAAACGAGTACTCAATGCCAATCGCGGATTTATTGGTGAACGTTGCGTCGGGTCACAAGATCATCAGTTTCATGGATGGGAATGTAGGTTATAACCAGATCTTCATGGACGAAGAAGACATTCACAAAACGGCTTTCCGATGTCCAGGTGCCATCGAGTTATATGAGTGGGTAGTAATAACCTTCGGCCTAAAGAATGCAAGAGCGACCTATCAAATAGCCATGAACTACATCCTTCACGACCTGATCGGCTGATTGGTACAGATATACATTGACGATGTCATGGTCAAGTCAAGCGACGTTCAGAACAACGTGGCCAATCTACGTCAAGTATTAGAAAGAGCTCGGATGTACGAACTAATGATGAATCCTAAGAAGTGTGCTTTCGGGGTATCGGCAGGGAAATTCTTGGGCTTCATCGTACATGAAAGGGGGATTGAGATCAGTCAGCACAGTATTGAAGCCATTAAGAACACCCGACCCCCCACCGATAAGACCAAGCTACAGTCACTGATCAGAAAGATAATTTTCCTTAGAAGATTCATAGCCAATCTATCGAAGAAAATAGAGCCTTTCACGCCACTGTTGAATATTGTCACGCCCCGATTTAATAAATCAGGACCTTTATTGAAATTCCATAGAAAATCAATAAACCAATACGTTCATCATGCGACCACGTACAATACGAGCAATCATTCACGATTCGTAGACCGTATCAATACAAAAGTGAATAAAGGTGAAGAGAAACTAATAAATCAAAGGGTCCTAGATGAACGCCTCCTTCCAGTCTCGCCTTGACTGGGTCGCTACTCCAGACCTTCATCCTCCTCGTAGTAGACGAGCTCTGGTGGTGTAAGTCAACGGGGGTGAGTACAAACGTACTCAGCAAGCCACTGGATGCAAATATAATGCAGAGTAATAACAAAGGAGATAGTGGCTATCTTTGCGGAAAAGCATAATTGTAAAGCATTTAAATGTGAGCAAGTTATTAGTACTGAAATGTAAACATGTGTATGCATCATCATCTTCTAACTCGAGGGGTACAGTCAGCCCCACCTCGCTTAACAGTCCTTACATGCCATGAATAACTCAACCATTCAAATAATTGTAAACTAACTGCGAGTAGTTACACAACCCGCCTTTGACCGTGGGCTCGACTTTTCGAAAAGATTGAATACTCTGATCAGAGATGTACCACTGTACCCACAAGGCACGCACTCATCACTTACACCAAAGTGTAACGAGATGACCCATACCACGAGAACTCGTGCCAAAACCTTCCATATGGTCCTCCTCGACCCGACAGCACCCTCTTATGGGTTTCATATGGTGTCCTGACGCGTCGAGCCTCACCATACCCCCCCTTGATCCACGTCGGTACAAGTCACCCACAGGTTGCCCCTTGCCCCCTCTACTATGGTGCATCGAGTCGGATTGTTCCATACTTTCAGTTAGGACTTACCCATTAGACTTGTGGTTGGTACGGAAGTGCTTTGCAACAGATCCCACAGACTGGTCCTTATAGTGCCCCGGGTGCGACCAACCAATGCCCTAGCTTGCACCCAGAACCCACCATACTTATAACATAGCCAACTCCAACAGAGTCCAGAGACGAGAATAACGGAGAAATTCATATAATAGAATTCAACTATCTATGACTCATTCTTGTTATCCTATAGCAGTTGTGTCGGTACATTGGACACTAGCTAATATATTATAGTAGAGTGACAAGGAGTTAAGGCTCAATAAGCATGGCTTGGGTTTGCACACAAGGACGGGGATCTGATAAATATAGTGTAGGGCTTGATATTTGACTAATGCAATATTATCCTATGAGTTATAGCGATAATTTATTAAAACATGGGCTCAATGATGATCAAAATGGGGGTTGTGACTTGCCTTGATCAGCGAATGGGGAGGGTGGAACCTCGGGATAGAACTCTGGCTCCTCGACGATCTCGTAGTCTTCTCGATACAGAAAAATTAAATAAAACATTCAATAAAGCATCACAAAATATAAACATACAAGTTTTATGACTTAAATATGTGAATTGAGCTTTATTATACTGAAGTTATAGTGAATAATATTAAAGGTTAAAGTTTTGGGGTCTTTCCTAATTTATTTCATGAATTATCAAATTATCCCTAAGGGGTTTTTATTTATTTAATTAATAAGATTATTTTGTGCTAAAGTAACATACTATTTTTATGGCATTAATGTGTAGAGAATAAAATGCTAAATTTAATAAAATTGGAATGGTGAAATTTGGAGTTAAAATGAGCAAGTTATGAATTTTGGAAGTTTAAATCATTTTTTGGAATTTTATTTAAACTGAAATAAGTCCCTGGTCCACGGTGAACCAGGTTCACCGTGAACCCGTGACTGTGCACGTGGACCCGATCGATCTAGACCAATGGATCTGGATCCAGTGGCCAGATGCGAGGCGGGAGGGTTAAATGAATTTGGACGGCTGGGATTAAAACACGCGAAAGGGTATAACGTGGACGCACGAGATTGAGTCACGGTTTTAAAGAGCGATCAACGGCCCAGATGGCCTAGTCCCCCTTTGACCGGATCAAGGATGGAGATTAAATCCCGTAGGGATTTAATCAGAGCGCTCCGATCGCGATCGTGAGGCCAGGATTAAATCCGGCACGGCACGCGCTAAGGGGCTCGTACCCCCTTCTTCTCCGGCGACGACGGGGCTCGGGTGCAGTGGCGCTTGCGCCGGCGAGGGGGCTAGGCCCTAGCTCTATGCGAAAATGGAAAGAGGAGGCTACGACGGTCACGACCGTACCTTCGACGGCAATGATGGACGACGGACGACGACCGACAGTGAGGGTAGACGAGGAGGACTTCTCGGGAGCTTGACGGCGACGGCGATCCGGCGGTCTTCACGTCCAACCGAGGGGTGGCCGAGGACGGGTGGTCGGCGATGGTCACGACGGTGGCAGAGACGTGGACTGTAACACCCCAAATTTTCAAAACAATAAAAATATTATTAAATTCAATTTCTTGGAATTATTATTTCAGAAAATACTTTTAATACTCCTTTATACCCTTTTGAACTACAACATATAGTAGATGGCCAAATTAAGAGGTGAAACTTTTTGTATATGCTCCTAAGACCAAAATATAATTTTGGGAATTTTTATAAATTTTTATCAACCTTGGAAGTAGCCCTAATATTTTAATCTAATTCCTGGAATTATTTTTATTCAGAAATGTATTAAAACAGTAATGGGCTCCCCTTTCCCCCTTCCCTCTCTCCCGACCGGCCCAGCCCATCCCCCCTCGCGCGCGCCACCTGACAACTGGGTCCCACCCGTCAGTGACCTTCTCTCCGCGCCATCGCCCGGCCCCACCTGTCGGCACCCGCCGTTCCCCCTCGCGCCCGAGCCCGGCCCCACCCGTCAGTCGTCGTTCGCTCACCCGCGCTCACTGGCTTGTGGCCCCCGCTCGTCAGAACCGTCTTCAACCCCGCGCCAGCCCCCCCTAATCCCACCGGCGAGAACTTCGCCTCGGATCCCCTCGCCGGCTCCCCCTCCCGTTAAACCGACGCCGGCCATTAACTCCCCGAGGCCCACCGCCCATTTAAACCCATAAAGGCACGCGTTTAAGCCCCCGGGAATGCAGCGCCGTGCATGGCCGCGCCCTCGCCGGCGACTTCAATCCCCCCCTCGGCTTTCCTTGCATGTGAGCCCCCTCCGACGTCCTATTTAACCCCCCGGCCTCCGCCGCGTCCGACCCCCACGCCCACACGCCTCGAGCACGATCAGAACGCACTCCACCCGGTTTTTAGCGCAACACCGCCGCCTGTTCTCCAGTCGTCGATCGTCGTCGCCGGGGTACCCCTCCGTTCTCGTCGACCGCACCTCCGTGACCGCAAAGACCACCCCTACCTCGGCCACACCTTCGCTGGCCAAGGAGATCACCGGAACCCCATCGCCGACGAGGAGCCCGAAGTGCTTCGTCGTCTACCCTCGCCGCCGACCACTTCCCGTCGACCCCTCGCCTCGCCTAAGGTACCATCGTGACCGCCGTAGTGCCCTCTTTCCATTTCTAGGCTAAGATAGGACCCTAGTCGCTCGCCGTGGCCGCTGGCCCGCTCGCCGTCGCCGGAGAAGACGACTGGCACGGGTCGAGTACCCGTGCCGTGTCGGATCTGATCCCGACCGTGCGATCGCGATCGGACGACGCGCGTGAGCCCACGTACGCGATCTAATCCGCACCGTCGGATCTGGTCAAAGCGTTACGTTTTGATCTCACGCGTTCGTTTTCATTTAAAACCGGCGTGCGATCTCGTGCGTCCACGTGGTACCCCTTCGCACGTTTTAATCCTGATCGTCCATCGTGACTTACGCGTCCCGCCTCGCCCTCGCGCGTCGGATCTGGATCCGACGGTCCAGATCGACCCGGCGCACGCGCACAGTGCGCGGGTTCACCGTGGGCCTGGCTCACCGTGGACCCGAGGGATTTAAAATTTGAAAATAAATTCCAGAAAAGGTTTAAAACTTGTAAAATTCATATCTAATGCATTTGAACTCTAAAAATTTCCATTCCAATTTCAGAAAATTCATAAAATTATTCTCTACATGTTTATGCAATAAAAACAGTAGGTTTACTTTGACATTTTCATGTTTATTCAAATAAATATTTAAATGCCTTTAGGATTAAAATATGAATTCAAATGTTTGAACTTCAGAAAAATTCATATTTATTCCTTTCTATTCATATACTGCAAAACACTAAATTACCATGAACTTTTCATTTCAAAACTTATTAGGGAACTTAATATGGGACTATTCCCATTTAAACATTTGTTTTCTAAAAAGGACAACCCTTCATTTTAATCCCTTTAAAATTATTTATGAAATAAATTTCAGAACCTTAACAATGGAAATTATTTTACTTTTAATCAAAGCAACAGTAACTTATGTGCTATTAATGTAATGTTATATTGTTTGATTGAATGTGCTCTTTTTATCTTGCTTTATTATATTAAAAAGACTACGACGTCGCCGAGGAGCCGGAGTACTTCCCGGAAGTTCCTCCCTCCCCATTCGCTGAACAAGGCAAGTCACCAAACAATTCTTTTGAACATATTGAACCCATGTTTGAATTGACTATCGCTAAAACACATAGGTTATATATGCATTAGTCAAATGAACCCTTACATTATATTTATTTAGGATCCCCCGACCTTGATGTGCAACCCAAGCCATGCTATCTCGCCTAACCTCCTTGTCACCATATGATCAATGATATTAGCTAGTGTCCAATGTATTGACACGACCGCTATAGGATAAAAATGAGTCGTAGCAAAGTGGTTCTATTATATGATCCCCGTTACTTCTTATCCTTGGAAATCCTGTTGGTGATGAGTCATGGTTGTGAGTGTATGCATGGTGGGTTCCGGGTGCAAGCTAGGGCATTGGTCAGTAGCACCCGGGGCACTATAAGGACCGGTCTGAGGGATCTGTTGCAATACACTTACGTACTAACCACAAGTCTAGTGGGTAAGTCCTAACTAAGGTATGGGTTGTTCCAAACCGAGGCCACCATTTGGAGATGGGTCAAGTTGCACCTGCGGGTGACTTGTACCAATGTGGCGCAAAAGGGGGTGCGACGTTAGCCGGGATGCGGCCCGGCGCGCCAGCGAAACCTAGAGCGGGTGGTTATCGCTTGGAACATCTCATATTGAGGTTTTGGCACGAGTTCCCGTGAAATGGGTCATCTCGTTTGGGATGAGTGCGTGCCTTGTGGGTACAGTAGTACATCTCTGATCAGAGTCTTAAATCTTTTCGAAAAGCCGAGCCCACGGTCAAGGGCGGGTTGCGTGACATCCCCAAGTTAGATTACTTTGAATATGTATGTGCATGATGGATTGACATGTAAGGACCGTTGAGCGAGGTGGGGCTGACTGTACCCCTCGAGTTAGTTGATGTTGATGATGTTCATGTTTACTTTCCGCGTGATTAAAATATGATTACACTAAATGCAATAACTGCAACTGCATTATTCTGCAATGTTAGCCATTATCCTTCCTTGTTTATTACCCTGCATTATTATTTGCATTTGCGGTGGCTTGTTGAGTACTTTTTGTACTCATACCCGTTGGACCCCACAGAGGATGCTTACTTTGAGGACGGTCTGGAGTAGCGACCCAGTCGAGAAGAAAGATCCTGAAGAAGATGTTCGTCATGCCGTTGTTTAATTATTTTATTACTGTTTTCACTAAAACTTTGATGTAATAAATATGGTCTGCGTACCATGGATATTGTCGTATGTACGTTGTCGCATGATGAACCTCTTGTATTATTGTTTTTCTTCTGAAATTCAATAATGTCTCGATTTGTTAAATCGGGGCGCTACAAGATGGTATCAGAGCCGACTCGACTGTAGGAAGCCAAACAGACCCGCCTAGCCATTAGCCACAGGAAATTATTTCTCGAAAATCTACTTCATAAACTTTGTTCCTCTCCTCACTTTTATCCAACTTACTGTTTTGTAGATGCCAGTCTACCAAGTCCACAGCTACTGCCGCCACTACGAGGGCTTCGTCCGGGAGCTCCGTATGATGCTCACCTTCCTCGGGTTCCTCTTCGAGCCCGAATTTCAAGGAGTATACCCCGACGAGTTCGCCGGGCCTTGCGACGTCTCCCTCACCGTCCATGGCTCTGGAGAACACCTGCCGCCCTACACCACCGCACTTGGGGGCCCGACTTTCGACGTCGCGTGCCAACGAGTCGCCCTTCAGGCCCTCATGGAGCTGAGGATGATCTACGACGATCGCCTTCAGAACTCGTCCTTGCGGCTTGTGCCGAAGCGTACTCCCGAAGCCCACCGTAGCATCTACCTCGGAGTTCACTCCGTGCGTGATCCGGTCATGGCCCGACAGTCGCGTCTTCTACAGGCCATGGATGATCTCCACACCGAGGCGGTGCTCGACGCCGACGAGCACCATGAGGCAGTTGAGTTCCTTCGTGAAGAAACGAAAAACTTGATCCAGCAGAATGGAGAGTTGCAGCGCAAGATTATGCAGCTGCAGAAGGATATAGCGGAGATGGTTCCTCTTCTTCCAAGGAAGAAGAAGCCCATCCGTGAGCCCCTCCCTTGCCCCAAGAGAATCCCGCCACGACTCTCCCCCGCCAGGCCCTCTACCAGCGCCCCTACACCACACCCCGGCCTCGTCTCCAACTCCATCATCGAGAATTTTCTCGAGCCCACCATCTCTCTGGAGCCGCACACTCATGGTTCCGAGAGCACGGAGACCGCCTCCGATGGCGAGTAGGCGTTAGGAGACGCTATTTAAATAAAAATCATAATTTTGTATGTGGTGCTATCCGCAACAAGTGTGTTGAGGATAGAATAAAAACTTGATTGTAATGAACAATTTCTACCACTTATGTGCTTGAATCTTATATAATATTTTTGGTTGTATTATTGTTTCGTCATCGTTTGCCTTATCACTATGTATATTCAGAAGATGGCCGACCACCAGAACACCGGTTCCAACAACGGAGCAGGAGGAAGCCGTGATGCGCCCGAGGGTGTTGTACCCAACTGGGGTGCAACGGGCCCACGTCAGTCTGGGTCGCCTTCCGCCAACCACCCCACCTTGGCGGAGATGATGGCGAATCAGAACCACCTGATCACCACCCTCCTCACCCAAATGCAGAACCAACAGGCTCAGTTGGACTGTCTGCAGAACGGGGAGCCCGCCCCTCGCGCACCAGCACCCGCGCCCGCTCCGCAACTCTCCGAGTTTCCGCGCGTGCGCCCGCCCATCTTCTCGAGCACCACCAATCCGATGGAGGCCGGAGATTGGCTTCGCACCATCGGAAAGAAGCTCGACCTCCTCCCCTGCACCGACCGGGAGCGAGTGGCCTTCGCCACTCACCAGTTCCAGGGTCCCGCCGCTGAATGGTGGGACAACTATCGTGAGTCCCAGCCAGAGGACCACGTGGTGACTTGGGCGGAGTTCACCATCGCCTTTCGTGCCGCCCACGTCCCCGCCGGCGTCATCGCGGTGAAACAGCAGGAGTTCCGCGACCTGCAGCAAGGCAACAGGACCGTCATGGAGTACCTCCATGAGTTCAACCGCCTCGCCCGCTACGCACCGGAGGAAGTGCGCACCGACGCCCTCCGCCATGCCAAGTTCCTCAGGGGACTTAAGGATGAGCTGTCCATCCAGCTCGTCGCCGCCGACTTCGCCGACTTCCAACGGCTGGTCAACAAAGCGCTCTTCCAAGAGACTGAGCAGAACAAGCTGGACCTCAAGAAGAGGAAGATGATCGCCTTCAAGCATCAGCAGGCGAACTCTCTGAGGCCCCGCTTCGTCCCTCCGCCACCAGCGCCTACCTACCATCCTCGGCCCGCCTACAGGCCACCTCACGCCGCCGGTGGATCCAACGCCGGGCATCCTCGCCCCGCTCCACCAGCTCCGGCCGCTCAGCCGACACCAGCCGCCAAGGCCCCGATCTTGAAGGATCGCCAAGGAAGGCCGGTCGTCTGCTTCAACTGCCGCAAGGAAGGGCACTATGCACACCAGTGTCCTCACCCCAAGCCAGCTCAGGGCGCGGCACCCAACCAGGCGGTTCGTGCCCGCGTCAACCACATCAGCGCAGAGGAAGCTCAGGAGGCTCCTGAAGTCGTGCTCGGTACGTTTACTGTGAATTCCGTACCAGCCGTCATATTATTTGACTCTGGAGCAACACACACCTTCATCTCGGAAAATTTTGTGAAAACAAACGAACTGGACGTGCTCCCTCTACCCATTCCCATGGTGATTGCCACCCCCGGCAATAGGACCTCAGCCCGCTTATACAGCCCTAAGGTTCAAATTGATATCCAAGGAGTGCTGTTTCGGGCCGAGCCTGTCCTCATCCAATGCACCGGACTCGACCTTATACTAGGGATGGATTGGTTGATGAAGCACAAGGGAGTGATCGACTGTGCCAACGAGTCCGTCATGGTGACCAATCCTGAAGGCGTAATCGTCACCTTTCGGATGACCAGTCGCAAACCACTCGGAGCATCCCTTCACTCGATAGCTCTTGAAGAGGTGCCTATAGTCAAGGAGTTTGCGGATGTCTTCCCTGAAGATCTACCCGGAATGCCTCCCAAGCGGGACATCGAATTCAGAATCGAACTTGTCCCCGGGACCACTCCAATCTCCAAGCGCCCGTACCGAATGGCCGCCAATGAACTAGCTGGAGTCAAGAGCAACATCGAAGACCTAGAGTAGAAAGGTTACATCCGACCGAGTACCTCACCCTGGGTGCACCGGTTATATTTGCCATGAAGAAGGACAAAACCAAGAGGATGTGCGTGGACTATAGAGCCCTGAACGACGTGACCATCAAGAACAAGTACCCATGACCTCGGATCGACGACCTGTTCGATCAGCTGAAAGGATCCTCGGTATTTTCCAAGATTGACCTCAGGTCAGGTTATCACCAGTTGAGGATTAGGGAAGAAGACATACCCAAGACTGCCTTCACCTCCCGCTATGGACTCTACGAGTACACTGTGATGTCGTTCGGACTCACGAATGCCCCGGCCTTTTTCATGAACATGATGAACAATGTATTCATGGAGTTCTTGGACAAGTTCATCGTGGTATTCATCGACGATATCCTCGTTTACTCCAAGACCAAGGAAGAACACGAGACTCACCTCCGTCTGACCCTCGGAAAGCTAAGGGAGCAGCAACTGTACGCCAAATACAGCAAATGCGAATTTTGGTCGTCTGAGGTGAAGTTCCTCGGCCATGTCATATCTGCCGGAGGAATAGCAGTGGACCCCACCACCGTTGAAGCGGTAACCAACTGGCTGCAGCCCACGACCGTGACCGAGATCCGGAGTTTTCTCGGATTAGCCGGATACTATCGCCGGTTCATCGAGAATTTTTCCAAGATCGCCAAGCCTATGACCAGACTTCTGCAGAAGCAAGTGAAGTTTGAATGGACCCCCGACTGCGAAGAAAGCTTCCAGACCCTCAAGAAGAAGTTGGTATCAGCTCCTATTCTGACGCTGCCAGACATCCGGAAAGACTTCCACGTTTACTGTGATGCCTCTCGTCAAGGATTGGGATGCGTCTTAATGCAAGAAGGGAAAGTGATATCCTACGCCTCCCGGCAACTGAGACCGCATGAGCTGAACTATCCAACCCACGACCTGGAACTAGCAGCCGTGGTTCATGCCTTGAAGATATGGAGACATTACCTTGTGGGAAATCGGTGTGAGGTCTTCACCGACCACAAGAGCCTCAAGTACATATTCACCCAACCAGATCTGAATCTCAGGCAAAGGAGATGGTTGGAACTGATAAAGGATTACGACTTGGGCATCCATTATCATCCGGGCAAAGCGAATGTGGTGGCAGACGCCCTTAGTCGAAAAGGGTACTGCAATGCCATCATGATTCAAGACCAAGCTCCTTTACTTTATAAGGAGATGGAAAGGCTAAACCTAGGGATCACCACTCGAGCGTACCTCGCTGCCTTGGAGTCTCGACCTGTCTTAATAGACCAGATCCGAGAAAAGCAGAAGGAAGATCCGGACATCCTGGAGATCCAGCAGAACATGAAGAAGGGTAAAGCCCCCGGATTTTCCGAAGACGAGCATGGTACCATCTGGTTCGGAAACCGAGTATGCGTACCTAACCTACCTGAGTTGAAGACCCTCATACTTCAAGAAGCCCACGATACTTTATACTCCATCCATCCCGGGAGTACAAAGATGTATAAAGACCTAAAGGAAAAATATTGGTGGGTCAGCATGAAGAGGGAAATAGCTGAGTATGTGGCCAAGTGCGACACATGCCGGCGAGTCAAGGCAGAGCATCAGAGACCTGCCGGACTGCTTCAACCTCTCAAAGTCCCTGAATGGAAGTGGGAAGAGATAGGAATGGACTTCATCATGGGACTGCCCAGGACCCAAGCTGGTCACGATTCTATCTGGGTGATCGTCGACCGACTCACCAAGGTAGCTCACTTCGTTCCGGTCAAGACAACTTACACCGTCGCCAAGTTGGCTGAGTTGTATATGACCCAGATCGTGTGCCTTCACGGGGTTCCTAAGAAGATTGTATCTGACCGTGGGAGTCAGTTTACCTCCAAGTTTTGGAAGAACCTTCAAGAGGAACTAGGCACCCGACTGAACTTTAGCACCGCCTATCATCCACAGACCGACGGTCAAACCGAAAGGGTCAACCAGATATTGGAGGATATGCTTAGAGCTTGTGCTCTAGACTTTGGCGGAATGTGGGACAAGAACTTACCTTATGCAGAGTTCTCTTACAACAACAGCTATCAAGCCAGCCTGCAAATGTCCCCGTTCGAAGCACTCTATGGACGTAAGTGCAGAACGCCGTTGCTCTGGGATCAGACCGGAGAGTCACAACTGTTTGGGACTGATTTATTAAGAGAAGCTGAAGAGAAGGTTAAGATCATAAGAGACCGATTGAAGGCAGCCCAATCCAGGCAAAAGAGCTATGCCGACAACCGTCGAAGAGACCTAGCCTTTGAGGAGAGCGATTATGTCTACCTCCGAGTCACTCCCCTCCGTGGCACTCAAAGGTTCAACATGAAAGGCAAACTAGCACCTCGCTACGTCGGACCTTTCTAGATCCTCCGACGACAAGGAGAAGTGGCATATCAACTCGAACTGCCCCCATCCTTGGCAGGCGTTCACGACGTGTTCCATGTCTCCCAACTGAAGAAGTGCCTCCGTGTACCCACCGAACAAGCCGACCTCCAACAGCTCAATGTCCAAGAAGACTTGACCTACATAGAAAGACCCATCAAGATCTTGGAAACCAAGGAGAGTGTAACCAGAAGTCGCGTCGTTCGCTTCTGCAAAGTCCAATGGAACAACCATCCCGCCGAAGAAGCCACTTGGGAAAAGGAAGACGAACTAAAAGCCCAATACCCCGAGTTATTCGAGTAGCGTTCCAATCTCGAGGACGAGATTCTTGTAAGGGGGATTGGACTGTAACACCCCAAATTTTCAAAACAATAAAAATATTATTAAATTCAATTTCTTGGAATTATTATTTCAGAAAATACTTTTAATACTCCTTTATACCCTTTTGAACTACAACATATAGTAGATGGCCAAATTAAGAGGTGAAACTTTTTGTATATGCTCCTAAGACCAAAATATAATTTTGGGAATTTTTATAAATTTTTATCAACCTTGGAAGTAGCCCTAATATTTTAATCTAATTCCTGGAATTATTTTTATTCAGAAATGTATTAAAACAATAATGGGCTCCCCTTTCCCCCTTCCCTCTCTCCCGACCGGCCCAGCCCATCCCCCCTCGCGCGCGCCACCTGACAACTGGGTCCCACCCGTCAGTGACCTTCTCTCCGCGCCATCGCACGGCCCCACCTGTCGGCACCCGCCGTTCCCCCTCGCGCCCGAGCCCGGCCCCACCCGTCAGTCGTCGTTCGCTCACCCGCGCTCACTGGCTTGTGGCCCCCGCTCGTCAGAACCGTCTTCAACCCCGCGCCAGCCCCCCCTAATCCCACCGGCGAGAACTTCGCCTCGGATCCCCTCGCCGGCTCCCCCTCCCGTTAAACCGACGCCGGCCATTAACTCCCCGAGGCCCACCGCCCATTTAAACCCATAAAGGCACGCGTTTAAGCCCCCGGGAACGCAGCGCCGTGCATGGCCGCGCCCTCGCCGGCGACTTCAATCCCCCCCTCGGCTTTCCTTGCATGTGAGCCCCCTCCGACGTCCTATTTAACCCCCCGGCCTCCGCCGCGTCCGACCCCCACGCCCACACGCCTCGAGCACGATCAGAACGCACTCCACCCGGTTTTTAGCGCAACACCGCCGCCTGTTCTCCAGCCGTCGATCGTCGTCGCTGGGGTACCCCTCCGTCCTCGTCGACCGCACCTCCGTGACTGCAAAGACCACCCCTACCTCGGCCACACCTTCGCTGGCCAAGGAGATCGCCGGAACCCCATCACCGACGAGGAGCCCGAAGTGCTTCGTCGTCTACCCTCGCCGCCGACCACTTCCCGTCGACCCCTCGCCTCGCCTAAGGTACCATCGTGACCGCTGTAGTGCCCTCTTTCCATTTCTAGGCTTAGATAGGACCCTAGTCGCTCGCCGTGGCCGCTGGCCCGCTCGCCGTCGCCGGAGAAGACGACCGGCACGGGTCGACTACCCGTGCCGTGTCGGATCTGATCCCGACCGTGCGATCGCGATCGGACGACGCGCGTGAGCCCACGTACGCGATCTAATCCGCACCGTCGGATCTGGTCAAAGCGTTACGTTTTGATCTCACGCATTCGTTTTCATTTAAAACCGGCGTGCGATCTCGTGCGTCCACGTGGTACCCCTTCGCACGTTTTAATCCTGACCGTCCATCGTGACTTACGCGTCCCGCCTCGCCCTCGCGCGTCGGATCTGGATCCGACGGTCCAGATCGACCCGGCGCACGCGCACAATGCGCGGGTTCACCGTGGGCCTGGCTCACCGTGGACCCGAGGGATTTAAAATTTGAAAATAAATTCCAGAAAAGGTTTAAAACTTGTAAAATTCATATCTAATGCATTTGAACTCTAAAAATTTCCATTCCAATTTCAGAAAATTCATAAAATTATTCTCTACATGTTTATGCAATAAAAACAGTAGGTTTACTTTGACATTTTCATGTTTATTCAAATAAATATTTAAATGCCTTTAGGATTAAAATATGAATTCAAATGTTTGAACTTCAGAAAAATTCATATTTATTCCTTTCTATTCATATACTGCAAAACACTAAATTACCATGAACTTTTCATTTCAAAACTTATTAGGGAACTTAATATGGGACTATTCCCATTTAAACATTTGTTTTCTAAAAAGGACAACCCTTCATTTTAATCCCTTTAAAATTATTTATGAAATAAATTTCAGAACCTTAACAATGGAAATTATTTTACTTTTAATCAAAGCAACAGTAACTTATGTGCTATTAATGTAATGTTATATTGTTTGATTGAATGTGCTCTTTTTATCTTGCTTTATTATATTAAAAAGACTACGACGTCGCCGAGGAGCCGGAGTACTTCCCGGAAGTTCCTCCCTCCCCATTCGCTGAACAAGGCAAGTCACCAAACAATTCTTTTGAACATATTGAACCCATGTTTGAATTGACTATCGCTAAAACACATAGGTTATATATGCATTAGTCAAATGAACCCTTACATTATATTTATTTAGGATCCCCCGACCTTGATGTGCAACCCAAGCCATGCTATCTCGCCTAACCTCCTTGTCACCATATGATCAATGATATTAGCTAGTGTCCAATGTATTGACACGACCGCTATAGGATAAAAATGAGTCGTAGCAAAGTGGTTCTATTATATGATCCCCGTTACTTCTTATCCTTGGAAATCCTGTTGGTGATGAGTCATGGTTGTGAGTGTATGCATGGTGGGTTCCGGGTGCAAGCTAGGGCATTGGTCAGTAGCACCCGGGGCACTATAAGGACCGGTCTGAGGGATCCGTTGCAATACACTTACGTACTAACCACAAGTCTAGTGGGTAAGTCCTAACTAAGGTATGGGTTGTTCCAAACCGAGGCCACCATTTGGAGATGGGTCAAGTTGCACCTGCGGGTGACTTGTACCAATGTGGCGCAAAAGGGGGTGCGACGTTAGCCGGGATGCGGCCCAGCGCGCCGGCGAAACCTAGAGCGGGTGGTTATCGCTTGGAACATCTCATATTGAGGTTTTGGCACGAGTTCCCGTGAAATGGGTCATCTCGTTTGGGATGAGTGCGTGCCTTGTGGGTACAGTAGTACATCTCTGATCAGAGTCTTAAATCTTTTCGAAAAGCCGAGCCCACGGTCAAGGGCGGGTTGCGTGACATCCCCAAGTTAGATTACTTTGAATATGTATGTGCATGATGGATTGACATGTAAGGACCGTTGAGCGAGGTGGGGCTGACTGTACCCCTCGAGTTAGTTGATGTTGATGATGTTCATGTTTACTTTCCGCGTGATTAAAATATGATTACACTAAATGCAATAACTGCAACTGCATTATTCTGCAATGTTAGCCATTATCCTTCCTTGTTTATTACCCTGCATTATTATTTGCATTTGCGGTGGCTTGTTGAGTACTTTTTGTACTCATACCCGTTGGACCCCACAGAGGATGCTTACTTTGAGGACGGTCTGGAGTAGCGACCCAGTCGAGAAGAAAGATCCTGAAGAAGATGTTCGTCATGCCGTTGTTTAATTATTTTATTACTGTTTTCACTAAAACTTTGATGTAATAAATATGGTCTGCGTACCATGGATATTGTCGTATGTACGTTGTCGCATGATGAACCTCTTGTATTATTGTTTTTCTTCTGAAATTCAATAATGTCTCGATTTGTTAAATCGGGGCGCTACATGGACGGAGGGGGCCGGAGTCGACGGCGAACGGCGGCCGGAGGTGGAGCAAGAGGGGAAACCGAAAATGGGGTGGGTGCGCTCTGGAGGGCTATGGCTCGGGCTTTAGGCGGTGTGGGCAGTGGACGGTGATCCGAGGGGTATTTATAGGGTCACCGGCGGCGGCCAAACGGAAGGAAACCGAAGGTTTCCTTCCTTCTCCGGCGAGGGTTCCATTTCCTCGGCCAAGCTTCCATACTTGCTAACACGTGCGAGCTATAGTTGGAAAGTGATCGCGGTGGTCCAAGGATGGGAGTCCGGGGTCTGATCGGGCGGATTGAGGCGGCCGGAGGCGAGGAAAGGAAAGGTGGTCGCCGAAAAGGAAAGGAAAGGGGAGAGATCCCCTTCCATCGGGGACGAATGTCCTGACAGGTGGGCTCCACTTGTCAGTGGGCGAACGGGAAAGGAAAGGGCCGATAGGCGGGGCCGGTCAGTACGAGGGAGAGGGACATGCTGGAGAGGCTGTCAGGTGGGGCTAGGCGGGGCGCGGGCGTGAGAGAGAGGCGGGAGGCGGCGCCGATAGGCGGGTCCCGCTTGTTAGTGGCACACGGCTGGACTGGGCCGGGCTTGGGGCAGTTTGGAGGTTGGCGGCCCATTAGGATTTAAATTGTTTTCTGATTTAAAATAAATCCAGTAATTCATTTATTTGTTTAAGGGTTGAAGCACTATTGATAAAAATTTGTAAAAATTCCTAAAATTATATCTTGGTCTCTAGATTATATCATAAATTTTCCAAGTCCAAATTCTGAATATTTCTCCATGTTTGGCTTTAATAGGGCTCTTTTAGGATTTTTCTTTAATAATTAATTTCATAAAATGCTTTGAATAATAATTTCCTTTATTTTATTTCTTTTTAAATCTTGGGGTGTTACAAATATGAAGTAGGGTCAGAAATTCGTGTGGGGAGACAGGCAGTAGAAGGCATTCGATGAAATCAAAGAATATTTGATCTCACCACCGATACGGATACCGCCACAGAAGGGGACACTGTTCAAGCTATATTTGTCGTCTGATGAGGAATTCATCGGTGTGGTTTTGTTTCAGGAGCTCGATAAGAAGGAGAGGGTAGTGTTGGGGGAGATAATCCCAATGGCAGTTGGAAGCAGGAAGAGCAGTACGGTCCGGAGGGGAGGCCACGTTCGGAAGGCCTGACGTCTCGTGCCGAAGGTACTTGCGGTCCCCGAGGCAGGGATGTGGCGCCCCGATTTATCAAATCGGAACTTTATTGAATTTCATAAGAAAAACAATAATACAAGAGGTTCATCATGCGACAATCGTACATACGGCAGTATTCATGGTACGCAGACCATATTTATTACATCAGAGTTGAATAAAAGTAATAATAAAGGTAAATAGCATGACGAATGCCTTGTTCAGGATCTTTGCTTGACTGGGTCGCTACTCCAGACCGTCTTCATAGTAGGCATCCTCTGTGGGGTCCAACGGGTATGAGTACAAAAATTACTCAACAAGCCACCGCAAATGCAATAGTAATGCAAGGTAATAACAAAGGAAGGATAATGGCTAAAGTGCGGAAAAGTACATTTTCAGTTATTGCATTTAGTGTGGCCAAATTTAATCATGCGAAAAAGTAAACATGAAGATCAATGATATCATCTAACTCGAGGAGTACATTTTACCTCCTCGCACAACAGTCCTTACATGTCAAACCATCGTGCACATACATATTCAAAGTAATATAACTGTGGGATGTCACGCAACCCGCCCTTGACCGTGGGCTCGGCTTTTCGAAAAGATTTACGACTCTGATCAGAGATGTACTAATGTACCCACAAGGCACGCACTCATCCCAAACGAGATGACCCATCCATGGGAACTCGTGCCAAAACCTCAGCATGAAATGCTCCAAGCGATAACCACCCGCTTTAGGTTTCGCCGGCGTGCTGGGCCGCATCCCGGCTAACGTCGCACCCCCTTTTGAGCCACGTCGATACAAGCCACCCGCAGGTGCTGCTTGACCCATCTCCAAATGGTTTCCTCGGTTTGGAACACTCCATACCTTAGTTAGGACTTATCCACTAGACTTGTGGTTAGTACGGATGTGTATTGCAACGGATCCCGCAGACCGGTCCTTATAGTGCCCCGGGTGCTACCGACCAATGCCCTAGCTTGCACCCGGAACCCACCATGCATACACTCACAACCATAACTCATCACCGACAGAATTCCAAGGAAAAGAAGTAATGGGGATCATATAGTAGAACCATATTGCTACGACTCATTTTTATATCCTATAGCGATCGTGTCAATACATGAGACACTAACTAATAATACTAATCATTTGGTGACAAGGAGGTTAGGCGAGATAGCATGGCTTGGGTTGCACATCAAGGTCGGGGGATCCTAAATAAATATATTGTAAGGGTTTTCATTGGACTAATGCACATATAACCTATGTGTTTTAGCGATAGTTTAATCAAACATGGGTTCAATATGCTCAAAAATTGGTTTGGTGACTTGCCTTGTTCAGCGAAGGGGGAAGGAGGAACTTCCCGGAAATATTCCGGCTCCTCGACGACGTCGTAGTCTTTCCAATATAAATAAAGTAAAATAAAATAAATACAACATTCAATTTAAACAATATAAAATCACACAACAAGCATATAGGTTTAAGTTGGTTTAATTTAAAGAAAAATCAAGTTGTTAAGGTTCTAAAATTTATTTTATAAATGATTTTAAAAGGAATTAAAATGAAGTGTTGTCCTTTGAAAAAGGGTTTTAAATGTGAGTAACCTCATTTTAAACTTTCTAATCAATTTAAAATGAAAGGTTCATGGGCAAGTTAGTGGTTTCATCCTATTAAAAGGAAATAATTAAAAATAAGTCTTACTGAAATTTAAATAATCAAATTTACATTTTTATCCTAAGGGCATTTGAATACCTATTTAAATAAACATGAAAATTTTAAAGTAAACATATGGTTTTTATTGAATGAATGTGTAGAGAATAATATTATAAATTTTCTGAAATTGAAATGGTAATTTTTGAAGTTAAATTGCGCCAGATATGAATTTTACAAGTTTAAAACAGTTTCTGGAATTTATTTTCAAATTTAAATCCCCTCAGGTCCACGGTGAGCCAGACCCACGGTGAACCCACGTACTGTGCGCGTGGTCCGGCCCAATATGGACCATTGGATCTAGATCCAACGCGCGAGGGCGAGGCGGGGCGTTTAAGTCGACGTGGATGACTGAGATTAAAATATCGAACCGGTACGCATCGTGCGGCCTAGATGCGATGCGGGATTTTAAATCTAGCGAACGGCTCAGATTAGAACGTACCCCTTTGCCGAGATCTAACGGATCCAATTAAATCGCACGAGGGAATTAATCATCACCGTCGGATCCAGATCGCACGGTCGCGCGTGAATCCGACATGGCACGGGTACTCAGCCCGTGCCGGACGTCTTCTCCAGCGACGGTGAGCGGGCCAGAGGCCACGGCGAGCGACAACGGTCCTAGCTAGGCCTAGAAATGGAAAGAGGGCGCCTAGGGGGACACGGGGGTACCTTTGCAGTGGTCTGGGGTCGACGGGGCGTGGCCGGCGATGATGGTAGATGGCGAGGTGGTTTCGGGTCCTTGTCGATGACGGTGTTCTGGCGAGGTTCGTTGACGGCGGAGGGGCGGCCGAGGTCGGTGATGTCCTTGCGGTCACGGCGGTGTGGTTGGCTAGGGCGGAGGAGGTTACTAGCGACAGTGAGGGGCGACCGGAGTAGGAGCGGTGGTGAGGTGTTAAAAACCGAAGGGGGAGCACTCTGTTCGTTCGCGCTGTGAATTGCCGTGGGGGTCGAACGCGGTGGAGGCCAGGGGCTTAAATAGGGCCACCGGCGGAGCTCGCATGCAAGGAAAGGCGAGGGAGGACCTTAACTCGCCAGCGAGGGCTCGACCATGCACGGTGCGGTGTTCCCGGGGGCTTAAACACGTGGGTTAACGGGGGAAACGGTCGGTCGGGCGCGGGGAACCAATTAATGGCGTCAATTTAATGGGGGAGGGGCCGGCGAGGTGAATCCAAGGGCGAGGTCGTCGGCCGGCATGATTTGGGTATGGCGGCGCGAGGTGGACGACGATACTGACAGGCGGGGGCCACTAGCCAGCGGGCGTGGGCGCGCGAGTGAGGGGAATGACGGGTGGGGCCGAGCGGTCGGGTGCGAGGAGTTAGATTGGCGCCGATAGGTGGGGCCAGGTACGCGCGCGGAGAGGAGGTCGCTGACGGGCGGGGTCCACTGGTCAGTTGGCGCGCGCGGGAGGAGTGGGCTGGGCCGGCTGGGAGAGAGAGAAAGGGAGGGGAGGCCCATTATTGTTTTAAAAGGTTTTCTGATTTAAAATAATTACAGAAAATAGATTAAATCATTTGGGGTATCTCCATGTTTGATAAAAATTTGTAAAAATTCTCAAAAATATATCTTGGCCTTGGGATCATATACAAAAATTTTAAGCTCCTAGTTTGGCCATTCCACCTATGTTGTGGTTCAAAATGGTAAAGGAGAGTATTAAAGGTATTTCCAAAATAATAATTTCAGGAAATTGGATTAAATAATATCTTTATTACTTTGAAAATTTGGGGTGTTACAAGGGAGGCCTAGGGGTCTCCGAAAGCCCCGAAGCGTACAGAAGGGGCCCTCGGACAAAGCACCCAGCAGGATGCCGGAGGCCAGCCTCCGGAAGGTGCGAAGGCTCTGGGACGCGGCCGAAGATCAGGAGATGACCCAGTCAAGGTGGTCCGGGGACAGGATCGCGATCGTCTACGTTGTGTCGGGCGCTCGCTGCAGCGCCCGACATAGTTGATATGCTGTTAGAGCCGCACCTTCCTGTCTGTACAGTATAGCAGCTATTCTTGTCTGTATCGCAAGCCTGTGTCAGGCCGAGTAACGGTTGGGGGATTTTGGAGGCATTAGATCCTTCCGGGATGGGTCGCCCTATAAATACCCCTGTCTCCAGTTGTAATAAACACACGATCCAAGAATACAATCTGAGCCCGACACGCCATTACTCTCATCTTCCAAAAAACCTGTTGGCTCGATCCGTCGTCCCAACATGTAGTTTCCTATCTTAGCAGGAGGCTCTTTGACACTGAGACCCGGTACCTGGCGGTGGAGAAGCTTTGCTTATGTATATACTTTGCATGCACCAAGCTAAGGCACTATCTACTCTCAACAGAATGCACTATAGTATGCAAGGCTGATGTCGTCAGATATATGCTATCAGCCCCAATTTTGAAGGGACGTATCGGGAAGTGGGTCCTTGACTTGACCGAGTTTGATCTCAAGTATGAATCGGCTAAGGCAATTAAAAGCCAGGCAATAGCCGATTTCATAGTTCAACATAGGGACAAGACAATAGCTTACGTAGAGCCGGTACCATGGACATTATTCTTTGATGGATCGGTATGCCGACACAGGTGCGGTATCGGCCTAGTGATCATTTCCCCTCAGGGGCACCATTTGAGTTCATGTACACCATCAAGCCCTTTGACAACAATAACCAGGCCGAGTATGAAGCCGTGTTAAAAGGGTTATCATTACTAGAAGAAGAGGGGGTTGATACAGTTGAAATCATCGGCGATTCCTTATTGATCATAAAACAGCTATCGGATGAGTATGCGTGCAAGGATGATACACTAAAAGAGTACCATGATCAATGCCAGGTGCGCTTCCGAAGTGTGTCGTTCACTCAATCCCGAGGGAACAAAATTCGGAGGCAAATGATTTGGCCCAGACAACATTAGGATGCAAGCCAACAGCCAGATCGGTTGAAGTCAAAATCGCAGAAATAGAGGCCGATGATTGGAGGTACAATATTATTAACTATTTGAAGGACCCCTCAACATCGGCCCCAGGAAGCTTCGGTATTAGGCGACTAGGTATGTCCTGCTCAGTGAAGATCTTTATCGTCGGACGACTGATGGGGTTCTCCTCATATGCATAGGCACCGAGGAGGCTAAAGTAGTGATGCGTGAAGTGCACGATGGGGTATGTAGAACGCACCAGTCGGCCCAGAAGATGAAATGGTTATTGCAGAAGGCAGGTTACTTTTGGTCGACTATGGTGGAAGACTGTATAAGATATTATAAAGGGTGTCAGGATTGTCAGAAGTTCGGGGCCATCCAGAGGGCGCCCATGTCGGCAATGAATCCAATAATCAAGCCTTGGCCTCTTAGAGGATGGGAAATCGACATGATCGACCAAATTTACCCGGCATCGAGCAAGGGCCACAAGTTCATAATAGAGGCCACCGATTACTTCACAAAATGGGTAGAGGTCGTTCCACTCAAGAAAGTCACATATGTCGATGCCATCGAGTTTATTAAAGAGCATATAATATATCGGTTCAGAATTCCACAGACAAGGGAATGATTTTCGTATCGGAAGAATTTCAACAGTTCGTGACTGGAATGGAATCAGGCTACTAAATCCATCGCCATACTATGCACAGGATAATGGGCAAGCATAGTCATCCAATAAAAGTTTGATAAAGTTAATAAAGCCCAAGATCGACGAACAACCTAGGCGTTGGCATCAATCCCTATCAGAGGCACTCTGGGCCTATCGAATGGCGTGTCACTGGTCCACTCAGGTGCCGCCGTATCAGCTAGTATACGGCCACGAGGTCGTATTACCATGGGATAACAACATTGGCTCAAGAAGGATCGCATTGCAATACCAACTTACAACCGATGATTATTATAATATAATAAAGGACAGACTGGACTATCTAGCATAGGTCCGGTTAAGAGCTCTCGAGAAGGTTGAAGAAAATAAGGCAAGGGTTTCTAGGTATTATGACAAGAAGGTGGTTCCAAAGTCATTCGAACAAGGAGAACTCTTATGGAAGCTGATCTTGCCGATCGGATCGAAGGACAATCAGTTCGGCAAGTGGTCCCCTAATTAGGAGGGACCGTTTCGGATACATCGGGTGGTGTTGGGCAATCCTTATTTACTCAAGGGGCTAGATGGGGATGTATTTGGGAAGGCATTAAATGGAAAGTATCTGAAAAATTACTTCCCGAGTTTATGGATAAACGCTTGAAATATTTTCGCGCAAGACTAGCCGACACCATTTGTATCGCCTTTAGATGGCCGATGCTGAGGCATCAAATGCTAGGAAACACAAAACCCAATACCAAGAATACACAAGAACCAACGGTATATATATACACTTGGTTTCTACAAAGTACAAGGACATAAACGTTATATGAAGAAATATTTAGCGGAGCCTCCCAGATTGCAACTTCACCTGGCTCCTCCCTTTTCCAAAAACTGCTCGAGTTCCCTCGGTGTGGTTAGGCGATTCAGGACCTTCTTCTATTCACCCATGCCGTGGGAGTGAGAGTGCCAACACCCAAGTTGGTAGAGGCCTATACTGGCCCATATTGTATCATCCGGCCACCGAGACTCACCAAAGGGGCATCCCGATCCGCATCCTGAAAAAGAGCAAGTATAAGTCAGAAAGAGTAGAAAGGGAGGAATCATCTTGGTGGAGCCGCACCCGATAGACCAATGATGAGCGGTTGAAGACATGATGTTTCACCTCGCCCCACCATTGGCGGAAGATTAGGGAGGTCACCCGACAGGTGGTCCAAGAAGCAAAACCCCTGATACGGATCCCCTCGGTCATCCGTGATAGGCGACACCACTCCCAAGGGATTAAGACTCTCCTGCTAGTTTGGATTTGGCCGATGAAGAAAAGGTGAGGCGGGAGTTGGCCGAAGCCCAGTTGGCAGGAAAAGACCGAGGGGTGGTAAAACTCGTAGGAAGACCCATGGGCACATTATTCAGTGAAGTTAGTAGGAAGCCAGCACGGAGAGATGGCTGATAAGAAAATGCAGAAGGATGTGCCATTATAGGACACATCAAGGAAGACCAGCCAGTTTGGAAGAGTGTTCTCCGCATAAAAATCAAAAGGAAACCAGATGACTTGGTTGGAGAATCCAAGATAAAAGGTTTTAAAAAATCTGCCAAAGCCGTAGAAGAAAAGGGATGGTAGAAGGGGACTGTGATGCCCCGATTTTACCAAATCGGAACATTATTGAATTTCCACAGAAAAACAATAATAACAAGAGGTCCATCATGCGACAACGTACATACGGTCAAACATCCGTGGTTCGCAGACCACATTATTACATAAGTGTAAAATTAAAAGAAACTATGAAAATAAACTGCATGACGAACGTCTTCTTCAGGATCGTTTTCCTCGACTGGGTCGCTACTCTAGACCATCCTCCTCGTAGTATGCAGCCTCTGCAGTGTTTGTACAACGGGTATGAGTACTAATGTACTAAACAAGCCACCGAGAAATGCAATAATAATGCAGGGTAATAACAAGGGAAAGATAATGGTTTAAAGTGCGGAAAAGTACGTTTTTTAGTTGCAGCATTTAGTGTAGTCAAATTTAATTATGCAGAATAATAAACATGAACAATGTAATATCATCTAACTCGAGGAGTACGTTTTCCCTCCTCGCTCAACAGTCCTTACATGTCAAGTCATCAATATGCTCAAAAGTATTTTTTGGTGACTTGCCTTGTTCAGCGAAGGGAGAGGGAGGAACTTCCAGGAAATATTCCGGCTCCTCGATGGCGTCGTAGTCTTTCCAATATAAATAAAGTAAAATAAAATAAATACAACATCCAATCTAAACAATATAAAATCACACAACAACATATAGGTTTAAGTTGGTTTAATTTAAAGAAAAATCAAGTTGTTAAGGTTCTGAAATTCATTTTATAAATAATTTTAAAAGGAATTAAAATAAACTGTTGTTCTTTGAAAAAGGGTTTTAAATGTGAGTAATCTCATTTTAAACATTCTAATCAATTTAAAATGAAAGGATCATGGGCAATGTAGTGGTATTCAATATATGAACAGAAAGAAAATAAATATAAACTGTAATGAAATTTGAATAATGAAATTTACATTTTTGCCCTAAGGGTATTTGAATACCTATTTAAATAATCAAAAAAAGGTCTAAAGTAACATACTGTTTTATTGAACTTAAGTGTAGAGAATGAAATTATAAAATTTCTAGAATTGAAATGGCAATTTTTAGAGTTCAAATGTGCCAGATATGAATTTTACAAGTTTAAAAGCATTTCTGGAATTTATTTTAAAATTTAAAACGTCTCGGGTCCACGGTGAGCCAGGCCCACGGTGAACCCACGCACTGTGCGCGTGGTCCGACCCAATCTGGACCGTTGGATCCAAATCCAACGCGCGAGAGCGAGGCGGGGCGGTTAAGTGATAACGGACGGCCACGATTAAAACGCGCGAAAGGGTACTACGTGGACGCACGAGATCGAGTGCGGGTTTTAAAAGGAAATGAACACGCGAGATTAAAACATACCGCTTCGGTTAGATCCGATGGTGCGGATTAGATCGCCCACGTGTCGTTATAGGCGCCGTCCGATCGTGATCGCACGACCGCGGTTAGATCCGACACAGCACGGGTACTCGACCCATGTCGGTCATCTTATCCGATGACGGCGAGCGGGCCAGAGGCAACAGCGAGCGACGGCGGTCGTGTCTAAGGCCTAAAACGGAAAGAGGGCACTACAGGGATCACGAGGGTACCCTTGCGGTGACGAACGGTCGACGGAGTGAGGCCGGCGACGAGCGGAGGCGGTGAAGGTGTTCGGGTCCTCGGCGGCAACGGCGATCCGGCGGGATTCGTCGACGACAGAGGGGTGGCCGAGGCTGGCGAGGTCCGTGCGGTCACAGCGGTGCGGTCGGCGAGGGTGGAGGGGGACTCCGGTGACGACGAGCGATGGCTGGAGCACGGGAGGCGGGGGTGCGCTAAAAATTGAAATGCAAGTGCTCTGTTTGTTCTCACAGCGAGGGGGCATGGGGGATCAAACGCGGGTGGCCAGGGGGCTTAAATAGGCGTACCGGCGAGGGATAATGAGTGTCTCATACAAGGAAAGCCGAGAGGGGGTTTTTGATGGCGCCGGCGAGGTTTGCCATGCACGCGAGCGCTGATCCCGTGGCTTAATGGCGAGGGTTAATGGGGGAAAACGGCCGGCGCGGTGCGGGGGACCGATTAATGGCGTCAATTTAATGGGGGACGGGCCGGCGAGGTGAATCTGAGGGCGAGGTCATCGGCCGACGCGATTTGGGGGCGGTGGCGCGAGGTGGACGATGGGTCCGACAGGTGAGGGCCACTAGCCAGCAAGCGTGGGCGCACGATCGAGGTGACTGACGAGTGGGGTCGGGCTCGGACGCGAGAGGGGACGGTTGGCGCCGACAGGTGGGACCGGGGTGTCGGGCGCGCGCGCGAGAGGAGAGGAACTCACTGACGGGTGGGGTCCAGCGGTCAGATGGGGCGCGCGGGAGGAAGTGGGCTGGGCCGGCCGGGAGAGAGAGAGAAAGGGAGGAGAGGGCCCGATACTGTTTAAAATGTTTTCTGATTAAAAATAATTGTAGAAATTGGTTTAAAATAATAGGGCTAATTCCAAGGTTGATAAAAATTTGTAAAAATTCTCAAAAATATATCTTGGCCTTGGGAGTTTATACAAAAATTTTCAGCTCCTGGTTTGGTCATTAACCCTATGCTGTAGCTCAAAATGGTAAAGGAAAGTATTTAAAAGTATTTCCAAAATAATAAATTCCAGGAAATTGAATTAAATAATATCTTTATTGTTTTGAAAATTTGGGGTGTTACAAACCTATCCCCCTTACAAAGAATCTCGTCCTCGAGATTGGAACGCTACTCGAATAGCTCGGGGTATTGGGCTTTCAGTTCATCTTCCTTTTCCCATGTAGCTTCTTCGGCGGGGTGGTTGTCCCACTGAACCTTGCAGAAGCGAACTACGCGACTTCTAGTTACCCGTTCCTTGGTTTCCAAGATCTTGATGGGTTTCTCGATGTAGGTCAAGTCTTCTTGGACATTGAGCTGCTGAAGATCGGCTTGCTCGGTGGGCACACGTAGGCAATTCTTCAGCTGAGAGACATGGAACACATCATGAACTCCTACCAAAGATGGAGGCAGTTCAAGTTGATATGCCACTTCTCCTTGCCGTCGGAGGATCTAGAAAGGTCCGACGTAGCGGGACGCTAGCTTTCCTTTCACGTTGAACCTTTGAGTGCCTCGGAGGGGAGTGACTCGGAGATAGACATAATCGCCCTCCTCAAAGGTTAGGTCTCTTCGACGGTTGTCGGCATAGCTCTTTTGCCGAGACTGGGCTATCTTTAATCGATCCTGTTGGGGGAAATTACTTCATTTCCACGACTTAAAGGTTAACCCTCCGTAGGCTCTAAGAAGGCCCCGAAGATGGTCGACTAATGCTCGAAGATACGTCAGCACGGTCGAAGGGTGCCACGATGCGAAGTCGCGGAGGACCCTCCGAAAGGAGAAAGGAGGCTTCGAAGCAGGAAGACGTGACTGATTGGACGCCCTGCTTATCCATCTACCCTGCAGCACTTTACCGTGCATAACCTTATTTATAATACTGAAGGTCATTTGTAATATAAGGGTAAATAGGTCTATTCCTTTAACTTTTCTCCCTATAAATACCCCCCTTTGTACCTTGTAAGAGGGATCCAGAACCAGTGGTTCAAACACATACATTCGGACCTCTTGAGTTGTTATCCTTACGGAGGCTCAAGTTTGTCCTAAAGACACAAACCTCTTGTTTGTTTGTTCTTAACTACTAAGAACCTGTTGGTGTAACTTTTACGCTAACAGTTGGCGCCGTCCGTGGGGATCCAAGTTCTAAAAGCTTGTTCTCTACTGCTAACTGCACTCTGAAGAAAACTTACGGGGGGAGCCTCGGAATCCTGAGATTCCGCGCACCCTTCAGTTAAGGGCTTCTTAGTGCAGCCCGAAGGCCTTCCCTCGACCCCCCCGAGTCGTTCGAAGCCTTCCATTTCCAAGACACCTCATCGACTAACCATGCCTCCGAAGCGTGGTCAGGCTACAGGTCCCCTTCGAAGGTCCCCTCGGACCAACGGAGCCGGACCCTCAGCTAATCCAACGGTTCCTGCCGGAACCGATGGGCGTCGAGCGCCCCGGGGCCCTCTACCCCCCCTACAATGCTTCAGACCGACTATGCAGCAAGCCGAGACCCTGAAGTTCCCTCCGACGAAGACGAAGGCCCTCCCGGGACCGAGGCTACGCAGCTAGCCAGGCTTCAGGAGGAGGTATCCAGATGGAGGCAGGAAGCCGCCGACAGACTCCGCACTCAAGCCTCCACTGAAACTCCAAGAGGGCCTCCAGACGATGGAGGCCACAACCCCCTAGAAGTTATACAAGTCCAGGAAGAGGCCGAGAATGCATCCTTCGACAATGAATCTCCACTGCACCCTGATCTACAGAGAGTGCCTTTCGACCCCAAGTTCAAGGCCTCGAAGCTGCACAAGTACTCCGGGGGGTCGGACCCCGGGGAGTTCGCCCGCTCGTACGCCCTAGCTATAGAAGCAAGCGGAGGGGTACGAAGCACCATGGCAAAATGCTTCCCACTTGCTCTCGAAGGTGTGGCACTCCGGTGGTTCTGGTCCCTAAAACCAGGATCGATCAAGTCATGGGAACTACTCAAAAAGAAGTTCGTAAGCAACTTCCAAGGCACTTTCGTGGCCCCGATGTCCACGGGAAGTTTGTTCCAAGTAAAGCAGCGGGAAGGAGAAACCCTCCGAGAATACTTTACACGCTTCGCCCACACCAAGTCACAGATCAAGGGCCTTACTACCTCTTCGGTAGTTGATGCTGCCCGAGAAGGGGTGCTGAACCCCGACCTCCTCAGCAAACTCCATCGGAAGCCGGTAACATCCGTAGCACAGCTCATGGCATACTTCGAGCAATATGCCAAGGCAGAGGAAGGATGCCTTCGGCGAGCTGAGGCAGCACTACCCACCCTCCGGGAAGTCAAAAGAGAGCCAGAGGCTACCGCTCCGCCACAACCTCCACAAGACAGCCGCCCTAGCGAGTATAGGCGAGGAAAAAAGCATTTCCGTTCGGAAGTGCTAAATATTGCACCTTTAGCTTCGAAGGCACCGGCCAGTTTCCAGCAGGTAAAAAATTTTAAGGCTGGGCCGTCAGTACCTCAAGAAAGGGTGCCTGGAAGGCGCCAGAGTCATTTTTGCTGCGTGCATGGCGATAATAGAAGCCATGACACGAAGGACTGCAAGACGATATTAACCCTTCGGGGTGAATACATTGACCGAAATACCAGGAGGGGTACTTCGGACCGGGTTCCACCTGCGGCACGATCGGAGCCTGTCCAAACTGTGGCCCGAGCCGGGGCCCTCGAAGCCCCTATACGGCTACCGGTGGCCAGTATTATGCCACCACCAAGGCACGAAGATCCGCAAGACCGCGGCAAAAGAGTGGTCCTACCCATCTCCGGAGGGGGGACCCTCGGCAGCATGTCCAAGAGACAGCGCCGTGAGTACGTCCGAGAAGTTGGGCACATTGGGACTTCAAGTTCCGCTGAAGGGATGCCAGAATGGTCCCGTGTACCCATCTCATTCACAGCCAGCGATGCAGTAGGGGTGAAGTTTCCCCATGCTGACCCATTAGTCATCTCTGCTGATATAGCAGGGGCTGATGTTCGGAGGATCCTGGTGGACGGTGGGAGCTCCGCAGATATACTCTTCGTTCAAGCCTTCGACCAGATGTGCATACCCCGGAAGCATCTACTCCCTGCAGCCCGGCCACTTCAAGGGTTCTCAGGACCGCCTCTCGATGCCCTCGGCCAAATAGGCCTCGAGGTTGCCTTCGGAGAGGGGCCGCTGGCCCGAGTAGAGGAGGTAATTTTCGACGTGGTGGATGCCCCCTACGCCTACAATGCTATCTTCGGACGAGGGATGTTAAACCAATTCGGGGCCATAGCTCATCACAACTACCTTTGTCTCAAAATGCCCACGCAAGGTGGAGTGCTCACTATTTCAGGAGACCAAGCTATAGCCAGAAGGACAGAATATGGCCACGGGCAGCCATTGGACCCTCGACAAGTGCACAATGTGGCGGAGAGCGCCGAAGAAGTACCAGAAGCCTTGAGCCCCCCGAAGGGATCCTCGCTCAAACCAAGCCCGGAGGGTGATGTCGAGACAAGAATAATTTCAGAAGACGACAAAGAATACCCAATAAAATTCGGCAAGGGGCTATCTCCGGAGATAACAGCCTCATTAGAAGAAGTCGTCAAGAAGAATTTAGACATGTTTGCTTGGACCGACGAAGATATCACGGGGGTCGACCGAAGCATCATCGAGCACAGTCTGCTCGTCAACCCGAAGGCCAAGCCAGTGCGCCAGGGGCTCCGGAAGCTATCAACAGAAAGAGCAAATTTAGCCAAGGCCGAAGTGGAAAAATTGTTAAAAGCTGGCATTATCAGGGAAGTGGCCCATACCGAGTGGTTGGCCAACCCTGTCTTTGTAAGGAAGAAGGATTCCAGCAAATGGCGCATGTGTATTGACTTCACATCACTAAATAAAGCATGCCCGCGAGACCCCTACCCAATGCCCCGAATAGATCAATTAATAGATTCCACAGCCGGCTCCGAACTATTAAGCTTCCTCGATGCATACTCCGGGTACCATCAAGTATGGCTGAAGAAAGAAGACGAGGCCAAGACAAGTTTCATAACTCCTTCAGGAGTATTCTGCTATGTAAGAATGCCGTTTGGTTTACGGAATGCCGGAGCCACTTTTTCTCGCCTAATAGCTAAAGCTTTAGGCCATCAGATAGGCCGCAATGTCGAAGCCTACATGGACGATATTGTAATAAAAAGTGCTCAAAAGCATCAGCATAGCATAGACTTAGATGAAACTTTTGAGAGCCTCCGAACATGTGGAGTACGCCTCAATCCCGAAAAATGTATATTCGGGGCACAAGCAGGGAAGCTGCTAGGGTACTTAGTTTCGAGCAGGGGGATCGAAGCCAGTCCAACGCAAATAAGTGCACTGCAAAGAATGGCCCCACCTGAAAATTTGAAGCAAGTACAGAAGCTAGCAGGAAGGCTAGCAGCACTCAGCAGGTTCCTGTCCAGATCGGCAGAGCGAAGCCTCCCAATTTTCAAGGCACTCAAAGGCTCCGAAAGCTTCAGCTGGACGCCGGAGTGCCAAAAGAGCTTCGAAGAGATAAAAGCCTACCTTGGAACATTATCAACCTTAACTGTTCCTCTTCCAGGGGAAACATTGCTTTTATACCTTGCAGCGACAGGGTCAGCAGTAAGCGCAGTACTAGTCCGAGAAGTCGAGATCAAGGACAAGCTGGTACAAAACCCAGTTTATTTTGTCTCGGAGGCATTATCAGGAGCCAAGATCAGATACTCCGAGCTTGAAAAATTTGCTTATGCTTTGGTAATGGCCTCACGAAAACTAAGGCATTATTTCTTGGCGCATAACCTTATTGTCCCCACATCGTATCCTCTTGGAGATATGCTCCGAAACAAAGATTCCACAGGCAGGGTTGGAAAGTGGGCAGTAGAGTTAGCACCCTTCGAAATCTCCTTCACAGCAAGGACGGCCGTTAAATCTCAAATTATAGCAGATTTCGTAGCAGAATGGACTCCATCTGCAGTATGGACTCCGGAAGAACCCTCCGACGGTTTCTGGACAATATTCTCCGACGGGGCCTATCAAGCATCAGGTGCCGGAGCAGGGGCAGTAATCTTCTCACCGTCAGGACAAAAGGCAATGTACTCTGCAAGGCTTAACTTTCGAACCACTAATAACGTCGCCGAGTATGAAGGAATCTTGCTAGGCCTCCGAAAGGCTAAAGCACTCGGAGCTACAAGGATAATGATCAAGACAGATTCCCAAGTCGTCGCGGGACATATTGATAAAAGCTTCCAAGCGAAAAACCCACATCTCGCGCAATACCTTCAAGAAATCCGCAAGGCAGAATCAGCATTCAAAGGGTTTACAGTTCGAAGCATACCGCGAGCAGAAAATCAACTTGCAGATATTCTTGCGAAGGCCGCAGCAGGAGCAGTAGACCTCCCGGAGGGCGCTTTCTATGAAGAATTAGAACAGCCAGCAGCTGACCAAATACCCTCGTCAGAAGTAATGTGTATTGAAGCTACGGATTGGCGAACTCCAATAATAACCTTGTTGCAAGGTAGCAATGACCCTCCGGAAGGCCAAGAAGCTCGAAGAGTGCAAACGAGAGCTCGGAATTACAAACTTATTGGGGAAGTACTATATAAAGCCGGAGTATGCTCACCACTGCTTCGATGCATCTCTCAACCTGAAGGACGAGACATCCTTCGAGGCATCCACGAGGGGCTGTGCGGAAGTCATCTAGCTCCCAGAGCACTAGCAGGCAAGACGCTTCGGCAAGGTTTTTATTGGCCAACGATCGTCAGAGACGCCGAAGACCTAGTTCGGACGTGCCAAGGCTGCCAATGGATGGGCCGAAGGAGCCATCGCCCGCCAGCTCAACTCCAAGTTATTGCCCCAGTATGGCCGATGGCTAGATGGGGCATGGACCTCATAGGCCCTTTCCCACCAGCAAAAGGCGGATTGAAATTTGCGGTCGTAGCCATAGAATACTTCTCAAAATGGGTGGAAGCAGAACCGTTAACAGCCATCACATCAAAGAATGTGCAAAGGTTCTTCTGGCAGAATATTATATGCAGGTTCGGAGTCCCCAGAGAATTAACGGTGGATAATGGGACCCAGTTCGAAGCTGATACCTTCCAAACATTCTGTGAAGAACTGGGCATTAAACTATGCTTCGCAGCAGTGCGACATCCGCAGTCCAACGGAGCCGTCGAGCGAGCCAACGGGAATATCCTCTCCGGGTTAAATCGCCGAATCGTCGGATTGGCCAAGGGCCTATGGGTCGAAGAGCTACCCAAAATTCTATGGTCTATCCGAACCACGCAAACTAGATCAACCGGCTTCACGCCATTCAGGTTGCTCTTCGGAGACGAAGCCATGACCCCTACGGAGCTCAAAGGGGAGTCACTTCGCGTAATTCAACACGAAGACGAAGGTGATCGAGGTGCTTCAATAGACTTGTCGGAAGAAACAAGGCTTCGAGCTGTCGCCAACCTGACGAAGTACCAAGAGCACACAAAGACATGGTATGACCCGAAGGTCAAATTAACTGAGTTAAAACCAGGTCATCTAGTATTACGAAATGTAATAGCTCCGGGGAAGCTAGGAAACAAATGGGAAGGACCATATGTTATCTTACGCTCCGGTCGCCCCGGCTCGTTTAAATTAGCTAATTTAGAAGGAGAAGAGTTGAAACATGCGTGGCATGCGGAGCACCTTAAGAGATATTATGCTTAAGGCTTCCTTGTAATCACTTGTAACACTCCTTTTATAAATAAAGCTAAGGGGTTGAGATTTGTTTTGCCCTTCGAACATCAAACCCTCCGGATGGACGCATTCGGAGGTTGGTGATGCTAGCAGAGCCAAGCATTTTTCGGAAAAACCCAAGGGGCTTGCTGCGAACCATTGGTTCAGTGGCTCCGCCAACCTACGGATTCCAGGCTCCGGCTTGTTAGGATCCGTAGAAGAGTCTAAGGACTTTAAACAAAACAGAATTTCAAGCCTCCGGGTGCGAAGTATCTGTAAAAGAGCCGTAGGTGGCCAACCTACGGATTCCAGGCTCCGGCTTGTTAGGATCCGTAGAAGAGTCTAAGGACTTTAAACAAAACAGAATTTCAAGCCTCCGGGTGCGAAGTATCTGTAAAAGAGCCGTAGGTGGCCAACCTACGGATTCCAGGCTTCGGCTTGTTAGGATCCGTAGAAGAGTCTAAGGACTTTAAACAAAACAGAATTTCAAGCCTCCGGGTGCGAAGTATCTGTAAAAGAGCCGTAGGTGGCCAACCTACGGATTCCAGGCTTCGGCTTGTTAGGATCCGTAGAAGAGTCTAAGGACTTTAAACAAAAACGGAATTTCAAGCCTCCGGGTGCGAAGTATCTGTAAAAGAGCCGTAGGTGGCCAACCTACGGATTCCAGGCTTCGGCTTGTTAGGATCCGTAGAAGAGTCTAAGGACTTTAAACAAAAACAGAATTTCAAGCCCCCGGGTGCGAAGTATCTGTAAAAGAGCCGTAGGTGGCCAACCAACGGATTGCAGGCTTCGGCTTGTTAGGATCCGTAGAAAAGTCTAAGGACTATAAATTTTTTGTCTAATCATTGATGCTGACATGTGCAAAATTTCGAAGCATGCAAGTGCTCGGGCAATCATTGTGCCTAGCGAACCCTTATATAAGATAAAAGCTCCGCCACCCACAAGGGGGGTAGGAGGATAGGAGTCGCACAGCATACTGTCGAAGCATTCCACATTAAAATAGTACATTCATACATCAGGAAAAATTGTTATCTAAACCCAAATAAAAACGGAGACCCTTTCGACCCCTAGAGCCACCCCTGCGGCTACTTTGCCCTTCGGAGCTTGAAGTCTTTTTAGGTCGGGAACTTCTCTTTTTCTTCGAGGCTCGCAGTTTCTTCTGCTCCTCTTGAAGTTCGGCCCACGTCAAGAGCCTTTCGGAGCCGGCCTCGGCAAGGTTCTCGGCTTGATACTCCGAGTCGGACCAGTCAACAGGCTCGGAGGACGAAGACCCCTCTTCCTGTTCTTCCTCTTTAATGTAGGACAAAACATCCCTTCGTACCTCAAGAGTAACTTCCCCCCCGTCTCCGCGAGGAACAGAAAAGCGAGAGCGGCGATAAGGCCTCAAGCTCTCAAGAACTGCCCACTCCTTGCGAAACTCGGCAGTAGTTTCCAAAAGTACGAAGTCAGGGCTCGAAGGGCATAACAGAACCTAAAACAGAGAAGAACACCCAAGACAAGTACTGTTTATAACCTTCTCATTAATTAAAACAAAGTTTACAAGGCCACAGGTACACAACAGCCCTAAGCAGCTAGACCTGCGGGTCGGTTGGCGGAGCTGGGACCGAAGGTGCTGGCGAAGTCGGGAGTGGTGGCTTTGCCTGAGCTTGCTTTTGCCGGCGGGCCTCGTCGATCCAAACCTTAGCAGCAACCTTGTGGTCCGCCTTCCATACTGATCGGAAAGCTTCCCACGCCGAAGCCACCTCCGAAGACGGCCGCAGCAGGTCATCGTCCGCGAAGCCTCCAGGAGACGAGCCACCAACCGAGTCGAGGGGGACCCGAAGAGTTTCGAGGTGGCGAAGAACCCCGATGCCGGCGCACTGTCCGGAGATCTCTCCGTACCGTACCCCGGAATTCTTCATCAGCGACGAAGCTACCTGGATCCTCGTCAACTTCCGGTCGAGCGGCTCGAAGGCAGCAGCAGAGGTCGAGGGGCACATGGTGCCAAAGTACTCTAACGTACCCTGAAGAGCTTCCAAGGTACGGTCAGCAGTACTAGAATTCCTTCTATCTACTGCTTCCAGGCTTGCGACCGTTGCGTCCAACGCAGCCACCCGGAGCATCAGGGAACTCTTCTGAGCCATCGCCTGGCTGAGAGCCCCTTGAAGTTCCACCAGATGTCCGTTCGAAGCAGCCGAGTCTTGGCGAAGCTTCTCGACCTCCGCACGGAGAACCACTTGTTCGGCTTCGGTTTCTTCGGCACGAGTGCGGAGGGCTTCAAAGGCTTCGTCAGACGCGGCCTTAGCCTTCCGTTCTTCCAAGAGTTCCTCATTCAACCGAAGAGACCTTCCGGCGGACTCATCAAGAGCTGCTTGAAGGGCTGTAACCTTCCGGTTAAGTCGGTTAATTTCGACCTCACTAGAAGTCGCTGCCGCTCTAGCAAGGGCGAATTGCTGCAAGGAAAACAAGGTAAGTACTAAAGAAGCTTCGATCATTGAAAAACAGCAACTATGGTGTCTTTTTCATACCTGAAGGGCAGCCCTTTCGAGGGCCGTATTGAGGTTCGAAGCCCTAACTTCGCTCAAAGCGGAGATCAACTCCGAATTGGCAATATCTTGGCTCTTCTCAGCCAGGGGCTCCAGTAGCCTTCGAAGGCCACTCCGATGCTCCAGGAAAGGAGCCAGAAGAGGGAGCCAAGACAAGGCCCGGGCGTCGTCCTCGGCAGCCTCGTCCTCTGAATTGCCGATAGAGGGCGCCGCTTGGTCGACTCGAAGGCCCAAGCTGGAAATGCTCTTACCCCTCCCCGGCACGAAAGGAGGAGAGGCAAGAGCGTCTTGACCTTCGGCTGCCACACCTCCAGCTGGAGCCACGTTGTCGGAGGCGCCATCGGTAGTCGAGGTCGCCACGGCCGGAGCCAATTCCGTCCCAGGGAGCACATCGTCCGCTCCGAAGGATACATTCTCCGCCACTGGGCTCGGAGCCCCTAGGGGGGCCGGAGGGTCCGCCCGGGTGACTGTCTCCGAGGAAGTAGGGACGTCGGGCACCACCGAGGCCTCGATTCCTGAAGAGGTACCTGTTTCAGTTATCAAGGTTAATTAACATATTTTGCAGATAGCAAGCGAAGGCCGATGAAAAAAGAAAGAGCTCTGGGAAAATACCTCCAAGAGCCGCTTGGGGAAGGATCGCTGGATCCTCCAGGACTTCGTACATCCGGAGGATGTTGTCAAAATCATCCCCCGAAGTCCTGGCCTCGGTCTCGTCCGTCGGGGCCACAACCTCCGCTAAAACCCTTTCTGGTGCAGGCAAGTCAGGGGGAGAGTTTGACTCTACTTGCACGTTGACAGGCGCAGGAGGAGCCAGTAGGGTGTCGTCAGCATCCTCTTGGTCGGGGAGGTTTGTGGGGACCTCCCCCATATCTTCGTCGATCAGGAGGTAATCTTCGAAGGCCTTTGCTGTGGCACCTCCAGAGTCTTCTGTCTCTTCGGGCGTGGGGCTCCGCTCGTCCGGCGATGAAGAGGACGAAGCAGGCGTCAAGTGAGAAGGCTGCTTCACCGCCTTCTTCTGAGCGGGTTGCTTGCCGGCCTTTTTAGAGGGCTCGGCCGCTGCTTTCCTCTTGCGAGCCGCCGCTCCAGCCGGGGCGAAGTCGGGAAGCGGCGGGGGCTCCATGCCGAGGGCTCTCCACACCCTGTTCGAGCGCTCCCAACTCCCTACCAGTTCCAGCCTCTTCTGCCTCTCGGCTACCGAAGGGGCTCCGAGAATTCGCTCGGTAGCCCGGACTATGTCGTCCGGAGATAAGGCCAGAGGCGCCGCTGAAAAGGAAAAGGTATAAGAAGCATAAGTATAATTAATGTGTTCATATAAAATGATGCAGCAGGAGAAGGACGTACCTATGTTTCGGAGGTCCCCCTCCGAGGCTCGCGGGATGGAGATTGGCCAACTGGCCCCGAGGGGTGAGATCCGAAGGCCTACGAACTCTTCGGCCAGGTCTCTCATGCTCATTCGACGGGCCACAGAAGCCAGCAGCCCTAGCCTCGTCGAGAGCAGGCTAGGGTTCGGAGAGATATCTGCTTCCTTCCGAAACCAAATTTCTTGAAGAGGGCCCGAAAGGGGGGAGTCTTCTCCTACTTCGGCGTAAAACCACCGAAGTATCCAATTGGTATACCATCGATCGTTTATGGCCTTCGCAGGGAAATGAAGAGCGTGCTCCCGCCGTAGCTGAAAATTGACACTACCGAAAGCCACTGTCACCTTCGAGTCTCCAGGCCCATCTTGAGGCTTCGGCTGGCAGATAGCTTCGTGGGTTGCTGCGAAGATTTCGGAGCGCCCTTCACACCCTTCCGCCCGAAGAGCCCATTCAAAGACAGCAAGGCGGACGATTGCGTTGGGAGACAACTGGGGCAGAGTAATGTGAAACATGTCTAGTACCTCTGCTAGGAAATCCACGGCTGGTAGCCCCAGGCCAGCTTCGAAGAATGCCTCGAAGACTACCACTTCTCCACGCCGAGGCCGTGGAGTCGACTCTGTCCCGGGAACACGAGTCCTCATTCCGGCTCCCAACTTCCCATCTACTGCCTCTTCGATGGACTCCGCTGTGCTCACTGACTGACCAATAACGAAGCTCTGGGCCATCTTCTTCTTGGAGGGCGGACGGAGCGCCCGAGGGTTCTTGGGCCAACCGCCGCCCGGGCCCCCCGCCATTGTCGTGGCTGCTGATGCCGCCCATGCCTGCCGCTGCGCCATAGTGCTGGCCGCCAAAGGAGTGGTGTGGCTGGTTCTCGCCATTACGCTCAAGTGCTCGAAGGGGCAGAAGGTTGAGGGGAAAGGTGAATTGCAAGAACGGTGAATGCGGTAAAAAATTTCCAGTAATCCCTTTCTCCCCCTTTTATAACCGCACAATCTATACTGCTCTTCGAGAAGTTTCACACTGCAGGTTCGGCTTCCGACGCTGACAGGTGGGGTTGGAAAGTGAAACGGCGTGCAACCATCGAAGAAATCGACCGTTACTTCTTTTTTACAGAGGGTAACGGCTATTTGCGTCGTAACGGTCATATTGACGGCACCCCACGACGTCCACACTTCGTAACCGCCCGCACGACGTTCACGCTCCGTAACTGCTCTCGTAGCACTCATGCTCCGAAGCCATGCTGCTCCAGGGAGTTTTCCTCACTATGCCAAAATTCGGAGACGAACGTTTTAAAATATTAGGCTTAATATTCCGAGCTAAATCATAGTATCTTCGCATTCCCTTCAAGTCAGAAACTAAAAATGTTCCTTTCGTATACTGCCTTCTTTCTAAAAAATAGGTTATCTACAGAAAGGCGTATTCGAGGGGCTACTGTTGGGGGAAATTACTTCATTTCCACGACTTAAAGGTTAACCCTCCGTAGGCTCTAAGAAGGCCCCGAAGATGGTCGACTAATGCTCGAAGATACGTCAGCACGGTCGAAGGGTGCCACGATGCGAAGTCGCGGAGGACCCTCCGAAAGGAGAAAGGAGGCTTCGAAGCAGGAAGACGTGACTGATTGGACGCCCTGCTTATCCATCTACCCTGCAGCACTTTACCATGCATAACCTTATTTATAATACTGAAGGTCATTTGTAATATAAGGGTAAATAGGTCTATTCCTTTAACTTTTCTCCCTATAAATACCCCCCTTTGTACCTTGTAAGAGGGATCCAGAACCAGTGGTTCAAACACATACATTCGGACCTCTTGAGTTGTTATCCTTACGGAGGCTCAAGTTTGTCCTAAAGACACAAACCTCTTGTTTGTTTGTTCTTAACTACTAAGAACCTGTTGGTGTAACTTTTACGCCAACAGATCCCTTATGACCTTGACCTTCTCTTCAGCTTCCCTTAACATATCTGCCCAAATAGTTGTGATTCTCCGGTTTGATCCCTGAGCAACGGCGTTCTGCACTTACGTCCGTAAAGCGCTTCGAACAGGGACAATTGCAGGCTGGCTTGATAGCTGTTGTTGTACTAGAACTCTGCATAGGGTAAGTTCTTATCCCACATTCCGCCAAAGTCTAGAGCGCAAGCTCTAAGCATATCTTCCAATATTTGGTTGACCCGTTCGGTTTGGCCGTCGGTCTGTGGATGATAGGCGGTGCTAAAGTTCAGCCGGGTGCCGAGTTCCTCTTGAAGGTTCTTCCAAAACTTAGAGGTAAACTGGCTCCCACGGTCAGATACAATCTTCTTAGGAACTCCGTTAAGGCATACTATCCGGGTCATGTACAACTTGGCCAACTTGGCGACGGTGTAAGTTGTCTTGACGGGGATGAAGTGAGCCACCTTGGTGAGTCGGTCGACGATCACCCGGATAGAATTGTGACTAGCTTGGGTCCTGGGCAGTCCCATGATGAAGTCCATTCCTATCTCTTCCCACTTCCATTCAGGGACCTTGAGAGGTTGCAAAAGTCTGGCAGGTCTTTGATGCTCTGCCTTGACTCGCCAGCATGTGTCGCACTTGGCCACATACTCAGCTATTTATCTTTTCATGCTGACCCACCAATATTTTTCCTTCAGGTCTTGATACATCTTTGTACTCCCGGGATGGATGGAGTATAGAGTATCGTGGGCTTCTTGAAGGATGAGGGTCTTCAACTCAGGTTTGTCGGGTACGTAGATCCGGTTTCCGAACCAGATGGTACCATGCTCGTCCTTGGAAAATCCGGGGGCTTTACCCTTCCCCATGTTATGCTGGATCTCCAAGATGTCCGGGTCTTCCTTATGCTTTTCTCGGATCTGGTCTATCAAGGTAGGCCTAGACTCCAAGGTAGCGAGGTATGCTCGGGTGGTGATCCCTAGATTCAGCCTTTCCATCTCCTTGTATAATAAAGGTGCTTGGTCCTGAATCATGATGGCATTGCAGTACCCGTTCCGACTAAGGGCGTCTGCCACCACATTTGCCTTGCCTGGATGATAATGGATGCCCAAGTCGTAATCTTTCATTAGTTCCAACCATCTCCTTTGCCTTAGGTTCAGGTCCGGTTGGGTGAATATATACTTGAGGCTCTTGTGGTCGGTGAAGACCTCACACCGATTCCCCACAAGGTAATGTCTCCATATCTTCAAGGCATGAACCACGACTGCTAACTCCAGGTCGTGGGTTGGGTAGTTTAGCTCATGTGGTCTCAGCTGTCGAGAGGCGTAGGATATCACCTTCCCATCTTGCATCAAGACACATCCCAAACCTTGGCGAGAAGCATCGCATTAGACGTGGAAGTCTTTCTGGATGTCCGGTAGGGTCAAGATTGGGGAAGACACAAGCCTTTTCTTGAGGGTTTGGAAGATTTCTTCACAGTCTGAAGTCCATTCAAACTTCACTTCTTTCTGTAGAAGTCTGGTCATTGGCTTGGCGATCTTCGAAAAATTCTCGATGAACCGGTGGTAGTATCCGGCCAATCCGAGAAAACTCCGGACCTCGGTCACGGTCGTGGGTTGCAGCCAGTTGGTTACTGCTTCCACAGTGGTCGGGTCCACTGCTATTCCTCCGGCAGATATGACATGGCCGAGGAACTTCACCTCAGACGACCAAAATTCGCACTTGCTGTATTTGGCATACAACTGCTGTTCCCTTAGCTTTCCGAGGGTCAGGCGGAGGTGAGTCTCGTGTTCTTCCTTGGTCTTGGAGTAGAGGAGGATATCGTCGATGAATACCACGATGAATTTATCCAAGAACTCCATGAAAACATTGTTCATCATGTTCATGAAAAAGGTCGGGGCATTCGTGAGTCCGAACGACATCACTGTATACTCGTAGAGTCCATAGCGGGAGGTGAAGGCAGTCTTGGGTATGTCTTCTTCTCTAATCCTCATTTGGTGATAACCTGACCTGAGGTCAATCTTGGAAAACACCGAGGATCCATTCAGTTGATCGAATAGGTCGTCGATCCGAGGCAGTGGGTACTTGTTCTTGATGGTTACGTTGTTCAAGGCTCTATAGTCCACGCACATCCTTTTGGTCTTGTCCTTTTTCATGGCAAAGATGACCGGTGCACCCCAGGGTGAGGTACTCGGTCGGATGTACCCTTTCTGCTCTAGGTCTTCTATGTTGCTCTTGACCTTAGCTAATTCATTGGCGGCCATCCGGTATGGGCGCTTGGAGATTGGAGTGGTCCTGGGGACAAGTTCGATTCTGAATTCGATGTCCCTCTTGGGAGGCATTCCTGGTAGGTCCTCTGGGAAGACGTCCATGAACTCCTTGACTATGGGTACTTCAAGAGCCAGCGAGTGGAGGTACGCTTCGAGTGGGTTGCGGCTGGTCATCTGAAAGGTGACGGCTTCGCCTTCAGGGTTGGTCACTGTGACGGACTTGTTGGCACAGTCGATCACACCCTTGTGCTTCATCAACCAATCCATCCCTAGGATGAGGTCGAGTCCAGTACACTTTATGAGAACTGGCTCGGCCTGGAATAATACTCCTTGGATGTCTATCTTAACCTTAGGACTGTATAAGTGGGCTAAGGTCTTATTGCCTGGAGTGGGAATCATCATGAGGACGGATAGAGGGAGTATGTCCAATTCGTTGATTTTCACAAAATCTTCCGAGATAAAAGAGTGTGTTGCCCCAGAGTCGAATAATATTATAGCTGGTACGGAATTTGCGGTAAACGTACCGAGCACGACTTCAGGAGCCTCCTGAGCTTCCTCTGCGTTGATGTGGTTGACGCGGGCACAAACTGCTTGGTTGGGTGCCGCACCTTGGGGCTGCTTGGGGTGAGGACACTGGTGCGAGTAGTGCCCTTCCTTGCGGCAGTTGAAGCAGACGACCGACCTCCCTTGGCGATCCTTCAAGATCGGGGCCTTGGCGGCTGGCGTCGGCTGTGCGGCCGGAGCTGGTGGAGTGGGGCGAGGATGCCCGACATTGGATCCACCGGCGGCGTGAGGCGGCCTGTAGGCGGGCCGAGGATGGTAGGCGGGCACTGGTGGCGGAGGAATGAAGCGGGGCCTCTGGGAATTCACCTGTTGATGCTTGAAGGCGATCATCTTCCTCTTCTTGAGGTCCAGCTTGTTTTGATCAGTCTCTTGGATGAGCGCTTTGTTGACTAGCCGTTGGAAGTCGGCGTAGTCGGTGGTGACGAGCTGGATGGACAGCTCATCCTTAAGTCCCTTAAGGAACTTGGCCTGGCGGAGGGCGTCGGTGCGCACATCTTCCGGCGCGTAGCGGGTGAGGCGGTTGAACTCATGGAGGTATTCCATGACAGTTTGACTGCCCTGGTGCAGGTCGCGGAACTCCTGCTGTTTCATCGCGATGACACCGGTGGGGATGTGGACGGCGCGAAAGGTGATGGTGAACTCCGCCCATGTCACCACGTGGTCCTCTGGCTAGGACTCACGGTAGTTGTCCCACCATTCAGCGGCGGGACCCTGGAGCTGGTGAGTGGCGAAGGCCACTCGCTCTCGGTCGGTGCAGGGGACGAGAGCAAGTTTCTTCCCAATGGCGCGGAGCCAATCTCCGGCCTCCATGGGGTTGGTAGTGCTCGAGAAAATGGGCGGGCGCACGCGCAGAAACTCCGAGAGTTGGGGAGCAGGTGCGGGTGCTAGGGCGCGAGGGACAGGTTCTCCGTTCTGCAAACGGTCCAACTGAGCTTTGGTGTTGCATTTGCATGAGGAGGGCGGTGATCAGCTGGTTCTGATTCGCCATCATCTCCGCTAAGGTAGGATGGTTGGCGGATGGTGACCCAGACTGACGTGGGCCAGTTGCACCCCAGTTGGGTACAACACCCTCGGGCGCGTCACGGCTTCCTCCTTCTCCGTTCTTGGAGCCGGTGTGCTGGTGGTCGGCCATCTTCTGAGTATACCATGTTATAAGGTAAAAAGATGATGACAACACAATTAAAGTAAATAGTTCATAAATTTCATGCATATAAATCAGTGATAACAATTGTTTATTACAATCAAGCTCTTATTCTACCCACAACACACTCGTGTTAGATAGCACCACATACAAAGATTATTTTATTAAAATTTAGCAGCCTCTAGCGCCTACTCGCCACCGGAGGCGGTATCCGTGCTCTCGGAACCACGAGTACGCGGCTCCTGAGGGATGGTGGGTTTGAGAAAGTTCTCGATGATGGGGTCGGAGACGAGACCAGGGCGCGGTGCAGGGGCGTTGGTGGAGGGTCTGGCGGGGGAGGGGTGTGGTGGGATCCGCTTGGGGCGAGGGACGGGCTCATGGATGGGCTTCCTCTTCCTCGGGAGGAGAGGGACCATCTCCGCAATGTCCTTCTGCAGCTGCATAATCTTGTGCTGCAGCTCGCCATTCTGCTGGATCAAGTTCTTCGTCTCCTCGCGAAGAAACTAGACCGCCTCGTGGTGCTCATCGGCGTCGAGCACCGCCTCAGTATGGAGGTCGTCCATGGCCTGTAGAAGACGCGACTGCCGGGCCATGACCGGATCACGCACGGAGTGAAATCCGAGGTAGATGCTGCGGTGGGCGCCGGGAGTGCGCTTCGGCACAAGCCGAAAGGACGAGTTCTGAAGACGGTCGTCATAGATCATCCTCAGCTCCATAAGAGCCTGGAGAGCGATGCGTTGGCACGCGACGTCGAAGGTCGGGCCCCCAAGTGCGGTGGTGTAGGGCGGTAGGTGCTCTCCGGAGCCGTGGATGGTGAGGGAGACGTCGCAAGGTCCGGCAAACTCATCCGGGTACACTCCTTGGAATTCGGGCTCGAAGAGGAACCCGAGGAAGGTGAGCATCATGCGGAGCTCCCGGACGAAGCCCTCGTAATGGCGGCAGTACCTGTGGACTTGGTAGACTGGCATCTACAAAAACAACAAGTTGAATAAAAGTGAGGGGAGGAACAAAGTTTATAAAGTAGGTTTTCGAGAAACAATTTTCTGCAGCTAGTGGCTAGGCGGGTCTGCTTGGCTTCCTACAGTCAAGTCGGCTCTGATACCATCTTGTAGCGCCCTGATTTATCGAAATCGAGACATTATTGAATTTCATAAGAAAAACAATAATCCAAGAGGTTCATCATGCGACAATCGTACATACGACAGTATTCATGGTACGTAGACCATATTTATTACATCAGAGTTGAAATAAAAATAATAATAAAAGTAAATGGCATGACGAACGCCTTCTTCAGGATCTTCTCTTGACTGGGTCGCTACTCCAGACCGTCTTCGTAGTAGGCATCCTCTGTGGGGTCCAACGGGTATGAATACAAAAAGTACTCAACAAGCCACCGCAAATGCAATAATAATGCAAGGTAATAACAATGGAAGGGTAATGGTTAAAAGTGCGGAAAAGTACATTTTCAGTTACTGCATTTAGTGTAATCAAATTTTATCATGCGGAAATATAAACATGAACATAAATATCATCATCTAACTCGAGGAGTACGTTTTACCTCCTCGCACAACAGTCCTTACATGTCAAACCATCATGCACATACATATTCAAAGTAATCTAATTGTGGGATGTCACGCAACCCGCCCTTGACCGTGAGCTCGGCTTTTCGAAAAGATTTATAACTCTGATCAGAGATGTACTACTGTACCCACAAGGCACGCACTCATCCCAAACGAGATGACCCATACCACGGGAACTCATGCCAAAACCTCGGCATGAAATGCTCCAAGCGATAACCACCCACTCTAGGTTTCGCCAGCGCGCCGGGCTGCATCCCGGCTAACGTCGCACCCCCTTTTGCGCCACGTCGGTACAAGCCACCCGCAGGTGCTGCGTGACCCATCTCCAAATGGTGGCCTTGGTTTGGAACACTCCATACCTCAGTTAGGACTTACCCACTAGACTTGTGGTTAGTACGAAAGTGTATTGCAATGGATCCCTCAAACCGGTCCTTATAGTGCCCCGGGTGCTACCAACCAATGCCCTAGCTTGCACCCGGAACCCACCATGCATACACTCACAACCATAACTCATCACCGATAGAAATCCAAGGATAAAAAACAACGGGGATCATATAGTAGAACCATTTCACTACGACTCGTTTTTATCCTATAGCAATCGTGTCAATACATTGGACACTAGCTAATAACATTAACCATATGGTGACAAGGAGGTTAGGCGAGATAGCATAGATTGGGTTGCACATCAAGGTCGGGGGATCCTAAATAAATATAGTGTAAGGGTTTTCATTGGACTAATGCATATATATAACCTATGTGTTTTAGCGATAGTTTAATCAAACGTGGGTCCAATATGCTCAAAAGTATTGTTTGGTGACTTGCCTTGTTCAGCGAAGGGAGAGGGAGGAACTTCCGGGAAATATTCCGGCTCCTCGACGGCGTCGTAGTCTTTCCAATATAAATAAATTAAAATAAAATAAATACAACATCCAATCTAAACAATATAAAATCACACAACAAGCATATAGGTTTAAGTTGGTTTAATTTAAAGAAAAATCAAGTTGTTAAGGTTCTGAAATTCATTTTATAAATAATTTTAAAAGGAATTAAAATGAAGTGTTGTTCTTTGAAAAAGGGTTTTAAATGTGAGTAATCTCATTTTAAACATTCTAATCAATTTAAAATGAAAGGTTCATGGGTAATGTAGTCGTATTCAATATATGAACAGAAAGAAAATAAATATAAACTGTAATGAAATTTGAATAATGAAATTTACATTTTTGCCCTAAGGGTATTTGAATACCTATTTAAATAATCATAAAAAGGTCTAAAGTAACATACTGTTTTTATTGAACTAAAGTGTAGAGAATAAAAGTATAAAATTTTTGGAATTGAAATGGCAATTTTTAGAGTTCAAATGCGCCAGATATGAATTTTACAAGTTTAAAAGCATTTCTGGAATTTATTTTCAAATTTAAAACGCCTCCACGGTGAGCCAGGCCCACGGTGAACCTGCGCACTGTGCGCGTGATCCGGCCCAATCTGGACCGTTGGATCCAGATCCAACGCGCGAGAGCGAGGCGGGGCGGTTAAGTGATAACGGACGGCCACGATTAAAACGCGTGAAAGGGTACTATGTGGACGCACGAGATCGAGTGCGGGTTTTAAAAGGAAATGAACGCGCGAGATTAAAACATACCGCTTCGGTTAGATCCGATGGTGCGGATTAGATCGCGCACGTGGGGTTATAGGCGTCGTCCGATCGCGATCGCACGGCCGCGGTTAGATCCGACATGGCACGGGTACTCGACTCGTGTCGGTCATCTTCTCCGACGATGGCGAGCGGGCCAGAGGCCACGACGAGAGACGGCGGTCGTGTCTAAGGCCTAAAACGGAAAGAGGGCACTACGGGGATCACGAGGGTACCCTTGCGATGACGAACGGTCGACGGAGCGAGGCCGGCGACGAGCGGAGGCGGTGAAGGCGTTCGGGTCCTCGGCGGCGACGGCGATCCGATGGGTTTCGTCGACGACGGAGTGGTGGCCGAGGCTGGCGAGGTCCGTGCGGTCACAACGGTGCGGTCGGCGAGGGCGGAGGGGGACTCCGGCGACGACGAGCGACGGCTGGAGCGCGGGCGGCGGTGGTGCTCTAAAAATTGAAATGCAAGTGCTCCGTTTGTTCTCACATCGAGGGGGCGTGGGGGATCAAACGCGGGTGGCCAGGGGGCTTAAATAGGCGTACCAGCGAGGGATAACGGGTGTCGCATACAAGGAAAACCGAGAGGGGGGTTTTTGATGGTGCCGGCGAGGTTTGCCATGCACGCGAGCGCTGATCCCGTGGCTTAATGGAGAGGGTTAATGGGGGAAAACGGCCGGCGCGGTGCGGGGGACCGATTAATGGCGTCAATTTAATGGGGGACGGGCCGGCGAGGCGAATCCGAGGGCGAGGTCATCGGCCGGCGCAATTTGGGGGCGGTGGCGCGAGGTGGACGACGGGTCTGACAGGTGGGGGCCACTGGCCAGCGAGCGCGGGCGCACGAGCGAGGTGACTGACAAGTGGGGTCGGGCTCGGACGCGAGAGGGGACGGTTGGCGCCGACAAGTGGGACCGGGGTGTCGGGCGCGCGCGCGAGAGGAGAGGAACTCACTGACGGGTGGGGTCCAGCGGTCAGATGGGGCGCACGGGAGGAAGTGGGCTGGGCTGGCCGGGAGAGAGAGAGAAAGGGAGGAGAGGTCCCGATACTGTTTAAAATGTTTTCTGATTAAAAATAATTGTAGAAATTTGTTTAAAATAATAGGGCTACTTCCAAGGTTGATAAAAATTTGTAAAAATTCTCAAAAATATATCTTGGCCTTGGGAGTTTATACAAAAAATTTCAGCTCCTCGTTTGGTCATTAACCCTATGCTGTAGTTCAAAATGGTAAAGGAAAGTATTTAAAGGTATTTCCAAAATAATAAATTCCAGGAAATTGAATTAAATAATATCTTTATTGTTTTGAAAATTTGGGGTGTTACAGTTGCGGCCCAATACCATTTAAAATATATTTTTGATTTAAAATAATTCCTTTTATTTCAGAAATTTTATTCCCCTCATTTTTATTTTACTTTTAAATTTGGGATGTTATAGGGACTCACCTCTTCGACGAAGATCAAAATGATGCAGCCCAGCTCCGAGCGCCCGAGTCCCACCGGATAACCTTAGGGCTCAAAGGTTGCGATGCGTCGATTGATTGATTGAATGAGAGTTAACTAATCTAACCTAAGGGATACATATTTATAGTCCATAGACTTGTCGTCCAAGTAACTTATCTAGCTGATTTCGGGTGAATCTGTAATCATCTTCTGCTCTTATCTCCATCGGCTCCCTTTCCGATCATGCAGTTGTTACGGACGGACTCCTTTGACTTTATTTGACCGGAGCTTCCTTGACCTTGTGTTGACCGCGTGCCTTCCTTGGTGAGCCTTAGGCTTTACCAAATCTTGACATCAATAATATCTCACACGCATGACACTTGTGAGACATGTTGGTCCGAAATGGGTGATGCATAGGTTTTGTTACACTACTTACGTTTTTGTCACATAAAAAAGTGCATACGAAAAGAATATATAAGAATATATATAATACTAATCACCCTAATGAAATCATCAACAAACTACAAATTAATACAAGAATAAAATTAATAGCATATATAATATCACAACATATTACATATAAAAAAAGAACATCGCATATGAAACATATGTAAAAGCACAATATTAATACACGAACAAATATAACAGCATAACCCTAATGAAATCATCACATATATAATGACACACTAATTATCAAGTCTTCACGTTAATGAAATCATCACAAATATAATAATGCACTAATTATCAAGTCTTCACCCTAATGAAATCATCACATATATAATAACACATTAATTATCAAATCTTCACCCTAATGAAATCATCACATATCAAATAACACACTAATTATCAAGTCTTTACCTTATTAATGAAATCATCACATAATTGTTAATTCTGAAAAATAATGAATACCTCAAAGGTGGCGATGGGAAAGCGAGTAGATCGACAACGGGCGGGCAGAGAAGAGATGGAGACGGCGACGCCGACGAGCTTCGGCAGGACCGGGTGGTGGCGGCCGGCGGGAGGTGGTTGATATAATGATATATCTTCCTCTCGTTTTCTACACAAGAACACGTAACATTTGAAAAATCATCAATGGATTTAATTTACGCCTCCTTTGAAACGGAAAATACAAATTCATATGTTATAAAAGATTTCTCGGTCAACAGCATAGTTTCTTTACTTCTCATAAACAATATATACTATATCATAATTCATACTCTAAATTTATTTGCACAGGACATCAAATTTTTTCCCGACAAATTAAACAATTCATTACAAGTAGGGGTAAAAATTCACAAATCAAGAAACAATTCACAAATTAAACAATTCATAAATTAAACAATTCACAAATCCAAAAACAAGTGAGGAAATTACATAGGGGTAAAATTACTTGGGCGGCGACGGCCAGCGGCGGGGCGTGCGGGGCGGCCCGCGGGCGGCGGTGGGCGACGACGTCCAGGCGCGTGGGATGGGCGGCGGCGGCTCGGGCGCTTGGGCGAAGGAGTTAGAACAGGGAAACTTGGTTTCCCTGTTCACGCGCGTTGGGAAAAAATCCCTCTTAACTTCTTCGGCCAAAGTGGAAGCCAACGATGGAAGTTAATTAACTTCCGTCAGCTTTTACTCTAGCCGATAGAAGTTAAGCCCCTGTATCGGGTGGGAGAAATTCCGCTTTAACTTCCGTTGGCCACAGTGAAAAGCCGACGGAAGTTAACTTAACTTCATCGGTTCCTGTAGACCAACGAAAATTAATTAACTTTCATCGACTTTCGGAAATACCGATGAAAATTATTTAAGCCGATGAAAATGTCTATTTTTCTTGTAGTATCGGCGCGTACATTGGATAAGAACTTACACTAAAAACAGATTACAAAACTACATTATTGCTCGGTTAACATCTATCAAGATAGTCCTAATTTCCCGACAAGTCCTTTGCTTACACGACGCATTTACAAGATATATAAACTCTCTAATCTAGCATTCAATTCAATTCGTCAAAAGAAAGTCATATGTAATAGTCTATGTGCACTGTACTACTGTACGTTTCTTGACCTGAACAAACGAACACAGTAGTCACTCATTAGCACCTCTATATATATATATATATATATATATATATATATATATATATATATACGGGAGTGCTATTCTACACCACGTGTGTAGAATAACTATTCTACACCGACTACTTTTAGTAGTGGATTTTCTCAGTAAAATAGCTATTGAGTACTACTTTTTTCTCAGTAGTAGATTTGTCGGTAGAATAACTATTCTATACTTGTGGTGTAGGATAGCATTTATATATATATATATATATATATATATATATATATATATATATATATATATACACACACACACTACCGGAAACGAAGTGTTTGCCGAGTGCAATATCTCGGGCACTCGGCAAAGCTAAGTTTGCCGAGTGTTTTTTTAAAACACTCAGCAAACAAAAAATATTCGGCAAATTAAATCTTTGCCGAGTGTTATTTGAAAAAAAACACTCGACAAACAAGTTACTAACGGACGTCATGACGGCGTTCTTGCGCGACAAAAAAAATTTGAGGTTTGCCGAGTGTTTTTTGTTTTTTAAAAAAACACTCGGCAAAGAGAGTATGTTTGCCGAGTGTTTTTTAAAAAATACTCGGCAAACCTATTTTTTATTTTTTTCTGACCTATTGTTTCGATTCTACGTGATATTTCCAATTTTGTTTTAACTTGAAAATTTTTCTACAATAAAAACAAAACATATATTATCTCATGTAAAAATTACACATTTTTGGTATTTTTTAATTATAAAAAATCAACTAAAGTCTAAAAAATATGAGACTTGTCATGGTGTTATTATATGACACATTGATGCTGTGATAAAACTTTAAAAATATTTCGAGAAAATTATCACGTAGAGTGTTTAGAAATCGTAGATTATGTATGAAGTGATCAGGGTTTAGAAAAGAAATGAGATAGGTTTGAAAAAAGTTTGATCGGTAAACTATTTTTTGTACTTGAAATTTTTTCTACAATAAAAACACAACACATATTATCTCATGTAAAAATTACACATTTTTTTTGATTCAGTTTGTTATTTTTAAATTATTAAGTATGTTTCTAGGATATAAATTGAAATAGGTGAAATTTGAACTACAAGTGCCTCAAATAATAAACAAAAATTTATAAAAAATCATATTCATGTTTTTAAGTCTATTTAGAGTTCTTATCAACTGCATTGAAAGAAATTTTAAATAATTTAGGGTGCGACACTCGTTCGACAACGTGAAGCTTAATAATTTTTTAATTATAAAAAATCAAATTAACTCTAAAAAACATTATACTTGTCATGGTGTTATTATATGATGCATAGATGCTATGATAAAAAATTAAAAATATTTAGAGAAAATTATCACGTATAGTGTTTAGAAATAGGAGATTACGAGAGGATTAATTAGGGTTTAGAGAATAAATGTGATAGGTTTGAAAGAAGTTTGATGGTTAAATCATTTTTATACTTGAATTATTTTCTATAATAAAAACACAACACATATTATCTCATTTAAAAATTCCACATTTTTTTGGTTCAATTTGTTATTTTTAAATTATTAAGTATTTTTCTAGAATTTAAATAAAAATATATTAAATTTGAAATGCAATTGCATGAAATAATAAATATAATATTATTGAAAAATAATATTTATGTTGTTGAGTTTATTTTTAGTCTTTATATACTATAGTTGTACCATTTTCATAAATGAAAAGATTGTAAAACAACTTATACAAAATTTTAAAAAATAAAAAACTCTTTGCCGAGTGCCAAATTTGAGGCACTCGGCAAATATGCTGGGTTTACCGAGTGCAACACTCGACAAACCATTTTTTTCCCGCACAGCTTTTCCGCGAAATTTCAAACTCGACGCACTTTTTTTCAAATTTTTCACACACTCTTTAAATTCCCCTCGCCTCCCTCCACTCTTCTTCCCTCTCCTCTCTCCCTCCCTCCCACCGGCTGCCTCCCGCCGCCGCACCGTCGCCGCCCCGTCTCCGCCCTATCGCCGCCGCAGCCGCCGCCCCGCCCCGCCCCTTACCTCCCCGGCCGGCGTCGCGCTGGGCTCCCCGCCCCGCCCCCGGCCGGCGCCGCGCCGGGCTCCCCGCATCCGCCCCCATCCCCGCCCCGGCCCCACCGGTGCCCTACGGCCACGCCACACACTGTCCCCAGCGCCATGTCCACGTCCAATTTTTTTTTATTTTCTTTTTTTTTGTTTGCCGAGTGCCAATTTTTAACACTCGGCAAACCATCCGTCAGTTCCGCACCGTTTGTAAATTTTTTGCCGAGTGTTATTTTTAGCATTCGGCGAAGTGTTTGCCGAGTGCCCGACAAAATACACTCAGCGAACTTGTCTTCGCCGAGACTTTTTTTGCCGAGTGTTGCACTCAGCAAAACATTCGTCAAGTATAAACATGCTTTCGCCGAGTGCCTCTAGCACTTAGCAAAGAACCAATCTCCGGTAGTGTATAATATCGGCGCATACATTGGATAAGAACTTACACTAAAAACAGATTACAAAACTACATTATTGCTCGGTTAACATATATCAAGATACTCCTAATGTCCCGATAAGTCCTTTGCTTACACGACACATTTACAAGATATATAAACTCTCTAATCTAGCATTCAATTCAATTCGTCAAAAGAAAGTCATATGTAATAGTCTATGTGCACTGTACTACTGTACGTTTCTTGACCTGAACGAACGAACACAGTAGTCACTCATTAGCACCTATATATATATGTAAACTCCATCATATATCTCAGAATTGTTAACTTCTTCCATCCAACCGATCGATCGAATATAGTATATACATTATATACTGCACGGTCGACGTACTAGCTGTACACGTACTTACTCGACTTGGTTCATGATGGAGCTCCACGTGGCTTCTGCTTGGACGCTCACGGCTGCTCCGCGGCCTCCCGTCCCTTCGTTTCGTTGCCGCCGGACACATCCTCCACCGTCGTCGTCCTCGCCGGCCGGCCGTCTCCCCTGCATGTGCGTCGGGCCGCCTTCTCCCAGCAGCGCCAACATGGCGCCGGCTTTCCACCCCACCATATTTGGCGACTTCTTCATCAAGCACAACCAACCACTACAAGTATATACTATATATACATATACATGTATATACGTGCACGCACTAAAATTTGTTTACTGGAAAGAATTTCACTTGCCTGATGCATGTACGTATATCTTGCAGACGTCGGAATATGAATGGATGGAAGAGAGGGCAGATGAGTTGGTAACGGAGGTGTGTAGAATGTTTGAGGCTTGCAAGGATGATGTGGTGGCACAGATGAACCTAGTGGATGTGCTCCAACGTCTGGGAGTAGATCATCGATTTCAGGGTGAGATTAACACCGCCCTAACCAAAATCCACAGAGCTGAACTCAATGATACCTCCAGTAGTAGTCTACATGAGGTTGCCCTACGTTTTCGCTTACTAAGGCAACAAGGCTTCTGGGTTTCACCAGGTTCGTATATATATAAATTGGGCATCTAAATTCCGGGACAGACTGCAAGAAATATATAAATATATATACTTTATTTACAGATGAATTCGACAGATTCAAACATGAAGATGGGAGCTTTAAGAGTGACATAAGTAATGACCCAGAGGGCTTGTTAAGTTTATACAATGCAGCTCACCTTCTAAGTCACAATGAGGAGGCACTTGAAGAGGCTATCTTGTATGCAAGGCATCAGCTGGAATTATTGAGAGGTAGCCTCAAGTATCCACTAGCTGAACAAGTAACGCGTGCCCTTCAAATACCGTTGCCAAGGACCTTGAAGAGAGCGGAGGCGCTAAGTTTCATGCATGAGTACGGCACACAAGAGCAAACGACGTTCAACACCTCCCTTTTGGAGCTAGCCAAACTTGATTTCAACATCCTACAAAAATTTCATCAAAAGGAACTCAAGGACATTTGCCGGTAAGTATTTTGATCTATCTCTATGTACTTACGTGTATATGGAGCCATGCATGCATATAGCACAAGTACTTAACACAGCTGATGAAATCTTTTTCCGAGAAATCTTAGATCCAGTGATATGATGATGTAGGTGGACGGAGGGTATTCAATTGAGCCAATGTTTTTTATTCTAGACTAACAATAGTTTAATCCACTTTTATATTATCATATAAATTGTATATCGATCATCATGAATCTTAGATATGTAGGTGTGTATCAAAGAATTTTTTAAAATATTTTTTTTGAAAAAAAAAAATCATTGCAAAACTGGGTACCTGTCGAGCGACCATCAGCCGAACCAGACCACATCACCATGGTTCGGCCGATGGTTAGTCGAACCAGACCACGTCAGCCTTGATTCGGTCTACCATCGGCCGAACCAAGCACGACCACACCCCACGACGCGACGCTCTGCCTCACCTCCCACTCGGCCATTGCGTCCCGCCGCCTCCATTTAATGTGCGTGGTGGTTTGGGTCGCTGGAGGCGAGGCAGCGACGCCATGTGGCGGGAGGCGTGTGGCGGGCAAAAGCGGCAACATGGGAAGCGAGGTGGCAGGGCGCGGCGTGGGGCGTGGTCGAGCCTGGTTCGGCCAATGATAGGTCGAATCAGGCTGATGTCGCCTAGTTCAGTCGATGGTCGGTCGACGGGTACCCATTTCTGTAATTTTTTTAATCGGCTGTCAAGAATTAATTTTTTTCAAAAAAATATATTATTCAAAAAAACGTGTATCAAACATATTATATATGTGTTATATATATCCAAGTACACAATCAATTCATTGATGGTCATAATTCACTACGAGGGTTTGTCGAGTATAATTTATCAGACACTCGATAAAAACAAATGTTTCGACGCTAAGTAAACAATTTGAACTAAAATATTTCCCAGAGTGTCACATTCTGGCAAATATGACAGCAGTCAGCATCTTGTGGTGATTAATGTGTATTTAATGTATTTCAGATGGTGGGAAGATGTTTCAAGCGACATTAGCCTAGACTATGTCAGGGAACGTGTGGTTGAGTGTTACTTCTGTGCTTACGCTGTGTACTACGAGAAAGAGCACACACGGGCACGTATGATGCTCGCCAAGAGGATGATGCTACTTTCACTCATGGATGATACATACGATGTGCATGCAACTTTGGAGGAGGCTCGGAACTTCAACCAGGCTTTGCAAAGGTTGGCATATATAGTTTAATTATTTCTTTAATTACTACGATGTGAGTTTTTTACGGTACTTTTTAGATGATAAATCCGACCCACTGATTTTCTTAAAAATAAATTTTGCATTGTTCGTTCACTTTTATATGAATGTTGGGATGTGTTGGAATATATAGCTAACAAATTGTATATATTATGTTGACAATAATCCAGCTGGGACAAGAGTGCCGTTTCACTTCTACCGGAGGACCTGAAGAGATTCTTTCTCAGTATTTTAAGAAATTTCAGTGAGTTCGAGGATGAGTTCGAATCACATGAGAAATATCGTAATGCTTACAACATTAAAGCGGTACGTGTCACCACCGTTTCTAGCTTTTATTTTATTTCCTTAACAAAACTAGTCATCAACTTAACCTGTCCATACGCAAGCACTGCTACTATATACTTAGTGGTGTTGTTTGCAAAGCTGTTTGATTATGTGGACTAAAGTTTTCGTATCATATCGGATATTTAGATATAAATTTGAAGAATAAAATATGAATTAATTATAAAAATAATTATAGAATCGGAGAATTATTCGCGAGACGAATTTATTAAGCCTAATTAATCCATAATATTAGCAAATGTTTACCGTAGAACCACATTGTCAAATCATGGTGTAATTAGGTTAATTAGATTCGTCTTGTGGATAATCCACCGATTATTAATGAATTTTATAAATAGTTTATATTTTATACTCTAAAATAGTATCCAAATATCTAATGTGACAGGACTAAACTTTTTGACTAAAGAATCAAATGACACCTAAAGTTTAGCCTGTCACATCAGATGTTCGGATGCTAATTAGAAGGATGAAATATGAGTTAATTATAAAACTAATTGTATAACCCTTAAGCTAATTCACGAGACAAATATATTAAACCTAATTAATCCATGATGAATACATTTTTACCGTAGCACCGCATTGTCCAATAATCATGAACTAATTATATTTTATAGATTCGTCTCACAAATTAGCCTAAAGATTCTACAATTAATTTTATAATTAACTCATGTTTAGTCATTCTAAATAGCATCCGGATATCGCATATGACTTTAACCCTTAGTTACCAAACAACACCTTATTGTATGTATTATTTTTTAAAAAAAAATAGGCTGCTAATTGTAATTTTAATACCTACATATATAATTTTAATTATATGCCAATGATGACGCCTAGCTAGCTAATATATATGAGGGCATTAATTCCATAGGTACGGTACAACGATCTTAATTATATTAGTTTTAAATGTACGTGTATGCAGTATATGCTTGAAAATTTAATAATATGCATTTTAAAATATTTTTAATTCACTTTTGTTTTGGTATTATGAATATAAATTCTACATTAAATTGCTAGCAAACTTGAATTGTTCTGGACATCTATTTTAAATAACACATCCATGGACTTGTGCTGTCCAACAGTGATTAGATTTACCTTTTCTCTCTTGTATTAGTGGGATACTTTATTAAGTACTTTTTATGGTATTCAACATTTTAGTGTCCAACTAATTGCCATAAAATTAACACGTTTTCTCGTAACGGAACCGTCGGCCGCCGACGGACAAAACTATTGTCTACAGTCTTCCGTTGGGTAAAAATTGACGAAAGTTAGTGTTTTGTCGATGGAAATTAGCTTCTTCTATCAAATTTTGTTTAAGCTAGTGGAAGTTTGCTATTTTCTTATAGTGATGGATAGATTATTTAATTAGATCATCTCGTTTTCTGGTTAATGTGAGAATTTCTAGTGTTTATTTTCCTTTTCTCTGATTAGCGCGTGTGAAGAATTTCTTTCTTTTTATCTCATAGAATATAGTATATATATGTATGAGCTAATAACTAATTAGTGGGTATTGAATAAACTTGGTGAAAACCTTGGATGCCATTAATCATGCATGATTTCTATGAATTGAAGGTAGAAATCATTAAAATATATATACAAGAGCGTTATTCTACACCGATCACTTTCAATAATATTTCAGTAAAATAGCATTTGTGTCTATATATATACACGGGAGCGCTATTCTACACCACGTGTGTAGAATAACTATTCTACACCGATTACTTTCAGTAGTAGATTTTTTTAGTAGAATAGCAATTGAGTACTATTTTTTTCCTCAGTAGTAGATTTTTCGGTAGAATAGCTATTCTACACCCATGGTGTAGGATAGCATTTTTTTTATACACATATACAAACTGACCCTATAAATATTTGTACTTTGGTTTTTTTGTGCGGTGCAGTTTCAATTATCATCCAGCAATTACCTGCAGGAAGCCGAATGGTTTCACGAAAAGTATGTTCCAAGCTTTTCTGAGCATCTGAGTGTGTCGCTAATGACTGGGGGTGGGATAGAGTACCCTGTCGGGATAATTGTGGGCATGGGTGATGTAGCAACCAAGGAGGCCCTCGATTGGGCCTTGGCTTGCCCTAATGCTGGCAGGGCCTTTGCAGAGGTGGCACGTTTCAGGGATAACTTGGCTGTATCACAGGTATACATATATACCTTTTACAAACCACTAATTAATAATTAATATGCATGCACATCGTAAATACAAACTTTATTTATATATTTATATATATACTTTCTTCGTTGCGCTGACATTTTCTAGATTAATCTATAGATCAATATATGAATCTAGAAAATACTAGAATAACTTACATTTAGAAATCGAGAGTATATATACTCCCTTTGGTTCAAGTATCAAGAATTGTCTAAAACAAATAGTTTTGTATTTTATTGTGTATTTTGAACAACTATACTCCTGATATATATATATATATATATATATGCTATTCTACACCACTGGTGTAGAATGCTATTCTACACCGACGTGGAATGGGAGGTCGGGATTGGGTGGGGCATGGGGGCACGCTAGATGAGGTGGGCACGGTTAGGTTGATCGGTGTAGATTAGCATTCTACACCCATAGTGTAGGATAGCGTTCTCGTATGTGTGTGTGTGTGTGTGTTTATATATATATATATATATATATATATATATATATATATATATGGGAGCGTTATTCTACACCACGTGTGTAGAATAGCTATTCTACACCGACCACGGAAGTACTACTTTCAGTAGTATATTTTCTCAGTAGAATAACAATTGAGTACTGTTTTTTTCTAAATTTTTCAGTAGAATAGTTATTCTATACACATGATGTAGGATAACATATATATGTGTGTATATATATATACATATATATGTGTGTGTATATTAATTGGCATGCATGCAGGATGGGAGGGATAAGATGGACGTGGCTAGCACGGTGGAGTGCTACATGAAGGAGCACGGCGTGACGAGTGAGGTTGCGACGGCGGAGATAAGCGCAATGGTGGAGGACGCGTGGAAAACCCTAAACCAGGCGCGCTTCGACGACGGGCGCGCGTTCCTGCCGTTGGTGCAACGGATCATCAACCTAGCCATGTGCATCGCCTTGCTCTTCTACGGCAACAGGGATGGCTACACCAACAGCCGCGAGCTCAAGGACATGTTCGAGGCCCATTTCGTCAACCCAATCCCTCTCTAGAGTGTCTCTACGATCTGGAACTGTGGATTGGATCCAGCTTCACCGTATAAAATATTTCTGTTTGGTTGGACGACTCCAGAATTAAATAATCATGTGCGCATATATATATATATATATATATGTAGCTGTACAAGCATGCAATATATGCAGCAGTAGTACGTGAATGTAAGGTACCAGATCACAGATTTCAAAAGTAATCTATATAGCTCAAGTCGGGCATGATCCCTCGTCTCTGCATGTGAAAAGATTGCCATTTGGATTCAATGCAATGCAAGTAACTGCTCACTTAACGAGTGTAGATCTCTGATGATCAATTGAGCCACACATGGAAAATGTATCAACAACATTTCATTGCAGAACGACTGCTGAGACTCGTCAAAAACAAAGTTCTGTTACAAACCATAATTTAGCCTCGTTCGTTTTCTTGGGCAGGGCACATGATATCTCATCAAATTTGTAACACTTGAGACATTCAACATGAAAACAGCCTACAATGCCTGGAGCAAAGGTGCAATGAAGAAGCCTCTTTACTCAATGGTGTAGGCTGCATCCATCCGTGGCAGAGTTTCACCATAGATGCCCGGCCCGGCGTTGAGTGTGGTGTCCTCTTCACGGTGAACCAACCGATCAATCGACCTCAAGTCACCAACCGGAAGCTGAAGTTGACCACAACACAAAATTCATTCCAATTAGCCTGGTTGTGCCACAGACATCAGTTTCGGCATTCAAGAATCAGGAAGTACAGAAATCATACACCCACCCAGGAACCAAGATGGTTGTGGAGCGAACAACACAGGCAACAGAAGATCAAGGTGTTTGTTCTAGGTGAACATCCCGTGCCATATGGTTGAACGTCACTGTATCTCAGAAAACAGGTAATGTAGCAAAGGACCTACAACTGCTACACTCAGGCTATTACCCAACATAGCATACCTGCAATCAATGGTAAGTTAGTAATGACAAATAATTCAGGTAGTGAGTTCTGAAGAAAGCAAACAACTCATCTTTCCCATTCTTACCCATGTTGAGATTATGATGTCCCTAAAGTTCATTGAGCTCAAAACAGAGAAGGAAGGTAAGAACTAAAACTTACTGTTGCCTAAGGCTTATGTGATATGGAAAGTGGAAACTTGGTGGAAAAGAATGAAGATTAGCAACCTGAAAACCATGAATATCACATGTTATGATGCTAAATCATAGACAGTGTAAGGATGTGAATATACAACAAGTTGTCAACAAGCACATACCTCACGAGGGGTAAAAAATCGTAAGCCCATCTCCTTCAAAGAAGAAATTTCATGGTTCTCTTTGGAAATTTGTTTAAGGTTCTGTAATTTAAAGTAGGTAATCACTGATAGAAGATGAAGGTTATGTGATATTCATTGATTGAAGAGATGATTTACAACGGAGAGACCAGGGTTCAATATATAGGAACCTGGTCTGAAACAGAAAACAGAATGGCTGGCAATAGCCTGGCCGTGCAATGTACAAGGCTGGCAATAGCCTGGCCGAAACTATATTGGGCGGGCAGCGTGCCTGGCACGGGTGTCGCCGAGTCGGAGGAGGCCGCGCGTGGCGCGGGCAGCGTGCCTGGCACGGGTGTCGCCGAGTCGGACGGGGCCGCACGTGGCGAGATGATGGGCAGGTGGAGGGCCGGTGAAGGTCGCGCCACGCGTGGTGCAAGCGGTGGCAAGTCTGGAGAGCCGCCATCACAACCTGCATGGGAAGAAGGACCAAGGGAAGCACTGGTTGTATGGTCAGTAGAAAGGAGCTCAAGGTCAGTAAATGATGGTGGTGTTTTGGAACGAGGGAAGGAAGCTTCATCAAAGACAACGTGTCTAGAGATGATAATCCGGTTTGACGACAGATCAAGACATCGGTATCCCTTATGATCGGAGGAATAGCCAAGAAAAATGCAAAGGGTGGACCGAGGCGAGAGCTTATGTGGTGTTGTAGCGGTCATGTTAGGATAGCAAGCACAACCGAACACACGCAGATGCGTATAGGATGGGTGGGATCCGTAGAGGTGGAAGAAGGGCGTCCCGAAGTGGAGCGTCTTGGTGGGGAGGCGGTTCAACAGGTAAGTTGCCGTGTGAAGGCCTTCGACCCAGTAAGAGGCAGGAAGGGACGCCTGAAACAGCATGGAGCGTATGATGTTGTTAATGGAACGAATCATACGCTCGGCTTTACCGTTTTGGGAGGAGGTGTACGGGCAAGACATCCGTAGTTGTACACCATTGGTAAGAAAGAAGGATCGTGACGAAGAATTATCGAATTCTCGGCCGTTATCACATTGAACACTTTTGATGGGACATCCGAACTGCGTGTGCACATAAGTAAAGAAATTGGTTAGTGCAGCAAATGTCTCAGACTTCAGACGAAGAGGAAACGCCCATAAGTAGTGAGAACAATCATCAAGAATGATAAGATAGTATTTGTAACCGGACACGCTCGGCACAGGAGATGTCCAAAGATCACAATGAATCAAATCAAAATTCTTGAGGGCACGAGAGTTTGAGTTGTGAAAAGGCAAACGAATGTGACGACCAAGTTGGCATGCATGACATAAGTTGTCGATTGTGCTTTTATTACAGGAAATGGCTGTAGAACTAATGAGCTTGGAGAGAGCCTCAGAGCCGGGGTGGCCGAGTCGGCGATGCCAAGTGTCAACTGATGTGGCGGCGGCAGCAATAAGGGCGTGCTGTGAGGAAGATGACGCCGGGAGGGACAATGAGTAGAGCGGGCCAGCACTATTGCACCTGGTGATCTCGTTCCTGGTGCGAAGATCCTTCACAGAGAGGCCAAACGGGTCAAACTCAATGGAACAGTGGTTATCAGTTGTAAACTGGCGAACAGATAAAAGATTCTTGATGATATTAGGAGCAACAAGAATATTATTAAGATAAAAGGGGCCAGGCAAAACTGAATGACCAGAAGCTGTAACAGGGAGTGTGGAACCGTTGCCAATGATAATGGAGGAAGGATAATTGGAACGTGGCGGGCGAAACAGCGACACGTTACCAATGTCGGGCGTCATGTGAGTGGACGCGCCGGAGTCGACGACCCACTCGGTGGTGTTGGGGGGGTTCAGAGTCATCGTGCTGAAATTGTTGGCTAGATGCTGCTGATCCCACCCTCCTGACCAGGGAGTCCATGGAGAGGATAGAGGCGGCGCAGGTGGCTGCACTGGAGGCTGCTGCTGGTAGTACGGCTGTTGCCACTGCGGTGACGGAGGGCGCGGCGCTTGCTGCTGCTGGACATAGGCGGCGAGCAAGGCCTGCTGATAGGCCTGCGCTTGCTGGAAGGCTTGGGCCGTCTGAGGGTTCGCGGCGCGCGGGTTCGACGCAATTTGCTGAGACGAAGGGCGCTGCTGTCCTTGTTGAAGGCCGATGTCACCCCCCTGGTTTGGCCACATAGTGATCTTGCCTGTCCAAGGGTTGTAGAGGGACGGCCACGGGTTGTTGCTCTTGTTCCGACGTCGGCGGCGGTTGGAGTTGCCGGAGGATGCAGGAGTGGAGGGTCGAGGCTGTGGCCCGTTGCCGGTAGGAGTGGTGGCAGGGCTACCAGTAGGCGTTGGCAGTGTTGGCGTACTGGAGCTTTTCGGGGTGTTGGCAAGGAGGGCGCTCGGGGAGGATGATGCAGTGGTGCCGGTGATGAGTTCCTCGAGGAGCAGTTCGTTGCGGACCTCATCGAAAGAAGGGAACGGGCCACGGCGAAAGTGAATTCGCATGTGACCGAACTTGTCGTTGAGGCCGCGCAGGACATTGAGGACAAGGGTGCGATCGTTGATGGTCTCGCCAAGGTCCCGGAGTTTGGCCGCCATGGACTTCATCTGGCGGCAGTAGTCGCTGACGGACAACTCTCCCTGAGAGAAGGCGCGGAACTCGGCGTCCAGACGCAGCGCACGAGTTTCGCTGTTGCCCAAGAACTGCGCCTCGATGCCAAGCCAAGCCTGGCGAGCAGTACCTCCTCGGACGCGGACGGAGTCCATGATCTCCGTGGTGACTGCGCCGTATATCCAGGAGAGGACAACGGCGTCCATGCGTCTCCACGCCGAAACTCCGGAATGGGTGGCATCGGAGAGGACGTGGCTGGAGAGAGCATAGCGATCCAAGGTGAGGAGAACGAGATCGCGCCACCGATCGTAGTGATTGGACAGCGGATCAAGGACAACGGACACAAGGGTCCGGATGTTCTCCACGCCGGCGGCCTGGGCATGGAGATTGGCGATGACGGCGGCTTCGAAGGCGGCAGCGTCGTCTGCTAGTGGGTCGTCGTCATCCTCCTTGGGTGGATCGGCCCGTCGACGGGCTTCTTCAGCCTGAAGGGCAAGATTGGCGGCGGCGCGCCGCTCCTTCTCGAGGGCGGCGGTGGCTGCGCGCACGCGTTCTGCGGCGGCAGCAGCGGCCTGGGCAGCAGCATCAGCTTCGGCGGCAAGGGCCTTGCGCTTCTCTTCTTCAGCAGCTGCGTGCTCCTGCTGCTCGGCAGAGAGGGCGCTGTCATCAGAGGAAGAAGGCTGAGGCGCCATGGGCACGACGAGAAGCGATGAAGCTGCGGCGGCAGCTGGGGTGCGGAAGCGAGAGGTCACAGATCGTGACGGTCTCTTGATACCATGATAGAAGATGAAGGTTATGTGATATTCATTGATTGAAGAGATGATTTACAACGGAGAGACCAGGGTTCAATATATAGGAACCTGGTCTGAAACAGAAAACAGAATGGCTGGCAATAGCCTGGCCGTGCAATGTACAAGGCTGGCAATAGCCTGGCTGAAACTATATTGGCTAACAATCACAAAAAGATAAAGTAACCACAAAAATTCAGATCAAGAGGAAACAACAAAGGATGCCTGAAAACAGAACCGATGAAAGAATATACATAATGAGCCTTACATTGGACGTAGCTAGTAAGGAGCCTGTCCCCTTCACATAGCGATAATAACTTTTGGTAAAACAGCAGCATCGATTTGATTCAGGGTACACAATATCTTACAAACAGTCAAGGAACCACCAGTCCCCCATTAGTAAAAAAAGAAACAAATTTTCCAAATAATAAATGAAACTATCATTAAATGATTGAGGCAGAAGCCTCCAATCAAGGAAAAGGAAGGGTACCCATTGCACTGCCCCACCGTTCAATCAAATTTAGTGGGACTAAATAATCTTCGCAAACTGTTTCACTTGGAATGTGTTCATCAGACTCCTTAACTACATAGTATAGAGTAGCATTAAAACTATATTGTTAATCGGAAGGTTCAAACGATATCATGGCAATTACTATAGGCCTCTTGAACTTACAGTCAGTGATGGTGCCTGAAGAATCCTCCTCAGAAATATCCATACTTCTTATTTCAAGGAAGTGACTTATCGGTTTGCATATTGCTTCCAGCTCATCTTCATTCTGGTCATCTATATTGTGACCTGCTTTAACCAATGTTAGGAATGTAGGTGCCCGGAGAAGCTTGCTGTTGACAGATGGATTGAGAAAATTCCTAGGTTCTCTTTTTGCCTGCAGATAAGGTACTATTAAATAGTTGTGTAGTTGCTCAGCTCAAGAAAAAATTGAACTATTGAAGAACCTAGTGTTTTTTATCCTACAAATTCTTCTCAGAAGTTTCATGGCATGATTTCTCAGGCTTTTACCCATGTTTTTTCTTTTAATACTTGAGCAAGTACCTTTTTACCAATGTTATGTTTTGGAAGTGATTAGCAAATGTAATGGTAACAGAATTAAGATTAGTGCCATGTCATGGCTTAAAAATGTCAGGTGACTGACTACAATGAAACAACGGAAAGATACTCCAGAACTCTTACCAAACAGAAGTAACGTGGTCTAGAATATGGGATACCAAACTGCAAGGGGCTTAGGATAAATTCTTGTGTGTTGAAATTGAGATCTGAAAGAACTGCTAGCAACTGGTCATGTGTATCAGACACCTGTCATAAACAAATAGGGCTTACACATTGTTAAAATACTACGGTCAAGAACTGCTTTGAAGAAATCAGAGTTTATACCAACCTCAAATCCGACTACATTTTCCACAAATAATATTTGTGGAGGGAAGCACATGTTTTTCATTAGGTTAAGAATCTTTATGAATGAAAAGGCTCGAGCATCAGCTGAATGCTTCTGGAGTCCTACGTGATAATCCATCCATTAGTGAAATTTGAAATGGGATCAGACAATGTTGAAATAAGGCTACTCCAGAAGAAAACCTTGCCGTGTGTATGGTTGACATGGAGGAGAAAGAAGCCATGCGTGTGCCTTATACTTGTCAAGGTCACCAGCAGTGAGCGTTTGAATGTTCCCCTGTAGTTAGATAAGATGGTATAGTTAGATAATGAAACTGTTAAAGGCGTAGTCAAATTAATACAAGAACTAGGATGCAAGTAGAAAAATAAGCTCATTTCAGAGGACAGGTTGGATGAGCCAGAAGCATGACTAGATGAACATAGGGAAGGTAAATAACAAACTGTCCCCTTGCTATTTAGGTATCCAAGGGTGATGAAGGCATACTCAGTGGAAATCAACCAGCTCATGGACAACATTGTCAGCAGTTAAAAAGGATACATCGAGAGTACACTACCAACTGATCGAGAATTCGAGACTTCTGTTGCCAATATCTAGATATGCTTCCTAAATCCTAAGAACGTCGGCAGAAGTCCCTAAACATCTGATGGCGCAGTATAATTTTGATTTCTCACTGCTCATTACCTTAGCACAATCCTATTTGATACCCATTTTACAAGCTAAAATCTAAGCGGAACCAAATCGATAGTGTTTAACTAATCAGTAATCACACGCTTTTCTCCCCAGTTCCATATTTAGGAGAGGGCACGGGGGAAAACGGGACGCACCTGGCATGGGCGGTGGCCGAAGTTGAGCTCGTAGACATCGTTGGCAACGTCGTTGATGTCGAAGGCCTCCACGACCTCGGCCTGCACTCCCGACGCCGCCAGCGAGTACCTCTGTGAGATCACGACAGCACGGGCCAAAACCCTAGGCGCAGTTAACAGGTGCGGGCAAGGTGGTGGAAAGGGTTGGGTGCTAGAGTACCATCCCTCCGATGCCGCTGTAGAACTCGAGGACTCTGCATAGACCCGCACTCTCCATCGCCTCCGGCGGCGGCGGCGGCGGCGGCGGCGGCGGCCGGCTTCCTGCGCTGCAGGGAAACAGAAGGGTCAAGTCCGATAGGCGAGAACCCAACCAAAGTCTCAAATCGAACGGAAATTTAATGATTTCCGCTAAAAATTTTTGTATATTTTGATTATTTGTAAACTTATATGAATAATTTAAATGGACCATCTAAATGTATAACAGTGAGACAAAGTAACAAATAATCGAAGCCTATTTTTAAGAGTGGTCAAATATTCCCAAAATCAAACGGCTAGCGGCTACGGTCTTCAAGACTTAACTAAATCCTGACCTCTAAAATTTAAAATTAATCGGTTTAATTTTATTCTGCCTCCAAAATTTATTCTGACTCCCCATTTAAATGGATCCCATGCATTTGAATTCAATTCTGGAATTTGATCCCATTTCAATTTCAATTGCAAGTTACTATTTGATTATAGCCAAATTCAATATCAATTACCATGGTTGGTTGGCAATTAAAATTGCAAAAAAAAATGGCTTACCTCCTCTCCACTTAGCATATCCTCCTCCTCTGTTTGCCAACTCGGATTTTTTTAGAGCGCATACAAAACATGCTTAAATATTTAAGGCTATTGTTTGGTTAAATGTCAATAATCCACATGTTATGTTATATATATTATCGTGGATCCGAGGGACCCAACTAATATATAGCATCTTTAGTTCGCCATAGTTCACGTACTCACTAATATTCTCTAATTTTATAAAAACATCAACTCTTATCTAAATCCGTTGTTACAATTTCTACCATAATCCATAGACATCTTAATAGACGGATCGAGAGTACATTTGACGATAAAAAACGTATGGACATATGACATCTAGAATTATAGTTCAATTGATATGGTGCGGTGAAAATAACGAGAGCAAGTGAAATATTCCAAGTTTGGCTATGCATCATGAGAGCAACATTAGAGTAGAAACTTTACGATTTTTTAAATAATATTTTTTTAAAAAAAATCAAATCTAGTACTCGATTTTAAAAATAGATTACTAATCCAGCCACGTTCGGCACTGCATAGGCAAAACATGGCCACGTCAGCCTCGTTTGACACTTTAATAGCGAAACGAGGCCACATCAACGCTGTGTGACCAAATTTGTTGATTCAATGCCAAACGTGACTTGATCTGACCACGTTCGGCCATCAAGTGCTGACGATAGTCTACTTTTGTAATTTTTAAAATCGAGTATCATATTTGAAATTTTTTCTTTAAAAAATATTATTTTAAAAAATCGAAACTTTACAAATACACGCAAAATGTTACCTCAAAAAATACGGCATGAGACAATTTTTATGGAAGAATGAATTAGCCTGGCAAAATTACCCATGCTTACTTGGGTAGTTAGCTATAATCTAAAATATATAATTTTAATCATTCTCTGACGTTGGGTAACCTAATGTCAAAAGGTAGTCGCGAGATCGTAACCGTTCCGTTGCGATCCGACGGTCAGGACGGCGTCCGGGGCAGAGCACAATCACAAATCTGTCGAAGCGGGACGAGGCATGTAGCGGTGGAAGCAGCCAGTGGAACCGGCGATAAAAAACAAAGTGAATGGATCTCAATCCGAGTTGCACTGGGGTGGCGGCGTCACCTCGCACGCCCGCGTCACGTGATCCCCTCCATATAACCGATCTCGACCGTCCATCACTCTCGCGCGAATCCTGACGCGCCGCCACCCACTTCCTGAGCAGCGAACAGCCAGCCGCCCGCCTCCCCTTTCTCTGCCTATTTCCTCACCTCCCCCCGTCGTCTCCGCCGCATCCGGGTCAAATCGAATTGAGCCCATCTCGCTCGCCTCGCCTCGCCTCCCGTCCCCGTCCCCCTCGCCGCCGAGGGCGCCGCGACCTGAGAGCACGCACCACCCACCGCCGCCATGTGGCGCCGCCTCCAGACCTTAGCCCCGGCCGTGCGCCGGGCCACCTCCGCCGCCGCCGGCGCGGCCCCCTCCTCGTCCGCCGCCGCCGCACGCGTGGCGCCGCTCTCCACTGCCGCGGGCGCCGCCTTCGCCTTCCGCCGTACCAGCCCTCTCCTATCTGGTAAGTGTCCCCCTCTCCTCGGATCCCGCGTGTTTCGGCGCTCCCGGCCGCTGATCGGTTTGGTGGTGCCCTGCTGCAGGGGACAAGCCGGCGGCTGCGGGGGCGACGGTTGAGGACGTCGTGCCCATAGCCACGGGACTGGAGCGCGAGGAGCTCGCGGCGGAGCTCAAGGTGAGGCTGATTGTGCCTTTGTTTTTTAGCTGTTGGTTGGGGTGCTCCGCATTTGGTCTGTTGTGGAAATAGGTCGTGATTCACTGATCTGGCTGTGGTTTCGCAGGGGGAGAAGCGGTTCGACATGGATCCTCCCGTTGGCCCCTTCGGTACCAAGGTGAGGCATTGGTCGTAGTCATAGGCTATCCTGTTGCTTCTGTTGATCCGAATATGAGATCGTGATCATACATACCGGTTCTATCCTTGAACTTTAGATTTATGATAGTATTTTGGTGCTCCATTTACTGACTAAAATGAAGTTGTGAATTGTCAATATTTTCGTAAATTACCTGCTAGGCTGCTACTACTTGATTTGCATTGTGTGATATCAGGGTGAGGAAGAAAATGCATTTTCCACCTGTAGCCATGCTCTGTTGTCTGGTTCTATGATGCACTGATGCATTTTGGATATTGTTTATCACTTTATCATGGTGTCATTATTGTTGAAACTTCTGCTCTCTATGATGACTAATGTGTTTGGTATCTGTTTTGGTTGCCTGTGTCAAATGATTGTTGTAGTTAATATATTAGTCTGACCATTCCTATCTTCCCTTGGTAGTCTGCCATATTATGACTAATGCTGCTAACCTTATGTGCTTTGCTTATATTATATGGATTCTTTTTAAAAACTTCTTTGAATAATACTTTGAAGTTGACGCAATATTATTGACAGACATACTCTTTGACCGTGGCAGATCCAGACGGAAATTTAATGGGGAGGGGCTGAATAATCTGTAGGTCTCACACAAATATAATATTTATATCTAGACACATATAAATTATCGGGTTTAAATGAATATTATGTGTAAATTCATAATCATAGAAAAATACATGGGGATTCAGAAAAATCATGCACATACGTCTTGTATCTAGCATTTGCAGAAAAAAAAATGAAAGTCAAGCCCAAAGTTAACTCTAACAAACTCGAAGGGTGTGTCCTGTATCTAGCATTTGCAGAAAAAATGAAAGTCAAGCCGAATGTTATCTCTAACAAATTTGAAGGCTGCCTCCACTGAACTTGTTTCGACATTACATTATCAACATTAGATTAAAAAACTAATGATCATGTAGCACTAATACCATCACAAGATTATATTCTTTGACCTCATAATACTCCATCTTGACCTTAGACTCACTCTGTTTTATGAACTATTGGCATCTATTGGACCCATACTGCTCCTGAGAACAATCCTATATCTCCTCTGTGGATAATCATTCACCTCCATGAAGAAGGAGCTGTCCCCATTAACAAAAATGTAACACAAGACAAAATCCTGAACACAACAGACATTACAACTCATTTCACCAAGATCAGAGACCTCAAGAATTGTACCATGAGGCGCTTTGATTGCAATCAGTGTCTGATTCTGAGTATAAATAATAAACATATACTATTGATAATTTACCTGACACATAAAAATAATACAGGATTGTCTAACAAGTAACAATTGCTAGAGTTCAAAATAAACTCATGTCTGCACATAATACATGTCAGAGATGTAAGTACCTTGGAAATTTATGTTTTTCTTTTTCCTTGATTAGATTATAATACCACTTTAACTATACTTTCTGAAAAGAAAGGAACCTAACAAGCAATCCACAGCGGACAAAAAAGGAGCACATGACAAAATTTAGAATCTCTGACACCCAAATCATTATCCATAATCCATTACATCCGAGCTTAAGGCAAAAGAAGCAAGATTTGCAGGACGTGCCAGGCTAAGAAGAGCATAGAGAGCACATGATGGTGAGGTCAGGCACAAGAAGCTTCAGAAGATCACAAACACCTTTGCATGGCCAAAGCTCGCCATCGCCAAGAAAGCGAGACGAGCATCTCAGCGTGGCGAGCACGAGATGCTCGGATCTCACGCAGGTCCGGGACACAGCCGGCCAATGCCGTTCAAACCAGGATAGTGAGCTGCTCCCCATTGCCACTCACCGCCATGTGCGCCGAAGTCAAGATGTCTTTCTGGGACAGCACCCACCTCCATCTCTGCTTCCACAGCCCCACATCCGCCATGAAAGCAGCAAGAATTTGATCAAATTGGTCAATCCAAACATTGCGAAAACTCTCATCTCTCCCCGGTAGAACTAAAAACTGCTACAAGAGTTGCTGAAATAGCTAACGGGGACTCTTGGCTCCAAGCCTCCAAGAACCAACTCCCCCAAATCATTCCAACAGCTCCAAGAAATGGAAAAAACACAAAACCAGCTCAAGAACTCATAATAAACCATTCCCAAACATGACATATATTCTCGGCTTCCTCGCACACTGGATCGAGTCATAAAATTGCAAAACTATCTGGGGATTGTAGGAATCGCCCCAAACTGCCGCCTTTGGCCCAATAAATGACGAAAAATCCTCTGGAAATATCAGAAAGGTGTTGTCTATACTCTATATGGATCTTGCATCGGTGAATCGACATCGAGGGTGGTAAAAATAGCCATGGGAATCTGAGCTTTGGCCCCTGTTGCTTTACTCAAGATGGGTTTTTCCCATCCTTTTCTTGGTGTGCTTGCTTCTTGCCATTCCCTCCACTGACCACATCTAGCTTCGGCTTGACACATCTCATGACAAAAGAGGGATTGGAGTGAGGAGTTAACCAAAGAGAAAAGGAAATGAAGAAGAGATCTTGCGAGAGGGTAGAGATATATGGGTCCCTCTCACCGTTGCTGCCAGATCTACTGTCGTCGGGTCTGCCGGTGCCGGATCTCCAGCCGTCGTGCTCATCCAAAATGCCGCAGCAGCAGGCACAGACGGGCGCCGTGGGCAGGTGGCGGCAGCGTTGTGCAAGCTCGTGGGGCTAGGGAGATTAGGAGGAGAGAATGGGGAGGGGAAAGGAGATTTCCATGGAGAGAGTTGTGGAATGAGGAGAGGATGGGGAGGAGAAAGGGAAAAGGCATGATTTCCGGAGAAGCTTGCTGTAATTCTACAAAGATGAAGGGTGCTTTTGCAAACAAGCTGGCATGGCGCATCATGGGAGCCCAAATGCCTAGCGGCTTTTAATCTATCTAATGTAGAAAGAGGATGTTGCTGGGTCTGTATTGAGTTGCATGTACCAACTAATTCAACCTAAAAGCTTAAGCTGATGAGGAAAGATGGGCAATTCACTTCATATTCCAACACTCTCCCTCACGCGAGACTCTGTTAGGTCTCAAGCATGGAATAGAAGTGAGCTACAATTTTTATGTAATTGCGTGCCAGCCAAGATTCGAACTCGAGACATCTGACTCTGATACCATATTGAGTTGCATGTACCAATCAATTCAACCTAAAGGCTTAAGTTGATGAGGAAAGGTGGGCAATTCACTTCGTATTCCAACAGTCTGAATTGTGGGGATTGATTTCTTCATTTTTAACTTGTGGCATTTTGTGAGCTGAGCACTCTCTGTCATGTTGTTTATCAATTTGCTTTGGTGTTTTACCTGCAGGAGGCACCAGCTGTCATTGAGTCCTACTATAACAAGAGGATAGTTGGTTGTCCTGGTGGTGAAGGAGGTAAGTCAGTGTTGACCTGGCTCTGTGAAAACTCCAATCTGCTAAATATTGCAATACTGGTATAACATAATTCTTTTGAATTTTTTGCATGGTTCATTTGCAGAGGATGAGCATGATGTCGTATGGTTCTGGCTGAAAAAGGATGAACCGCATGAGTGCCCAGTCTGTTCACAATACTTTGTGGTAATTGAAACATATTGCTTTTTGTTTATGCATTCAGTAACTGTTTCTTCATTGAATGTAACGCACGCCATCAACCTATTTTTGTTCCTTAATGTTCAATTGTTCTTTAATAGTTTAATGGATCTGTGATGCTTGCCTGTTGCAGCTTAAGGTCATTGGTGATGGTGGAGATCCAGACGGGCATGATGACGACGACGAGCATCACCACTAAATTCACCCTTGCCTCGTGGTTCTCATAATAAGAATCTGATGAGGCAGATGGTTTCATTTACACTTTTTTAGCACCAGACTGCTCTACGGCGCCCTTGTTTATGAATACACATTTGGCCATCAAGCAGGTGGTAGTTTTCCCCCCAAGGGATTTTGTCCAAACAAAAAACTTCTCGAGGTTTGACCTGTGCTGTTGTGCATTCCCTTCGGAGCATCATCGAATAAAAGATGTCCGCATCAGCCGTTTTTTTCCCGTGTTATCTAATGGCCATCTGGTGTGATGTGCCTGTTCTATTCAATTATGCAACAATTTATCTCCTTTTACTTTTAATCTACAGCATTCCCAAGTTCCCTGGTCACGTGCCAGCTGATTTGGTTCGAAGCAACTATCTGTGGTTTTCATTTACTTTTAATCTGCTTACAGGCTCCATTATCTTGCGTGAGTGAAGCATATCAGATCACTATCTCCTTTGCCTTGCGTTCCTTCTTGATCTGTACTGAAAATGGGACTTGTTGTCTCGGGTCCTATTCTTTGTCCAACTCGCTGCTCTCTTTCTGCCGGATAGGAAAGTGATAGAATGTTGTAGAGGGCAGCTTTGATCTTGATCAGACGACGCACCTGTCTGATCAAAATCGGGCCGTCTTTGCGGCTGATTGCAGATTATCTCATTTTTGTTCGTGACCTAAGACAATCGGACCACAGCATCATGGAGTTGTGCATGCAACACCTGTACGGTCACTGTACTATGCACACGTAGGCGGCTGCAGCAGCAAACCCATCGCTTACAAGTAGGATAGGAATAAGATTCGAGCACTCGTGCAGCACAAGGATTGACTCTAGGGGACTCTCCAGCAGCAGCAGCGGCAGCAGCATTCGTCGGAAAGTTTCGTTCCCCCGTAGGTTACGTTACGTGTCATGCAGCCATGGGTTGCCCGCCCGCTGCCGCATCGGCGACGGCGATCGGAGAGAAAACGGCCTCCTCTTTGCCCCTACAAAGTACAGAAAAATTGCATTCCTTTTGTACATGCAATAGCTTGTTATGTGAACGCTGCTGCAGTTCTTCGCCTGTGTCACGAGGGCCAAGGAGTAGCCGATTTTCAAATCTCCTTTCGAATGGAGTTTTTGTAAGAAATTTTAGAAGTTTTAATACAGTTTTAGAAAGAGGTGTTGTATCTCTCTCTGCTTGCTCGACTGGTCACATCTATATTTCAGAGAAATGCTTCTCTTGGCTCAACTATATTTCATATCACCGAGCTGTGTTCAAGACATTAATTATATTTTTCTAATCCAGTTTGATTGATAACAGCAGCCTGAACTGCTTTTGACGATGAGGCGTCCGCGTACGTCCTATTTTTTGTGCTAATTTTTAGGTGTATTGGTACGGTGTTTTTTCTGATGCCGAGGTACCCAAACTAACGCTATAAAAATGCCATACCTAACCTACTCGACGATCTAAACGTGCTCTTTTTATTCAGCAGCACAAACATCAACTCATCAACTACCGCCGGTTCATGCATTATTTGCATGCAAATGCTCCCTACAAGACACCAAATCCTTCCCGGCTAGGGACTAGCTAGAAAGGGCATGGTTGCAAGCTATAAGGGGGTGCCAATGGCGATGACACCACGATATGATTCCTTGTGCTGCTGAAAATCTCTGGAAGGAGGAAGCTAGCTAGGATCCCCACTATAGTTTATGCCCAAGAGAGTGACTAGTGGAGTAAGGAAGCAGCTCATCATCTATCGTTGCTCCTCTCCCTCTACAGTCGCGATCCGCGTCGTCTGACGTAAATCTAACAGTATAGAGTCCTCCCCGACGAAGCTCTCTCCACGTATGACGTTCTCTTCAGCACCCGTCGAATCGAAATCTGATGGTAAAGAGGGATCTGCCGTAAGTGATCTCGATTCGTGAAGTAACCTAGTTCCTTAGTGTGATAACCAGAAATAAATTCTACGGTGGTAAGCTTTAAAGTACTTCTCCCTAAGGATCCTGATCAACTAGATTGGTCTTTCTTCGTTAGATTACCTCAATCCTTCACGTGAGGTCAATCTAGATAGGATACTCATGGGGAGTATCCTCAAGCAACAACTTTTTGAAAAAAAAAATTAGCTAAGAAACTTAAGTTGTTTTGGTTGGCCTACCAAATATATATCTTATTTTTTGTTGTACAATTAACTTGGGAATGCATCATCGATCCTATGCACACAAACTATCAAATGTCACGAAAAATTCCGAAAAAAATACCACACGTACTTTCAATCCTACTTCACCTATGTATAAAAAAATTATATATAGATGGAGTAGTATTAGTACACTTGAGCATTTTTTTTTCATAATTTTGTGTGGTATTTATTTGCTAGTTGGTATATATGTGTCGTGAATACACGGAAAACTTTGTATGTATAAAACATGTTCTTCCCGATTATCTTTTCGGGAAACTTTTTTTGTATAAAATATGTTCCCAATTATCTATTAGGAATATTAGAGACGGTAGCTTAATTTTATTGCAAAAGCAAAAAAAAAAGCAGTGCAGTGTTGCTGGCCGGAGATCATCAGATCAAGCGTGAGGGAGGAATTCAGCATAACGGAAACCGGATTCTTGCCTGCCTAGTCTCAAGAACTTGCACTTCCTTAATCCTTAGTTGCAATGCGAAAATTGTTGAGAGGCGAATCCACTACAAATAATATTTTGTCACAGGATATAACAATAAGTTGACTTGAATATCATTCTCTAATTCGGCGTTGATGATAACAGTTTGGTTTATCCGGTGATAGGGTTGGACAAAAAAACTCGTAGCTCGTTAGCTCGCCCAATTCATGACTAGCTTAGCTCGGTTCGGCTTGTTCTATTTTCCTAACGAGCTGAGCACATATTTTAGCTCGTTAGTATATATAACGAGCGAGTTCGAACTGGCCCGCGAGTTTAACAAGCTCAATTTATATAGTTAACCCAATTTACTATAACAACAATAAAACACTATATGAGAGTACAAGACTCATCATTTTATAATTTATTTGTTAGTGTCTAGTTATTACTTGATAAATTACTATTATAATTTTATTAGTATGGTCTATAAAATTATCATATATATATGATAACTAATAAAATTATAACATAGGTAATGGATTAATGGAATCATAGAAATAATAATAAAACTATAGATATTTGAGTTTTAGAACTTTATGTACTATATTTATTTCATATTTTGATATTTGATATGTGATTATTTAAATATTAATTATTTAATCATATTTTAAAAATATGGCACGTGAACTAAATGAGCTAACTCGCAAGCTAAACCGAGCCAAGTCAAGCTGGTTTTCTGCTTGTTATGTTAACGAGCCAAGCCAAGCTATCTCGTTAATATAATGAGCCGAGCTAAATGAGTCGAGTTGGCTCGTTATCTAGCCCTACCTGAGATCAATGGTCCACGGGAAACTATGATAGTTAGTGTTGATAAGTTTATGATGACGCCGTTGATATGAAATATTGGAATTTGATGTTCTTCTTCTAAGGCCCAGTTTGTTTCAGCTTAGAATTATAATAATTCAACTTATATAAAAAAGCTAGGTTGCACTAACTTATTGGATTATTATAATATACACTATGGATTATAATAAGTTATCACAATAAGTTGTCATATTTGTTTTAGTTTATGAAAATAAGCTGAATTACTATAATCCCAAGCTGAAATAAATAGACACTAAGAGCATGCATGTTTGTTTTAGCTTGAGATTATAATAATCTAGCTTATTTTCATAAGCTGAAATAAATAGTCCGGCTTATTATGTCAACTTATTATAATTTAGAGTGCAAATTATAACAATTTAGTAGGTTGGCCCAACCCATCTTTTTTGTATAAGTTGGATCGTTATAATCTTAAATTAAAATAAACATGTCTAAGTCCCCTAACCCTCCCTTTCCATATGATGTAAATGTAATATCAATATCAAGTACATGCATGCATTGACATTTTATAAAAGAAAAGAAAGAAAGACAGACAGAAAAAAAAAGGCAAGAACATTATTATGCCTGGATTCCCCTGCTCCGTAGCCTTCAAGACAGTCGCATAAACTGATCGCGAAAAGGAAGGGCGCGAAGAAACACAGCACCAGAAATTCCCGCAGCAAAGCAGCATCTCGCATCGCATCGCATCGACGTGGGGTTTAACTTTTAATCGGATGATGTCGACACGCACGCACGCGACGCATCGACCAGTTCATGGACAGGAAGATCGAGTTTCTTTCTGCTGCTGCTGCTGCTTCACACCTGCAAAGGAATTCGTATGAAGCCCGTCTTGTCATTTCAGACACTTTTTCGGATGTACCGGCGGATGCTTGAGTGGTGAAACGAGATGAAATCCCCTTCTCGTTCAATTCGGATGATGTTGTAGTGGTGACAATTCGGTTTACTGCAAGCAGGAATGGAGCTTGTAATATATAGCAGGTTGGTACAGTTCCAGTCTAGAATAAAACCAGATTGTTTAACTGAATACTATAAATGTATCCACAGTTTAGCTCAAAAAAATTAGATTTGCAGCTGTGACAAACTGAGTCACCGAGTGGCAGCAGTCGCTGGCTCGCTGCACCAATGGATTGGAATAAAATCCGATTTTTTTAAGGAAAAAGTCCAACATGTGTGTTCATGTGAAAAGAAGGATTAAAGTTGACAAATGCTGGATTTTTTAGCCTTCCGTCTGATATTCTTTTCTCATCACAAGTTAGGTTCTGCACTAAGCCTCACTTTAAAATATACTCTTTTTACTTCCAAAAAACACTTTTTTTAATGTGAAGCACACATTACGAAAAATCTCTCATCGTATGCATAAACTTAAACCGCATAATTAACAAGTGAAGTGAAGTGAAGTGAAGTGAAGTACAGAAGTGTTTATTATTTTTTCTGGAGAGTTTTCATGTGACCGAGATCGTGCGATTGCAGCAAGCTAAGATTATGTGGAGTGTTTTTGATGGCGTTATTCTGTCTTGCATTGACGCAATGCTGGCCTCAAATCTCCGTCTTTATTTGTGCATCATTCCTCGTCGCTGACTTTTGTGATAATTAGGCGTTGACGTGGACTGAATTCATAGAGTAAGTCGTCTTTCCGCTGTTTGGTTTGGTATTCAGTGGATCGACGGAGAGACGATGATCGATCGAATCAGCGAGAACCGTACCTAACGACATACGCAATCACAACTCGGAACTTAACATTGCTCGATCAGCTGCAGCATATTGCAATCACAATTGTGAAGTATTCCTGAATGAGACAAGACAGGAAGTTTTTCCATGAAGTTAAGCCTCGTCTGAGAGCTCCGAGAGTTTTATATTTTGAGAAGCAGTCGATAAAAGTATCTAGTCTGGAAGAATCTCAAGAAGTTTTTATTCTCTGGTCTCTACACTACCTAAAAAAAGTGATTAGTGATGGATGATAATAGGCATTAGTAATGGGCCTCGTACCTGTTACCCTTATAGCGTCACTAATAACCTATCATTAGTGACAGGTGTATACCCGTCACTAAGGGTGACCTTTAGTGACGGGCATACATCTTTACCCGTCACTAATGATCACCTTTAGTGACGCACATACATCTATACCCGTCACTAAAGGTGGACCATTAGTTACAGGTATAGATGTTCACGTGTCACTAAAGGTAGATTTTTTTTCATTTCAAATCTGTTCTATACAGTTTCGTTTAGTTTCTTTCAGTTCAAATGAGTTAACGATTAGATCCTAGATTGTCATGGAGGGGCTCTTTTCATCATTTTTGTTGTCGTTCTGATGTGATTTTCATGTAGTCATCATCGGTGAGGCCTCTACTTCGAGCCACAATAGAGGAGGAGCGATGATGATGAAGAAGAATAGATCCGAGGTAGTCATGGATAGGCGCTCTTTCCATTATTTATGTCGTTGTCCCGAAAAGCTTTTCATGTGGTCATCATCGGTGAAGCCTCTACCATGAGACAAAATAGAGGAAGAGAGATGATGATAAAGAAGAATAAGAAGATAAAGAGGTGATAATAATGGAGTAGAGAAAACAATAGGATTTAGAGAAGCAATGATAATAACTCTGTACCCTTTGTTGATGCAGTTCAATACCGATGAGATCATGGTTGGTGGAGCATGAAGTAACGTTGATCGTTGTCGAGTAGATCTTGTAGTGACGCCAACCACCATCGATAGAGAACGATCTAGATGAGAATGGTAAAGATCAAGTAGAGAGAGCAAGGGAGTGAAGTTATATAAAGATTGAGAGTAAATATTGAAGAGAGGAGATGAGACTTTATAACAGTGTTCTTCTATCCGCCTAAATTTTTGGGCTAGTGTTCTTCTGCCCGCCCAAATTTTTAAAAATTTCCATGTGTATCGGTCTTTAGTGATGGGTCTAGATATTCACGCGTCACTAAAGGTAGGTCTTTAGTGATGTGTATAGATATTCACGCGTTATTAAAAGTAAGTCTTCAGTGATGGGTCTTTCACACGTCACTAAAGGTGGGTCTTTAGTGACGAGTCTCAATGTTACCCATCATTAATGATCAGTTTAGAATCTTGGCAACTCATTAGTGATGTACATCATTAAGACCCGTCACTAAAGGTAGATCTTTAGTGACGATTATAAACACACTCGTCACTAAATGTATATTAGTGACGCGTGTCTTTTATCCGTCACTAAAGCTATGTCACTAAAGACCGTTTGTGTGGTAGTGCTAGATACTAGTTAGGGTTTTTTATGGTGCTACGTATACCTTCTATAAAGGTAAGAGATAAAATCAATATTTACTCTTGGATTGAGCATAATTAAATTAATTAAAAAAAATAAATTTACTATTACCTCTTCTCTCCATCTAGTTAGCTCCCTCAGTCTCTCGCCATTGCAGCGCACCACCGCATGTCTACCGCCATTGCATGTTCGCTACCCGTCTGCCACTCGTGTCGCCTTGCACCCTACATTGTCCCGTGGGCGTCGCCCCACCTCCCCGTGCCACGACCGGCATGGCCCCGGTGCCCCGGCACCCCCGCATCCCTATGCTGCGACTGGCACGGCTCTACCACCCTAGTCGATGCCGCCCCGTCGCCCCATGCCCTGCTGCCCTGCCTCTCTACGCCGCGACCAACGTGGCCACGCCCCTCCCCCTCCTACCCGCATGGCCCTAGTGCCCCAATCGATGTAGCCTCGCGCCCTGTCACCCTACCTCCTTACGCCGTGAACAGCGCAGCCCTGGCGCCACGGTGCCCCACCTCCCTATGTCGTGAACGGTGTGGCCCCAGCGCCTTGGTAAGCGCCACCCCCATCGCCTCACGCCCTACGCTGCCCTGCCTCCCTACGCCACGACCGGTGCAACCTTGGTGCCCTGTCGCCCGTCTGCCATCCCGTCGCCGTGGCGCGGTCAAAGCTCATCATTGGTGGAGAAGAAGCACAATGTCATCTCTTACCTCGTAATAACCTTTGGTTAAATTTGAGTCATTAGATAAATAAAATGAACAGTTTGGATTTTTCCTACTAGTTTGCTTTTTAATTATGTATTTAAGAAGATTTAGATTGTAAGAGTAGGCAGAGCTGTTAGAATCTCTCTAAGCATGTCCTACATATAAGAAAAAAAATCATTTCAAACCCATCTAAACAACTTTAAGGGTGTGTATGGTTGAGCCGTAGATTTTTAAAAAGACACCGTGAGTTATGAAAATCTGTTCGTGAGCTATGAGTTGTTGTGGAAAATCTAAGAAATTATGAAGTTGATGCGGGAGCAACTTTCTAAACTTTCAATGGTACATTGGGTAATTTTTATGAAATTGTGACTAAGAAGTTGTAAAAGTTCGAGTGGGAGCAATTTCACAGGTTCTTCGGTTTGTATATGAAAAAATACAGCTTTTTAAAGAGATTGGTTTACTCTTAAACCTGTTTGGTCCAGCTTTTAGTTTTTCAACCAAGAAGTTGGATTAAAAAGCTGAACCAAACACCGTATAAGAAGCGGCATATATTGTTTTTTTGACGTTATTTTTTTTAATATTTCAAAATAGAATTTCAGATCAGAACCTCCTGGTTACAAACTTGCAATTGTCTCATCTCACCAGAAAATGGAAAACAAGGTGTGCTTTACTCCAGAATATAATCCTGTTAAAATAGGCGAAAGCAATATATTCAGAAAGAAACATATACATAACAATACTGTACCTGCAACAAAAGGGGATCGATGCTTACAAACCAAACCGGAGCTATGGCATCTAAATACAGCGGCTGATTTTCTTTTCTTTTTCGCAAGCAAGGAATCTATGGCCCTCGTTTTCGATTATATAAACAAGGTTTTAGGTCTTGTTTATATGAGCTTTTACTCCTTGCAGTTGGAAGTGCCACAAATAGCTCTCTCCAAATTGTTAAAATTTCCAAACGTAGCTACTGCTCGAAAATTAACAGAGATTATCCAACATATACCACTGATATTTTCTTAATTTATTGCTATAAAAATTTTAATACATATATATATATTTTCACTATAAAATAATCTTACAAAGTGTTAAAATTAAATAATATATAGTATTTATATAAACTTTTAACACAGTGCTCTTGCTCTCTTAGAGCACTGGCTTGTTTGTCAAACAGACTAGCTAGATGCAACTGAAACCGGTCAACTATTAGTCTATTACTTAAGAGTGGATTTTGATGCAATGAGATCATCAAACATTCAAACTCATGCATGCCGTAAAACCTTATATTATATGAAATATATTCAAGAAAAGAGCAAAATCATATATAGAATATAATTGCAATATTTTCAGCGACCACAACTGTTGGAATTAATTCCATCAAGCTAAGCTTTGGGATGCTTCATGCATGCTTAATTCATAGGAGCATATATATGCAATTAGAGGAGAGAGGGCCAGCTACTCTACTCTAAATATGGAATTAATTAATTAATATGCAGGCTCTCCAAGCTAAGCCCTATAACGAAACACAATCATGCCCTCTAATCTCTAGCATGGAGCCAGGATTATGTAGTTAATAAGCAACTGTTTCAAGAGAAACTTCACCTAGCCCTCAACCTGTGCATGCATGCAGCCAGCTAGCTCTACTCTTTGTCTCTCTCAAGAACAAGATCAGACAGGGAGCATAGTACTACCCTTCTTATCTTACCCTAAAAGAGAAGAAGAAAAAAGAAGAGATAGGGACACAAATCACACATAGGCCACATAGTTTACCCTCAAAGCAACAAGCTGCTAATCTCAAATGCATAGAAAAATGCACTGGTGGAGTGCATATGATTCTCCCTGCGTGTAGTGGAGTTAACACGAGAAAACCGGGTGCAATTGTTTGTTCACAGCTTTGCATCATTCTACAGCTAGCTACCTATCGCATTTTTTTTAAAAAAATAAAAATTCGATCGTCGACAGGGGCCGGGATTAGTTTAGATTTGACCCCGATCGAGCCATGCATTGCATTGTTTAAGCCCTTTTAAATCTGCATCGTCGAAGACGAAGCCTAGCTAAGCTAGCAGCTCTATTAATATTGTGAAAGCAACTAACCCTGCCTGCCTGCCTGCTGCATGCTACTACGTACGTACAGCTGCATGCGTTAGTTCTCGCGCCAAAGTTACCTCGCTTTTTCTCGCGAGACCAACCTAAGAATTAATATTAGAAAAGGCTCTCATCAGTCATCAGCTCGAAGGAGGAGATCGAGGGTATGTTGATGAGGAATATGTTGTTTTTGGCAGCTCGTCGATGCAAACTGCTGCTGCCTCGTTTAAGCAACAATTAATAGTGATTTATGGGAATAATAACAGTTTATTTTCTCAAAAAACTATTCATTACAGTGACACGCACATATATATACCTTAATGTTTAGGGTTTGGCTATAGGATCATTTATACATGGGGGCCGTTACGGTGCCCCCGTTACCTCCCTTTGAGGTAATAGGTTTAAAGAATCCTGCCCGTTGGTTAAAGGCATTTAAAATAAATAATTAAAAATAAAAATGATTAACCGGCTCTAACCGGTCACCCTATCTACCTTCCGTATCCATTTCTCTGGAGAATTCATGATAGCTTTAAAAGTTTTATTTTAATTTTTTTTTAAAAAAACATAAAATTTGAAAAAAATAGAACTCTTCAAATTTATTTTGAAATGATTTTTTGAAGAGTTCTGAAATAAAATTTTGAATTTTCAAAGTTTGTTTTTATTTTTTTAAAAAATCTGAAAAGAACATAAAACTTTGAAAATTTGAAAAAAAAAATCAAAACTCTTCAAAATTTCTTTTCAAATCATTTTATGAAGAGTCTGAAATAAATCTTATAATTTTCAAAGTTTATTTTTATTTTTTAAAAATTTTCTGAAAAGAACAACAGACTTTGAAAAATTGAAAAAAAAAACAGAACTCTTCAAAATTTATTTTAAAATGATTTTCTAAAGAGTTATAAAATATAATTTTGAATTTTAAAAGTTCTCTGTTTTTAATAAAATTAAAAAAAATCTTTCAAAAGTTTACCGTGCATTCTCCGGAAAAGAAATTTCAAATGATTTTTTTGAATATTTGTGAAATAAATTTGTCAAAGTTCTTTGTTTTTTTAAATTGTATACATGTCATATGCCATAAATTAAGGGGTTCCAAAATAATTTGAGCAAATTGAGGAAAGAAATATATTAGACACACGGAAAGAATTTATTTTGCATGCATGTGGGTCTCACATTTAGGAAAAAGAAGATACTATGACCAGTGACCTCTAGGAGGTAACAGATTACCTAATTTAAATCCGAGTCGTCCAATCACATGGATTGGACGGTTGATAAAATTTGGGGTACTGTAAAAATTCCCTTATACATATACAGTTATATGATCATTTATATCTTTTTAATACGTCCTAGTAGGCCTATGATCAGCTATGTTGCCTAATAAGCTTATGGTCCTAAATAGATCTAACAACGTTTGTACCTTATGTTTTATTGTATTGAATTATACACTTATTACAATTGAGTGGGTCTACTGTCAGTTAATGATGAGTTGGTCTGGCCGATGTTTCGAAACAAACTTATTTGGTCATGTCTTATAATTTATTTTCGAACCAAACACCCTAGCTAAAAAAACCTTGGCCTATTTTATCTCGTCTCGTTCCGCAAACCAAATGTATGCTCTTACTACGTACCTATATTTTCATTTTCTTTCTCTAGACAGACAAAGGGAGAGAAAAAAAAAAGATAACACTTGTGCTTATTCCTTATCATTAGGTTGCATATAATAATATTTAGGACTTGTGATGCCAAATTAGTGGGCATTGGTACCTTATCAGGAGCACCAAGCTGAGAAATTGGTTAGTTATAAAGGGTTAATAAGTAGTATTTGTATATTTCGGTTCCATCTCCACTGCCAAGGATTGCATCTATTCTTGTGCACCCAGCTGCATGCCTAAAATCCATGACATGCCGATGGAAATTAAAACAATCCTCTAGATCGTGCTTGAGCTTGGGACCAATAATTCATTCTCATATGGGGTCGATCTCTATTCACAATATTGTGGCACATGGCATAGCATTAACCTCCTAGCCAATTCATGGATAGGACCCATGGACTCTAGGGTTATTTTCCCGACTCTTCGATTTGTTTTGTTTAGAATACAATAATTTTATGAGATTTTTATATGACATTTTACGAGAATTTTGGAGTTGCTAGCCTTATGAATTTTTTCTATAAAGACTTGATTGGAATATATGAATTGTGAAATCCCCCCCACCCACCCACGCACACCCACACACCCACACACCACCACCACCACCACACACACACACATATAGTATTTTTGTATGAGCCATCCAAAATATATGGCCTTCTAGTTTTCCTATTTCTTCACAACCACATGAATGAACTAACTGTCTAACACACATTAAAACTCATCCACAGGGGCAGACCCATGTTCATGGTATTAATTTGGTGTTTGGACATCCGGTAAATTTTGGTTTGACTATATTATTAACTTAATAACTAGAATATTAATCATTAAGACATACTCGGGGAAATCCGCTATATATTGCCTAGCTAAGGACTGGCCCTAAGATCAAGGGGGTGAGCAGGGATGGCTACCTTAGTCCCAAAACATAGAGCCCCTCTTTAAACATGATCATAGTAGACTAAACTTTAGACGTTAAACTATACATTGTTACGTAGTAGTTTATAAATTAGATGGTTTATATGGTTTATCTGTTTCATAAGTCTAATTGTTCGAGCTAACAATATAATTTATCAGTAAATAATAGTCACTTACTTCCTTTCAGCCGCAAGGCCATGAACTTTTTAAAATAATGTTTTTCTACCCTTCATATATGATATATATATATATATATATATATATATATATATATGTGTGTGTGTGTGTGTGCATGATAGCTAGGTGATGGGATTCCCCCTCCGAACGACAGCTAGCGACCCAACGCACGGCCGCCGCCAACTGGTCATTACCGGGTGCGCGCGAGCTAGCTAGCTAGATTCATATTCCGCCCTCGTCCCCGACCTCATCGATCAGATCGAGCTACATCGATCGCGCTATAAATACGGGTCAATCTCGCCTGTGCACTTCGTACTTCCACTGCTTTCCCCCAGAGCAACCACCACCACTTCCACATCGTCTTCTTCCTCGCGCGAGCTAGCAATTAAGCTGCTCCATCGATCGCGCGCATTCGCCTTCTTGGCTTCTTGCTCGCCGCCACCGTACCATGAGCTACGGGAGCAGCTCTTCCGGTCTCTTTCTTTCTTCCTTCTGATCTCCTGCTAGCTTCTTCCTTCTTCCTCTAGCTAGGAGCGAGCTCCGCCGTACGCGCGCGCGTGGCCGCCGTCTGTGACCACACGTGTCGGCGGCACGCACAGGTAGATGTTTCTGACGAGGGGTTAGTTGGATGTTGGAAAATGCAGGCGCGCGCGGCGGGCGGCGAGTGGAGTACGGGAGGACATACGTGGTGAGGCCCAAGGGGAGGCACCAGGCCACCATTGTGTGGCTCCATGGCCTCGGCGACAATGGTGCAAGGTACCCATGCTGCCCCTCCATGCCTCCATCACTTCAATCTTCAATGATATTTACTTTCCACAGGTTGCACAAACAACAAATCTATGCTAGATACTCATATATACTAATTTGAGCTACATATATATATATATATATACACGGATACACCAACTTAACCAGCTCAGCTTAAAAAGCTTAAGCTAACTGTGACATACAGATCGATATATTAGAAATTCAGAAAAGTTCAGAAGATTGCGAGCTAGCTGTAGCTAGTGTAAGTCTGAATGCAACGAACCGAGCAAGGCTTGCATGTGAATTGAAGCACAGGGGATCTGGACTACGAGATGAGATTGTGAGATGACATGGGGGGAACTAGACGGTGAGGTTGTCGAGATGTTGATAGATGCAACCCCATCGCTTTATTCTCCCGACCTTTCCTTTTGGTAGAAACGATTGATACGGCCTCACCATTTATGTCCATGCATGCATATATTCCTAGGACCAAAGCAGATCGTTCCCTTGTCCTCTTCTGCTACATCGATCGCTTTATTTCCTGTACAAACAGTGCCGATCTAGGATTTTATGTCATAGTGTTAATGTAAACTTATTAACTAATAATCATGATCTTTAGTGAGACATTAAAGTTATCAGCGAGTCAAATTGTTGTAATTAATACTAAATTAGAGGAGGATGCTTATGTCAACTCATAACATATTATTATTATGTGACAACACAAGTCACACTAGATTATTGGTGGTGGATATGATAACCAGGTTGGAAAATCCTCCCATCCTACAACTCAGATGATAATTCAAGTTTTTTGTGGTTTGTTTGATCTTAAGAGGATGTAGAAGCAGGGCTGCAAGAATCCATTCTTGATGGGGCAATATGCTGATTAAATATAGAAGAGACAGATGTGGGTGAATTAATTATAGCTCATGCTTCATGTAAGGTTCTGTCTGCCAACAATGATGCATTGAGCACCTCAGTTTCGTGATATTGCATTAGATTACATAAAATTTCTTGGTCTCGTTATCTTCTAGGGGCTTTGGCAGCAAAAGCACAGAATATGTCTGACATTGTTTATCCTTTTTTTTCTGAGCTCAATATGCATGTGTCTCCCTCCCTTCTCTGCTTTTCCAATCAATACTGAGTTACAATGGCATGCTACATCAAAACTGAGAACTGTTCTGGTACCTGAAATCAATAGAGAATTGTTCTGGTTACATAAAACTTTCAGGAAAACAAGAACTTGATTATATACATACATGCTCTAACCTCAGTAGCTGCAGTAGTAGTTTTGATAGTGTGCTATATATGTGTCAACTGTCAAGTATTATTCTTTTCCTACTTTACTTTTCATATTCTCCAGTACTTTCTGGTAACGCGTTTTTTTGTCGACATGTTAATGTTTGAGAAAAATATAATTTACATTGAAAGCCAGCACAGCACTGAAATATCTACACAAGTTGCTGACTAGCTGTAATGCTCTTTCTTGAATCAACTGGCCTAATTTGCTGCTTCTTTCTTTTTCATAATTTTATCTTCTGCAGCTGGTCCCAGCTCCTGGATTCTCTTCCCCTGCCTAATGTGAGAAATCGTACTACACTTTCACTTTGCAGTTGAATCAATCATATATCCATCTTCACCTACAACCTTATTTATATTCCTATCCCTATTCAATCGGGAACAATAATGGCATGCATAGCTTCTTGTTGACTTGTAATCCTCAGATTAATGAAACTTATCTGAATCACTAGGTTAGCATTCTTCATGCTAGCTCTAAAGTTTGTTGATGAGACTCAAAGTTTATATCATCCTTGTGCAGATCAAATGGATTTGCCCTACTGCACCAACACGGCCTGTGGCTGCTTTCGGTGGATTCCCTTGCACAGCATGTGGGTTTTCTGAACCATATATGGATTGGCAAGAAAAAAATAACTTCAGCTTTAATTTGCTTACCTGATTTTCTAGGCTGTTTCTGTGCTGCAACTTGGCTACAGATTCTGATGTTGCCGTTCTCCTTTACTGAAATTGAAACAGGGTTTGATGTGGAGGACACTTCAGTGGATGGCCGTGATGATATTGAAGGGCTTGATGCTTCAGCTGCGCATGTTGCAAACCTACTGTCCTCCGAGCCATCCGATGGTACACATTTGAGAACTACGCTATCTGACCATAATTACAAAACAAAGGGAAAACTGTGTGAATCTTAAAGAACATAAAAAGCCCACTGGAAATTGAAGATTGGTTCGATCTGAGACTTGTTGTATGGTTTAGAATACGTTCAATCTTGTTTTCAGTAGGGTGTATAAGCACTTCACTGAGAGGAGAATGATCTGCAAAGGTTTATCATACTCTCTATTTGTCTTATTACTGATCTTGATGGAATTAAAATTTCAGTGAGGCTTGGGATAGGCGGTTTCAGCATGGGTGCTGCTACTGCCCTCCACTCTGCTGCATGCTACGCTCATGGGAGATTCACAAATGGCATCGCATACCCGATTACCCTCAGTGCTGCCATTGGTTTGAGTGGTTGGCTTCCCTGTTCAAGGTCTGATCCTATTCTTTAATCTTTTTGGAAAAAAAAACAGTAACAATGATGTCATTGATGATTGTTTTCCTACCTTTCCCTTATATGCGATGTGCTTGATGTGTTCTTGTTCAGGACTTTGAAGAGCAAGATGGAGACCTCGCAGACTGCTCTGAGAAGAGCTGGTGCCTTGCCAATCCTGCTCAGCCATGGAAGAGGTTAGCATTTCAATTGTTTTGAAGTATACATGACAGGCTATGTTCATCTCTTGCAAATTGTAAATATGCTAAAAAATGGTCTGTTTGTTTGTGTCTTTGCAGCTGATGAGGTTGTCACCTACAGAAACGGTGAGAGATCAGCTGAGATCCTGCGATCCTCAGGTTTTCAGTTTCTGCATTTGAAAACCTACAACGGGTAAAGGACACAGTTGCTTAATTTTTCTACTTCTACATGCTCGTTTTTTCTCTGAATATCAGAATAGCTGACATAGAATCACTTATGCAGACTGGGCCATTATACTATCCCTGAAGAAATGGACGACGTCTGCAAGTGGCTCAGCGCAAGGCTGGGCCTTGACCGATCTCGCGGCTAATCCGAAAATATGCACGCAATGCAGTGGCCATAGTAGTGATATATAAGAGAAGGTATTGACAATATACAGGAGAAGGGTTGATAGGATATGTGAAATTGTGACTGCCATGGCTTGGTAGCATGTAACACTGTGTTTTCCTCACGGCTGCATATCATGTTACAGTTGTAGTTTACTAGCAGTAATGACCTTGTTACTGGTAAAGAGGATGCCTGTAATGTAGTATTGCGTTGCTTGTTTTGATTGCGCTAGTAATAATGCTATCAAGTCTTATAGATCTTCCTGCCATAATATAATCGTGCTCTAGATCATGTAAGTGTACTTTCTCTGTTACATGTCACACCGTCAGATTCACTAGAACATCAAAAGACAAGATGAGAGATTCAAAAACTAACCATGTGGTTTATCACAGTTTTAAGCTCTGATAAAGTCTTTCACTGGGCAAAACTCGTAATTCATAAATCATAACTAGATAAGCTCATAAGGGTGTATCACTATGTCCAGTACTATAAGAGTATGAGTGTAGCAAAATTCTCAGCTGCAGACATACCTATGCCCTGAGGGTGATCAGCTATTCAGCTTCATCCAGGAGGCTCCTCGCCTTGCCACTCACCTACCCTGATGTTCATCCAAAGATGCAGCCATGCATCGTCAGTTACCTCAGCTGAGCACATCAGCATCGGCGATCTTTGGTTTGAACTCCTCAGGCTTCCTCGGTATCAGGCTTCTTCAGTACCAACTCGTCCTCCTCGTCTTCAGTGTTCCGGCAGTCCTTGCACGAGCAGCCTTCAGAGCAAAACCGCGTGTTACTGAAGCGTATCACAGTACCTGCAGTTCAAGGAGGGCAGCTGCAAGTCAGACATACAAAATCACGTCATTGACAATGAACATACCTTTGGAGCCTGGAGGCACTCTGTCTTGATGAAATGGCAAGATGGCCGTTCCTCTGGGCCAACACTGAAGGATTGAACAAGATCAGATATGGTCTACAGATGCAGCCTCCAATCGAACACACAAACCGTGCTGAAGAGTGAAGCCCGAAGGACAGATGAACTAGAAGCTGATACAGCTTCGAATTTAGTTTTTACTGCCTATTGATGTATAATAGAGTACAATCCATTTGTCACACGTTATGGAAAGAGTCTGTGGTGCACCTCTTGAGGCCTGGTTCCTTACTGCTACACCCACAAGCAGCAGCCCTTGTCCAAGCAATTTGGTACATGAACACAGCACAAATTCCAGAAGTACGTGATCAAATCCTTGAACAATGTAAAAGGAAACAAAACGCCTATACAAATATATCAGATTTCTGCTTTAGCATGATAAGATTCATCAATGCAGAAAGAATATATTCAGATAGCGAATTACAATGCATGGAACTGAATTCACCAAGTCCTAGCTGTGGACATGATGAATACACACACCACCACCATTGATGTTTCTGTTTGTTACTACAGATTCTAGCAAATATACTAAAAAGGACACTAAGACTCAACTCCACCGCAGTTTTGAGCCTATCCCTGCATTGCAAATCCATCTGAATTTCTTCTTGCATGTAGGCAGAATGTCCTGACCATGCAGTGAAACGTCCATGTTTCTTTCCATTTCCCAGCATGTGGTCTTGGATGCCTCGTGAACCTAAAAGATCACTTGTACATAGCTTTTCAGTTCAGGGGCATGCCTTGGCACTTCCTACCAGCTGCATCAGTGCGCAGGATCATCATCAACCTCGCTAACATCATGCTGTGAACCAGCCAATGCCTCTGTAGATAGTGCTATGTCATCCTCACCATCATTGTCATGAGCTGTGGTATCAGCATCACCACTACCACTTGCTCCCCCTGATGGGGATGATTCACGACCAAAAGCTTCCCCAAGCAGAAGAATTGTTCTTCTCCTGTGGCCTGGAAATGCTTCCCTGTAGTGGAGGATCGACCTGGCAGTGCGCATAATGAAGACCATTGTTATAGATGGGCTATGTAGAGTCCTCTCATTGACATCCTCTTCTCCTTCACTGACTCTGATTCCGTCCTCCCTGGCACTTAAGCCTGAACGAAGCATGCTGAACAAGTCCCCAAGATCACGCTGCTGCTCCATCCTGCGCCAGTTCCGCTGCCGTTCAGGATCCACCTGAGATGGTCTAACAGTAGGGTGGTTCTCCCTAGCATGTCTCCTCAGTTGACTGTATGCCCCCCTGAATTCGCAGGATTCTTTTGTGCATGCTCGAACCTGACCATTCATGTACCTCCGTGCATCATAATCCTTTGTCCAATGGCTGACTGGGCCACGACACAATGGACATGACAGTTTCACAGGCTGCTGGCACTCAGGGCATTCTGCTGAATCCTTGGAGGCCTCCTTCGAAGCCTTGCGGTATTGATCGAAGCAATTGGAGTGCCGGTAGCTTGTGTCGCACATGAAAGGGCGGCAGCCCTTCTCATGTGACGAGCAAACAAGCAAAACAGCATTGTGTGGGTGATCCATGCAGACTGGGCAACGGACATCCTCCCATTCCGCAGCCTGTTTTGCGGCAGCGGCAGCCACAGCAGCAGCAGACTCCTCTGACCTGCGAGAACAACTCTTCCCATGCGAGTATGGTGAAACGCGCGATCGGCAGCGCTCGTATGAGACCGCACGGGTGCTCCTGTCCTTAGGCATAGTTACCTCAAGTCAGTCAGATTCAAGGTTGTTGGTTTGTTTGAAATTTGTCTGCAATCCAAAGGAAAGCGGTACAGAGAACACAGATGCAAGGTTGATTTCCAACTTCAAACTCTGAAAGAGAATCAAAGCGAGAAGCATGAGAGCTTAATCAGATCGCAAACAACTACATCTGTGTACCAACAATGACAACTATGGACACAAAAATACTTTTCATTTTTTTTAAAAAAAAAACAAGTTCACTCCGGATCCATCAAGAAACCAAACCCGATCTAAAACAAATTCTATCGATCTGGAAATAAACTCTCATGCCATAGGGTGTATAAATTACTGGTTAATCCCCCACAAAACAACTCCGTAGCTATCGGGCATAACCGAATCCTTGGCTACTTCAGATTCCCCGAAGAATCAGAAGCAGCGGAGCCAGTAACGAAGACACAGAGCCCGACGCCTACCTATCTGACAACCAAAACGCAGCTTTAAAATCGCCCCGAATCCCATCCTAAGAACACCGCCGCACAACCAAATCACCCGACAGGAACCCACCCCCCTCAGTCGATCCACTCTTAAAAACCAAACACGAGGCAGCAATCCTCTCAGGAAACGCGCACGGGGGCGTAACCCAGGAGGAGACGAAGCCGAGTCGAGCGGGGTCAACGGCGGCGCGGAGAGCACAGATCGGCGGTGGCTGCACCGAGAGAGGGAGGAGGCTTTACCGTGCCGTCTAGCAGGTAGCCTACGGTTCGCAGATCTCCGTACGGGACCTGCGCCGATCGGCGGCGGCGGCGGCGGCGAGACCAGGAAGGATTCGCCGCGTCGCGGGGAGGAGACGCTAAGGCGAACGGAGGAGGGGAAAGGAGACGAGGCAGAGGATGGGGGTGGGGGTCTTGCCGCTTTATAGGTCGGCGTGACGTGGAAGGTGACATGGATGGGTAGGGTTCTCGCGCGCCGCCCAGCGTGCGGCTCCCGTCTGCTTCCGAGCCGCCTGGCGTGAACCGCCCTCACCGTGCGCCGACCCCACGGATGCCATGTGGGCCCCACCTGTCGACCTCCCCCCGGTGCACCGCCCGTCGGTGCGAGGGGGCGGGTGCACGGTTAGCGTGACAGGTGGGACCACTGCACCAGCAGCCGCGCTGGGAGTGTGACTGCGTGGTGACTCGACGCGCCACGTCAGCTTCCGGGGCGCGTGCCGCGCTACGTGTCCCAAGCACGAAACGGACTAGCCTTCTTTCCCTCTCAGTGACAGGTGGGCTCAGATTATACTCGGGCCCACCAGTCAGTGTCACGTATCGCGTCCGCCGCGTGCGTGAAGCGGGAAAATATCCTTGTGGGCCAGGTGGGGTAACGAGGGGGAACGTAGGGTGGGGCCCTAGCGCGCACCTCCCGCTTGGCGTTTGAAACTTTTGATGCTTTTGGTTTGAATTTGCGCTCCCCTCGTGTTGCGACTTGTGGGAACCGAGGCAGCCTGCTGCGTCGGAGTTTGAACTTGGTCGCCTCCAAAATTTAAATTCAAATTCAAATTCAAAGCTTGGACTACGCGTGAGCAGAGCTGGTGTTAGGTATTCAATCGGTTCTAAAGAATTATTTTAAAGATAAAATTAATAAAATAGCAGTGAGAATAAAAAATAAAAGTACCCTTCATTAATAAGAGAAAATATTGTTTTGAATTGATAAGTAAGGATAGATATGAGTTATTTAAGAAATTAAACTTTTTCTTTCATGAAGAAAGTGTAGGTAAGGAAATAAAAATAAAGTCTTTTTATACGAACAAAGAGATAGAAATGAACTTACTTTCTTTTATCCGTCTTAGTTTTTTTAAAACAATCCAGTTTTTTTAAAACAATCCACACAAAATAGTGTGGAAGTATATATTGATATAGAAAAGAAAATATAAGAAGATTGTCTTGTGAGACAGTAATCAAGAAAAAACAAAAAAGCGGACAAGTAACACCTTGCCGCTCCCAAACTAGACTAGTGTATCACAACTGACATCACTCATAAGGACGACAATATCAATAGATGAATGCCACAAAACCCTGAAGACACCTACCACCAAATTGAGAAAGTACCTCACCACACGATAGGAGTCAGCCAAATAAAAAAGAAAATCAAAAAAAGAAAGTAAATGAAAATAAAAGGAGAGAATTGACGTTGTCACACCGGAGGAACCACAAAGGAGAGGAGCTAACCATAAGACGGATTTGATCCCTACACCATTGTTGTCTTAGTTTTTTTAAAAAAAATGATAAAAGAATGAAAAACAATAATGTTTTATGCAACAAGAGATCCGAAGTGGAATAAGATCGAAATAAATTAAATATAATTGGCAGGACAAATAGTCCTATAGAATCTCTTACTATTTTACATTAAATTTGAATCCGTTTGATTATTTGTATTACGGGACAGACGTCCTGACATATTTAAGAAAGTCAAAATTGCAGCATAAAAATATCTTATAAAAAAATTTGATAACAAGAACACTAGAGTACTTTTGACACGTATAAAATTGGACGTTTAATTCATCTCCCCGTGAACATATACGTGAATCTCTCGTCACGTGCGCGGTTGGTTTACACCTAACCTTTACACTGATTGATGAGTATAAAATTAAGCCTTAATTAAAAAAACAAAGGATGTAAAATACAAGGATAAGAAAGAAACACGTGAACGATACACGGAGTGTATATTTTTTTTAAAAAAAACGATGATTACAGCAACACGAATGGCCAAATTTGGATGCTTGAATTAGAGGATAGCCTGATCTGTCGCAATTTATTGGAAAGCAGTAACACCTAAATGGTAATTAAATTAATTACAGTATCAAGTGATAATAATGTATCAAATTATTAGATTTGTTTAGTTGTTAAGTGTAATATATTTTGCTTATGTTACAATGTTTGTTTGATAAGTACAACGTATCATGATAACGTAGTTTGATGTCGACCTGATTAGAGCGTAATTGAATGATTACTAGGTTATAACCAAATTGCGTGGTATACTAATAACAGCACATTCAAACCAAATAAAATCAAATATAATTACTTTACACCGTAAACAAATAACACATAAAATAATAAACAAAAGTCTTTTATATTTTCAGAGGAACAAGAAAAGGGAAGGAATTTTCCTTTGGGTGTTGGATATCTTGCTTAATTTCCTGTCAAAAATTCAGGGACCTATACCTTTCCAAGGATGGAACATTTGTTTTTTTACTGGAATAATTCTTCGTTATACTTTGGGCCGCATGTCCGAGAGTTATTATAAAAAAACAACCGGTGAGTATTAGATAATAATAACGTAGAAAAAAAACTAGTGTGTTTACATATGTTATATATTAGTTTATTTATATTTTGTGAGTTTACGATCAAATATATTATTTGTAGAGTTAAAGATTAAGTTGACAAAAAAGTGCCTTGTAATTACGTGCTTTTACAAAAAAAAATCCTAAAAAAGAAGCTCTAGTATAATTTCTACGAAAATCCTATAAAATTCTTGTGTTCCAAAGAAGCCATAAATTTCTCTAGCATTTTTCTACATTCATATTTTTCTTTTCTAGAATGCTGCAGATTTAATTCATGCAGAATTGCATCTTGCCTATTAAGTTCTTTTTATTAAGATTGACCAAATATATCAAGCATACATTAAGCAAGGATGGTGCAATAAGCACAGAGCCACTGCCAGTTGCAACCATTCATCGAAATTTATTTCTTTACCTTTTTAATTAGTTTCTTGATTTTAAAGGAACTCTTATGGCACTATATATTTTTTTTTAGTTTTTTCCAACTCTTTTCCAAAATACATTCCATTTTAGAACTTCTAGATATTTTTTATCTACTGCTTTCATGTCTGTTTTTTTGTCAAATCAATAGTCAAACAATCAACTCATACTTTTCAAAATAAAACAAAGTATATATATATATATATATATATATATATAACAAAGCCATTACGTTACGGTACCCGTTGCCTCCGGGCGAGGTAATAACATTGAAAGAATTCTATATGTTAGAATTCTATATGTTGATTACAAATAATTAAAATTAAAAAAAAAGATAAATTGGCTATAACCGGTCACCTACATAGCCACGGTATCTATCTCCTCAGTCAAAATGATACACATACGACTAATAAATGATACACTTATTGCACATAGCAAAAAAATTGTGTGGTTCAATACAAAAGTAGATAAGCATGTGCATGAAACATTTACATTATTCAAATTTCCAAATTTTAAAACGAATTATTGAAGAGTTTTGAATAATTTTTCGATTTTTTCTGAAAAATTAAAAATACTTACCGCACGTAACAGAAAAATTGCACGGTTCAATACAAAAGTAGATAAGCATGTGCATGAAACATTTACATTATTCAATTTTCCAAATCTTAAAAACAAATATTGAAGAGTTCTGAATAATTTTTCGAATTTTGCAAAAAATTAAAAATACTTACCAGATATAATAGAAAATTTACACGGTTCGATACAAAAGTAGATAAGCGCATGAAACATTTATATTATTCAAATTTCCAAATTTTAAAATGAATTATTGAACAGTTCTGAATAAATTTTCGAATTTTTATGAAAATTTAAAAATTAAAATTAAAATAATTTAAGAGATTAAACCTGTGTGTGCCATAAATTCATGAGTAAAATAAGGAATAAAAAAACAGTTACATGTGTGCGCCGGTTAAGGAGTAAACTAGGAATTTTAAAATCACGTGGGCCCCCACACTTAAGTTATATGACATGTTACCTCTAAGAAGTAGCAGGTCATTCATTTTGAATATCAACCATTCGATCCAGGAATTAGATGCTCATAATTTTTTTGGGCACCGTAAAATTTGCATTTTATAAACTCTTGGTACGTCAGTACGTGTACAAACATTCAAAAAAATATAATTATAGGGAGTATTTGTTAGGCAAGTCGTACATCAGGTGCTCATAAATTTCGACACTGGCAGTGGCAGATACGTACGCCCGTTCATTATTTATACCGAGCGTACTAGTACTCCACAAATCTCTCTCTTTTTTTCCCATAGTTTTTAGGGGGTGTTTGGATCCACGCGCTAAATTTTAGCTCGTGTCACATCAGATGTTTCTATAGATTTGATTTAGTTGGTGCCCATTCATTCTCGTCTGGTTTGGTGGTTCTTATTTTAATATGATTCTAGCGGAGTTTCTATAGATTTGATTGTTTTCTCTGTTTTTGAATTATTTTTTAAGATTAGGAGAGACTCTTCATCATTTTTTAGACAAATGATGCGATTGTTCAGAATCGAGTCTAGCTTAAAATAGTCACAGCTGGTGCCGTGCCACTGAACCGTACTCCGTCCGAATCAATTGAGACAATACTTATAATTTTATTTAATATCACCTTGGTATGTGTAATTTTGTCTAAACGACTAATATTTATACACCAGAGGTTGGCAATTGCAAATATAGCATTATAATAATATATAGTTTGAATATTTGGCATTGCCATTAACTAAACAGCATTTTGCATATGTTCTACCGATTTTGCCCTTCCTGGCCAAATTTCTCTTTTCTTCTCCTCCCGCAAGCTAACCCCAGCTTCTTCTCTCCCAACTCCCCCTCGCCGGTGTCGCCGCCCCTCCGCCGCCGCCCTCCGCCGCCGAGCCACCGTCCCCGCACCTGTGCCGCCGCCCTCCGGCCCCGCGCCCTCTGCCCTCCGCCCCCCCGCTTCCGAGACCTCCCCGCTTCCGGCCCCGCGCCCGCCCTCCGCCCCCCGCTTCCGAGGCCTCCCCGCTTCTGGCCCCGCGCCCACCCTCCGCCCCCCCCCCGCGCGCGCCCCCGGCCACCGCCCCCTGTTATCATGGTTTCTATCGACGCTGTTTAACACGGCGCTTGGAAACGAAAGGCGTTTTCTTTAGCTCGCAGCTATGCGTGCGCATTACAGGGTACTCGAACGTAACAAACATAAAGAGCTGCAAGAAGCTAACAGTTCAGAAACAGGATAAGAAGAGCAGATTCGCGACAGCATGAGCAGCAGATGGATGATGTCTCGGCTCTTTCATCTTCTTCAATTCGGCCACCACTGCACTGCTTGCTCTCCTCCTGCTGCTACAGCTACAGAGGAGGTGGCCCGCCTGGCTCGTGCATTGGTGGGCAGCAGCACGAGAACACGCCACAGAAGCACAAGAACCACAGGCTGCAACCAAACAAACACACAATGCAAGCGATCGATCAACGAGTAACCATAGCGTCTACGTACGGTCTCTGAGCAAGATGAGATCTTTCCGCGTGCGCTAGGCGAACGCGAATGTGCCCAGGATTATTAGCTTGTTATTTGTTACCATAGACGCAGCAAGCCATCGCCTGGAGCCGGCGCCGGAGAAGGAGGAAGCAGTGGCGCCGCCTGCGGACCGGGCGGAGTCGGAGGTGGTGGAAACAGAGAGACACCGGCGAGGGGGAGTTGGGAGAGAAGAAGCTGGGGTGGCTTGCGGGAGGAGGAGAAAGGAGCAATTTGGCCCGGAAGGGCAAAATCGGTAGAAAACATGCAAATTGCTGTTTAGTTGATGACAATGCTAAATCTTCAAACTATATATTATTATAATACTATATTTGCAATTGCCAATCTTGAGATGCTGTTTTTGCGAAGCCCACTTTCGAGGGTGTCATGTTTGCAAATATCTCGCATTCGGCATTGGAGAGTGGCGAGTGGGGGTCATTGCAAGAGTCAATGCCGAGACCACCTCCCTTCTCCCACAATGGACACTAAGCCATGCTCGACCTTGATAGTTGATAGCACCCCTGGGATTTGAGAACTTTAAATCATCATGTTGCCATTGCCCCCTCCTCTACTCCACAAGCCGATCCAATGCCTTCCTTGCAAGTTGCAGCTGCCCCCAAGGCTGAACTGGTGATGCCGGAAGAAGCGATCGAGTACTCCTTTGAAACTCATTTTAAGTCATCATTTGAAACTTTTAAGTCATCATGGCAGTACTCCTCCCTTAGTAGAAACCACTGATGTCTTGCCTGATGTGATTGTCACCAAGGTAGTGGAAGCACCCTTTGAGGAAGTGGTTGGACCATTGCCTCCAATAGAGATGGTGAACATGGAGACAAACACTGTGCTCAGTCTCTTACCAGCATCAGGGAATGAGGGGCTACTGCAACAGCCACTGTCGAGACCACCTTCTCCAATTGCACAATCTGAACCATGTTTTGTGTCGCCAGAGGAGATAGCAGCAACTCCAGGGTTTGAGAATCTTAAGTCATCATCTGAACCATGTTCACTAGAGGAGATGGCACGGCACCTCCAGGATTCGAGGATTTCAAGTCACAACCAATCTTGTTCGCCAGAGGAGATGTCACCTCCAGGGTTTGAGAATTTTAAGTCATCATGGCTGCCATTTCCCGCTCTGTCCCAGACTACATATGCCTTACCGGATGCAGGTGCCACAGGTGTTGTGCCAGTAATGGTGGAAGATGCGGCTGGGCCACCATCACCCTGCACTGGAGGGAGGCAATGGGTGTAGATATGGATGCCACACATCCACCACCTCTAGCATTTGAGAGTGGAGTGGAGTGGAGTGGAGGGGTCATTGCAAGAGCCACTGACAAGAGAACCTTTCCCCATGATGCAAGAAGCTTCGGCCCTGTTCGCCAGATGTGTCACCTCCAGGGTTTGAAACTTATAAGTCATCACAGCTACTGCTACCGTCTCCACCTCTAGCACAGACTGCATATGTCACTCAGGATCGATCAACCACTGAAGCTGTGTATGTGATAGAGGAAGTCCCTCAGCCACTGCACTCTTTGGAGGTAACGAGTGTGAACATGGATGTAATACCTCCATTGCTACTACCATCCGAAAGTCGAGCAGATAGGCCATTTTGTCAGCAATTGCTCTGCCTCCCTTTTCCTGAAGAAAAGCGTACATGTTTGCCCGATGGTGCCTTCAGGGGGTGATGATTTACAGCTCTCTCAGCTTCTGCCACTGCTTGCTATTATTTCTCAAGTCAGCCACCAGATGTCTTGACTGATGTGCCTGCCATCGACAGCAGCATTGTAGTGGTATCTGAAGAATCGCCTCACGGACTGCTTGTATCAGGAGGAATGGAAGATGGCGCAATGCCCATTCTTACCTTTCCCTGTTTTCAGCAGAGCCCTTCAGGCTTCATCATATGGTGTGGGGACTGATGTTCAAGTTGGTGTGGACAAAATCTGAAGTGTAAGAATACATCATTTTTTGCACTGATGTACACAGGAAAGGTAACCTTCTTGTTAGTTTGACTCGATCCCCTTTAAGAAAAAGAAAAGAAAAACACTACACTTGACACTTAGTTTGGCATATGGAATATTGAATGATAATTTCATATGATTATGCACATATGGAATATCCTATGGTAACCTGAACTCTTGAAGATTTTCTTTTAATAATATGTAATAAAATTTTGCTATAAGAATGGCTAAGTACTAGTTGTTGTTGCCTTTCAGTGTCAAGTGTCAACTGAATTTGACAGCCTATTTCTAAGTTCTAACACATTGTTTTAGGTAGTAACAACTAACTTGCTAGTAGTGTATCTCAACAAACAATAACATGCGTACAAGACATGAAAAAAAATACTTCAACCTTAACCATGAGTTCGGTATTTGGATTGAAAAGGATCAACCCCATTGATTGTTCTGTGCTCCAGAATCATGGCTGTGATGACAAGGGTGGCAATCATTCACTCTTTTCAAATCAACAGTTGTTGAAGAAATCAAACTGTATTGTGCCGATGACTACTCCCATCCACACAAAAATTCAGAATGTATCTGTGGTTTAGGGATGAAGGAAAAGGGAATTAACAACAGTTGTTCAACTGCCTCAAATACTTTAATTACTACAATCTCTAGTTTTGAAACTTAGAGTTGGAGGGATAGGAAGATGGCTCTTTGAACATAGTTGTCTATGATATATCTATATCTATACTATTTTAAAAGAAACTAGCGGTGGATAATCTGCCACCACCACTAGCTTTATTGACACGTGAACCCCTATTGTTAGTAAAATTTATATTACTTTTAAAATTATTGGTATATTACTTTTGAAACCAAATTACGATAAATATTATTTTACTATGTTTTAAGTTATTTGTATCATCATTTACATAGTTCTATTTTAATGTTATAATTTTTTTCTCATTGCAACAGACGGACACTCAACTAATGGACTCAAAAGTCTCAAACCATTGCATAAGAAAGATGCAAGGCGATGCTTGGATGTCTGAATTATGCCATACCTTTGGTCAATAAACATAGAAGTTAGTGTATCAGCCTGACAGACTGTTACAGTTTCTTTTTTCATTCGACATCCATTTGAGACAGATGTAAGCGTTCAGTTCTCACAGGAAAAGGCACATCAATCGCTAATCTATAATTTTGTGTGACTTTCAGAGTATATATGAGAATGGAAAGAGATGAGCTTTTACAACCCTGAGATTTGTTAATTTCATCTATGCTAAGCAACTAATGTTTCCCTGTTGTGATAATATACTCTAAGAATGTTGGATTGGCTGTACTGTAAGCATATTTCTTGTTCTTTTGTTTTGGTCTTTGCCTTCTTCAAAGCCTCTTAATCCCAAGCAAATTCAGATAGAATAGAGTTGAAAATCTTAGGTTTCATTTCTAGTTGAGCGGCTATGATTTCTATTGGCTCGTCAAGCCTATCACAACCTTTTAAGGAAAAGAGACAAGAGGCGGAGTTCTTTTTGGTATTTGTCATTGCAAACAAATCGTGTTCTGCTCTGCAAAGGCAACTGTTAACACATGTTATTCTTTATGCTTGAGTTGTATCATTTGATTGATTTCATCATTTCTGGAGATGCAAACGATCACACTGCATAAAGGGCATACCAATGTGTACACACCGATCTAATTCTGCACATGCCTTGACTTCATCAGTATTAGATAGTTTATTAAGTTAAGTTGGGTAGTAGTAGGGATATTTATAGTGCAATTAAGCAGTTGACCTGCCAACTAATGACACAAAACTTATACTTTTCTTGTCTATTGTGACCTCCTAATTGCCCTACATTTTATCTGATATTGCTACAAGTTGGCCTGTTTTTTTTTGGAAGCAACCACAATAATCATTGGATACAGCCACATAAGAATCGTCAGTCAACTCATGATCTTCTCCCCCCAAAGTGGTATATTTTATTTTTCTGTCCTAAGTATTAGCACACCTGATCTGAACCGAAAAGATGGCATGTGGTTTGCAGTTGCAGAAAGCTCCACTTCTCTTCTTTTTCATCTACTTGCCCTGTGAATTGAACCCCATAAGCTAAAATACAGTGAGCCGGCCAGCATTTTCCTTGCAAGATAATGGCAGGAGCATTGCCATTGGTAGGACAGGAGCTCTTGAGAAAACCGGTTGGAGACAAGGGCTCCTGCCTCATGAAGTGTCAGAGTTCCTGTCACTGCTAGAGAATCAACTAATGGACCTGCTGCACTCTCACTGTCCGAACCTTGAATGGAACCCCCATAATAATTGAGGGAAAAAACAAAGCAGCACCTGTGATATTGAGAAGAAAAAGGAAAGCATCATCTGTGAATCTGTGACATTGAGAAGAGATCGAAAGACAGCGGCATCTGTGCTCACAAAATCTCTCATCTTTACTCTTCTCCAAGAAAATGCATGGTGGGAAGAGAGGAGCATTTGCATCTTTGTAGCCCGGAAAGAGCTCTCCGGTTAGGAACAAAACTGAGGTCTCGGTTGAGAGGTGAAACTGAAGCTCAGATCTGGGTGTGTACGTGTGAGGTGCAAATGTGCGATGATGATCCAGGGGAACAAGAATCCCATTGAGATATTGACCCAGGATTTATACAATAGAGGTACACGAAATTAAACATACTATAAATCACACACATAATATATTAAAAATTTGTTAACTATTAAGAAAATATGAGAAGAGAAATAAAATTATTTGGTTATAAAAATAGGTTATTACACTAACTATTAAATTATTGGGCTATATTTTTACCCAATTAAAAACACATATATATATATACATACATACATACATACATAAATATACATATGTATACATACACTCATTATACATATACTCATTTTTTGCAAAAAAATTTGAGGGTACAACTGTCCCCTTGCTTCATTAAAGGTCCGCCCCTGGTAAAATCTCTCGTGTTAGAAACGATCGTAGTCAACGCGGCACTTGCACTCGAAACGTACACAGCTAAGATCGTCCGCATGAAACTCGTGGCGTCTCGTTTGTCACGGAACAAAATCGCGGATGCTCGACTCTGCGCTGTGCTGCGATCGATGGCGCTGACCGGCTGAGAGACACGGCACGATCGATCACATGGAAATTCTCGCGATCGCATCGTCGTACGCGGTGGTGTAGGGCTGGGCTGACTACACCGGCGTAGGTAGTAATTTTTATAGCAACAAAAAGTTAACGGCGACTTTTTTTTAGCCAGCCTGTTTCGGTCTCCATCTCTAGTCTTGACGACAGGATTAACATATATAGTTATCAAAGTGAGGTGATGGCTGGATGATATCTGATTGGTAACCGGTTTGATTATCATCGTCACTAATACATTTTTGATTCGTAACCGGTCTAATTACACTCATCAGCACAGTCATCGTCGCCGGAGCAACATCTTACTTTTGAATGGTCGTCCGATGGTCGGTCGAACCACAATGATATGGTATGGTTCGACTGAAGTAGTGGTTACAGTCTTACAGAGCCTAAAAAGAGTTTGTGTGTCACGCTGACGTGGTAAGTCTTGGCCGAACATTGGCCGAATCAGGGCTGACATAGCTTGGTTCGGCCCGTCAAGTGCAGATCGATACTTATTTTTGTAATTTTTTGAAATGGTTATATATATTTGAAAATTTTTCTGAGAGAGGGAGAACTCGATGTATTGGTATTCATCACAGGGAGTGGTACATATAGGCCTCACCTTTCCATAACAAACCAGCCGATTTATAGAAGCAGGATCGGTGGTGTTAGGAAGGGGATCGGTGGTGTTAGGAAGGAAGAAACAATGCCGAGAATAGATGCCGAGAATAGTGCACATAGTTGTCTAACACGCCCCCGCAGTCACAACGTCGATCGCACAAACGTTGAGACTGGACCGGAAGTCAGTGAACATGGACGTAGAGAGGCCCTTGGTGAAGATGTCGACGTACTGGGATGTCGTTGGGACATGGAGAACACGAACAGTGCCAAGGGCGACCTTCTCCCGAACAAAATGCAAGTCTATCTCAATATGTTTGGTGCGCTGATGTTGAACCGGGTTCGTCGAGAGATAAACTACACTAACATTATCACAATAGACAAGAGTGGCCCGAGTCGGGGGAGCATGTAACTCGTGTAAGAGCTGGCGTAGCCAACAAGTCTCAGCTACCGCATTGGCGATGGCCCTGTACTCTGCCTCAGTGCTGGAACGGGACACAGTGAGTTAGCGCTTGGACGACCAGGAGACCAGGTTATCACTAAGAAAAACAGTATATCCTGAAGTGGACTTCTGAGTATCGGGACACCCGGCCCAGTCAGCATCAGAATAAGCGACCAAATCATGTGTAGCGGACCGTCGGATAACCAAGCCATGATCCAAAGTACCACGAACATAACGAAGGATCCTCTTTAGGGAAGCGAGATGAGGCTCACGAGGGTCATGCATGTGGAGACAAACTTGTTGAACAACATAAGCAATATCAGGCTTGGTGAAAGTGAGATACTACAGGGCTCCGGCTAAACTCCGACAATCAGTGGGGTCCGACACGGGAGTGCCCATTGTGGAAGAAAGCTTGGAATTGGTGTCTACGGGTGTGCTGCAGCTCTTGCAATCACTTAGGCCTTCACGCTCGAGAAGCTCAAGACAATATTGACGTTGACTAAGGAACATGCCTGAACTCTGCCTAGTGACACTGATGCCGAGAAAGTGATGAAGAGTGCCCATGTCCTTCATAGAGAACTCTGACTGAAGAGCTGAAATCACCCAACGAAGCAAGGTTGGGGAGGAGGTCGTCAGGACAATATCATCAACATATAGCATGAGGTACACACAGTCAGCCCGACGTCGATAGATGAATAGTGGGGTGTCAGACTTTGGCATCCTGAAAACCAAGAGACACTAGAAAACTGGCAAAAGGGTTATACCATGCTCGCGAGGCCTGCTTGAGGCCATATAGGGATCTGTTGAGGCGGCAAACCATCTCGGGATGAGAGGATTCGAGAAAACCAGATGGTTGGTTGCAGTAGATGGTCTCATAAAGAGTGACATGTAGGAAAGCATTTTTGACATCCAGTTAATGTATCGGCCAGTCACGGGAAATAGCCAAGCTCAGAACTGTACGGACAGTGGCAGGCTTCACAACTAGACTGAAAGTTTCATCAAAGTCAATCCCGGGGCGCTGAGTGAAACCTCGAAGGACCCATATGGCCTTGTATCTATCAAGAATGCTGTCAGCGTTGAATTTGTGGCGAAAAACCCATTTACCAGTAACAATATTGGCGCCAGGAGGGCGGTCGACCAGGTCCCATGTGTGATTGGCTTTGAGGGCAACAAATTCTTCCTCCATAGCTGCGCGCCATTGGGGATGTGCCAAAGCCACTCGGTATGTCCGAGGGGCAGGAGACAGAGTGGTGATGTGGAGGCTCTCCCGGTGCGTGGGCAGCCGAATGCCATCATTGCCACGAGTGGTCATCGGATGCACATTGATAGGCGGTTCTAGAGAAGCACCGAGAACTGCCGGCGGTCGGTGACCACCTGGGACGCGTGCGCTGCGAGGACGCGTGGGCACGACCGGAGGAGGCAATGCGACAGCAATCGGGGCAGCGTCAATTCTTGGTTGCTCAACATCAGATGCCACAGATGGGCCGACCGAGGGATCACTGAGGAGCCTGGTTGGCAGACCAGGCGGTGAGGGACCATCGGGTGGCGCACACAGCGGCCCAAGTGGGGTTGGTGCAGATCCCAAAGTGGTCGGTGGCCCATTTGGGGAAGGAGGCCCATGTTGTGGAGGCACCATGTGGCTAGTCGTATGACGGGCTGCAGTGCCACGCACAACAGTACGTCCCATGGTGGGCTGACGGGTGGATTCCTGTGGAACAACAGAAAAGTCTTCCAAAAAATCCAAGTCAGCAGCACATGTTTTATTGAGAGACAAGTCATTATAGGGAAAGGTTTGCTCATCAAAAATCACATGGCGGGAGATGATGACTCTATTGGATACGGGATCAAAGCACCAGTACCCTTGTGTTCAAGAGGATAGCCAAGAAAGATGCATCAGGCAGAGCGAGGGGAGAGCTTGTTAGGTGTTGTGGCAGAGAGATTTGGATAACAAGCGCAACCAAAAACCCGAATATGACTGTAAGAGGGGTGGACACCAAAGAGAATGAAGTGGGGTGTGTCATGGCTAAGAGTTTTGGTAGGATGACAGTTGATAAGATGTGTGGCAGTGTGAAGAGCCTCAACCCAAAACGAGGGAGGGAGACCAGCCTGAAAAAGAAGAGATCTCATAATGTTATTCAAGGAGCGAAGCATGCGCTCAACTTTACCATTTTGAGGAGAAGTGTGTGGACATGACATGCGCATGGTGACACCCTTGGACAGGAAGATGGTCCGAGCGGAAGAGTTGTCAAACTCACGACCGTTGTCACATTGAATGCTACGGATAGTAGTGGAAAATTGTGTGTGAACATAAGCGAAGAAATGTGACAAAGTGGTGAAGGTGTCAGATTTCAGGTGAAGGGGAAATGTCCATACATAATGTGAAAAATCATCAAGGATCACAAGATAATATTTAAAACCCGACACACTCGCAATGGGAGAGGTCCATAAATCACAATGTATAAAATCAAACGCAAATTTAGTTTTAGTGAATGAGCTAGTAAAGGGAAGGCGAACATGACGTCCAAGCTGACAAGCGTGACAAAAGGAGTTGGAGACTGCATGAGGGATGGACGACGAGCGAGCTAGACGAGCGAGGGTTTCATGTCTAGGGTGTCCGAGCCTCCGATGCCAAAGAGTGGTAGAGTCGGCAAGGAAGGTACCAGCGGATGGCAATGGGCAGAAGGGATAGAGGTCGCCGGAGCTATTGTACCTCATGATCACGGTTTTGGAAAGAGGGTCCTTCACAGAGAAGACAAAAGGGTCAAACTCAATGGTGCAATTGTTATCAGAAACAAAACGACGAACGGAAATAAGATTCTTAATAATATGAGGTGAAATGAGAATATTATTGAGAGAGAATGAGTTAGCGCCGCCGTGCAAAGGAGTGGAGCCAATAGAAGTGACTGGTAGAAAAGAACCATTACCAACAATGATGGTAAAGGGAGAATCGGCATGGGGGTTGGGAAAAGGAGAGGATACCGACGTCCGAAGCCATGTGGGATGTGGCACCCGTGTCCATGTACCATTCATGAGTGTTTGAAGGTGGAGGTGTTAGGGAGACAATATTGAAGGCGTTCGCCAGGGTGTGTTGATCCCATACGGGCGTCGAGGTGCTGCTAGCACTGTTCCAGTTTGTTGGGGGTAGACGGAACAGTGGGAGTGCCCGATGCCATGAGATGCCCGGCACCATGGGTCAGCGGTGGGCCAAGATGGCTAGCACCGGGGAAGCCGAGGGCGCCATGGAGGCCATGTGAAACAACCCAGCAAAGTGGCCACACCTAGTCATGGGCCCAGGACTCCACGACCCAGCGGACCAGGCCACATGTGAATTGTGCCAGCCCATGGATTGTGTGGACTAGGCCAGGGGTTGTGTTGAGGTGGACCGGGTGGAGGCTGCTGCAAGTTGGTGTTGGTGGAGCCGTGCCCACCGCCTCCGTTGCCACGCCGGCGGCGATTATTGCGGAGGTTGCGACCGTCGCCGCTCCCAGTGCCACCGGGGCCTAAATCGGTAGCGTGAGCGGGATTGGAAGGTGGGACGCCCCTGGAGTGGAGCCGCGGCCGGTGCTGCCTCCAGCAGTAAGGAAGGCAGTGGAAGTGCCCGAGTTGTGGCCACCCTTGGTGATCTCCTCGAGGAGGAGTTGCGAGCGTGTCTCCACAAAGGTGGGGAAGGGCTTCTACAACGGTAGAATGGTCCGTAAGTGATGAAATTGTTCACTCAAACCTTTGAGGATGGTGAGAACAAGCGTGCGGTTAGTGGGCGGCTCGCCGAGGTCTACAAGTCCATCATCCATCGTCTTGAGGCGGCGGCAGTAGTCGGTGACGGAGAGGTCGCCTTGAGCGAAGGAGTGAAACTGCGCCGAGAGAAGGAGGGCGCGGTGCTCTCGGTTACCCAAGAACTGATGCTCAAGGCCATGCTAGACTGCGCGGGCGGTGGAGGAAGATGTCATGATGATTTCCAGCATCTCAGCCGAGATAGAGTCGTACAACCACGTGAGCACGACACAGTCCATCCGGATCCAATCCAGTCGGTCCGGGTAGGAGGCGTCAGACAAGACATGGTGCGCCAGTGCATACTTGCCGAGGATGACAAGGAATAGTCCACGCCACTTGGTGTAGTTGGAGGCAGCAAGGTCGAGGGTGACGGGCACCAGCGTCTTGACGTTGAGGACGACGACAACTTGAGCGTGGAGGGAGGCCGTGGTGTCGTCGTCTAGGGTCGCAACATCAGAGGCTGCGGGTGACGCTGTCGGTAGAGTCACCGTGGGCGCAGGGGTGTGAAGAGAGGCCATGGCTGCACGCACGGCATCGACGGTGGCCGTTGCGATAACATCGGCAAGGGCAGCAACGGAGATGTCACCAGCGGTGGGAAGCACCGCCGCTCGTGCGACTGTGCTGGCTGCAGTGGCAGCAGCCTCGAGAGCGGCATCGAGAGCTGCCGTGGATGGCCCGGAGGAGCCATCGGGTGTGGCCATGGGAGGCGTCACCGCCGAAGAGAAGATATGGAGAGGAGCAGAAGTACATGATCAAAAATATCTGATACCATGAGAGAGGGAGAACTCGATGTATTGGTATTCATCGCAGGAGCAGTACATATATGCCTCACCTTTCCATAACAAACCAGCCGATTTATAGAAGCAGGATCGGTGGTGTTAGGAAGGGGATCGGTGGTGTTAGGAAGGAAGAAACAATGCCGAGAATAGTGCACATAGCTGTCTAACATTTTCAAAAAAAATATTATTAAAAAAAGTTCTCCTCCGTCCGTGCGGCGGCCGCGCGTCTCCTTGCTGACGAGTCATCCGGCGTCACGGGGCAGGGGACAGTGCGCGGGCGGTCGCCGATGGAGTTCCATCGGATGTCGATCTCGCCGTGGCGCCCCTTGCGCCACCGCGCGCTTCTCCCGTCTGCCCGACGCCGACCGGAGCGCCGCCAGCCACCACGGACGGCAGTATCTCCCAGCCACGGCCACGGCCCCGGCCGGCACGGACGGACGGACACTCAAAAGTCCAATCTGCTCGTCTCGCGCGTGCGTACGTAGCCGGTAGCCGGTAGCCGCCGCCGTAGCATCGCCGTCCACTACTCCGTTCGTGGAGGCGCATCGAACCAGCTGCACCCCCGTCTCTCTCGATGACCAGCAGGTCCTCCTCCATTCTGCAGTACTGTCCCACACTTCCCGAATTGCCCCGGGTGCAAGAGTGGTACATAGATCTTAAAGCAAATCAAAGTCCATCTAATTTAGACTATATAGTTTTTATCAAGCAATCGTATAATATTTTTATTCAAATGATTAAATATTTCATAAACAGAGGATACTTCAAAGTTTCATATAATTAAACTAATTTTTATACTGTACATTAAAGAAACAGTGAAAACAAAAGGTCTTTATTACGTGAAATATTATTTTTTAAAGTCGACTTGTTTGTATCTCGTGTTAGGTGCTCACATTTTTTCACACGTAGAATATTTTATTTTTATATCCGTTTTGATTGGAAATTATTATTCTAATTCCACTTCAGTTTCTAGATAAAAGAAGGGGAGTTTAAAATTTAAATCCACACCTCACGAAAAGCGAAAGGAAAAAAAAAGGAGAACAAAAAACGTGACGAGTGGAGGATCCCCTTTAAAACCGGGGAGCGACCACCTCTCTCGACGGCGGCCACCCCTCCCCCTCCACCGCCGCCTCCTCCTCCTCCGGCTCTACAGCGAGCGAGAGAGAGAGAGAGAGAGAGCAGCCGCCGCCGCCGCCGCCGCCGTCGTCGTATTCTCTTGGGGTGTTCGGGTGGCGATGGCATTCGCCGGGGACGCGTGGATCGTCGTCGTCGCCGTCGCGGTGGCGGTGTTCGTCGGCGTGGCGGCGGCGGGGGCCGGGGAGGGGAGGGGAGGAGGAGGAGGGGCGGGGGTGTGCTTCGAGAGGATATTCAGCTTCGGTGACTCGCTGACGGACACCGGCAACTTCCTGCTCTCCGTGCCGGAGGACTTCCCGGACCCCGCGCGTAGCCTCCCCTACGGCCAGACCTTCTTCGGTCGCCCCTCCGGCCGCTACTCCGACGGCCGCAACCTCCTCGACTTCTTCGGTATCCCACGCTCGCCTCCTCCTCTCCGTTTTTTTTAGGGTTTTTTGGATATATGCCATTACAATTTCTGTGCATTGCAACTTTGCCATTATAATTCGTCTATTTGTACATATGCCATTACAATTTTTCTCTTGTCTGTACCGTGCCATTTTGTACGCTTTGACCATCTGACCCGTATTGTATTATGGTATTTCCCATCTTGCCCTCACATACAATGCTCTTCTTCCCCCATTCAAATTAAATCGACACCGGCTAGGGCTTGGCGGCTTGGCGGCGGGGCGACGGGGCGCGGCTAGGGCTTGGCGGCTTTGTGGCTTGGCGGCGGGGCGACGGGGCGCGGCTAGGGCTTGGCGGCTTTGCGGCTTGGCGGCGGGGCGACGGGGCGACGGCTTGGCGACGGGGCGACGAGAGGGCGTCTTCTCCAGTGGCGACACCGCAAAAAACCGCCGCCTTCCACCGGCGACGAAGCCAAGCGCTCGCGAGAGCAAAATTTCTGGTGGAACCAAGCGGAATTGAACGGAATTGGGTACCTTTCAGAGTGGAGGAGACCTCGCGCCACGCGGCAAGTCTATCGTCGTCGTCGTCGAAGCTGGCGCCGCCGCTAGATCTGGAGCCAGAGTCCATGAACTCGCCGCCAACGTGCCTCTTCCCCTCCTGCGGCTGCTGCTGCACCTGCCCGATGCCAGCGAAGGGGAGCGTCCACTAGTGGTGGTGCCCTGCACAGTGGAGTACTCGCAACGACAAGGTACCCGCTCAAGGGCATTTGGGTCTTTGCGCAGTTACGGTAGAGCTGACCAAGGGTCAAAGCGTATAAAATGGCACTGTACAGACAAGAGAAAAATTGTAATGGCATATATACAAATAGACGAATTATAATGGCAAAGTTGCAATGCACAGAAATTGTAATGGCATATATCCAAAAAACCCTTTTTTTTATTCACACTAAAATTGATTGCTACTATCTCTTCGCTTTTACCCTCGCGCCTTCCTCATCCGGGGCCCTTCTCTTCACTGTTTCTGTTTATTCTGTTCGTGCCGGGTCCTCCCATCTCCCCCACTGACTCGTGCGAGTTGATTGATTGGGGAGGTGAAACGAAATCTCCTAAGCAGCGGTGCTAACTGGATCATCATTCAATACTTCAATCTCTATTAGCTGCGGAATTAGATTGGTTCCTTTCATTTTTCGTTTCTGTCCTCGATGAATACTCCACGCGTTTGATTTTTCTTCAAGCAATGAACTCCTCGTCATCGTTTCGTTTTTTAGGGGTCGGCACAAGCAGTACCCGCCGCGATCAAACAATATGATAAATTGTACTGCTTTTGTGTGCCTGGATTGAACAAGAACAAGGCACCAGTTTATTTACAGAGGTTGCAAATTCGCCTACTGTCACCTCACTGATCAATATAATTTGAAATGTGCATGTAGTTAGTTCATAAGATGCATATGCTCGCCTTTTCTGATGTGGTGTAAATCGAATTGTGTTTTGAAGAGGTTGGAACTAGCGAACTCGATGCAAAACTCCACCTTTTTACACAGTGTATCCGCAAAATCTGCTTACCTTCCCCGGTTTCCCCCAGCCAACAGACCATCATGGCATCACCTCTATGAACAAACACACAAACTACCGTGAATGAGCGAGCATCCGCATCACTCACGGGTGGTCAACACTTTTACCACTCTTAATATGCGAGGGCTAACAAAATTATCACTTCGATTTACTGACATATGGGGTTACCTGAGTCAAACGTGGTCCATTAATTGACACATGTTAAGAGTGGCAAATCCTAGTAAATTAGTACATGCCTCGCGGAGCTTTTTGATGTTCTTGCATGTCAGCAGCTGCTCCCACAAGTTTTTTTCTTGTCCTTGACGTGCACTTGCTTTCTTTAAATAACTTTTCATGACCAGCGGAGGCATTCGGTCTGCCGTTCGTGCCGCCGTACCTGGGCGGCGGGGACTTCCGGCATGGTGCAAACTTTGCGGTCGGCGGGGCCACTGCCCTCAACGGGTCCTTCTTCCGGGACCGCGGCGTGGAGCCTACTTGGACGCCGAACTCCCTTGACGAGCAGATGCAGTGGTTCAAGAAGCTGCTTCTGACCATCTCCTCATCAGAGTCCGGTACGTCAGTATTCCCGAGTTCTTTCTTGTGCTATGTTGGATGAAATGTTCGGTGTCAAGGAAACATGTGAACGTGGCATCACAGGCTCACAGCATGCCGGTGGATACACTTAAATAGTGGCAAGCCATGAGAAAACCGTGCAGATGAGCTGGCGGCTAGGGGTGGAGCCAAAAATATGGGCTGACTAACTATTTTTAAATTCACTCAAAATTTTCAAAGATTCGAATACAATTTCATAGCAATAAGGAGCTAGGGGCGGATCTTAAGCCCCAGCCGTCCTACCCCTATCTCCACCCCTGGAGCTGGCCACCCACTGGCCTGAATAATTGTCCATTGAGGATTTGAGGGTAAATTGCTGTATTTGGTAAGTCCATGTGTATCCCCGGTCGCAACTTACAAGCAAGAACTTGTTTTTTAGTTGACTTGAAAGCTAAAGTTCATTTGCTAAATGGAGCTGCAAAACTACTACTTGGAGCCTTCTGATAAGGTAAAAATCACATTGGGTGTCCTTAAATGTGATGAAATAGCTTGTTGTGCAGCTATTGCAGGACATGGGTTCCATGTTAGAAAATATTTGGTGAGTTTTCAAAGCAAAGGTGTCTCGTCTAACTGTTCTAGAATGAGTGAATGACACAAGTTACTTGCATGGTCCAGACATAAAAGGAAAGTCTATATGCCAAATTTGATGAAGTACATAGTGGAGCTCTAAAGTTGGGCAAGATCTACCTTTTGAGCATCCTGAAACTGCATGTAAAATATATTATGAACGAACCACCTTGCAATAACATACGAGAAACTTATTTTGATTCCTCTTCCAATGTTGATACCAAATTCCCTTTACTGTTTCATTTTTCCTGAAGCCATCAGATCAGTTCTTTCTCAAATATGATGAACACATCTTTTCACTTGTTCAGTTTGTAGCGTAACTCCAGATCATGCCAATTTAGTGAAATATCTAAAATGTCATGTCCACTAAATTGTCTCTCTGTGCAGAACGCAGTGATATAATGTCCAAGTCGCTTTTCCTCGTTGGAGAGGTAGGTGGAAATGATTACAACCATCTAATTGTCAGGGGGAAATCTCTTGATGAGCTAAATGAGCTTGTTCCTAAGGTTGTTGGTACCATAAGCTCAGCTATCACGGTATATGCACCTGCCTTTTCCTTTATGTGCTATGGCCTATGGTTATTTTATATGTGCATGTGTTCACAGTTTATAACTTTGCAGGACCTTATATACCTTGGAGCAAAGAAATTACTTGTTCCAGGAAATTTCCCAATAGGCTGTGTCCCATTGTATCTTGCAATCTTTCCAAACCAAAAGGAAGATTACTATGATGAGAAAACGGGGTGCATTAAGTGGTTAAATGAATTCACCGAGTACCATAACCGATTGCTTCAGGAGGAACTGGAGAAGCTGAGGAATCTTCACCCTGATGTATCCATCATTTATGCTGACTATTATGGTGCTGCATTGAACATATTTCGTGCCCCACTCCAGTTTGGTGAGTCCTACCTTCCAAGTTAAAAAACACATTATAAAATGGTAAGGATATTTGAAATTTTGTTAGAAGTCGAGCATACTGTAGCAGATTTACATGAACCTTCAAAACTTCCAAGTTCCAACCAAAGCTGTCCTGCATTACATATTTGCATTAACTTCATCAATGAACTTTGATTAGGAGAAAGCTGATGGTTATTGGCAAGAATGCACGATGAATCTGGTAGTATGTCTCCTATTGTTGTTGACTGACTATGGCCTGTATTAGCCCTCAATCATATACAAACCTTACTGAATCTGATGAGGCATGCCTTTATAGACTTAATGAGCCTATGAACTGATCAAAATTTACTCTTTTGAATTTTGATAAAACAAAGCCGGCCGAGAAATGCTGATCCATTCAACTCTCTCTGCCATTCCAATTTTTCACTTATCAGTATTCCAAGAAAACAAATGGCTAATTAAAAAGCTTGATAGAATGAGGAGGGCTTTCCTATGGAAGAAAGACAATTATGCAAGCTCTACAGGGGGGCATGCTTTGGTTAATTGGCAAACCACTTGCCAGCCCAAGACACTTGGTGGACTAGGAATCTTAAATCTTGAGCTATTGAGTCGCGCTCTCTGCCTTCGTTGGTTGTGGTTTAGTTGGGTCGATAATGATCGACCTTGGTTACATCTTGCTTCCCGTGCAACAAACATGACTTTGAGCTTTTCAAGGCATCAACAAAAATTTTCGTGGGCAATGGGGCTAAAACAAGCTTCTGGCACGACCACTGGTTGGGCTCCTTGGCATTAAGGCTTCTTGTACCAGACCTGTTCAACATTAACTCAAGGAAAAACTCCTCTGTCCAACAAGCCCTCCAGAATGACACTCGGATAAAATGGCTTAAGCATCTCCAATCTGACATTCAGTTAGAACAATTCATCAATCTAGCTTCACTGCTAGAGAGTGTCCTCCTGCACCTCAACATTGAAGACTCCATTTCCCCGGCGTTGGTCCTTACATGGCAACTATATGGCCCGATCATCTTATCTTGCTCAATTTGCTGGCTCTACCAAACCGATCATATCCAATGCTCTTTGGAAAGCCAAGGCAGAACCAAAATGCAGATTCTTCGCTTGGCTCCTGTTAAAATAGAAGCTCCTCACAGCAGATAACCTCCTTAAGAGGGGTTGGCTGTGCGCTTTAACTTGTTGTCTTTGCCGAGTACATCTCGAAACTTCTGTCCATTTGGCTAGGCATTGCCCCTTTACTCAGCAAGTTTGGTCAGACGTGCTTTGCCTTTTTCAAATCTCAGGCCTTCCTATGCTATCAGCTGTCAATCCCTTGATCAATGGTGATGCTTTGCACCTCATTCCAAAGCAGAATCGAAAAAGTTTCAGCGGCCTCCTGATCATCACCTGGTGGAACATATGGAATGACCACAACCTGTGGATTTTTCATGGCAGCATAGAATCCATTGCAAATATTGTTCTCCTTATATCCTCTGAAGCCAAAACTTTCTATATAATAATCTCTAAATTGTTGTAACTCAGTCTACGCCCCTCCTAAATGTTTCTCTCCTCAAACTTCTAAAATTTGTACCAACTCTTTATCGGCTTTGGCCTTGCCTTAATACAAGCAAGCGACTCTCTCGCTTCCTTTTCAATTTTTTTTGATAAAACTGTTAACATGGGCTGTATCTACTCATATGGAGTACTTTGTTAACTTTAGGTAGTGGGTGATGGATTAACAAAGGAGTATATCCTTGTGTTTTTTATTAGTGACACTACATGATCATAGTTACTTTATATCTGAAGGATGATGATAGGAATTGGTATTCTTTTACCTGCGCTAGATACTAAGTTGCAGAAAATTATTTCGTGCTTCACAGTTGTCTTCAGCTTGTTATGATATTGTTGAAGATGATGCAATACAGTCTGCAGCCCCACAAACAGGGATCTAATTAATCTTGCGCTTACCTTCATATGCATAGTATTAAGAGTGATTTTACGGTCTTTGATAAGGTACACAATTAACACTAAAAATTGTGGTAAGCCCTTGTCAGAGATATCTTAATATATATAGAGTTTCTCGCTACAGAGAGATATGTTTTTATATCCCACATTGAAAATCCTCCTTCCTTATCTCCTGTTACCTCCTAAAGGACTATAAAATTTCTCTAGTATTAAACATGATGATGTAGTTTTAACAATCCAATGTCTTACAACATAGCAGTCGCACAAAAACCAGAGCTTTAGACTGTTCTACAAAAGCCAATGTTTACGACATAAGTTTCACTATTCACATATAATAATTTGTATTCACAGTAACCTAATAATCTGCATTCCAACAGTTTAGTTCATAGACCTGCAGACGATGCTCATCATTTGATACAAGTAAATAAGCTCATTTTTTCCTCTTTTCAACCTGACCACCTTAACCAGTCAGATGGAAGACAAATAGAGAAGCAGAAATAGCAACATAAACTTTTCAATTCTTATTGCACAAATGGAGCTAAAGAAAGATTCTTGATGTTGCAGGCTTCACTGTCCCTCTGAATTCATGTTGTGGAAGTGACGCCCCATACAATTGTTCTCCGTCGATATTGTGTGGGCGCCCTGGGTCTGTGGTCTGCTCTGATCCATCAAAGTACACCTCATGGGATGGCCTGCACTTCACTGAGGCAACCTACAAAATTATCATCCAGGGAGTTCTAGGGTCGTACGCCATTCCTCCTCTTTCAAAAACTTGTCAGGGTGGAGAATATAAAGTCTCACAACTTCACCAATGTACAGATAACCCGACGAACACTGTAACATATGATGCTCTGAGCTCTTTTATTTGATCTACTGAGCTCTAGTGCATGTAGAGTATTAAGGAGCAATATAAATATAACAGGCTTCATCACCTTGGATACCTCTCAAAGTCCGATAAGCGCACTGGTTGGAGACCTTGTACTTCTCAAATCCATTTTGTTTTTGCTTCTATAAGTAGAAGATAGATTTTGTTGAGCAGAAATTTACAAGTGCTATGTCCATGGCTTTGCTCAATCCCTTCAGTTTCTTAGCAACTTACTGCAACAGGGAAAAAAAAGGAAACCATACTGCAGTCTGCTCAGGTGGCCGTGCTATATACTCTATGTAGGAAACAGGATTTTTGATTCAGCTCCAAAAGGGCAATATATTAAGTACTATAGGCCAAATTTCCTGATAACAAATTCATGTACTTGGAGAGTTGAAGTTTGCTTACTCAGCAGCCTGCTGTATGATCACCCTGCAATGTTCATTTTCATAGTTGAGTTTGTGCGCACCGCTCTTGAAAATCCTGTCCATTTTGCTTCCCAGGGCAGCTTCACTGGGGTTCATTCTCTCCCGTCTTCAGAATCCGACATAAAGGAAAGTCTTCAATGGGATCATTATTTATACTTGGTGGCATATACGAAAGGAGTGCAACCCGAGTAGTAGTTTTAGGGACTCTTCGAGTCAGTTCAATAGGCGGCCAACCTTATCATCCTTGATGTTGAGACTCTCATCTTGTGACAACTTCGGCTCCCTAAGGGTGCTTACTTTTCTAAGCATGTTCTCTAATCTCCTTTAGTCTCCGCTTGATTGTATCTTCTTCACCTTTATCTTTCTCAGGTACATTGTAATCTTATGTCCCTTGCAGCGGCCCTCCCCACCCACGATAAAAAAATAGTTGATTTTTTTTTGAAAAAATAAACCAAAAACTGAACACTCCAAACCGAGCTGAATATTAAGCTGTCCGTTTTTTTTAAAAAAAACTGGCCTTTATTTCAGGGAAATTTGGCTTTTGGGTTTGATTTGGTTTCTATTTTTAGAAAACCGAAGAAGTCTAAAATTTCTATCTCATCTAATTGTGATGTAATTTTAATTTTATCTAACTTACCAAATGATGATTTAGAAAAGCGATCATAACATATTCAATTAAAACTAAAAACCCACAAAACGAACCAAATTATTTCAGTTTTTTAACTACTTTAGACCACTATTCAGTTTTTGTTTCCTGAAAACCAAATTTGTTAGAAACAACAACAATAAAAAACTGATTGACCACTCTAGCTGAAACCATACTTTTGATCGATCGGCAATGTCCAAGTCAGATTCCATCCATGGAGATAATGCAGCTGGAACCATTCTCCTCATGATCTTGACCTGCTGTTTGCAAGTATATATTCAGCTGGAACCGATTATATTCTTCTGCGGTGACGTTGAATCAGGAACGATAAATTGTCGCCGACTACCAGCTGACGAACAATTCAAGACTCGAGAGGAGGATGCAGCCGGCCAGACCAACAAGATGTTCTCGAGATCGAGTTCCAACCGCCACAAGCTTGGTCGGTCAGGTGGCTGCTGGAATTTGTTCAGAAAAATCTCTAATGCATGCGCTGATGAGTTCAATTGTGGTGTCAGTGTGAGATCACCGTTGGTTGCATCGATCAGCTGATCGAGCCGGCCATCGATTAGTTCTTGCGTGCTAGGAATCCATTGCCTCATCTCGGAAGGTAACTAGTAGGTAAGTCAACAGTGATGATATGCAAAAGTCAACCACGAATTCGAAAATGTTGCGAAATCGCAACGTACGCCCAAAAGCAGTGGCAGTGACAGGTGAGACGGTTAGGCTCCTTATTACCATAAAATCATATAAGAATAAATCTTTGAATTTATTGAATGATTAGTTAAGAACACTTGGACCAATTCTAATAATTCTGGCAAGGAGAAAGTTTCAGTTGCTGGTTCCTTGCAGCGAAGAACTTTGCATCGCCAGCCAGGTCCTGAGACCTGAATAATCCGGAGTGAATGGCAGTAGACATTTTTGTCAGAGCATGGAAAAGTTCAATGCAACAGGACTTTGAGTAGGGCAACATGCTCAACTTGCTGAATGCTACTGGAGTAGTATAAGGGGACGTTTGGATCCGTGGGCTAAATTTTAGCTCATATCACATCGGATGTTTCGATATTAATTTGAAGGATTAAACGTGAATTAATTATAAAAATAATTGTAGAATCGGAGACTAAATCGCGAGACAGTTTTTTAAGTCTAATTAATCTATAATTAGCAAATGTTTACTGTATCATCACATAATCAAATCAGGGTGTAATTAGACTCATTAGATTCGTCTCGTGAATAATCCTCCGATTATAAATGGGTTTTATAAATAATCTACATTTAATGCTTCAAAATAGTATTTAAACATTGGATGTGACAGAGGCTAAAAAATTTTAGCACCGTCCAAACACCCCCTAATTCTGTTTGTGCGAGCTAGGTCGCATCTTCAACAGTGAAGTGGTACAAACTAGTAGAATAAATGATAACATTTCACACATGATGATAGATTAAGCAATTTCCCTTGCATGTCAGTGAACATTGATCACCAGCTTAGCTTCTTTTCCTGGTATACCATTGAAAATTAGCTAGTACATTTATACCACCAAACGTATATTTCACTTCACTCCTATAAAATTAAGGATTTTGTTAAATCATATTTTTTAAAGAAAATTTCAAATTTGTACGGTGATTTTGAAAAATTGCATCGGTACTTGAAGTGCCGATCGGATGCCACGTCAGCTCCAGTTGGCACTTCAAGCGCCGACTAGTGCCACGTCAAGTGCCGATTGGTACCCACTTTTACAAATTTTCAAAATCGTCGTACAAATTTGAAATCTTCTTTTTTTAAAAAAATATTATTTCATGAAAAATTCTAAAATTAAGCCTGCTGTTTAATGACCAGGAAAAGTACCAAGTTGCCCTTCTCTCTCTCTCATCAGGAAGTGAAATTATACAGAGAGTGTTTGGCTTAACTTGAGATCAGTCCAAGATTTGAGAATTTGTATGATCACACATAAATCACACTCGTCCAGAAATATGAGTGAATAGTAATGACTAGTATTTATCATTGTAGCTAGAGACTACGTACGTTAGGACTTGTACAACTATATATATACAGACGACATTCGTTCCATGCATTGCTGACAAGCCATCATGCATGCATGGCTAGCTAGCTAAGAGATAGTACCAGCTTTGGTTTGGAATTTCGGAGCTAATTAATTAAAGAGTTTGAGATAAACAAGCCACATCAGCTGTCAATTATTGTACGGTGTTGAAAACTACGCAAGAGAATACTCCTACATACGATATGATGCATGGTATGGATTTTCTGCTATACTTTTACGTTTAAGTCAGTATACTAATCGGGATGCTTTGAATTTGAATAAACAAAGTTTTTCGCTGCAGTTGTGGATGCATGCTTACTGGAAGATGCTGCAAACAGTCTACATAAGTACATATTTCATCTGATCTCTGGTAGCTTAGCTAGCTGCTGTGCATATGCCGTGTTTGTGAACTAAAATGTACTGTGTAAATTGGAATTCTGAGCGTGGCTAGCTCAGCGCTCCCTGTAATCTATTGATTGTTTAAAGTGTGGTTTTGTGATGTTTTTACAAGAAATTTACGATCGATTATTAATTTAAAACCGATTAATCGTGACAATTTCTCAAACCGTGATTATATGGCTTATACCAAAAATTTGAAGACCAAACTCAACTTTGTTTGTAATACACAGACATATATAATTAAACTCGACAAGAGCGTAAATTAAAATTGAGAGGTGACAAAATTGGACACGTGAGAAACCGTCTCAACTGTTAGTGTAATACCCGTCGTTCTAAATAAAATAAATATTAAAATACAACTTTTATATTTATTTGTCGAATCGGATATCGTATGAGGGTGTAGCGGGTGATTGATTAATTCGTTAGTGCCTAGCCGACCACGCCACTGCATGAAAGAGAAGGGAGAAGAAAAGACGTAGAGATTTATTGAATGTTCTCCTCACATGGATAACCTCTTTATAGTCCTTAGATAAATATATTTTAAATTAATTTTGAATCGATTGTCGAATATTTCAGAAATTTGATTCGATCTCTAAATAGGCTAAAACCATATTTTTAAAACTGATATTAATATGTTGGGAATCGAGTCTTGAGCTCTAAATAAAAGTAGTAGGTGTAGTCGATATTTTTGTAACGACGCTGGTTTCATATGATTTGGATAAACGGTTTAAAAGTTATCGCAAAAACAGTGTTATTGTCTAAGTACAAAACTAGGACAACACGTCGTTTTGTTTTAGTTTGGGGATAGACGATGGATGTGTCCTCGTTGATCCCGGAGGGGACAACACAAAAGTTATAGGTTATTTTATTTAGATGCTTACTATGTACTTATTTACTAAGTTTGAATTAGCAATTTAAAAGTTACACCCAAAACAACAAACAACCTAAGTTTGTTTTTAGTAATATATAGAGATATCCGGTGTTTTGAGTTTTAGAATTTTTATACCGTATAATAGTGGGACTTATACGAGGGATAGTCTTACGAGTATTGTTTTATGATTTAGGTATTAAGTCTTCTGGCAAAGCGAGTGAAAATCTAGATTATCGTTATGGTTAAGGAAAGTACATGATGAATTATTTGTTTGTGATAAATGAATCATACTTAAAGTTAGTTTGAAGTTCTTGATGTCATTCATATTTGAATATTCTAGATTCTTATTCTATTCAAGCACCATAAGTAGCCATAGAGTATTATTTGTTTTTTATTTAGGATCCTATGAGTAAGCGTTGGCCTCGTTTGCTCGGTTTACCGATAGTGCTAAAAGGATATTTATGTGTGCCAGACAGTGGCGGAAATACAGGGGGCTGGGGGGCGCCCCCCCTACTGCCATGCAGCTCCCCCAGCTCCCCCTGTTCCACTTTTTTTATATATAGATAATAATAAAAAAAATTAATTATTAATATAAATTTTTATGTTAGAATGCAGTAGAATCTCACATATGTTATCTTTTTTTCTTAAATTTCTTTGTATTTTTATTTACCTACATGGTTTTCTCTATTTTTCATGTATACTTTTTAACTTTCTCCTAAACTGCATTGCCTGTATATATACATAACTTCTTCCTATAATAGCATATACACGTGGACATAATTATCAAGTGATCTATAATAACCGGTTATTCATGTATTTATAATTTTATTTTAATTTTTATCTCAATTAAAATCTCAACATGCCACCCTGCCCGTTCTGACTAGGCCCCCACGTGGCCACGCCACCTGCGGCAGACGTCGGTCATGTCCTACCGTCCTACGTTACTGCGGTCGGTGTCGCCCTGCACCGTGCATCCCTATTTATTGCATGTTTATTGCTTATTACTTTTTAGAATCTTATTTCTTAGAATCAATATAAACATGAATGGAGCTAGTTCTCACAATAATAGAACTTCATGAATCAAAGAACAAATATTGAATAAAAATTAATTAATTATAAAAGTGTATTGAATCCTTGATCCTTTAAACTTAGCCCCCCTACATTTTCGAAAACAATGGTTTTTGACTCATGCATGTCTGAGATAGGAACTACAATATCTAGACTTCTAATTTTCCAAAACATGAGGTTCCTTTATTGATTTCTTAATTCAATTTCACCACGTGTCTTTTCTAGTTTTATATTGCACCTCTTGTTGAGTATTATTTACTTACTCTTATGTTTATTATTTACTTACTCTTATGTTTTATTTGGTTTTTAGGTACTCAGTGACATCATATACATCTTAACTTAGTATTAATGAGCAATGTAACTTAATTTATGCTTTTAGACCATTGAATCATTATTTATTTTATAGTATGCAGTTTGTGCAGTGGTGCATGGTTATAGTTTTTGAGTCGCGGTTGATTGGATATAATAAATTTTTATAAACTGCCTGTCTTAGATGTTCATATTACATGAGAAACTCAGCCAAAATTTTGAATAAATTTTAGACTTAAATAATTTTAGGATTTGGTGTGGCATTTCGGGTACATGGATATCTAGAGTGTTACAATTAGATTCTTTTAATGTAATAATAGTAAAGATACGTGTACTAAACATGAATGCATGAACGCGGAATTACATATCAGAAAATATATATACAAATGCTATTATATACCACAGGTGTAGAATAGTTATTCTACCGAGAAAAAAGTAATACTCAATTACTATTTTATTGATAAAATCTACTACCGAAAATGGTTGGTTTAGAATAGCATTTATATATATATATATATAATACTGAATACAAGCATGCATGTACCTGAATCGAGCCTCGTCGTACTCATCATATCGTATATATATCCTTTTTTCCATGTTCTAATCCGGTCATCACATCGCAGAATCAAGCAACAGAGCAAGTGACTGTGTAGGTGTGTAAAGTGCAATTTAAGTTTGAGAAAGATATACATGTATGACACGTACCCAAAATTCTCTGTATAATTGCTGCTCCAAATAAAGAGTAAGGCAAAGTACATGCGACTTTTATGGTTTTCTCAAATATCTCCAGATATCGATATATATATATAATCTTTATGTTTCTATATTATATTACCTAGCTAGCTATATGTTTATAAATTTATTAAAATATAACTATATATGTGAACATATTTTATGATACATTTACTGATGTTATTTTTACATATATTAACTTATACTATTTTTTTCTGGGAAAGATAAGATATATAATTTTATATTGTACTAGCTCGTAATATATATGAATTATCAAAGTATATATATATAGCACCAAATAATTTACATCAAACCGATAGTTAAAAACCTGGTTTTAATCATATCTATAGAAACAAAATATCTTGTGTGTGTGTGTGTGTATATATATATATATATATATATATATATATATATATGCTGGGTTTTAAGTCCAATATAGCTCGATCCGTGAAAATGACTACGTACAAATTTGACTATATATAGTATATTACTATCGACTTGCTACACAACGTTAAATAAAAAAATTATAAAATAGTACAATTATAAAGTAGAGGCGGCTGAGGAGCTGTGAGGACGATTCAGAATAAAAACAGTAATGGTGATCTGGTGGTCGGGATCCAATCAAAGTGGCGGTCGGAGACAGGGAGGGGATGGCATACCCGGCGAAGTCGATAGCGAGGATGGATGCGGCTACCGGCGACGAGGACGAGTGCCAAAAATGCACAACACACACGGGTTCGGGTTCGCAATGCTAGGACTGGAATTTATGACGGCATTCGTCCATGAACTCCGGATTTTATAGGGAGGCGCGAGAGAAGGAAATGGGTGGGTATGAAAGGGGATTCTAAAGCTTCCAAAAATATATTGTGCCATGAATATGTTTTATATTTATTTATTATTTTTTATATAAAACTAATAAGATTTTCATATTTCTATATATATAATCAACATTCTATATATTAATAATTTCTATATAAAATAAATCAACTTCCATATAATAATGACTTCCATATATTAATAATTTTTATATAAAACATATCAACTTTTATTTATTGATAATTTTCACATATTAATAATTGTCATATAAAACAAAAAATCACATTCCATATAAAACAGGCGGGGCCAACAACAGGGAGAAGAGGAGATGCCATAATGGGTTGGACCATTCCAAGAGAGAAAAAAGATCATACGGTTACATATGAATGGTTACATATGAATGAAGAGTTATAATTTTTATTTCTTTTCTACACGTATAGGGCGAATTTAGTCGTTGGAAACAAAATAAACAAATTCGGTTATGAATAGTACTGATATATATATATATATAGAGTGCGCACAATTTTTTCTGTGATATATGTAGTTCGAATTTACTTTTGCATGTTCATGTCACTACGGGAGAACCTTTGTTCGCCGAGTGCCAAAAGCACTCGGCGAAGCCTTGTTTACACTCGGCAAAGGCTTCGCCGAGTGTTGCACTCGGCAAATGACGCACGACAAAAAATTTCTCGGCGAACAACACTTCGCCGAGTGTAAAATCTCGGGCACTCGGCGAACATGTATTGCCGAGTGTAAAAATTGGCACTCGGCGAAAAAGTAGGGCAAACGGAATGGTAAAATTTTAACGGTTGGTTTGCCGAGTGCCAAAAGAAAGCACTCGGCAAAGAATTTAGTGTAAAATAAAAAAAAATTGTGCGCGCCACGGGAGCGGGCGTGGCCACGGCGTGGACGGCGTGGGCGCGGCGTGGCCGCACGGCGTGGGTGTGGCCACGGCACGGACGGCGTGGGTGCGGGCGACGACGCAGGCGTGGCCACGGCGCGGGCGCGGCGGCGGCCGCGGTGGAGCCAGGGCGGCGGCCGGGGTGGCGACGCGGCGGATCTGGGGCGGCGGCCATGGCGGCCGCCGCGGCGAAGGGGCGGCGACGCGGCGGCGGCCGGGGCGGCGACGAGGCGGCCACGGGCGAAGCTAGGGCGGTGGCCGGGGTGGCGACGCGGCGGCGTCCGAGACGGCGTCCGGGGCGGCGACGGGGCGATGGCCGCGGCGGAGCCGAGGCGGCCACGGGCGGAGCCAGGGCGGTGGCCGGGGTGGCGAAATATAATTAATGAATAAAAAATAGCTAAATGAATTAAAAAAATATGAAATTTTTACAAGGGATCATATATGTTGTATTGTGAGTGTAGAAAAAAATTCAAGTTAAAAAGAAATTGCAAATACCACATAGAGTTGAAACATGGTTTCACATAAAATAATAAAAAATATTCTTTGCCGAGTGTTTTTCAAAAAACACTCGGCAAACCCTCAAAAAAAAATTTTTTTTACCGCAGGTGAACGGCGCCGTGATGTGCCCGTTAAAATCATTGTTTGCCGAGTGTATCTTCAAAAAATACTCGGCAAACAATTGATTTACCGAGCGTTTTTAGTTTGCCGAGTGTTTTTTGAAAAACACTCGGCAAACAAATGTTTGCCGAGTGCCCGAAATAATACACTCGGCAAACAATGTGACACTTGGCGAATTTTCATTTTCCGGTAGTGTGTGGTCATATCATATGATAATAATATACAATCTATACTCACTACAGAAACGGCATCTTCACCGAGCATCAAATTCTTCGTTCAATGTGATATTTCGGACACTCGGTGAAGACTGATTCACTGAAAAAACTCAACAAATTTTAAACACTTGAAGAAGAGTGGTTTGCTAAGTGCCACAATCATATACACTCGGCAAACAACTAGACACTTGCATTTTTTTAAAAATAAAAAATAAAAACAATCTAGCAGCCACGTTGATGCCGTGACATCGGCTCAAAAAAGCAACTTTACCGAGTGCCCTAAATGACACTCTGCAAATAGCTAGCTTTTTCGGATGCGCCAGGCAATGTGTTCGGGGCATTGTTTGCCGAGTGACTAATAGTGGCACTTGGCAAACGTAGGGAACCTATGATTACAAGTGAAATCATGTTTTGAGCTCATGTCACATTTTAAATTTGATTTGAACTTGATTTTTTTTACACTCGGAAATTACAATTTCCATCAATTCAATGACTAAATAGCTCTATTGAGAGTGAAAATGATATATATTTCTAGGTTTTCTGCGGTGACTCCAATCTACTCCCTCCATTATATATGGTGAGTTATTTGATATTTTTTTAACTAAACTTCTCCGATTTTGATTAATTGTATTAAAATATAACTTAATTATAACATCGAATTAATTTATTAAATATATCACTAAATATATATTAGGAGTGTATTTATTTGATATGGTAAATTTTAATATTTTATTTAGACTTGATCAAAGTTGAATATATACGTTTAACTTAAAAAATAACTTACAATATAAAACGTAGGTAAGTTATATGTTCTTAATGGTTTCTCGAACGGCCGCTCGACAAACTCTAGTTTTTTAAGTCATCATCACATCGTCAACACATGTAGTGGACTGATTTTTTTTTCAAAAAAGTTTGTCCGCTGTTTTACTTAAACATCGACCTTCGCCGATAGTTAAATATTTACCAAACAAAGCCACGTACACTTAGCGAACGCTCTGTTTCCGGTGACACGAGTGATAAATTGACTTTCTATGAAAGTAATATGCTATGATGAGTAGCTAGCTTGATAATGTATCATCCAGACACTATAGGAAAATTGTGTTTCGGCGAGTACCACACGCACTCGAAATTCCTTTTTACACCCGGCGAAGGTTTCACGAGTGCCCGCTGAGTATTTTAATATAGTCACACTGCACATTCTTTCGAGCTATTAGAAAAAACAATGAAGTTGATAAGATAGGGCAAGACTCAGGTAAAAATTGCACTACTCTTTTTTACAATATAATCCGTTTGACTTTTCTTCAAAATTAAATGTTTTAAACTTTTACAGAGTTTAAATGAAAATATGTTAATATTTATAATACTGAATAAACACACTATTAACGTATATTTAATGATTGGTTTAATTAAACGCATTTAATGTTGTAGGTGTTAATATGTTTTATAAAACTAGTTAAAATTTTAAAAACTTTAACTTAAAAAAGTTAGACGGCTGGCTTACATACGTAGGTAAGGAGTATTAAAGACTTTTTGTAAAATGACAAAGTACTAGTCGTATATGCTGAAAAAACTTCAAACTTGGAAGCCCAAAAGTACAAACTATTATTCATCATCCGAAATTCATTCATGCAGTCATGCATGCAATAAGCTTCAGCTACTTATAAATACGTGCATATGTTACCACTTGTGCATTCTCAAACCCTAGCTAGTTCAACCAAGTCGGTTTCTTATTGCCGCCATGGATAGGCCATATGACCAGGCAAAGAAGCCCATCGAGATCAAGTTCTCCAGCTGCCGTGGCGTCACCTTCGAGCTCAAGCCGTCGCCGGCCAGCCCCTTCGCCATCGACGCCTCCACTGGACGGCCTTCTCAGCCGCCACCGGCCGTCCCGAGCACCGGCGCCGGCAGGTGGGTCTGGCTCCCTATGTCGTCCGGCCGTTACTCCTCATTCTCTAGGATCATTCCGGACGGCGTTGGACGGTCGCGGAGCCATGCCAGCAGCCATTTCTGCGACCTCGACGTCGGCGACGAGGACGATGATGATGATAATAAGTCCGTCGTCTACGACGGAGCCGACGAGGAGATGGCTGTTTCTGCGGCAGTTACCGTTGACGACGGCGTGAAAGACAAGGGAACGAGCAGGTCGGCGAAGGCCGAGGCGTCGCGGGCCAGGCAGTCGAGGCTCGGCGTCATACTGTTCGACCAGGGCTTGTTCACTGTGTACAAGCGCCTCTTCGCGCTGTGCGTCGCTCTGAACGCGGCGGCGCTCTCGGTCGCAGCGGCCGGCCATTTCCCTTACGCCAAGAGTCACGCAGCCGTATTCGCCATGGGCAACATCTTGGCGCTCACTCTGTGTCGCTCCGAGGCGGTGCTCCGGGGAGTCTTCTGGCTCGCCGTCACGCTCCTTGGCCGGCCGTGGGTGCCGGTCGTCTTCAAGACCGGCGCCACGGCGATCCTCCAGTCCCTCGGCGGCGTACACAGTGGGTGCGGCGTATCGTCGTTGGCATGGCTGGTGTACGCCCTCGTGCAGGCAATCCGGCACCGCGACGTGACGCCTCCAGAGATCGTCGCCGTCGCGTCGGCCATTCTCGGCTTGCTCGGGCTCTCATGCTTCGCGGCGTTCCCGCTCATGCGCCACCTACATCACAACGTGTTCGAGCGCACGCACCGCTTCGCTGGCTGGAGCGCGCTCGGTCTGCTCTGGGCATTCGTCGTGCTCTCTGCCGGCTACGACCAGGAGTCCAGAACCTACTCCCGGCTCACCGGCGTCGCCCTCGCGAAGCGCCAGGACCTCTGGCTCGCGGCCGCCATCACCTTCTTCACTATCCTCCCGTGGCTCACCGTGCGCCGCGTGCCAGTCACGGTGACCGCGCCGTCCACCCACGCGTCGATCATAACCTTCCAAGGCGGAGTCAAGGCCGGCCTGCTCGGCCGCATCAGCCGCTCGCCCGCTCGCCGCTCTCCGAGTGGCACGCCTTCGGCATCATCTCCGACGGCGGGGGAACCCACGCGATGCTCGCCGGCGCCGTCGGGGACTTCACCCGTGGCCTCGTCTCCAACCCGCCGAGCCACCTCTGGGTGCGCGGCGTCCGCTTCGCCGGCCTGCCTTACCTCATCAACATGTACCGGAGCGCGACCATGGTGGCGACGGGCTCCGGGATATGCGTGTTCCTGTCGCTGCTGATGCAGCCCAGCCCGGCGGAGCTGTCGCTGGTGTGGGTGGCCAAGGGGATCGAGGCGAACTTCGGCGAGGAGATCAAGGCGGCGGTGACGGGCAGCAAGAACCTGGCGGGGCGGGTGATCGTGCACGACACGGCGGTCAGTGGGCGGCCGGACGTCCGGGAGCTGGCTGTGGGCGTGGCGCGACGGTGGGGCGCGGAGGTGGTGGTGGTGACGAGCAACCCGGAGGGAAGCAGGGACGTGGTGCGCGGGTGCAGGAAGGCCGGCATCCCGGCGTTTGGGCCTATCTGGGATTCTTGATTTTCACGTGGATCCAAAACCAAAACACAAATTCTCTTTTAGATAATATTATAACTTAGAATTGTATTTAACACTAATCTGAACAGTAATATGATACTTATTCATTGTACTATAAAATTTTGAATCCGATGAAATGTTACGATATTGTGAAATGAAGGGAATACATCGATAAAATTGTACTTAATTTATATGGTCACTATAGGAAATTGATTGTTCACCGAGTACCTTATTGTTATATTTTGAGTAGCATTCGGTAAATCCGAGGTTTCCTATAGTGAATTGTCATGTCTTAAAAGACGTATCACCTCGTGTTAAATAGAGTTGTATCTTCTTATCATGTGTTTCGTTTTCTCTTTCTAATCTACAAGGTATAAATTTAATTAAACTTATGTGAGAATGTTATCTGCCATGAGAATTTTGTGCTTTATAAGGTCCATACAAAAACTTGCATTTGGGTTAGACATGTCCTTTCCAAAACTGCTCATCAATATCTGTGATGCACATTGTCAACACTTTGTGGTGGACATAATTGTCTAGATTAATATGGGGTTAGATAATGAAATTGAAAAGTTCAATTCTGCTTGTGGATAAAGCATTTTATAAGTACACCGTACTAAACTCTATTGAATTAGAATATATGAGTTTATATATTTTGGTATTTCTCTTGTTTATGTTCTCTCTTTCCTTTTTTTCTCTACTAGCTCAATAGAGCATCTGTTTTGTATTATTGTATTGCACTGATTGATTTTCTTGATACTATATTTTTTCATATATAATTATCATATCTATTATACTGTTCATCACGTCACCGGTATATATCCATGGCGATCAGGTCAGCGCCTGGAGATTGTGTGGTGGGTGATGATGACCGAGACGCCAAATCAACCATTGACGACTGTTGCATCCATTATATTGCGATTTTTTAGAAATAATATTTTTTTAAAAAAATCAAATCTGTACGGTAGTTTAAGAAAATTACAAAAATATATACCAATCGGCACTTGGTAGGCCGACTGGTGCCACGTCGGTGCTAGTCGGCCGACCAAGTACTGACTAGGACGCACCAACAACTCTTTCCATCGACTGACGTCACGTCAGCGTCAGTCGGCCGTCGACCGACACCGACGTGGCGTCAGTCGATGGAAAGAGGGCGTTGAGCGCCAAAGAAAGCTAGTGTGACCGCCAGTCGGTCGACCAAGTGCCGATTGGTACCTATTTTATAAATTTCTCAAATTGTCATATAAATTTGATTTTTTTAAAAAAAAATATTTCAAAAAAAATCTTATATTGCATGTGTGCTGCTCTTATATTGAAGGCTCTCATTACCACTTTTTTTTTTGCTTAAGCACTCGACGAACTCCTTTTTCATTGAGTGTTAAAAACACTCGGTAAACAAGTTTTCATGGAGTGTCTAAAATAATACACTCTGCAAATATTTTGACACTCGGTGATTTTACGTTTTCCCGTATTGATACGTGTTATTCGTATGATATGGAATTCGAATAAAAAAGTCGGGTAGCTAGGATATGAAACCATTTGTCCATACATCCGAATCCAATCAAATTTCATCAAACACTAGGGGACTCATATGTTGAGTATGCAAGAATGCCTCAGGGAGAGTTGAATCTGACAAGCTAGAATAATTGACTAGATAGAAAAGACTAATAAAAATGCTATAAATACTGATTAGACTCATGAATAACCTATAAGGAGGAGTACAATGAACATGTAGTAGAGCCTCCTATAAAATAGGAAAAAAGAAAATTAGGACTCAACCACAATCTAACTTAACGTGTAAAATGACATTTCGACACTACAATCTGATACATTAGATCGACTAGAGTTATTTAACTCTTTAATTCATCCAAAAAAAGTCTACCGACGGCTGAACGTCGAGACAACCTTTATATTTGTGGCGGAACTAGAGAAAAACCGAAAATATGTATTATTTCACGGTGCACACGATATTAAACTTAGGGATTGTATAAATGGTAAAAAAATATTAATAATATCTGAAAAATAGAAGGGGTTCGTGGGAACACTCGGGCTCCGCCCCTGTATATATGCCTTAACCATGCATGTTTTTAACAAAACATTCTCAAATTTGGTCAAGCTAGCTCTAGTCTATTATGAGCCTGTTAAGTTGCCAGGTGTGTTCGGTTCAAATTCTTTGACAGTTTTCATGATTGGGAATGAATGCGTGCCGCCTCAACTATATGTGACGGTGCTAACTACGTACCTCCTTCAATTCAGCGCCAAGACAAAAAAAAACAAGGAAGAAAACTTCACAAGTCAACCGCGAGAGGCTACTAGCTAGCTACTTCTATATATATATATATATATATATATATATATATATATATATATATATATCTTTTGGGTTTTTTAAGTTGACTTCTTCAACTTTAAAAAAAGTTAAATAAAAATGTATCAACATTTATAATATAAAATAAATATAGATCAAATATTTTAATGGTTGATTTAACGGAAGCAATTTAATTTGATGGTATAATAATTGTTGTTATGTTTTTTATAAAGTTAGTTAAAGATGAAAATTTTGACTTAAAAATCAATTAAAAAGAGTTTGCCGAGGGTCTGAGGATTTTTCGCGTGTATTTCCTCGGGCACTCAGCAAACCAATCATTGCCGAGTGTAATGTAAAATACACTCGGCAAATAATTTATTTTACTCTTGGCGTAGATTAATCTTTGCTGAGTACAAGTCAAATACATTCAGCAAATGTTTTGACAAAAATCACTCCTCAGCAAGTCCTGACGGCACGATAACCATGATAACGGTTTGGGAAAAAAACAGGCTTTGCATAACTGATCAAGCTAGAACCATATGTATTAACCCTTGCATAACTGATCGATCGTGTATTGATATCACATGAGCTAAAAACCATATTAACCTATTAAAAAACTAATCGATTAATTGATCTCGTACATAATTAACAACCAGAAACCATATATATATATATATATATATATATATATAGATATATAAACCTATTGCAAAAACTGATCAATCGTACGTGTTAACATCATATGGACTATCGTATTTATTTACAGCTAGCCTAATTAAGGGCTGCTGGGAAAACATGTTATTATTACACTGGTGTAAAAAAATGTGGTTTTTCCTTTGCAGCGAAAATACTTGAGTAATTTTTTACATTATTATTCATAAGAATTCAAAAAACATGAATAAAAACTTTAACATAATGTTTAAAATTATGTTTCGTATTAAATTTCGCTAAAGCTAGAGTCAATTAATCGAACACAAGCGTGACTACGGCAAGTACTGGATTGGACCAAGCTAGCTAGGTCTGAAAAAACCGGGATATATAGAAGAAGCAAGCCTGACCAATTCGGTTTGCTGAGAATGAAAGACCAAATTAGAGGCAACAAATTAAACCATTTGGCTGCCATTGCAAGCTACTATACTCCTTCTGTTATATTAGCTGGTCGATCGTTTGACTTTGTTAAGATCAAACTTCTCGATCTTTACTGATCGAGTTTAAAGAAAAAATATATTAACAACTATAATATCAAATAAATATACTAAATTTAATAAAACTAGTTTGATCTAATAATTATTGATACGTATTTTTCTATAAAATTGGTCAAAATTAAAGTAACATTGATAAGTAATTTTATATTTACAACGTACAATTGAATAAGTAAGATTAGAAGACATAAGGTAATGGTCCAACTCCAGTTTAGAATACTTGGAAAGAAAGGGTATAAATGTCACACTTAGAAGAGAAGTGATGTGAGGGACAAACAGAGAACAAAATTTGATAAGGACACAAAGGAGATGAACAGTTTTAAAGGAGCAGATACAAGAAACGTGTGCGCTGAACTCATCTGCCCGCCACTGCTATTGATAACAGTAGTGGCAGGCAGATGAGGTCAGCGCGCCCGTTACTGCTGTTGACACAGTGGTGGCGGGCGCGCTGACCTCATCTGCCCGCCACTACTGTTATCAATAGCAGTGGCGGGCAGATGAGGTCAGAGCGCCCGCCACCGTTGTTGACACAGCGGTGGCGGGCGCGCTGACCGCCACTACAGGTCGGTTTTGCCCGCCGCTACAGTATCGCTTTGTAGTAGTGATAAGCCATATGGCTAATTAACTTTCAAGGACAAATTAACAAATATTTTCTCCATCCTTTTCTACCTCATGTGAACAACATGGATTCTTAGCAGAGCCGCCAATTAATATAAATAAATATGGACAGCTGAATTAGGAAGATTAACTTGTGGATTCTTATGGCAGATGTGCCAATTAGATATATTAAAACCTGCTGCCGATTTGAGCTCCCAGGGAGCTCCACGTCGCCCCTCTTTCGAAAACGCCCCTCAGTTTTGGCAGAATTAAATCTAGCGCGGTAGCCATGGCATTTTGTGAAAAAGTCCTCCGTCATTGTTAAATTTACAGACAAGTCCCTCACAGAAATATCTCTGCTTCCCTTTCCCCTTTCCCCACTCCCCTTTCCTCTCTCTCCCCATCCTCTCCCCCTCCTTCCAGAACTCCCGAGCCCCTCTCCCTTCCCCTTTCCTCTCTCTCTCCCCATCCTCTCCCCCTCCTTCCAGAACTCCCCAGCCCCTCTCCTTCTCCTTTCTCTTGTAGCAACGACCACCGGAGGGACGACGCCAACCGGAGAAGCACATGTAGGCCCCTGACGCGGTGCGCACAGCCGTCGTGTGTCGGGTGCAGCTAGCGGTGCTGGTTCTTGGTGTGGCGTGCATGTGGGCGCCATTTGGGCCACAACCGAAGCCGCCGAGCTCACCGGATCTGGCATCGCGAATGCCTCAGGTGCGTCATCCAGGCACGGGGTGGCCAGATCTGTCGTGGATGGCACCGTCGAGCTCACCAGATTTGGCGTCATGCACGCCTCAGGCGCGTTATCCAGGCACGGGGTGGCTAGATCTGCCGTGGATGGTGCGTGCGCCGTGGGGGGCTGGGCCGGTGCACTTGCCGAGGACTAGCTACAGGATACATAGGTCAGTTCGTCCTAAACCCATCTCAGTCTTATCATTTCCATAATCCCTGTGAAAACTCAAAATACAACCTGGAGATGTATATCTATTTGGGATTTATCAATAATTTGTCATAATACTATCAATAATTTGTCATAATACTATCAACCTGGAGATGTATAACTTTAGTGAGGGATAAAAGATACACATTATTCGTTCCTTTGTAGCCCATTAAGATCTCTGCCAATATCTTGGCTTGAACAAAAACTGAAGAGTGTAATTGAAACATTTGTAGGTGAAAGCACATGTGGTTAATCTGGTTAGTTATGAAACTGAAGGAAGAACTGCCCTGCTTCCATACTAAACTCACTTCACGCACAGGTTCCATACAAATTGAAAGTGATGATCAACAATTTTTTTCATGTGGTGAATTTTTTGGTTGTATCATACTGAAGAAATATTAGTTTGTTCTGCATCATTTCTTTCTATAAGCTTTGAAACTCTCAATGTGGTTAATCTGGTGTGCCTTCCAGAATAAGACTACTGAGTTTAGGTTTTGCATCAACAATTTTTGTTTCATGTGGTTAAGCTTTAGATCTTTGTTAAAATCCAGTTGCTCATGCTACTTTCTGATACTACTGAGATTAGGTTTTGCTATTTTAGTCCTCCTGTTTGTGCGCATCTGATGTTTTAGCCAATGTAACTGATGTTGTTCCAACTTCTGTTAGTATGTGTTATTGTATCAGTAAAAAAGTCATAGTTCATAATATGATGTTGTCCTCAAAACAGTTCAAACTCTTGAGTTGGCTTTCTTTTCAGTTCACCCTGTTTGTCCTATTGTGCTTATGGTTTCAACCGTCTTAGTTGTCCTGAAGGCATGGTACACCTGCTTTCTGACCATTCACTGTGAAGACGTGATCAGCGTTGTATACTTTTTGACTATATATAGTTCTACACTTTTTGTACTGTGGATAAGCAGTGCAGCGTGCTTTTCAACTGCTTTACGTGTGCTTTCAATACATTCCGCTTCATATATCTGGTGCCATTTGCTTTCTTCTATCTCCTTCTACTGCTCTTGTTCCTCAACTATGTTCTTGCTGATAACAAATCTGTGTTCTTGCTGAATCAAAATTTTAGTTCTAGGTAGATCTAAATCTGTGTGCTTGGTGAGTTCTCTGCTTATACTTCCGGTTTTCATTCATTTACGCTTCCGGCTGATATCATTTTCATTTCATTTCACAACTTCTCTACATATTGTACTTTGGTGAAACTGCAAACGAGCTTGTCTCGGCCAGCCAGGTTTCACCTAGACTTCAGATCGTCGTATTTTGGCATTTGCTTATACCGTTTGCTATTGTTTCCTGATAAATGTCTCTTTTGTTCTTGTGTTCAGTTTTTTGCTGGTTGGCCAGGCCAATAGATACTTTGCTTTGTCCTTTTCAAACTGCTTGTTTGCTGTGAGGTGTTGAGGTCCCTTCTAGACATGTATGTGTTGCCTCTTATTGTCTTTTATGTACTGCTTTACTTATTTGTTGTATATATACTGCACCACTTTGTTGGTCTTTTCATTGGCATTAGTTTTTGTGTGCTGCCTGCTAGTGACTTGTTTATCGCTGTTGCATGTTCACTGCTTTAGGTCTATAAATATATGTGTGACTTTGTATTAATGTGCTTTAGGTCTATATATACTTCTTAGCACCTTGTTATGTTTCTTTCCTGGTCTTTAGCAGCTTGTACATTAGAGTTTCTTAGCATTCTCACCTACTTTTCTCTTTCTTAGCTCTCGCTACTTAGGATTGCAGTATTGTCAGAGTGTTATAGAATTCCTGGCTTATATCATTTCTATTTGTACATTTGCTAGCCGCTTACCTCTACTCTCCTGTTTCCTTGCTTATCATGTCATGTCCTAAATATTTCCCAATTTTTTAGAATAAAGCCATGCATGTTAGCTTCTCTAGGAGATCTACAAGGGCATCCACTAATTACAATAAACGTGCTGAATCAAATATACAACCGACATGTAGTCCTGATGCCATTTGTGTCATAGCTGAAATTGGAGAAACAAGTGTGGTTAGAGCAAAACGTCCAAGATCTGTTATGGATTTTCATCTACAATGACTAGATCGAATAGGCGGAGACGTCATCTATTAAGGTTGAATGCTGATATGTCGGAATCGCTTCATGCTGAAATAGATGGTATGTTCTTTAAATTAATGTGATGTACTTGATCGTTCGTTAGCTCACATTTATTGCGCTTCAAAAAATTTGGTAATGTCACAATTTTAATGTTACAGCCGAAATGCCACTCGGAACAGATCATTTTAATTCAGCAAACCAACAAGATATTGAGACTCTAAAATGTTTGTCCTAATAGTCAACGCATATTCATTGTTATTGAAATATTTACTTTGGATTGAAAATCATTGTTCTTATGTACATCGTTATATCCTAAGAGATCGTACTATGGGCCACCAACACACCAATGCATGGCTTACATTTCGATTGGTCACAATCTCCAAACACATCGACGAATGCTTAATCCAGTTGGTATTTTAATCTGATGTTGTTGGCATACTCTATGTTCACCAAAAGGGTTTTATTGAAGTCTATTGTTGTTTGGATGATTTTTATGCAGAGAATGGGGATTCATGTTGATAAATTGTCTCTGTGTACTGCCCTCAAAGAGTTTGCGTCGTTAGATGTAAGTGTTCTTGTTTTGATGTTACAATTTCCCTTTTTGAAAGCATAAAAGATAAAATTCGTAGGTTGGTAGGGATAATTTTGCTTATGATAAGTCACTACATTCTGCAATGCCTTCCAATGACAAAATCAGGAACATTAAAATGAAGCAGAAATGCATAATCTATGTGTATGTCTCACTGTCTTTAGACATTTTACTGCGGAAGAAAGATTTTTATTTCTATTTCAGATCCTGTTTTTGGATAATGTTGTCAATTAGTGTCCTTGCAATATATATGTTTCCTTTAATCTTAGTTCTAACAGTTCTAATTCTATTTTTGATAAACCTTTTCCTAACCATTGCTCAATTAATCTTTACCATTGTAAAGCCCATAATACAACTTGTTTCTATGTCACTTTATTATTCACTGGTTCAACCTGCATTTTGTATGGAACAAGCTGCATTTTAGTTGGTTAGATATATTCTGTTATGCTAGCACACCATGCTGCCAAGTGTTTGTGTCATAGTATTCTCAATTCAAAGCAGTCCAGGCAATATTCAAAATTGTTTCACAATTGGGACACTAATGAAACATGACATGAAATTTTATAGTATTCTGCTTCAATAAGATTTAACTTCTCCTTCGACAACCAAACAATTCCTAAACCTAATTATTAATGTCTCACAGACTATTTTTACCTTTTGTTTGTTATTGATACAATATCCTATATATTTGATTTTAACTTTTCTGTGTTGTAGAATTTTCTAAAGAATATTTGATGGCCATTTTCTCGATAGTCTAATAGAGAGAGCTCTTAGGCAGGCAACATTGGGAACACTAACATGTATTTCTTTGCATTGCTAAATGGTGTGTGTTGTAGTGTTTAATCTTTTTGTTTTGTACTGTATGCAATCTGCTTCAGGAATCATCGGATTACAAAAACTATGATTGTCTTGTACTGTATGCAATATGCTTCTGCAATCAATTTGATCAAGTTGACATATAAACAAGTTGTTATTCATGGGCGCGCAACGCGCGCCACCCCGTCTAGTTAGTGTATAAGCTAGCCCCTACTCCTTGTTTGGGCAAGATCTATATGGTTTACCAACTGCCAATTAGTGTATACATACCTGACTTAGACATATGTCATATGGTAAACATGCTTGATTTTGCAACATTGTTCGTAGGTCAATCTTGGACGAAGTTGATACCGCATGAATGCATATTTATTTTTCAGAATGTCAGATATATTACCACCATATTATTATTGTGTGGTTTATTTTCTTTCTTCTAAACCACACATGTGCAGTGGATAGATATGATATGACCACACATATATATATATATATATATATATATATATATATATATATATATATATATATATATATATACTGGTTCAGTTTTTGCCAACCCTGTTATGTGACTGATAAATTTGTAAACTTAGGTCCTGTTTATTTGGATTGAGGTTGCTTATTTTTAGAGACTAAAGTTTAGTCTCATTTAGTCCCTAAAATCCCAAACAACATTGCTTATGTGGACGACTAAACTTTAGTCCATTAATTCATAAAGTTTAGTCCATTAGTCCCTTGGAAGTTGCTTATAGGGACTAAAAGTATTGTACACACTATATCCTCATTTATAAACCTCTCATTAAATTATGTTTAATTTCTACATCCAAATGAGAGAACTAAACTTTAGTCCATACAAAAATAAGCAAGTTTTAATCCTAAAAATAATCAAGGTCATCCAAACATGACCTTAATAACACTAAGAGGTATGCATGCATGTTGGGTAGCCTTTAATTTAGAGCATCGATCTCTAAGAGAGTCTCTATGTAGCTCCCTAAATTTAAATATAGGTAATTTAGAAAAAAAAACATGTTACAATAGTATTACTAAATGATTCCATGTCTTAAGTGATCTTCTAAATCATCTTTCTTTTATCTCAAAAGTATAAACTCCATTTATAATCCCATTAAAATATAATAATTAAGATTATAGAGATAAATATTGTAAACTGATTGATTTTTAGGGATCAATAGAGTTTAGAATGGTTTCTATATTAGATTTTAGGGGAAAATATCGACTCTATTTGAAGATGCTCTAAAAATATTATTCTAGATTATAATATAATCCAAACTATTGAGTATAGTTAGATATTTTAAACCGTTTGATAAACCTAATTATTAAGATTGATTGTTTTTTGTTACTAGTAAAAAGACTTAAATAGACTTCAGTGAATAACAAAATACTGATTTTTTAAAGAGAGGTAATTATCTTGAGGGTACTTTAGAGAAACTTTGAAATGACTGTGTACAAAATTAACCAGACCAATAGTACAGATATTGGGTGATTATGATTATTAATTATATCTAGATTATAATAATTTTACGAGCTATAAATAATTTTTCTATTTGAAAAATAATCCACTGCAAATTTAATGGTAATAAATCCTGGTGTCCAAGACTGTTGTTGCCGTGGACGTACGTGCAGTGCATGCAATGTCAAGGGCAGCAATCATCATGAAGCGAGAATAAACTTTCCGCAAAACAGCAATAATGCAGCTCCTTAATTTTGTTATTTCTTGCAAATTAAAAACGCAAATAAGAAACGTTCATTCACAAGAGCCATCAGCTTCTTTAATTAATTATTAGTTGCAAAAAACACATGCATATACTATACTATACGCAGGAGGATGTATGATGCATGGTTTGACACTCAAATCCATATTGACCATAGGAAATAGAATTTGCATATATATTCCTCGTTACGCACTCGGTAAACCAATATTTACCGAGTGTTCCCGGCGAATTTTTTACACTCGGCGAACTTGTACCTTTGCCGAGTGCCACGTCGAAGGCACTCGGCAAATATTTTTTTTAAAAAAAAAGGCCCCCGGAAGTCTCGCCGGCATTATAACAACGGAAAAAAGTAGGTATGCGTCGTCAATTTTTTTTAATTTTGACTAATTTTATAAAAAAACAGTACTAAAAATTATAATATTAAATCAATTTCATTAAATCAATCATTACATATGTTTTAATATAAAATTATTAAATATAATTTATTTTAAAAAATATAGTAAAAATTGAAAAAGATTATTTTTTTGTAAAAAAAGTCAAAACAATACGAAACTGAGCCACGATATATAAGGGGATAGATGGAAGCATGGTTAACAGAAGCAGGCTGCAATATTCTTTGGACCGTCTACCAATGCAATGTATCGTAGCGATGTTGTGAAGAGAAGAGGAGGCTCTAGCTGCCTAACATTGCAACGCGTTGAAGCATCCCAGAACACATGCATGGTTGGGAAGACAACGAGGCTATATCTTGTGCTATGACAGCCCAGTTTGGATCTTTCTGTCAATTCCTTATGCAGATGTTTGCATTGGGTTCATGCGATATACCCTCACATTTTTTACAATTTTATTTATCAATCAGAACAAACTGATGATATATATTTTAAAAGCATGAAAATTATAATAGCAAGAGGTTTGCACTACTATAGTGTCAAGTTTTGTGAATTGTGATGCAAGGTGCATGGTGCGCGCTATTCGATGTGTAGCTGAATGTAATAGAGAATTTCGAAATATGACATTACAATTTTATAGAATTCCGAAATATGTCATTATAATTTTAGAGAATTATAAGACTGAGCCAAAATATTATAATGGCATAAATCTAAATATGCGAATTGTAATGATATTTTTTCCAAATTCACAAAATTGTAATGGCATAGATCCAATTATTCCTTAATTTTATCTATAACACCTCCCATAATTCAAAGCAATAATTAAAAATCATTAATTGGTTTATAATTTATAAAGAGGAGCCATGCATCCGAATTTATTTTTCAACAGAAAATGGGAAACTCCTGTCGGCCAATGCCAGTCAAAGCCGATAGAAGTTAGGTCAAATCTAGCATAGACTAACCTCTTCTGGTGGCAAAATACTAGTGAATGAAATATACTTATCTTTCGTCAGTCGTGAAAGTTATAAATAAATTAATATAAAGTTTTACTTGTTTGGGAGTCTTATTTTTTTATGAATAGTTCAAAAACTAAAAATAGTAAATACAAATTTGTATGTAGTTTGTTAGGATATGATCTCAACTACAAGATTTCTTCATTCTTTAATAATTAAGAATATAACGTGGAATTAATAAATGCATTCTGTTCTCGATCGTCTTCGAATCTGAAATGTAGGATTAATTTAATTTAATAGTTTAAATTCAGAATTAATAAATGCAAAGTTCTACCGAACTTAATTGGAGTATCAATTACAATTTTCGTAATTAACCATTTTGAGATTCAGAATTAATATATACCAATTTGTGCCTCCAAATTATTAATCCAAGTTGTAGTTGACCTAAGCTCTTCTTTTAATCTAGACCAGTATTGTTCAATCCTAACTACATGAATGATTAGATTCTTTTTCAATTGACATTAGATTTTTATAGCTTATTAATTAGTATTAGGTATAGATCTTCCACGATTTAATAATTTCTAAATTCGAAATTAATAAATTTCAAATTGAAGCATGTTTAGTGTTTTATTAGTTTAACATTTCTGAAATCCCAAATTAATACTTATTGAAATGTACCATACCTGAACTCGTGGGCATGACTCATGCTTATCATGTACATGACCATGCGGTAGAATATAATAGGTTATGTGATTGTGGACCTCCTAGCAAGACTTAATTATGAAAGTATAAGCTCCTCTCGAGCATGGTCACATCTAGACCATGGGTACATTTGATTCTGCTGTGAGCTATGAAAAAAACTGATATAAACTGTGAAAAGATTATTGTGAACTGTCTGTCGTGAAAAAACTGAAAATCATTTGGTTAAAATTACTGAGAAAAATCTATTGCGACAAAACGTCTTGACTTAACCAGATCGACGTCCACAAAACAACACACTAGCGTGGATAGGCTAGACATACTAATAATATGTATATAAGTAATGTACTATACGTACTCTAAGTTAGTTAGAACTCTCGGTAGTATATAAAAAGTAAATACTATCGTAACAAACAAGTTAGAGCGGTTCGAGCAAACATATATAATCTAATCAGCAAGAACCCTACCAATAATCTAGAACAAAATCAAGCCAAAGTCTAAACTAAGGTTGGCAATGAGCGGAGCCGGGGCCATCCAGTCGAGCTCAAAAACTAGCTCGGCTCAGGCTTATCCAAGCCACGAGCCGGCTGAGCTCGCTTCTAAGCGAGCCGAGATTGACTCGGCTTGGCCATTCAGTCGAGCTCAAAAACTAGCTCAGTTCGGATTCATCTGAACCACGAGCCGGCTCAACTCGCAGGCCTATACTCACGTTTCCTTATATCTCCTCTTCATCTTAAATCTTTCAGAAATTTGTGGGCATTGGACATAACATGAGAGGAGTGCATTGTCGGGCTTTCGACGCTAAAGCGGGCTTCCAGCAAGGGCACGACGGTGTGGGATTTCCGGTGAGAGCGTGATGGTGCCGGCACTAGGCAAGTGGGTGATCGAGCGGAGTGCAGAGTGCTGGTCTGCTGAAGACGCTCCACCGCTCAAGCGCCGAGGAGGGCGAAGCCGCGGCCCGCGTGGGGTGCCGGCCTATGGGCTAGAGGCGGTGCCTCTGAGGCACCAAGCCACTGACGAGTGATGGCCAGGCAGGAGGCACTGTAGGAACCCAGCGAGGAGTGGCGGCGCGTGGTACCGGCAACTCGACGAGGGATGGCGATGCTCTTGCGAGTTACGACCGGCCACGTTGTGGTTGTGCACTCTCAGCGAGGGCCGGTTACGGCGTGACCGCTGAGGCACCGGCGTCCCCGCGACGGGGCGAATCGATAAGGCGGGTCGGTAGTGGTCAACAATCGTGCTCGGTGCTTCCGTGCTTTACGAACTGGCTATGGCTGGGTGCTCTAGACTCGTCTCGGTCAAACCCGAGCTAGCTCGTGAACCTTTAGCTAAACTGTTGGTCCTAGTCTGAACCACTATAATTAAGGTGTAGCATATGTATTTCTGGTAATAGACACCGGAATGATATTGGAACTTTGATAAAGATCTTGTATCCCAATGATTATATTGTGATAAGTTTTTTACAGTCCTTCAAGCTCACTACCGAACCCCGAACTATTTTTTTAAAAAAATGTCGACCAGAATATCGACAAAACCGTCTTAATATATACCAGTATATGATGAAAGCACCGCATCACGTTTACGGCACAAATAGATTAATTAAGGTAACTTTGTACGGAATCACAACTTGTATAATTGAACCATATAATTGTACGGAAGCACACTGAAGAATATATATATTATTAGTAATCTTTATCAAGCTAAATAGTACTCCATTCTATTGGTTGCAAAAGATTTGATTTCTACCACGTACTTCAACATTCCTAAATAATTTTTTTATTCATCCAATTGTCTTTATCTATCACTTAATAAATAACATTTTTTTTCTAACCACTAATTTATTAATTTTATCTTAAAAGTATTTTTTTAAAAGACGGATAAACTACCTCGCATCACACATTTTTCAATGTACATGTTTCTAAGCAAAATTCTCTATTTATATATTATAAAAATATAATTATATAAATGTATTTTTTTTCTCTCAATTGTGGTTTCTTATACTAGCTAGTACGTCGTCTCTTGAGAACGAAGGTAATATAAAATTATAAAGTTGTACATGCATGTAGCTGCTTATAAATACGTGCAAATCTACGGTATTCTGCACGTGTGCTCCCCAACATATAGCTAATTCAAGTATTCAAGTCAGTTTGCCGCCATGGAGAGGCAAGGCGACCTGGCAACGAAGCCCATCGAGGTCAAGTTCTCGAGCTGCCGAGGCGTCGCCTTCGAGCTCAAGCCGCCGCCGGCCAGCCCCTTAGCCGTCGACGGAAGACCTGCTCATGTGCCATCGGCCGTCACGAGAACCGGCAGGTGGGACTGGCTCCCTCTGTCGTCCTTTGGCCGCTACTCATTCTCCCGAGAACTGGCAGAGGCGCCGGACGGCGTTGGCCAGTCGATGAGCCGCGGCAGCAGCCATTTCTGCGACCTGGACATCGACGACGAGCTGGACGAGGACGATGAGTCGTCCGTCGTCTATGACGGAACCGACGTGGAGATGGCTGTTGCTGCGGCAGCTACCGTTGACGACGGCGTGAAAGACAAGGGAACGACGAGCCGGTCGGCGAAGGCCGAGGCGTCGCGGGCAAGGCAATCGAGGCTCGGCGTCATACTGTTCGACCAGGGATTGTTCACCGTGTACAAGCGCCTCTTCGCGCTGTGCGTCGCTCTGAACGCGGCAGCGCTCTCGGTCGCAGCGGCCGGCCATTTCCCTTACGCCAAGCGTCACGCAGCCGTATTCGCCATGGGTAACATCCTGGCGCTCACTCTGTGTCGCTCCGAGGCGGTGCTTCGGGGAGTCTTCTGGCTCGCTGTCACGCTCCTTGGCCGGCCGTGGGTGCCGGTCGTTGTCAAGACCGGCGTCACGGCGATCCTCCAGTCCCTCGGCGGCGTACACAGTGGGTGCGGCGTATCATCGTTGGCATGGCTGGTGTACGCCCTCGTGCAGGCAATCCGGCACCGCGACGTGACGCCTCCAGAGATCGTCGCCGTCGCGTCGGCCATTCTCGGCTTGCTCGGGCTCTCATGCTTGGCGGCGTTCCCGCTCATGCGCCACCTACATCACAACGTGTTCGAGCGCACGCACCGCTTCGCCGGCTGGAGCGCGCTCGGTCTGCTCTGGGCATTCGTCGTGCTCTCTGCCGGCTACGACCAGAAGTCCAGATCCTACTCCCGGCTCACCGGCGTCGCCCTCGCGAAGCGCCAGGACCTCTGGCTCGCGGCCGCCATCACCTTCTTCACTATCCTCCCGTGGCTCACCGTACGCCGCGTGCCAGTCACGGTGACCGCGCCGTCCACCCATGCGTCGATCATAACCTTCCAAGGCAGCGTCAAGGCCGGCCTGCTCGGCCGCATCAGCCGCTCGCCGCTCTCAGAGTGGCACGCCTTCGGCATCATCTCCGACGGCGGGGGAACCCACGCGATGCTCGCCGGGACCGTCGGCGATTTCACCCGTGGCCTCATCTCCAACCCGCCGAGCCACCTCTGGGTGCGCGGCGTCCGCTTCGCCGGCCTGCCTTACCTCATCAACATGTACCAGCGCGCGACCATGGTGGCGACGGGATCCGGGATCTGCGTGTTCCTTTCGCTGCTGATGCAGCCCAGCCCGGCGGAGCTGTCGCTGGTGTGGGTGGCCAAGGGGATCGAGGCGAACTTCGGCGAGGAGATCAAGGCGGCGGTGACGGGCAGCAAGAACCTGGCGGGGCGGGTGATCGTGCACGACACGGCAGTCAGTGGGCGGCCGGACGTCCGGGAGCTAGCCGTGGGCGCGGCGCGACGGTGGGGCGCGGAGGTGGTGGTGGTGACGAGCAACCCGGAGGGAAGCAGGGACGTGGTGCGCGGGTGTAGGAAGGCCGGCATCCCGGCGTTTGGGCCTATCTGGGATTCTTGATTTTCACGTGGATTCAAACTAAAATCTACTACAAGAGTTTCAACGAAAAAAATGAATTAGAAAAATATTACACTAGTCAACTAAATCGTTCTGTCGAGAGATAGAAAAAACAACACGTCCATTCTCTCTGTCCTATCAAAAGATTAATAGCTAGCGTAAACATTTACACGTGTGATGTCTGATTTTTTTAATAATATATTTTTAAAATAATTTCAGCTTTTGTACACAGAACTAAAATACAGCCGATTTGATATCGGTTGGTCCACCAATAGCCGAACTAACTTTAATGACTAGTTATGCCGAGCTTGGTGTGAGCTGTCGACCGCCCTAGTTCGGTCGATCGACTGACATATGTCGGGCACGCACCAATCATATGTCGATCAAGCCGTTGGGGCTAGTTTGAATGTTGATTTGCCATTCATCGGGCAATGGATGTCCAATTTTATAATTTTTTCAAACGATGTGTCAAAATCGAAAATTTGTTTTAAAATAATATTATTTTTAAAAATATGTGATGTCTTACGTTTTCATATATACTCACTCTTTTATTATCGTAATCCGTTTCATCTATCCAACTCGTTTGTTTTTAGTCAAATTTTCTAACTTTTTTATGTTTAAAGAAAATACATTAACATCCATAATATATAATAAATATACTATTAATATAATTTTTTTTGCATATTTATACAGTTGTGCAGAATTTGACCGATAAAAAAGCAAATGGATTTTAATGTTAAACAGTGGAGTGTATGCTTAATAATATGCATTTTGACGACTTACCAGGTGAGCAAAGTAATGAAAAGTAATCTTAGCATAATAATTTTACACCTATTTTTTAGCATTTTTAAAAACGGGGAAATATCCTGTACAATCTGCAATCGTGTGATCTAGTGCATTCAATCAATATCCAACAGTTACATATGATTGGATCTTAATTGGATGCACCAAATCGCACGATTGCATGATTGCATAGGATATTCTCTCTTCAAAGACACGGCTAGAAATATAAAAGAATTATAAAACTCACAAATTAATTCTAAAATTCTGAAATAGAAATGATGAAATCAATCAAATGATATAACTCAAGCATAAATTAAAGAATAACATGTGTTAACAGTACTTGCCTTTAATTTTGTTTCAGCTTTGGATTATAATAATCTAGTTTATAAAAAAATGGGTTCCACTAATTTATTGGATTGTTATAACCCATTGTACTCTAGATTATAATAAGTTGGCAAAATTTATATCCGAATTTAAGTCATTCTATTTTCTGTATTTATCTATAAATAAACGAATCCATACACATATAATTAAATTTATATATACATTAATAAATCTAGACACATATATATATATATCAATCTATATATAAATATAAAAAATATTGAAATGACTTATATTCAGAAACGACGGTAGTAACTTATAATCCGTATGATTCCTTGTATTGTGCTTTTTTGAATTGTACATAATAATAAAGAAATTAACTAAATAATAACTTTGTTGCTCCTTATTAATCGTACATTATCAATTATAATTTTTTATTTCTGAGAGGTATCATTTATTTGACAAAAACATATAAAAATATAAAAATATATAAATTGGAAGGAGTATAATTCTTGCTGTTGCATCATAACAAAAACAGAGTAAGGATGTTGGTGTCTAGTGTCATCCTCCACCCCAGCAGCCTCCTCCGCTCGGCCAAACCAACAGCGCCGCCGCCTCTCCCCTCCTCCTGCTGCCGCCGGCTGCCTCACTCCCCTCGACGCTGCCGGATCCGATCCCGCGAGCCCGAGAACCTGGCGGCCGCAGGAGCGAGTGCGCTCGCCTCTTCTTCCATGGATGCCGCGGAGGCTCAGGCGCGGGGCGGCGAGGAGGGGCAGGAGCAGGAGGAGGCCATGAAGCTTCTGTTCGTGGAGATGGGCGTAGGCTACGACCAGCACGGCCAGGACATCACCGCCGCCGCCGTGCGCGCCTGCAGGGACGCCATCACCTCCAATTCCATCCCCGCCTTCCGTCGTGGTAGGCCCCGCTCGGCTCGTTCGTTCCCCTGGTCTCTCAGGCATTGAAACATTCCGTCGAACACCTCGTCCTCACTCCGAAATTTCACATTTTTCTCCTCTCTTTGGCTGTTTACGGGATTAGGGGTTGTTGAATCGTTGGTTAACTGAGCTGTTTTGGCTGTGGTTGCCTGTGTGCAGGGTCCATTCCTGGGGTGAACACTGAGCAGATGAAGCTGCAGATCAAGCTCGGGGTGCCGAGGCCAACGCAACACCTGCTGGACGTTGAGAGAGTCAAGGCCGTCTTCCCCTAGTAAGCACTCTCTCTGCGTTCTCTTTATGCCTATTAAAACCTGGAATCTTGTTCATTTTTAGTGAGTGTGTGCGCATTTTACTTATCATTAAGGTTTGACTGTAATAGCATAATAAGTTTGCTCCCTGATCTGATGGGCAATATCTAAGGTTAGATACAAACTTTTTTGCCAGGCCTATGGTTAGATGCACACAATGACATGGTGAACAATTGTGGTGCATAGGAACATGAGCTGTCATCTTTGTTTGTTCAGTGTAAAGAAATTGTTCTTGTAATGGTGTTCATAACCATATGGCAGCTCAATTGGTATTAATTTTCACTAAATGGTTAAGCATAATATTATATTGGAAGAAAAAGCCCAAAGCTGTTTAGTAACAGAACCGCATTCAAGGTCTTAGATTGGAAATCACAAAAAAATGTTTAATGTGTTCTAGTCCTTTCTGCAAAAAGGCAGCCCAATCACCCATAACTAGTAAACTACAGAAAGTAGATGTGGTTGTGCTGTATGTTTACCTTCAAATTCAATGTTTGTTGGATATTGGCTGTGCAAGATTTCATCTCTAAAGAAATTGTTTTATATAATAAAGTAGAACCCGGTAGTTCCGTCATTCTGTGACACCTTGACTAATGCAGTTTCATTCTCCAGCCTATTTTCTTCGGTTCTTCCTTTGTCTATACCATCTCCTTTTCCCTTGATCATAGCCTTCATCCCATTGAAGCCATCACAGCATCTTAGGCAAGGTCCGTGTGATCTTTCATCAGGTAGCAGTGTAGCAGAACACAAGACAGTGTGGTCATAACTGTACTTACTTAAGAGGGTTTTGGAATGTTCAATAAAAGTGCTGACTATAACAATTTTTTATGCTAATTAGTGTAAATCACAAACTGATAAATCCATGTTGGCATTGTACTGAGGTAGATGCTAGAATGTTTAATAGTTTTAATACTGTACTGTGTGTTGTTTGCTGAGATGAAGTCAACTATACAAAATACAGCCATATGGACTCATATTAATAGCGGGATGCACCCTACTTTAATGTCAAGAGCATTCATACGATTTTCATGACTTACTGAAAACGAAAAAAAATCTTGCAAGAATTGAATATTGTAGACTCATACAGTTACCATGAACTCATCATATTCCTGGTTGCATCCCACAGTAAGATTAGATAGAGTGTAATAATTCCTTTCTCTACAAATTTTTAGTAGGCAATATGCATGGTTGAATATATATAAAAGGAAATACTCCCGTAATTAATTATTGTAACCTGGGCACAGCTGCTTGGCTATAAGCATTTCATTACTAAGAACAACTGGTAAGTAGACTAAATATCTGTGTTTGCAGATTTTTTTCCGATTACATGGTAGAAGCACTCCCCTCCTCGAAAGACAGATGCCATAGATATATCTATGAACCTTATTAAATTTGCACCGTTTGTGTGTGCATCCTTGAGGCGCCAGATTTTTAGCCTTGTGGGTGAAATCATGTAAACCAAAACTTCACCACCACACCAAATATGCACTGTTTGCTGCCTTAATCTGATGGTACGGATATCGTTCATCTTGGTTTGGTTTACCAATAAATTAGCCATAGCATCTTATAGTATGTTCCCATTGTTTTCAGTGGCAAAATCATCAGCTTTGAGGTAGTGGATGGCGGGATGATCTGTTCAAGTGGCGTATGCCTCGAAGCAATGGGGGATAAGAACGACGATTGCTACATAGTGAATGCTGCTGTTTACGTTGGTTACTGATGTTATCCTGACTAGAATAATTCATCTTCGTTGGAACAGTAGGAAGACAGACAATGTTTGTGTTCTACCCAATAAGCATGTCCTGAATGTTCTGAATTCTTTTTCTTCTGCATCTGTATAAATTCATATTTGCTCCATGCCTTCCCTTTGTTTCATTGCTTACAGTGCTGATCATTGAGATTGCCTCGGATACCAACTTCAATTTTTTTTTTGATAATGGAAGAAGATACAATTGTTCTAAGAACATTTAGCATCTGCATAGATGAGATGCAGATCAGTTTTTTTAACTGTATATATTGGTACAGTTCTGATTTCGTGATCAATATTATATACGGCTTATCACTTAGAAGCCATACATATACATATACTTGCATCAGTCGAGCTAGTTGCCCAGTTCAGTTAGCTGTCCATGGTGGGGTAGAAGGCGTAGCTGGCGATGCCGCAGTTGCCGCCGCCGCCGCGCGCGACGCGCATGTAGCCCCTCTCGCCCCACCACGTCCCCCACTGGTTCTTCACCAGCCAGTACTCCCCGCCGTCCGCCGCTGCGCCGTAGCCCACCACGGTGACGGCGTGGTTCAGCCGCTGCCCGCAGGTGGCGCTCCCGGCGTACACACCGCTCCTGTAGTGCCGGAAGTCTGGGTCGGAGGCCTCCACGACCACGGCCACCGGCTGGGCGGCCGCGAGCTCCTGCAGCTCGCCCTCGTCGCCGTACAGGCGCACCCACCGGGAGCCGCCCACCGCCGCGGCGGAGTTCGGCGTGGCGCCGGCGCGGCACGCGCCTTGCTGGCCGCCGTACGCGTAGGCCGCCTCCGTCTGCAGCCCGCCGCTCGCGGCGATGTAGCGGAGAGCCGCTGACACGTCACCGCCGTTGCAGCTGCTGGTACCGCCGGTGCAGTCTAGCACCTGCTGCTCCGAGAGGGAGACGAGGTTGCCGGTGGCAATCTGCACGAGCCCCTCCGTCGCCGCCACCGCCGCGAACGCCCAGCAACTCCCTGCAACGCGTGCATGCATATACATGAGCTATGGCATCCGACCATCCTAGTGTTTGTGTTCGCGTGGTTGGTTGTTCTCACCGCAGGTGCGTTGGTTCTTCACCTCCGTGACGGCGCCGCTAGCCCTCCAATCCACGCTGTCCGGCAGGTCCTGCTCATCCAGCACGGCCACCGTCGCCGCGGTGCCATTCTTCTCAGCGCGGTGGTCGTGCTGGTGCGGCCGGTAGCCGAGGTACGCCTGGGCGAACTCGTCGTCGGTGAGGTCGGAGAACTGGTTGAGGCCGAGCGTGTAGGTGCGGTTGCCCGCGCGGTTGGCGGCGTCTACGCGCTCCGCGTTGGCGGCGAACACCCCCAGCCGGCGCTCCTTCTCACCGGCGTCCGCGTAGGCGCGCCCGAACTTGGCCATCCACCTCTCGTGCCGCGCGGCCATGCCAATACGAGGCCGAGCGCCTCGGCGCAGCTCGCCGCGCGCCCCCACGGCGGCCACGGCGACCATGAGCGCCAGCAGAGCGCCGCAAAGGTGGCGAGAGCCGGCAATCCGCGCCATTTAAATTTTTCGCCTGCGCCTTGCGTGCTAACGATCGTGCAGCATGCTCGTCCTATTTATACAGAACGCATGGTCGTTGATCGGCTGTGCATACAACCATCATATCCATTGTATGCACAGCCGATCAACATTATTATATACTAAGACCCTATTTGAATACATAGTTTTTTTGAAGTTTTGAAGTAATTAATACTGTAGTATTGAGCAATACTACATTATTATATACTGAAAGGTGTTTGGCAACTCCATCTAAAATATCTGTAAAGTAAACTGCAGTATTAGAAATACTGTATTTAATCTACAGTATTGAAAACTTTGGTACAAAGCATTTTTTCCAAAACTATGGTATTATTATGGATGTAGTATAGTTTAGTTTTTTAAATACTGTAGTTTCTAAAAACTGTGTCCCAAACTACGGGTCTAACATTTATATTATCACAATTGTTGTAGCACCAGTTCTGCTTCCATTTTGGCCCGTTGTAAAGCACCGATGGATATACCATAGATTGTCGATCAAATTGAGGTTGTGATAACTGTTTTAAAAACAAATGAACGAATTAAATATTAAAAGGTAATATGTAGTTTTTAAAATTTTTATTGAGAAATATGATTAAGAATTTTTTTAGAAAAAACGTACCACGTAAGTTTATAGAGTGTAAATCATAGGTAGTGAGCTAGCTTAGCTGAGGGTGGCAATTGGCCGGGACGGGGCCGAGTTGGTCAATACCACCCTCAAACTCGGTCCTGGTAGTACCTGACCCCATTAGCTTCACGAGTTGATTTCCCCATCTGAATCCGAACTCGATGGGTCCCCGTAAACCTGTTTTTAAATTTCAAAACACATATTGGGAACCCGATAGTTGTCTTTGTTGGCGCGAGTTAGGGAGTCGGGACGGCAACAAAGGCGATTGGGAACAGCAGTCAACGGTGCGAGTTGGGGATGATAGTTGATGGTGCAACAATTCAGGATGGCGACGTAATAGTTCGAGACGGTGATGCAATGATTGGGGACGACGGTCGGTGTCGGCCTAATGTTGGGCCCATGTCGGCGCACGTGCACCCTTTCCAGGCCCAGGTCTCGCGTGCGATCGCATAGGGACTGGAGGAGGCCGACGGGGAGGATATGAGTCACGGATGGAGTGGTTGAGGGCTTAAGGATTGCTATTGTTTTTTTGTATCATCACATATTCGGTATTTGGGCTAAACATATTGGGCTTTTTTCTAGGTCGGAGACCCGCGGGGACCCACGGGTCAAAAAATAAACCCGGACCCACCCCTACTCTTATGCGGGGCCTCGACCCAGTAGACCCACGGAGAAAAAATTGGCCCCAGCCCCGGCCTCGTAGGGGCGGATCCCCGGACCCATCAGGTGTATTGCCATCCCTAAGCTCAGCATAGCCCACATGAATAGTACCGTGTGTGTATTGTAGCATGAATAGTACTCACGGGTATTGTAGCAATCAGGTATTATATCCAGATTAGTTATTCCTTTAAAATAGAATATTAGATTAGAGTTAGTTAAAGAGATAAAGTCTTGCAGGCTCTATAAATAAGGCGGTGTTGATCAGCAATCAATCAATCAATGAAAAAAGAATTAGTCTAATCTCTCGTCCTAATATTCTTGTCCCTAACCTAAATTTATCTCTCATCCCAAGCAACCGTTGTCACACCTGACTATCCTCTCGATAGTGTTTATCTCGTCAGGAATCCAAACCATAACAAATTGATATCAAAGCAACCTCCTACGCCTATGGACATGATGACCATCGGTGATGGAGGTGTGGTTACTACTCAATTAACACTGATGATGCAGAAGATAGAGGCAATAGAATTGAAGTAGCAAGATAAGCAAATAAACATGGATCATCTAGAAGCAGAAAAGTCTCCAGCTTACATCGGAGATGGCGGCAAGGGGATCCTCGGGCGACCACACCCATCAAGCGACAATTCGCAAGAGCATGGCCGAGTGTCGCACTACTACAAGTGAGATTTCCCAACCTATGATGGGAAGGAATATCCTCTCACATGACTAATTAAGTCGTTGCGAGCAATTCTTTTGTGGCAAGCGCACCCTTGAAGAGGAGAAAGTTTGGCTTCCAACATTCCATATGACAGGACCAACACAACAGTAGTATACTCGTCTTAAAATGAGTATGGCACCCCTTGGAAGAATTTTATGGAGGTGGTGAGATCGCGCTTTAGACCTCTACTTAGGAAGAAACTTGAGAAGATGAACCAACAAATGGGAGAGATCACCATCGCCATCAACCGCTAAGAACATGGCTTGAGCGAGAGCGTAGCCTCCTTCATGCCTTATGCTAGTAATACCGAGGCACGACCCTCACTATTGTCAACCCTTCTACCTATCGATGACACTGCAACACTACATGGGAGGGCGATAAGGGGGAGTGTGTGCGGTGAAAGATGTAGAGGGGCATACAAAGGAGGAGGTGGATGAAAGAGGAAAGGTGTTTCGAATATGCAATGATGTACATGATGACAATAACGTCAGTCGCTACAACAACAATTCAATCGGCGCCATTGGTGTTTGTCGTGCCACATCATCACCCATCTTCCTTGTGACTCAAGCGACATGTCGGCTCCACATGGCACTGGTGTGATAGCTTTACAAGGAGAAGAAAGGGTTATTGTTTCCATCCAACAACAATTGTGTCCTTTGTGGCAACAAAAAGAATGGATGTAAGTCGACTAATATCATCTGTAGGCGAGTCTTTACCTAGCGCATGGTTGTTGTGTTGGCTAAGACGCACCCTTTCTTTGAGAGAATTTAGATGGGGACCATCTAAACCTATAAGTTTTAATATACGGTGTCTTTTCTTTCCACACATTGTAGCAAGTTGAGATGTAAAAGACTTGAATCTTATTTATATTAGTCGTTGAGTCAGGTTTGAGGTTATCTTGCAGCTCGATAATTAGTTGCTCAAAAAGACGGATGTAGTATCATAGGTAGGGATGAAAGTGATTCAGATAGTTTCTGAACGTATTTAAAAAATAGATTCGAATATGGATACCGATTTTTCGGATACATAAATAGATATGATATCAATGATATATGATAAATTCAGATAATCTGGATAATCTGGATTATCGACAAGTCAGTGGTTTCTAGAACTGCAGCCGCAACTTCAATCCTCGTGCAAAACGACATTACTATCTCACATCATACTAAGGGTCTGTTTGGTTCAGATTTTTGAACCAGGTTCCTGTGGCTCGGAAGCTGGAATCTAAACCAAACAACTCTTTTGGTCACCCAACTTTTCTAGAATCTGCAGATTCTCGTAGTACAAATTTGAAAGCTGATATAACCCAGATTTCACAGCTTCTCAGTTCAACTTTGAATGAATATTAACTATCATGCTATTAAAACATATCGGTTCATGTAAAATTTGAAAAAGTAAAATTTTAGTAAAATATATCATTTTAGTGTAATTTGAAAATATATAATTTTAATATAAACATTACAAAATTTTGTGATTAGAATAATTTACCTGTAAAATTATACATTAATAATGTAACTAAACACCATGAACTACCAAAATATAAATCCGCAACTATTTCAACTAAACAGTTTCTCAGCTTTTCTATAGCTCACAGCTCACATCAGTTTTTTTACAGCTCACAGCTCACAACAGCTTTTTCAGAATTTACAGCTCAACCAAACACACCCATACCTGATAACTATCAAACAATTTATTTTTATTGTTTTAAGTTGAATCTTCCGGACGAATATTTGGGCACCTAAATGATCTTAAATGAAAATACTTTTAAATACAAAGTTGTAGATCTCATTGAGACCTAAAATTTTCAAATAAAGTTTATCATCACTTAGTTTAATATGGAATAATATTTATTTTTGTAAAAAAGATTATTTTTGTTTTCAGATATGGTTAATTACTTGAACTGAAATAAGTTGATCCTTTTCTCATGTGGTCGAGAACTAAATATAAAATTGTTAAATTTTATATACAATCTTAAATTTAAGCCGATTACCTATAAAAATAAGATTATTTTTACATGTGGTTTAATTCGATCTGAACAGCTTGTACGACGGGGAAGTGTCTCCTAAAACCTTTAATTTTTTTTATGTAGGGAAGGAGAGTGCGTTTGCTTGCAAGTTGCAGCAGATGGATGCATCCCCATCGTGGCATGCATGCGTGCTGCATTATTACTATTGTATTACATAATTGCTTGTCAGGCTGATAGTTCTTCTTTGGCGGCGCAACAATGCGGCCGTCGCGTCTCTGTCCGCGCGCCACCAGCGAGAGACGGACGACGGGACGGCGGCGCGCACGTCGATCCCGGCCGGGCGCGCGTCGTCTGCGCCAGCCGGCCGGCACGCGCGCTCGCGCTCGCGCTCCCGCCCAATAACACCGGCCGCGCGCGACGATGCAACGCGTGACGAAAAATTAACCAAACGCGAGCTAGCGACCTGGGATATTTCACGCACGCACGCACGCACGCAAGCACGCACGCAGTGGTAGGCCGGAAGAGTTGCTTTCCGGGCGAAAACTCGGCGTGCGATCGATGCGATCGCGGCGAAGGTTGCGTGACGCGCGTAGCAACAATGTCACATGCAACGATCGAGTTGTGGCCGCGCGACGCGAGGAGTGTCGGCCGCAAATGCGAGGCGTGGCGAGGCGTGATGCACGCATACGTGCGGCCGTGGATGGCACCGACGAGACGGGCCGCCGGCGCACGCGCGAGCGGATATTAGCCATGGAGGCGTCGATGGGCCGTGCGCCGCTGTTTTTTTTGTTGTTGTTCCTGAAGTATATCTTTTATAATATTTTACAAAAATTATAGTCTTATCGTATATTAGGAGGTCTTTCTCTGGTACTGTTCATCCAATAGTTCCGAATTATACCAAAAGCTCCCACTATGGCTCTCGGTTCTGAAAAATATTCTCTGAGCCGGAAGTTCCGAGATAACCTCTCGATTTTGAATTTGTTTTTTTCCTGATACTCTAAACCAAATGTGCCGAATTTTGTTGTAGATACAACGCAGCTTATGAAGTACAACTGTGAAAATATGAATATATGACGAAATTGAACTGTGAAGATATCTTCTGCCTTTTTGTTTTTGAACGAATGCTAGCTGAAGGACAACTGTGACGACGATTTCCCAGTACAATGAAGCTGGGAAAGAATAGGAGTGAGATGCAGATGCCTAACATTTGATACTTCAGCATACAGATTCTACATTTTCTATTAGAAGATCAGGTTCCACGAGATGCCTGTCCGATATTAGATTGGTCAAGGCTTGAATTAATGACTGTGGATCAAATACGATGCCCACCTTTGGATCGCGTATAGAGTCCACGGTAACCTGAAATATAATTACCACATTAAAACGGCTGTTTCAGCACTGTTTATGCACAAACTACAGTACAGAAGAGCGTGTGACCAGCATCGCATACTTCCGGAATATCCGCGCATCAACATCGTATTTATATTTATCGTATAAATACAAATGCCATTTTCTAGCATGGTAGTAAAGAAATACCTAACTGTCCAAAAGTAAGCTTGTTTAACCATGTTTACCCGAGCTCACTGCAGTCCAATGTGCAAAATCTAAATAATGTAAATAATTAATAAGCTCATGCTATATTTCCTCTTTCATTGGGGGGTGAAAAGATGGAAGTGTCATGGGATTATACACTGAAAAGCTCAACTAGGAAAGGAAGTGTTAAATCTTTGGAATTTGTATCATATAGAACAGAAATGTTTACCACATGAAAGATTCCTTGAGCAGCGAAGTTTTCAACATCTAAAGGAATTTGACCTCCTTTTGGAACCAATAAAGCATTCACATAGTCTTTGGGCTGCACATAATGAAAAATAAATTATCAAATGGAAAATCTCAGCACAAATAAGGAGACATATCAATATCCTCAAAACCGAATCATGCCAGGTTTGGGACCAGGAAAGGGCAATCTGTGGGAAGTGTGCATCCTGTATAGCTAGTAAATAATATGATGCATGATTGCTCTGATCATTAGCTGAAAATCTGTTGAAGGGAACATTCACCGAACTTACAAGATTTTTTAGACTTTTGTCAGGATCTCCATATGTACGATTTAGAGAATCAGTAATGGCAGTCACAAAGCCAGAAGCAGACAACCCAGTGGTTTCTCTGTCGTGTGATCCATTCAAAAGAAGTACCTAGATTCAGCAAGAGATAAATATAAACAAAGCATCACGAGCCACAAGTGAAGAAACCCACACACCTCAACAGGTGGGGGGGGAGATTTATTTATATAGGCAATACAATCGGTTACATGCAGATAGGGATACAATCTGGATGGTATATAATCTGTTATCTCTAACACCCTCCCTCAGTCTAAGCGGGAGTGTCACGAACACAAAGACTGGACCTAAAATCAGTGAATAATTGTATAGGCAACCCTTTTGTCATGATGTCCGCGAACTGATAAGTTGATGGAACATGAAGCACCCGAACCTGGCCCAAAGCAACCTTCTCACGCACAAAGTGAATATCAATCTCAATATGCTTTGTGCGGTGATGATGGACTAGATCGGCGGTCATGTAGACAGCGCTGACGTCGTCGCAGTAAATGATCGTCGCCGAAGAGATGGGTGCGTGAAGCTCTTGAAGCAACTGACGAAGCCAACAGGTCTCAGCCACTGCGTGCGCAACAGCACGATACTCAGCCTCCGCGCTCGAACGAGAGACCGTAGTCTGTCATTTGGAGGACCAAGAGACCAAGGAGTCGTCGAGGAAGACGCAGTAGCCTGAAGTGGAGCGCCGAAAGTCTGGGCAACCAGCCCAATCAGCATCAGAGTAGGCGGTCAGACTAGCAATGCTGCCTGTACCAATATGTAGACCGAAGGAGAGAGTGCCCTTGACATATCGTAAAATACGCTTGAGCATCGCGAGATGAGGCTCTCGTGGATCGTGCATGAAGAGGCACACTTGCTGAACCGCATAGGCAAGATCCGGATGAGTCAATGTGAGATATTGTAGACCATCGGCAAGACTGCGGTACTGAGTGGCATCAGCCACCGGAGCACCGTCCGTAGCATATAGCTTGGCTTGAGTATCCACAGGTGTTGATGTAGAGTGGCACTCAGCCATGCCAGCGCGCTGGAGGAGGTCCACAGCATAATGACGCTGTGAGAGGAGGAGGCCATCATCGGAGCGTGTGACAGAAATCCCGAGGAAGTGATGAAGGTCCCCGAGATCTGTCATGGCGAACTCCGAGTGAAGAAGATCGTTGATGCAACGAAGGAGTGAGGTCGATGAAGCCGTCAGTATGATGTCGTCGACATAGAGCAGCAGGTAGGCGATGTCGGTGCCCTCTCTGTAGACAAAGAGTGACGTGTCAGAGGTCGAGGCAGTGAAGCCGAACTGCTGTACAAAAGCAGAAAACCGTTGGTGCCATGCCCTGGGCGCCTGCTTGAGCCCGTAGAGGGACTTCTGCAGGAGACAGACGTGATCAGGGGCAGCCGGGTCAACGAAACCTGCCGGCTGCTGACAATAGACCGTCTTGGTCAGATGGCCATGAAGGAAGGCGTTCTTTACGTCTAGTTGATGAATCGGCCAGGAGCGAGAGACGGCAATACTGAGGACGACTCGAATGGTGGCCGGTTTGACAACCGGACTGAAGGTCTCGTCATAGTCGATGCCATACCGCTGTGAAAAACCGCGAACGACCCATCTAGCTTTATGACGAGCCAGAGAGCCATCAGCATGATACTTGTGCTTGAAAACCCACTTGCCAGTGATAACGTTCGCATGTGGTGGTCGAGGAACAAGGCGTCGCGTGTCATTGTCCATGAGTGCCTTATATTCGTCTGTCATTGCCGCGCGCCAATTTGCATCAGCGAGCGCGGCTCGAGTGTTGCCTGGTAGCGGTGAGGCTAAGCTGGAGACCACAACAATGAACCCATAACGCTGCATCGGTGGTGGCAGCGAGCCTGTCTGAGAGCGAGTCTCCCGTGCAGGAGGCTCAGGAGCCGGGGCCACCTGTGCCATCGGCTCAGGGGCCAGCGGTGCCACAGGCTGCGGCCGACGACTGTAATGGATGCCATAGCGGCGCTGTTCAACTGCAGGCGGCGAAGGTGCCGGAGTCGATGGAGCTGGGGCGACCTGTCGTGGCTCTTGGGGCACCTGGAAGGTGGCACCATGCCACAGAATGGACGGATCCAACTCGACAGGATCGTCGGCATCGTCGGGTGTAGCCGGGGCATATGCGGCTATGTGCTCGACATCTGATAAAGACGATGGAGGTGCCGGTAAAATGTCCTGCAACAGAAAATCAAGAGAATCCGAGCGAGGCTTGGAGGCCGCAAATGGAAAGTGAGTCTCATCAAACACGACATGACGAGAGATGATGATCTTGCGAGTCGAGAGATCAAGGCACCGATAGCCCTTCTGGGAAGGAGGGTAACCCAGAAAGACACATGTTGTGGAGCGAGGAGACAATTTGTGGGTCGTCGTGGCACTAAGGTTCGGATAGCAAAGACAACCAAAAACCCGAAGGATTGAATAGTCTGGCATTTTGCGGTATAGGAGGTGATAGGGAATACCATTACGTATGGACGTTGAGGGCCGCCGGTTGAGCAAAAACACGGCAGTGGAGAGAGCTTCGACCCAGTAGGGCGGGGGCATGGCAGCATGAATCAGAAGCGTGCGGATGGTGTTGTTCAGTGTGCGAAGCATCCGCTCAGCCTTGCCATTCTGGGCGGATGTGTGCGGGCATGAGGACCGAAGCAAGATGCCTCGGCCGGCAAGAAAAGCGGCAGTGGCAGTGTTGATGAACTCGCGACCGTTGTCCGCTTGAAAGCATCGCACAGGGAGATTAAACTGTGTGTGAGTATAGGCGACAAACTGAACAAGAAGCTCATGCACCCCAGATTTATGTCGAAGGGGAAACGTCCAACAGAAATGAGTATGATCATCAACCAACACAAGGTAGTATTTATAACCGGAGATGCTTGAAACAGGAGAGGTCCAGACATCGCAATGAACAAGTTCAAAAGGTACTGATGTACTAGAGGCTGAACTAGCAAAGGGGAGCCTAGCATGTTTGCCTAGCTGGCAGGGGTGACAAATGCGGCGGGATGCTCTTTTACATTGAATAGCAGATAGCCTATGAAGAGTGTTGACGATGGCGGGTGCGGGATGACCAAGACGGGCGTGCCACAGCTCCGAAGTGACGACGGCAACATGACATCGAGGTGGCATGTGGTGCGGGATGGTGTAGAGGTCGCCATGGCTATTGCACCGCAGGAGGACCGTCTTGGTCTGGAGATCCTTAACAGAAAAACCAGAAGCGTCAAACTCAATTGAACAGTTATTGTCGTGGGTAAACTGTCGAACAGATAACAGATTACGAGTGAGTTGTGGGGCGACAAGAACATTATCAAGATGAAAAGGATGATCAGCAATGTGAATGATGGAGGTGCCACGACTAAGAACGGGAATAGACTGGCCGTTACCAACCGTTATGGAAGACGGTGGTGACGGATGACGGGAAAGAAGTATATCGTCATTGGACATGTGGGATGTCGCTCCGCTGTCCATGACCCAGGGGGACCCACCCTGAACTGCCATCTGGTTGAGGGCAGCAATCAGACTGGTTGGATCCCAGCCTCCTGGAGACACGGACGTGGGGGGAACACCAGCGGCAAAAAATTGAGGTGGCACGAAAGCGGTGTGAGCCTGTGGAGGGGGCGCAGGTGCACCCCAGTTCTGCTATGCTATGAAGCTCGGATACTCCCCAAATCCTGCGTACCCGTATCGGATACGTCTCCGGATACGGATACGTATCCGATACGGCCGGATACGTATCCGGTACGTATCCTACCATTTTTGAATTTCCAAAAAAATAAAAAATGTCAGATACGTATCCGACTCGCGCGGGATACGGCAAACAGGGGAGAAAATGGCCCGACGCCCAGCCCGTGACCCCCCGACCCCTCAAACCTGTGCGCCGGCTGTGCCCTAACTCGCGGTCTCGGGTCGCCCTAGAGTCGCCGCCGCGCCGCCAGTCGCCGCCGCGCCGCTAGTCGCCGTCGGCCGTGCCGCCGCCGGCCCGCCGCCATTGGAGCTTGGAGCACAGGAGCAGATCTGCTCACGCGGCCGCGCGCTTGGATCTGGAGGCGTCGAGGCGAGGCTCTTCGCCGAAGTCTTCGCCTTCGGTCTTCGCTGCCGCCTGCCGGAGTTGAGCACGCGAGCACGCCGACGACGCCGCTCCTCTCCAGCCTCCAGCAGCATAGTCCAGCTCGCCAGCTCGGTTCGCCGAAGTCTTCGCAGTGAGCAACGCTCAACAGAGCAAGTGAGAAAATATGTTTTTCTTTCGCTTTTTGTTTTCCAAGCCGTGAGTAGTGAATACTTTATACTATACACTGACTTAATTCTGATTTAGTGATTTCAATCATTTCATTAGTAGTTTAGTACTGTGTTTTATTTGTTTGTGACTTTGTGTGAATTTAATTCGTAGATTGATGGATAGTAATAGTGGATCGGGATTTGATGGCTCAAATGCATCTGAGTATAATAGTGGTAGTGGTAGTGGTAGTGGAAGTGGTAATACGGATCATCTTGCAAGTAATGCTGCTATGGCAAGTCAATTTCTACGTTCTAATAGAGTTATTTCACCAAATGATGACAATAGAAAGCCATTATGGAGATATATAGAGTTGCTTGAGAAGACCGGAAAGGGTCAAGGAGGAAACACACGGTCTAGATGTAGACTTTGTGATCATATTTTTCATGGGAGTTATGCAAGAGTGAAAGCACATCTTTTAAAGATTAAGGGTTTTGGAGTTAAGTTTTGTCATAAAGTAACAATTCCTGTTCTTACCCAACTTCAAGATGAAATTGCTAGAGCTAATGCTATTAGTGTCATGGAGATGCCAAAGGATATTCCACTTCCCACTCAAGGTGTGAGTAGTAGGAAAAGAAAAGGTGTTTCACCTATTGAAGCAAGCTTTAATTCAGAAACTCGTGGCCATCTTGATGCTTTGATTGCTAGGATGTTTTATACAGCGGGATTATCTTTTAACGTTGCAAGAAATCCATATTTTAGACAAGCATTCATGTATGCTGCCAATCATTCTTTGGGAGGATATGCCCCTCCAAGTTATAACAAGTTGAGGACCACTCTTCTTGTGCAAGAAAAGACACATGTAGAGAGAATGTTGCAGCCTATTAAGTCAACATGGAGCTCAAAAGGTGTGAGCATTGTATCAGATGGATGGTCAGATGCACAGAGGCGTCCACTATTAAATTTTATGGCTGTAACAGAAGATGGTCCAATGTTTATTAGAGCAATCAACACTGAAGGAGAAGTTAAGAAGAAAGAGTATATTGCTGAAAAGATATTAGCTGTAATTGATGAGATTGGAGCACAAAATGTTGTGCAAGTAATCACTGATAATGCAGCCAATTGCAAAGCTGCTAGGCTAATGGTTGAACAAGTGCATCCTCATATTTTTTGGACACCATGTGTTGTTCATACTTTGAATCTTGCCTTGAAAAATATATGTGCTTCTAGAAATGTTGATGATGAGCTTTATGAAGAGTTCAATTGGATTAGTGATATTGCTGGAGATGCCTTGTTTATTAAGAATTTTATCATGAATCACTCCATGAGGTTGTCCATGTTTAATGAACATAGTAAGTTGAAATTTCTTGCCATTGCTGATACTAGATTTGCATCAGTCATTGTGATGTTGAAGAGATTCCGTGCTATTAAGGATTCTCTTGCACAAATGGTAGTGAGTGAAAAATGGAGCACATATAAGGAAGATAATTCAGGCCAAGCAGCTTTTGTCAAAGAGAAAGTGGTAAATGATATTTGGTGGGATAGTGTTTGCTACATCCTTGATTTCACAGAGCCAATCTATTCTATGATTCGTGCAGCTGATACTGACAGACCATGTCTCCATTTGATATATGAGATGTGGGATACAATGATAGAGAAGGTCAAGGTTGTTATTTATCGTCATGAGAGAAAACAACCACATGAGCACTCCATCTTTTACTCTGCAATTAATGAGATATTAGTGAGTAGATGGGCAAAAAGTAATACCCCATTGCATTGCTTGGCACACTCATTAAATCCCAAGTAAGGTCAATTCTATCTTTTTTACATTAATAAAGTAGCACACTTCACATTGTTTGACTCATTTCTTATTCACATGTTTGTTAGGTATTATACTGAAGAATGGATTAATGAGGTTCCAAATCGCCAAGCACCTCATATGGATGAAGAGATTTCAGAAATGAGAAGCAAATGCTTTAGGAGGTTCTTTTCTGGTGATGAATTGAAAAAGATCAAGCAACAGTACGCTGATTTCTCTTTGTTTGGTACTGGATTTAATTCATTTGATTCACTTGAGGATAGACTTCATTATGAGCCAAAACAATGGTGGGGAATTCATGGTACTAGTGCTCCTGAGTTGAAAAAAATGGCATTGAAATTACTTGGACAACCAACATCATCTTCTTGTGCTGAAAGAAACTGGAGCACATATGGGTTGATCCATAGTTCAATCAGAAATAGGTCTTTATTCCAATCATTCTTTTGCCATCTTTCTTTATTTGTCATATACTCACATATTCTACTATTTATAATTGATCACAATTAATATTATTGTAGACTTAATCCTGGACGTGCCGAGGATTTAGTGTTTGCACATCAAAACTTACGTCTTCTTTCAAGGAAATCTAAATATTATTGTCAAGGCCCATCTGCAATGTGGGATATTGGAGGAGACAGTCATGACATTGATCTTGATGGTGGTGCTGATTTTCTTCAACAAGCACAACTCTCTTTGGATGAACCAAACTTAGAGAGGCTAATTGAGGATATCAATGCATTGGATTTACCTGATGATAGTGCAGGGCCATCGGAGAATGCATGAGCCATGAATTATTCTCCTGCTAGTTTGAATGTTGGAATGTTGGACCAAACTTGTGTTGATTTGCTACTTAATTATGTTGGATTGTCACATTTGCTACTTAATTATGTTGGATTGTCATATTTTCTACTTAATTATGCTTCTGTGTGTGTTTATTTTCATATTGAATTCATGTTATTATTTTTCTGTGTGTTAACTTGTTTTTATATATATATATACACGTATCGCCGTATCCATGTTTTTTGGAAAATGCCGTATCGAAGTATCGCGGTATCGCGTATCCGTATCTGTATCCACGTATCCGGGCAACATAGCTGCTATGCACCCCAGTTCTGCTGCTGCTAGGAAGGCCACGGTGGTCCCCAAGGGTTGTAGCAGACCTAGGGACCAGATGGTCGAAAACCTTGATGCCCACCGGATCTGGCGAAATTGCCGCCAGGCTGCTGGTTACGTCCACCACCGCCACGTCCGCCTCCGCCACGGCCACCCTTGCCCTTGCCTCCCTTTCCTTTGCCATCGTTCCCGCAAGGAGTGGTAGTGGATGAATTCCGGCAAGATGTAGACGTGCAGGAGGTGTTGGAGGATGCGGCAAGAGCTGAGGCAGAGGCCTCTTTCCCCTCGGAGCCGAGGCGAAGTTCTTTGACACGTAGCATATTAGTGGCTGATGTGAAATCAGGAAGCGGTGACGAGTTGGCGATGATATCGGCGGTATGGGCGAAGCGGGAGTTGAGGCCACGCAGGAGGTTCAGCACAAGCTGCGCGGGGGGGATGGTGTGGCCAACCTCCCGAAGGGCGTCGGCAGTGCGCTTCATCTTCTGGGCGTAGGCATCAACGGAAAGGTCACCCTGGGACAGATTGTGGAACTCGTGCTGAAGGACAACAGCGTGTGGTTCTTTATTTGCCTCAAACAGATTTGCAACAGAGACGTATAGAGCACGCGCATCTTGGTCAGGCTCCATAGCAAGATCGAGAACAGTGTCTTCGATTGAGCCATACATCCAACCGCGAATGCATGCATCGGGCTGAGACCATGCAGGATCAGCCGGGCGCGCGGCCTCCATGCCATCAATGTGGCCGAGCAGTCCATACTTTGCGCAAAGGGCGGTGAAGAAGGCCTTCCACTTAGAAAAGTTAGGACGCTCGAGGCTGAGAGCAATAGGGACGTGCTGTTTCACATTAACAGAGGCATATGCAGCAAAAACAGAGGGAGCCAAGCCTTCCCCCAGGGCGGCAAGAGGATGGGGGGGAGCCAAGGTTTCCCCCAGGGTGCCCAAGAAGTCAAAAGCAGTGGAGGCCGCCGAGGATTCTGTCATTGCCGCAGTCAAGAAGCCAGACGCGGCACGACCGGGAGTCGGGGGTGCAGCCGATGCGGAGCGCGACAGGAGTCGGCGCGAGGTTGGCGGGGTTCCACGGCGGGAAGCCGGCGGCGCGGCTTGGAGTCGGCGGTGCGACCAGGAAGCCGGCGGCGCGCGCCCTTGGGACGACAGGAAGTCGGAGGCGCGACGGAGAAGCCGGCGGTGCGAGATGCAGAGGCGCACGCGCACGGGAAGAAGCCGGCGGCGCGAGACGCAGAGGCGCACGCGCAGGAAGGAGTCGGCGGCCCGACGAAGAAGCCGGCGGTGGCGCGACGAGGAGGTCCGCGGTGCAGCCGGTGCAGAGCGCGACGGGAGCCGGCGCGGAGGTCGGTGGCCCGACGGGGAATCACGGCGGCATGACGAGGAGGACGGCGGTGCGTGCAGCCGGTGCGGAGGCGCACACTCCTAGGAGGAAGAAGGGGGCGGAAGCGCTCCTGGAGGAAGATGCGGAAGCAGAGGGGAGCGGGGTTCGTAAGCAGAGGACCAGGAACATAGAAAAAATAAATAAAAAATCTGATACCATGAAGAAACCCACACACCTCAACAGGTGGGGGAGATTTATTTATATAGGCAATACAATCGGTTACATGCAGATAGGGATACAATCTGGATGGTATATAATCAAGTAATCAACTATGGAGTTACAAGAGATAAAAGCCAACAAAAGCAATATTTTACACAACTGACACCTTGAGGCCAAGATTATGAAGGAGGTGAATCAATCATTTAATACATCAATCTAAGGTTGCTATCAAACCCATTCAAACATAACAAAAACAAGACAGTCTGTTTTTAACAACTATGCCAAATCTTAGTGATGCTTTTACTTGCGTGATGGAATAAAGACAGTAGTCAACAGAAATATGGAAGCGTGTGAAAACAAGATAATATGTTTTTTTAACACAAATACCTTCGGAATGGATCTTGATGCTATAGTTTCACCAATGCCACGCAATACCTGCACAGCACTCTATTTCAGACAAAGGATGATGTGGAAAACAAGCAGAGGTAAAGAGGCTTAAAGTCAATATTGACTATATCTGATGGCATGTTGAAGAGCATCAAGTGATAGAATTATGTACAAACAAAAACAAAGCACCATGATTACCAGTGACGGACAGACTGATGTAAAGAGTGATCCCATGGCATATACGATGCAGTCCACCTTACTTAACTGCTCCAAAACTGTTCGGTTAGCTTCAGGGAAAACCTGCAGTGCAAGGATTGTAGCAACAGTAAGGAGTTTCTCAACACCAAAAAGGATTATTTAGACATATCGTGCTGTAGGCTAGTTTGATACATGACATCACAATATGTTGGGATCATGACAGATTATCAAGCTTGCATGGTTTATAACCAATTAAACACCCGTTTAAGCCCGTGATATTTACAAAATGTAACAGCCTAATTAAAAAGGAGTTCTCCTTCTTGGGCTGACTAGCTTGGAAGGAATGAGAGTTTTCTTTTAAAGTAAAGTTAGTCAAGGGCTGAAAAATCACTACTGGATGGTGTTCTCACAATGTTGTAGCAAGTAACACCATTAGACTGATTAGATAAGCAGGAGAAATAGAAGACACTACGGTGTCTGATCGTCATGTAATGATCATTATTAACAACGTGAAAGCATGTGAAATCCATGAAATTAAATTGGCATGATGAATCAATTCTTATAGTAAAAAAATCCGACCAAGATGATCATTACATGGTATATCCGACCAAGAATCCATGGTAGATTCTCGGCAAAAACATTCCATGATAGATGTGCAATGAACGGTCAAATCTAGGTGTTCAAAATAAAATGAAGGCACTGACCTCATGCAACAGATTGCTGCCTTCACTTGACATGTAAAAGACACGCTTGATCCTTGAAGGAAGTGCACTACATGAATTACAATCCTTTTCCAAAGATAAAAAGCAAAATAAATAATAAATCAGTGACAGATAAACAATTGTTGTGAGAAATCAACAGGCATGCACAAATAAAAAGAGAAGAATAGGTCCAAGATGATATATGAATCATAATCAACCATGCCATGAATATATAAAATGAAGTAAAAAGTAATCAACATAATCATAACAAAATGAATCTTGGACAATTTTAAACATCAGTCCACTAGACAAGGATATGGTGGCACGATTTTAAAGATTGAATATTGTTTCTCATATAGTTTTCTTATAGATAGGACATAGAAAATTATTCCACGAAGCATATTGAAGTGGCCCCAGAAATGCTTTGGAGCCTTCATGGCTGATGTTACATAGATCATCCCAACTACCATTGGGAGCATTGAGCCTGAAATGATTTATCGACTGTAGTACCTTGTTAACAACTTCTTTACGTCCATTGCTCGGATGTGATATTTCATTTTGGCCTCGAATGATAGTTCCATCCTAAAAATAAAATAATGTCAAGAAGATAATTGAGTGCATAGTACCATAAAACCCAAGATGACTATTTGTTGTTTTTGTAAATACGGGGATTTTTGTAATAATAGGAGTAATGTTGCAAAACAAAAACTGTCATGCCAGTATTCAGAAGCAAGTCATAATAATAAAAGAAAGTATATCATAGCATGAGAATCACTAGTAACAGGGGGCTAATAAAAGGATTGTTGAAATAAAAAAAGGGAAGCAACAAAATTGTAACCGGCATAAGAACAATTAGCTAACAGCAATCCTAAAAATGAAGATACTGATTTATGTACTGTGCAACTAAAACATTGGTAAGTGACGTTACCCACAGTTCGCATCCCAGTGTAAGCCTGTCATTTGTGGATATCACTGGAAGAACAAAACTTTCAGCAGGGATTTGTGACACACGTGAGAACAAGAAAATTGCAGCATCCAAAGACTGGAAGAATATGCGTGCCCCAGCAAAAAAGAAATTCCCGATGCTGCAAGAATAAATAAGCTGCAGTCAAGAAAAAACAAATGTAGGCAAGATTGGGATATTATTGGTTGACCAAAAGAAATGTCCCCAATACCATAAAATATTAAGGACGCAAATAGCATTAGACACTATGCATGCCACACAATTGAATAGAGAAAAGTGGCAAGAGGCCAACAGGTTTCATGTGAAAAGCAATTACAAATTTACAATAATATGATTTACTGCAAATTTCACCTTAGAAGAATCACCTGCCATTGGTGAAGCAAAACATTTCAGCTGATCGTCGAAGTATCTGCACAAACAAAATCAGTGCCTATATGTCACAAGCATGGAAGTACTGCTTGATGATCAGATTTCCTTCTATACCAGGAAATAAATCTTGGCCAACAATATTCTTTTTTGAATTGTGAATTTGAAAATTTTATGATAAAATCATAAACCAGACTAAAACTATGCTATAAAAAATTGTTAGAGGAACTGACCTCATTATGGAAGTAGACTAAAAAGCACGTATTGTTTCCCTGTATGGCTGTGAGACACCATCCCACAAAGTGTGTTCTCCTTCTACAATCTGGTACCTGCCAAATACAGGACCAAACATCACATAGCCACTTGTATCTGGCTTTCATGAACAAAGGTGAATTTCAATCTGCAATAGAGTGACCAATTGTTACCACTCTAGCTTCGCTTCCGAAGGATCAAGGGACAAACGGTGCCCAAGCAATGTCCGAACAGAAAGGGCTTCTGAAGTGCTTTCATCAGACAATCTCAAGCATCTTGATCTAATGTCACCCACAGCAGGTCCACCTAAGACATGAAGGCTAACATTGATTATAAGAACAGATTTGATTTTCAATTACTCACCAAACAGTTATTTCAGGTAACAAGTGGTGTAGCAAGAGATTTCAACCTACCAAGCACACGCACAATCTCAGCTGTGCTTCCACCATCATCAGAAACAGGAAGAACATGTGCAACTCGAGTTGTCACTTTCTTCAAGTCTTCTACAACACCATTAAAAGCCGTTCCTCCTGAACAGTGCTAAAAATTAGAGAAAATAACATAAGTGCATCCCTTAGTACTGAAAGGTGGATAGTAAATCCTCAATTTCCATCTAAAAGGGAGGGTATATAATCAAGTTCCCCTATTATGGAAAAATTGATCATATATCCTTTTAGCATCGTCCTACATGATCATACAAATCATAAGTCGTCTGTTTCCACATTGTATTGAAATCTCTTTTCCAACGAAATATAGAAAAGTAGTAAAAAAATAGTACTGAAGCATCCGTGCCTTGAATAAAGGAAAAACGCAGACATATAGACATACAGTTCACGACAATCTCGTCCCCAAACTTCAGTAGTCCAATCGCACACTGTCACGCACGGAATCACCCCAATCACAGGAACTAGGAACTACCGCTCGCCAATTCCACCAATCCATACGTAGGCGCTCATACACCGATACACGCACAGCAATGCGCAACGGAGCGCCGCGTCCATCGAATCCCCGCCAGTCGCCGACTCCCCCACGCCCGCACAGGCTTCAAACGACCCAGCTACTCCAGCTACGGCGTCGACATAGAAAAAGGTGGAGAGAGAGAGAGAGAGAGAGAGAGCGCTCCACCTGAGAAGACGAGCAGCGACGGCGGAACAGAGCAACCGGCAGCGGAGGCGGCGGCCATGGCGCCTCGGGGGAGCGCGGTAGATCTCGGCGCGCGGAGGAAGCAGCCGCGAGAGGAGGCGACTATGTCGCAGGGGCAGGGGCAGGGGGGCGTGGTGGCGAGCAGCGCCATCGGCATCGGGTGGTGGGCGCATCAAACAAACGGCAAAAAGGAAAGGAAAGGAAAGGAAAGGGGAAGTCACACGCGCGCGCGTACCACCTCTCGTGCTCGAGGCGCTGACGTGGCGGTAGCAGAGGCCCATGGGCCACTGACGGTGGGCCCAGCGAGAAGAGACGGCTCTGCTTGGGCTCTCCTGCGGGTGGTGTCTTGGGCTTCCTTGGTAGGATAACCAGTTTAACCAAACCGCGAATCTTTTTTGTTTTTATATATTTTTTTATTATTTTACAGAAATAACATGTTAAAAAATTTATAGAAATTTTCGTCCATTATTATCTGGTTCAGATTTTTAAATTAGATTCCTGCTTCGGAAGTCGGAATCTGAACCAAACAGTTCTTTTGGTCAATCAACTTTTTCAGAATCTGCAGATTTTTACAGTATAAATTTGAAAGCTGGTATAACCTAGATTTCACAGCTTCTCGGTTCAACTTTAAATGAATATTACCTACCATACTATTAAAATATATCAGTTAATGTAAAATTTTAATAAAATATATTATTTTAGTGTAATTTAAAAATATGTAATTTTAATATAAACGTTACAAAATTTTATGATTAGAATAATTTACGTATAAAATTACACATTAATAATATAACTAAACATAGTAAACTACTAAAATATAAATTTGTAACTATTACAACCAAACAGATTATTTTTCAGCTTTTTTCCCGTTCACAACAATTTTTTTAAGGGGAAGTATCCCGTGTACATCGGTTGGCTGTGCACATGGTGCACATGTAAGATCTTCACCTTCAATCTGTAATCCAACGGACAACAGTAGCTGGGGGTTATCGCAAAATAACAGAATGGGGGAGGTGAGAGGTGTTTTCTGCAAAATGATTTGGTGGAGCTGTTGTCCGTTGGATTACAGATTGAAAGTGAAGATCTCATATGTGCACCATGTGCACGGCTAGCCAATGTACATAAGATATTTCCCCTTTTTCTTAATCTACGGTTCAACTGAGCTGGCTGAAAAGTTTATGGAATGATCGATCGAATATGATGACTTGAGCGGCCACCACAACTCGAGCGAGCAGAGCTCCGCTTGGCCACGGGCCGGGCCGGCCGCCGCCACGGCGATCAAGGTGAGGTGGCCGGGGGGCGGGCGGGCGGGCGGCGGCGCGCGTTACCGATCCTTCACGCGACGGCGGCCACGCGGGAGGCGGCGTCCACTCCACTCCACTCCTCTCCTCCAGCTCGATCTCGTGGTTTCTCCCTGAGGCGGAGGGGAGGCCAGGAACGTAGGAGTTAGGACGACGATAATGGTCGCCTCTCCCCGGCCGGCCGGGCGGCCAAAAGGCAGACTGCTGTTAATTACTATGGATTTGTTGCGTGGCTGCGCATGATGAAAACAGCAATGCCAACGGCAAAAGGCAGTGAATACTCTTGTCTTGTGCCCATGCAGCTAGTGGCTAAAAGTTCGAGCTTTTATTTTTTTAGTCTTGCTCTGCTGCTGCTCCCTGCCCTCAGCTAGCAAATCGTCTATTCATCTTGAACCTCTAGCCTCTAATTAGGGCGAATACTGTAGGATTTTAGGACGATAGTTCTTGGGAAGGGGAAATGAGGCACCACCTCGATCGACAGTTAAGGGAAGGGAAGGAGGGCAGTGGGTTGTGTCGGTGGCCGGAAAAGCTCACCGAAGTTACTAACAAAGAAGGCGATGACAATAGCTAGAGGATGAAGACGAGGGTCGAGGGATTGAGGTGCAGTGGCAGTGGCAGCGAAGAGCCACTTTGTGGGTCACATAAATGCTAGCGTTGATATGCGTGAGATGCCCAGGCGGCCAAGGCTCACACTACTATTTTTTTCCGTAAATGTCAATTACTTTTTAAATTCATTAGGTGAATATTGGTCAAATGCGTTTGGTTCGTTGAATATCTTTTGACGGGATAAGATCATTTTAGCCACTGAGCTATTTGGTTTGAGGGCGAAAGTAGATGGAATGGTCAATGAGAGAAATATTCATTTAATATGTTGAATGGAGAGATTCAGAAAATTTTTCTGAATGAGCTCAACCAACATAGTCGTACTTATCGACAAGCGATTAGTTTTGGATATGATTTTAAATACCAAAGAGTTATTAATTAGTGTATATTTTTTATTTTTGTTACTATTAAATACAATGTGGTAGTGAAAATGAGAAAAATAATCTTATTTTAAGGATATAAACGTTCTAAAATATAAAAGATTTGTTTTAGACGACTCTTAATACAAGTCTAAAACAACTTTTTTTATATGTCCGGAGTACTTTTTTTACGGTGAAAGGAAGAATGTGCTAGATTGGAATTAAAGATTGTTAACTTGTATATTTCTCCTATCCCTAAAGAAAGCCGCCTCGTACTAATTCAGGGTCTAAGATAATTAATTTCGATGAAAGCAATTGTCTGTAATTAAAGAAATTATTCTTAATATGTCATTAATATATCACTGGAAATTCACCCGGTTTCATATATACTACGCTCTCTCACCGACATGCGAGTAGTGAGACTACATGTCCGTAAGAGAGTCCATAGAATCAGATGAATTTTTCAATGACATGTTCGGAACTTTCTATTAGTTAAGGATATTGTAGTAAATCATGTGTTTTTTCTACAAGTCCTCCACAAATTGGGTGACAGATCCAAGCTTAGCCGGCAAAAGTTGCTTCTTTTTTACTCTCGAAAGTCATAAATACGAGCTGCTTCTTTCATGATTAGAGGTGGTGATCGTGGTTGCAACTCACATGAGTAGTTTGGAGAGGGGAGGAGGTGCACATGAAAGCAAGCATGAGCAAGTGTAGGCAACCAAAACCCCAACCCCACTTCACCGGAAAGCAGCCAAGAATCCAACCAAGAACCTCCATGGTTCCCTCGCCTTCCCATGCCGTGCTCCGGCGAGCCACAGCCAGCTGATCCTCCAAACAGACGAGTTCGCGAAGAGATTACTGTTTCGTTGACGATGGAATGTTCCGTCGTCGTTAAGCCTTCGCTCGCGGTCGCGGCGCCGTCATCGCGGCAGAGGTGGGCGCTCGCCACGTCCCTCTCCGCGCTCCTCTGTCTCTCCCTCATCCTCTCCGTCGGCCTCTTCCTCGGCTCCGCCTCCCGCCCGCTCCGGCCGCACTTCACGGTGCCGCGGCCGCAGGCGGAGGCGCCGTGGGAGCGATACGCCAAGCTGGCGCAAGCAGCCGCCTTCGGCTCGGCCGACTCGGCGTCGTCCACGGTCAGTACGGCCCGTGATCGCAGTGCTGCGGCTGTTGCACCGGCGCCGGCGCCGGGGCCTGGTGCGGGGGGTCTCGACGTGGACGAGGAGGAGGAGGAGGACCATGACGGCGTCAGCCCTGCACCGGCGCCGGCGCCGGCGGAGGAAGAGGAAGGAGAGCGGAGCTGCGACCTGTTCGAGGGGCGGTGGGTGCGCGACGAACCGGCGGGCCACCCGCTGTACGAGGCGGCGGAGTGCCCGCTCCTGAGCGACCAGGTAACGTGCCGGCGGAACGGCCGGCCGGACTCCGGGTACGAGCAGTGGCGGTGGCAGCCGAATGGCTGCGGCGGAGCAAGGCTCGGCGGATCCGGCAGGGAGGCGCTGGAGCAGTGCCGGAACCGGCGCATGGTATTCGTCGGCGACTCGCTGAACCGCAACATGTGGGAGTCGCTCGCCTGCATCCTCTACGCCGCCGTGCCCGACCGCTCGCGCACGCGCGTCGACGACGTCGCCTCCGACCACAGGATCTTCCGCGCCATGGTACGTACACGCGAAAACAAACCACTACTATAAAAAAAATTTGCCCCCGCGAATTCGGCGACGAATTTTGGCGCTCCTGTGCGCCCGAGTTGATATACAGTTGACCTGCGTACAAATTACTGGCATTTATTAATCATTTGAAAGTTCATATTAACTACTATAATTTGCAATCTAACGGAAAGGGTTAAGCATTTGTAACTCCAACTATTGGATCAAGATGGTAGCCATCAAATCTGATTACATCTGTGATTCAAAACCAGGAGTACAATTGCTCGGTGGAGTTCTTGTGGAGCCCGTTCCTGGTGAAGCTGGAGAGCAAGCAGGACGGGAGCAGGGCGCTGGAGCTGGACCAGCTGCCGGCAGCGCTGCAGCAGCTGCGCGGCGCCGACGTCCTCGTCTTCAACACCGGCCACTGGTGGACTCACACCGGCAAGCTCAGGGCGTAAGTCTACCTTACCTTACCTGACCTGCCCAACTAGAGCTGGGACATGGGCCGGGCCGGGCCGGCCCGGTCCGGGTCCTTGGGGCCAGGACCTGAAATGGGCCGGGCCTTTTCGGCCCAAAAAAATAAGGGCCGTGCCGGGCTGGCCCGAACCTGTGTTTGCCAAGCCCAGGCACGGCCCAAAGTCCGACGGGCCTGGATGGGCCGGGCCGGCCCAAAAACGGCCCTAACTTTGTAACATTGTTAGATGGTCTCTTATCAGGGTTATGAAAATATTTATTTAATTTATCTTTGAATAATGAAAATTCTAGTTCACATAAAATAATAGAACAACCCAAAAAATAGGGGAAAATGAATTTTATTAATAATTTACACGTGATACTAGTTCATTAATACTACTTTCTTTGCTCTTGAGCATATATATTTACATTTTGATTTGTCCTATATATGTATGACTCAAATTTTGATTTGTCTTACACATAATATAGAGCAAGGTATATTCAAATAGTAATTTGCAGACTTTTTTAATTTTTAATAACATGTCTTCTCCTTGTACATATGAATTATTTACCTATGGGCTTTTTTTGGGCCGGGCCGGCCCAGGCACGGCCCACTTTAAGGGCCGTACCTGGGCCGCCCACCGGGCCTAACCTCTAGGCCCAAGTCCGGCCCTTGTACGGGCCGTGCCGGCCCGGCCCATCCATGGGCCGTACCGGGCCGTGCTTTGCATGGGCCGGGCCTACGTGCTTTGGGCCGGCCCATGCAAAGCACGGCCCAAGTCCCAGCTCTATGCCCAACTGTCCTCCTCCAGCTGCCAGTACGTGAAGCCGAGTGTTGCTCGGCTGACAGGTGGGACCACCTGGAGAGGGACGGGAAGCTGGTCGAGATGGAAGGAGAGGAGGCATTCGACGCGGCTCTGAGGACGTGGGCGAGATGGGTCGATCACAACGTAGACGCAGCCAAGACCAGGGTCTTCTTCCGAAGCGTCTCCCCTGAACACAAGAGGTACGACATCCGTTTCTTCCGGCAGCCGATCACACATTCCGGTTCCAAAAATACCGGTTTTGTCCACCGTTACGGGCACAATGGATTTTTATTTTATATCGTGAAACTTAGCTATAAAATATAGAAATGATATTTTAAGAAATTATGTGAACTTAAGATCAAACAGTAATAATATATAGTTAATGTTTTTTGGCTTTTGGAAGTTGTGGCTACTGCTAAAATTTGTAGTGGCCCAATCGACCTAGATTTTTTTACTTTAAATTGTGAAACTTAATAGCGGCAAAATCTAAAAATAAATTAATATCAAAAAATCAGGAAAAACATCCACTTCTCTAGATTTTCAATAGAAATCCAGATGTTCCACAAATGCTTCTTAGAATCATAAACTCTCGAACAGCCTTCTCTAGATTTTCAATAGAAATCCAGATGTTCCACAAATGCTTCTTAGAATCTTAAACTCTCGAACAGCCTTCTCTAGATTTTCAATAGAAATCCAGATGTTCCACAAATGCTTCTTAGAATCTTAAACTCTCAAACAGCCTGTTTGTTTCATTTCAACTTTGGATTAATAACAATCCAGCTTTTGGGTAACTTAATATGTCAACTTATTATAATCTAAAGTACAGATTATAACAATCTAGCAAGCTGGTAGAACACAACTTTTTTGCAGGTAGAACTCAGTTTTTTTTATAAGCTAGATTTTTATAATCCAAAACTGAAACAATCAGACCCTTAGTTTATGGACAGTACTGTTTGAAGAAATAGATTTTGAGCAGATACTCATAAGTTGTATTTCAGAATACCAAGCTCTGGAAACAGAGCCATGTATAACGTTGTTGGTACTGCAAATCTGCAATGCAGCGAAAACTGGTGCTACAACCAGACGACCCCAATCACAAACGGGAAGATGGTCCCGTGGTTTCCAAAGAGCCTGGTGTCCATCGTGGAGAGGAACATCAGGAGCGTGAGGGCGGCGCCGGTCACGTACCTCAACATAACCCGTCTCTCCGAGCTCCGGATCGACGCGCATCCGTCGGTGTACACCGTCAGCCGGGAAGGGAAGCCCTTGAGCGCCGAGCAACGGCAGCAGCCGCTCGTGTACGCCGACTGTAGCCACTGGTGCCTGCCAGGGCTGCCTGATACCTGGAATCTACTCTTGCTGGCCTCCTTGGCGACATCTCCAGCCACTGTACACTTGCTAGGGTAGACATGCATTGCAGTGTCGCAGATACAGGCAGAAGAAGCCAAACCAAGAAGCAGGCAGCATCTTATGTTAGATAATTACCACGTGAATTTATAATTATGCTCGATTGTAGCGACTAGCGAGATTAGAATATATGAAATATGGACAACTTTTCACTTTGCACTTCAAAAAACTGTTACATTTCACCTACTTGAATTCAGCTAGCTTTCAGATTTTCAGATGATTTGCCTGTTTGCTGCGCAGCAGAAACAGGTAAATCAACATTTGCCGAGGCAACCCAACCAAAACCACACAGCAATCTACATGACAAGCGTGAAATCCTCATAAACGGTGGAAACCCTACAGTTCATGGAGATTGCAATACAAACATGAGACCACCAAAAAGATAACAGCTATAGATTATGTCTACTCTCCTCCAAGGCTCTAATCAACTGATACACATCCACCAACTGCCCAAACCAGGAGACAGATCAAACTACACTACCAGCAAGTATGGATTCATGTTTAGCAAGATGCAACTGAGCAGATAGTATGGTACTATGGTAGTATAAACATTTATGGGTTTTTTAGTAAATCTGCTCTTTCTGCATATGGTCAACACAAAAAATCCAGGATATGTTTAGTAAAACTGCTGTTATCTTATCTATTAGTCTATTACAAATCATCAATCGTACATATTGATGGCAAACCATTCGCCAACCATGTTGCTCGTAATAACAATCACACAATTAAACCAGGCACCAGATTTAATCATAAATAACTGAATTTCGCAAGACAACAAGCATTACACAACAATGTTAACAGCACAGCACATATTTATGTGAACAGAAACTGCGATGCAGTCATGAGACAGTACATGTCTAATGAAAATATCTCAGAAAACACTAAGCTAGCTTGGTTTATCTTGTAACAGAAAAATTGAGAGCAAAACTGATTTCCAGATCAGAGGTAGCCAGAATATGCAAGACATCCATGTAAGCAGACAACTTCTGAATTCAGCACAACCATTCAAAGCATATGCTCCCAAGAGTTGTCACACACCTGAGTCATACATTCACTAGAATTCAATCAATAGTTCAGCAAATCACAATTGTACAAACAAATTTAAGATAATATAACATCAAACAAAAGTTTCAAAAATATATTGCCTAATTCATCAAGACCAATATCCACAGTATATTATGAAGAACAATTATGAAGAACAATTGAGAGAATAGCACTGCTAAATATTCCATAGAGCAAAGAAACAGTAAAAACATCATAATGACACAGAATATCAATTATAGCATTATTATGCTAATCTTATATAAAATGAATACAAACAAGTATGACAGCTTTAAAATTATACATCACTAACAGCAGATTTTGAGTGAATACACTGCATGTTGATTATGCAAGCAAAAAATGGTAAAAATTCAAAACAGAAAGAGTATCATCAAGCATCAAAACAGGCAATGGATGTTTCCATGTACACTTCACTTTCAATGATAAGACACTTCAAGTTCAAAAACATATACAGGACTGCCCTAGAAAAATAATCCAGCTAGAGTACCATAGAACAAAGAAGTGAAAGAATTAAGAGATATGCATAAACAGTAGGGCAAAGTATGTGTTTTAAGCTAAGATCACATTTTTATTACATTTTCTCAAATACAATGTAACCTTCACCATGACGACAAGGCAATGGCGAGGGCGAAGGCACCCCACTGCCTCAGGCCAACATCTTAACAGTTAACACACAGCATGGCGGTGACTCTTGGTGCAGCGCAACAGCGACTGCTGGAAAGGGCAGCGGTGACGACTGTCGGAAGGAAACCCTAAACTGGACTGGAGGGTAGAGTGTCATTTCTTTATATTAGTGGACTAGCTGTTGGGCCAGGCCAGCTTTAGTACACAATTATTGTTGGGCTAGGCTTTAGATGTGCTGTTAGACTGGATTTTAAACCGCTAGGACAATTTTTTTCCATGTATTCTTTCATTTTGTAAGGTGTTACCTCACCTTACACCTTACCGCTTAAAAGGTAAAAAGGTTGTTGGGTGCCTCATCTGGCCCTACCGCCTTAATAACTGAGCATATCAACCTCAAATTTCAGATATTAACATACTAGCATGAAGCCATTTAAGTAGAAATATTTTTCCAGATTATTTGCCCAAATCGCACGTCATTCAACATCAAAGTACTGTGGTCAAGTGTAATGCCTAGTTGCTTACTACTATTAGATCAAGTAAATTTATCACATATATACACATGAGCTGCCATTATAAGAAATCAAATACCATGACAGCTTGAATATCACAAGACAATCCACCTTACACGCAAATTCATGTTGAGCCCAGCATTCAGTGGTGGACGTGGACCCAAGGGTTTGCCGGGTGGGCCCTAGCATACCCTGGGTGCGAGAATTCTTAACATGTATTCCTATATGTGAGCACTCAATAATACAAAGTATTTCATGTCCTAGTGGAGAAGGTGCCTCTATATAACGGTGAGGTATTGTCATAGTTGTTACAGCGACGTGGCGACCTACCACATTCACAACTTTACAGCGCTTATGGCGCGTGGCACGGCGTCACCATAAACACATCGACGTGGCGAACAATATAGAAAAATAGCTTATAGGATTTACAAAAATATATCAATATATAAGTACTAAAATACTAAATTGCAAATAACAATAGTAATATAGTATGCTAAATATAACAATACAATATCATGTTACAATATTGTCCCTTTAGATACATTATAATATAAAAAATAATTAAAATTGCAAAATATATTTAAAATCATTTATAATAATATAATATATTTAAAGTTTAGTAGATAATCTATTTATATATATTTGACCAAACAGCCCATTTAAAGCCCACTTTTCAACCCTAACTTCTCCCTACTCGCCCCCTCTCTCTCCGCCCTCTCCAGCCGCCACACTTCTTCCCCTCCTCTTCTCTCCCCCATTCTGCTCTTCTCTCCCCCATCTTCCGCACTGATGCAGTGGCCACCGCCGGAGGACCCTGCTGCCTGCTGTTCGCCAGATCTGCCCCTGCCACCCGCACTTCGCCGGATCTAGCCCCTGCAGCGCCCTCGCCACGCTCTCGCCGCGCCCACGCCATGTTCTCGCCGCGCCCTCGCCGCACCCTCACCACGCCATCGCCGCGTCGTGCTCTCAGTGCACACGGCGGCAATGGATTCGTATGGCGGGCGCCACACAACACCACGGTGGCACCACGCGCCTATGGCACCCGCCACAGACCACCGGGCGATATGGCGGCCCGTGGCGAATTGCAAAATTCCACCACGGCGATATGGCGACGATATGGCAATGCCATAACAACTATGGGTATTGTGTTTGATTCCATGCCACGCTGAATAATGAAGCTTTTATTTTATATGCATGCTACAACGCTACACTGTGCTTAGTGACTAGGCTATAGTAAACAATTTGTTGTTTGTAACTATATATAATAATGAAAGTATGACCTATGTTTGAACAATCAACTATTTATATTTATGTAAGTTTCTAACTTCATCTTTTAATTTAAGACATCATATTATTTAGTGCATATATATTGAATTATGGTGTAAATTTAATAATTATTTACTCAATTACAAAAATGTTTTTACTGAATTGCATATGGAGATTTAGACGTGGCATACCCATTAGTAAAATCCTGGGTCTGCCACTGCTAGCATTACACAAAGCACATGCCCCCAAAAACCAATACATGCAGCAAAAACAACAACAACACACAAACAAGACCACGAAAGTGGGTGACGGTTGCCCTGCCATATAACCATGAAATCAGAAATCGACAATACTGTGGGAAAATATTGATGCTACCAAAAAAACCACAAACACCCAGAGAAATTTCTTAAAATAACAAATAGGGAACAAAAGTAATCAGCAATAAGAGCATGACATATATGAGTATTACACGGACCTACGCAACCTAGCATCATTTCGATTCTACACACCATACTCATCCATCACAATTTTCAGGTATAATAAATAGTAGTACCTCATTTATCTTAAGATTGTCAGAACTTAACCTGTTAACCAGTGAAAATATGCATCACATCACAATTGCACATGCACATTCAAATAAAAGCAAGCATAGCATGCATCACAATTGCAAACACAGGGCAATTTCAGGCATAACAAGACAGAATTCCATATAAAAGGCAAAAGAAAGACAACTATCAAGCATTTGGTTGTAAAAAGACTAAGCGAATGAGCTACTAAAATTCAATAAATAATTAAATACGGAAAGGGTGCAAAATAATACCTCAGAAATAAGGAGGCATGTTAGGGTACATGGGAGGACCCCTACCGCCTGGTCCAGGTGACATCCCGCCCTGAGGATCCTGACCTCGGAAACCAGACCCTGGAAGAGGGTAATTACCACCCTCACCATAGCCGGCTGGAGGAAGGCCACCTGACCCCTGTTGCATGCGGTACAATGATGAGGCACCACCCATTCCTAGACCCCCATAAGCCCCCATCCCAGAAGCACCAAACTGAGATGCACCCCCAAATGAACCACCACCACCCAATCCCCCAGCCCCGTATGCTCCAGCCCCAGCAGCACCGATCCCAGAAGGCATCTGATGGCCTAATGAACCCAACCCAGCTCCACCACCACCACCCATAGAAGATGGCAAGTTTGTGTATGGATTAGGACCACCCAACCCACCACCTACACCAAATCCACCATACGAAGACAAGCCGCTCCCAGGGCCACTGTACGGCGCACCCATATGTGGTCCACCATGCCCAAGCCCAGAACCCGGCATATCCTGCAGGCCACCTTGGAGCATCTGCGGGGGCTGAGCTCCACCAGGTCCAGATTGCTGTTGTTGTGACTGCTTCCCCTTCTTCCCTTCAATAGCTAGCTTGCAGACAAGCTGGTGCCCGTCGATCACCTTCACTGAATCCACTAGTGAGGCCTGTGCACCCTCAGGAGTCTTGTAGACAAAGAGGGCAAAGCCCCGGAACTTGCCCGTCTGCTTGTCGAACCCTAGGGGACCCTCCTCAATCTCACCATAGGCTGCGAAGTGCGCAAGGAGGCGCTCTGATGGAATATCGGCAGGGACGTTCCCAACAAAGATCTTGCGGAGGGACACGTCGGCTGCAGGGGCTCCACCAGGGCCGGCCGCCCCGCCGGACGCCCCTCCGGCCGCGCCGGCGGCGGCGAGCTGCGTGACAGTCATGCGGCCATCGATCTTCTTCGACGGCTCCCTGAGGGCGAGCACGGCGGAGTCGGCGTGGCGGAAGGTGACGAATCCGTAGCCCTTGGAGCGGCCGGTGGACTTGTCGGTGATGACGACGGCCTCCTCGAGGTCGCCGTGGGCGGAGAATATGGTCCGGAGCGAGTCGGAGTTGGTCTCCCATCCGAGGCCGCGCACGAAGAGCTTGCGGAGGGCCGGGTCGCGGTCGGCGGCGGCGCGCACGGCGTCGAGCGCGACCCCTGAGGCGAGCGCCGCGGCGGCGGCGATGTCGGCGAGCTGGTCGCGGGACAGCGGCTCGAGGAGGCGGAGGACGTCGTCGCGGCTTAGCCCGAGCGCTGACGCCCCGGCGGCAGGGGAGACGGAGGCCGCGCCGTTCTCGTCGGGCTTCCGCTTCTTCGGGTAGGGATCCATCAGGGTGGATGCGCGGAACAGAGGTGGGGGCAAAACCCTAGCTCTAGGGCTTGGCGGCGGCGTGGGTGGGTGGGGATGTAGGGAAGATGGCTTCGATGCGGCTCTTGCGGATTGCGAATCGGTCGAGGGGTTTTATGGAGCTGGCAGCCGCGGGATTTCAACTCGGAATAGATAATATAAATTATGATATGAAACTATATGAATAGATAATATAAATTATGAATAATATTATTTATATTATATGGTGCGTTAGTATACTTCAATGATATATAAATATTCTCCTAAATTTATATTTTTATTTCCATTTTTTAACCCGATTGTCGTAGAAATCAAAGCAAGATTTTACTATAGCTTCGGTTTTTACTATAGCTCCTAAGAATTCTTTTAAAATTCGACCACAATAATGCCTACAAAATGGTCCGAATTTTTATGTGGATTTTCATAAAGTACAACCATGCTTAATTTTATGAGATGCGTCCAGCATGTCTATCCATCTGCGTTTTTTTTGGTGGAATAACAATTTTAATAAATTATATCCATTCGCTTCGCTGATCAAAAAGTTTGCTAAAATTTAGTGTGGTATTGAATGTTGTATTACTCGCGTAAGACAAAAGCTAGCGTTTATTTATCAAGAAGTTTTGTTTTATTTTTTAAAAGAAAGGTTATATCGATCTAACTTTATTTAAAAGTCATATTTTTTCCAGGAAATTATCTATCCTAGTAATAAGAGAGACCTAGGCTGCATGAATTAAAATACGTGGGTTTAGTTGCAAATTTTACATTCTCAAATCCAGGTGAAAATTTCAATATAAATATTTGGGATTTTGAGAGTGGGGTTAACAGATTTTTAAAAATAATATTTTTAAAAAAAATCAAATCTGATAGTCAAATTCAAAAAATTGTAAAAATAAACTCCCGTCGGCGATTGTTGGGGGAAAATATCTCATCTTCGGGATTATTGCCGAATCAACATAAAGGCAGACACCTGATTCGAAGATTCCCAGACGTTCATCTTCGAAGATACCCGGAGTCAAGTTCGAAGTGCGAAGATAGGCGTTGGTTCGGAGTACATCTTCGAACTAAGGCGATTCGAGATCTTTATCGCCAGCTAAGATGGAAGATTTATCTTTTATATTAATTAGATTAGTCTTTTACCATTTTAGCCCTATCAAGGGTACCGAATAGTTTCCACTATGTCGGTTGTAATAGAGGGGTAAATAGGTCTTTTCCTTAATATTTGGGCCTATAAATACCCCTCATTTCACCCTGTAATGGGGACGAATACAAGTTATTCAGTACACACGTTCGAATTATTCTAAGTTATTATCCTTTCGGAGGCTTAGAACAGTTCTTTTCGCAAACACTTCGTTTGTTAGTTTCTATTCTACAGAAACCTGTTAGCGTAATCTTTTACGCCAACAGTTGGCGCCGTCCGTGGGGAACCAAGTTCTAAAAGCTTGTTCTCTACTGCTGACTGCACTCCGAAGAGTACTTACGGAGGGAGCCTCGGAGTCCCAAGACTCCACGCACCCTTCAGTTAAGGGCTTCTTAGTGCAGCTCGAAGGCCTTCTCTCGACCCCTCGAGTCGTTCGAAGTCCTCCATCTCCAAGACATCTTAACGGCTAGCTATGCCTCCGAAGCGTGGTCAAGCTTCGGGTCCTCTTCGAAGGTCCCCTCGGACCAATGGAGCCGGACCCTCAGCTAATCCGGTGATTCCTGCAGAGACCGCTGGGCGTCGAGCGCCCCGGGGCCCTCTGCCTCCTCCTACGGTGCTTCAGACCGACTACGTAGCAAGCCGGGATCCAGAAGTGCCCTCCGACGAAGACGAAGGCCCTCCCGAAACCGAGGCTATGCAGTTAGCCAGGCTTCAGGAGGAGGTATCCAGATGGAGGCAAGAGGCCGCCGATCGCCTCCGCACTCAAGCTTCCACCGAAACTCCAAGGGAGCCTCAAGACGATGGAGCCCGCAATCCCCCAGAAGTTATACAAGTCCCGGAGGAAGCCGAGAATGCCTCCTTCGATAATGAGTCTCCGTTACACCCTGATCTACAGAGAGTGCCTTTCGACCCCAGGTTCAAGGCCTCGAAGCTGCACAAATACTCCGGGGGGTCGGACCCCGGAGAATTCGCCTGCTCTTACGCCCTGGCAATAGAAGCAAGCGGAGGGGTGCGAAGCACCATAGCAAAATGCTTCCCCCTCGCTCTCGAAGGTGTGGCGCTCCGCTGGTTCTGGTCCCTAAGGCCAGGATCGATCAGTTCATGGGAACAGCTCAAAAAGAAATTTGTGAGCAACTTTCAAGGTACCTTCGTGGCCCCAATGTCCACAGGAAGTTTGTTTCAGGTAAAGCAGCGGGTGGGAGAAACCCTCCGGGAGTACTTCACACGCTTCGCCCACACCAAGTCACAGATCAAGGGCCTCTCTACCTCCTCGGTAGTTGATGCTGCCCGTGAAGGGGTGCTGAACCCCGACCTCCTCAGCAAACTCCATCGGAAGCGGGTAACGTCTGTGGCACAGCTCATGGCGTACTTCGAACAGTATGCCAAGGGGGAGGAAGGATGTCTTCGGCGAGTCGAAACGACATTGCCCACCCTCCGGGAGGTCAAAAGGGAGCCTGAAGCCTCCGCTACACTGCAGCCTCCGCAAGACAACCGTTCCAACGAGTACAAGCGAGGGAAGAAGCATTTCCGCTCGGAGGTGCTAAACATTGCACCTTCGGCCTCGAAAGCACCTGCCAATTTCCAGCAGGTAAAAAATTTCAAGGCTGGGCCACCAAAGCCTCAAGAAAGGATGCCTGGTAGGCGCCAGAGTTTTTTCTGTTGCGTGCATGGCGACAACAGAAGCCATGACACGAAGGATTGCAAGGCAGTATTAGCCCTTCGGGGCGACTACCTTGAGCGAAGTACCGGGCGGGGTACTTCGGATCGAGCTCCACCAACGGCACGCTCAGAGCCTGTTCAAACTGTGGCCCGAGCCGGTGCCCTCGAAGCCCCCATACGGCTACCGGTGGCCAGTATTATGCCACCACCAAAGCAAGAAGACCCACAATACCGCGGCAAGAGAGTGGTCCTGCCCATCTCCGGAGGGGGGACCCTCGGAAACATGTCCAAGAGACAGCGTCATGAATACGTCCGCGAAGGGATGCCAGAATGGTCCCGTGTGCCCATCTCGTTCACAGCTAGCGACGCGACAGGGGTGAAGTTTCCCCATGCTGACCCATTAGTCATCTCTGCCGATATAGCAGGAGCAGATGTTCGAAGGATCCTGGTAGATGGCGGGAGCTCCGCAGACATACTCTTCGTCCAGGCCTTTGACCAGATGTGCATACCTCGCAAGCATCTGCTTCCAGCAGCCCGGCCGCTTCAAGGGTTCTCAGGACCGCCTCTCGATGCCCTCGGCCAAATAGGCCTCGAGGTTGCCTTCGGAGAGGGGCCTCTGGCCCGAGTAGAAGAAGTGATCTTCGATGTGGTGGATGCCCCTTACGCTTACAATGCTATCTTCGATCGAGGGATGTTGAACCAATTCGGGGCTATAGCACATCACAATTACCTTTGTCTCAAAATGCCCACGCAAGGTGGGGTGCTTACTATTTCAGGAGACCAAGTTGTAGTCAGGAGGACAGAGTATGGCCATGGGCAGCCATTGGACCCCCGACAAGTGCATAATGTGGCGGAAAGCGCCGAAGAAATACCGGAGGCCTTGAACCCTCCGAAGGGATCCTCACTTAAGCCAAGCCCGGAGGGTGATGTCGAGACAAGAATAATCTCGGAAGATGGCAAAGAATACCCAGTGAAATTTGGCAAGGGGCTATCTCCGGAAATAACCGCCTCGTTAGAAGAAGTCGTCAAGAAGAATCTAGACATATTTGCTTGGACCGACGAAGACATCACTGGGGTCGACCGAAGCATCATCGAGCATAGTCTGCTCGTCAACCCGAAGACCAAGCCGGTGCGTCAGGGGCTCCGCAAGCTGTTAGCAGAAAGAGCAAGCTTAGCCAAGGCCGAAGTAGAAAAATTGTTAAGGGTTGGCATTATCAGGGAGGTAGCCCATACTGAGTGGTTGGCTAACCCTGTTTTTGTAAGAAAAAAGGACTTGAACAAGTGGCGCATGTGTATTGACTTCACCTCGTTGAATAAAGCATGCCCACGAGACCCCTACCCAATGCCCCGAATAGATCAATTGATAGATTCCACAGCCGGCTCCGAATTATTAAGCTTCCTCGACGCTTATTCCGGGTACCATCAAGTATGGCTGAAGCGTGAAGACGAAGCCAAGACAAGCTTTATAACTCCTTCCGGAGTATTCTGCTATGTAAGAATGCCTTTTGGTTTACGGAATGCCGAGCCACCTTTTCTCGCTTAATAGCTAAGGCTCTAGGTCATCAGATAGGCCGCAATGTCGAGGCCTACATGGATGATATTGTAATAAAAAGTGCTCAAAAGCACCGGCATAGCCTAGATCTAGCTGAGACATTCGAGAGCCTCCGAGCATGTGGAGTGCGCCTCAACCCCGAAAAATGTATATTCGGGGCGCAAGCAGGGAAGCTGCTAGGGTACTTAGTTTCGACCAGAGGGATCGAAGCTAGCCCAACGCAAATAAGTGCGCTGCAAAGGATGGCTCCGCCAGAGAATTTGAAACAAGTACAGAAGCTAGCAGGAAGGCTCGCAGCACTCAGCAGATTCCTGTCCAGGTCGGCAGAGCGAAGCCTCCCAATTTTCAAGGCGCTGAAGAGATCCGAAGGCTTCAGCTGGACACCGGAGTGCCAGAAAAGCTTCGAAGATATAAAAGCATACCTCGGCACATTGTCAACCTTAATTGTTCCCCTTCCAGGGGAAGCATTGTTTTTATATCTTGCAGCAACAGGTTCAGCAGTAAGCGCGGTGCTGGTTCGAGAGGTTGAGCTTAAAGGGAAGTTGGTACAAAACCCAATTTATTTTGTGTCGGAGGCATTATCCGGAGCCAAGGTCAGATACTCCGAGCTCGAAAAATTTGCTTATGCCCTAGTAATGGCCTCGCGAAAGCTAAGGCATTATTTCTTGGCGCATAACCTCATCGTCCCTACGTCGTATCCTCTTGGAGATATGCTCTGAAACAAAGATTCCACAGGCAGGGTTGGAAAATGGGCAGTCGAGCTGGCACCCTTCGAAATCTCCTTCACGGCGAGGACGGCTGTTAAATCTCAAATTTTAGCAGATTTCGTAGCAGAGTGGACTCCATCTGCAGTATGGACCCCGGAGGAACCCTCCGAAGGTTTCTGGACAATATTCTCCGACGAAGCTTATCAAGCATCAGGTGCCAGAGCAGGGGCCGTCATCTTGTCACCATCAGGGCAAAAGGCAATGTATTCCGCAAGACTCAACTTTCGAACCACTAATAACATTGCCGAGTATGAAGGAATCTTGCTAGGCCTCCGAAAGGCTAAAGCACTCGGAGCTACAAGAATAGTGATCAAGACAGATTCTCAAGTCGTCGCGGGGCATATTGACAAAATCTTCCAAGCAAAAAACCCACATCTCGCGCAATACCTTCAAGAAATCCGCAAGGCCGAAGCAGCATTCAAAGGGTTTACAGTTCGAAGCATCCCTCGGGTAGATAATCAACTTGCAGATATCCTTGCAAAAGCTGCAGCAGGAGCGGTGGACCTCCCGGAGGGCGCCTTCTACGAAGAGTTAGAGCAGCCGGCAGCTGAGCAAATACCCTCATCAGAAGTAATGTGCATTCCAGCTACAGATTGGTGGGTTCCTATAATAACCATGTTGCAAAGTAGCACAGACCCTCCGGAAGGCCCAGAAGCTCGAAGGTTGAAAGCAAGAGCTCGAAATTACAAACTTATTGGGGAAGTGCTGTACAAAGCCGTAGTATGCTCACCCCTACTTCGATGCATCTCCCAGCCCGAAGGTCAAGACATACTTCGAGACATCCACGAAGGGCTGTGCGGAGGTCATTTAGCCCCTCGAGCACTAGCAGACAAGACGCTCCGGCAAGGGTTTTACTGGCTAACAATCGTCAGAGACGCTCAAGACCTGGTTCGAACATGCCAAGGCTGCCAATGGATGGGCAGACGGAGCCATCGCCCGCCAGCTCAGCTTCAAGTTATTGCCCCGGTATGGCCAATGGCTAGATGGGGGCATGGAGCTCATAGGCCCTTTCCCACCAGCAAAAGGCGGGTTGAAATTTGCGGTGGTAGCAATCGAATACTTCTCAAAGTGGGTGGAAGCGGAGCCACTAACAGCTATCACCTCGAGGAACGTGCAAAAATTCTTCTGGCAAAATATTATATGCAGGTTCGGAGTTCCTAGAGAGTTAACGGTGGATAATGGAACCCAGTTCGAAGCTGATACCTTTCAAACATTTTGTGAAGAACTAGGCATTAAGCTATGCTTCGCAGCAGTGCGACATTCGCAATCCAACGGAGCCGTCGAACGAGCCAACGGGAACATACTCTCCGGGTTAAATCGCCGAATTGTAGGATTGCCAAGGGGCTATGGGTCGAAGAACTACCTAAAATCGTATGGTCCATCCGAACTACTCAAACTAGATCAACAGGTTTCACACCATTCAGATTGCTCTTCGGAGATGAAGCCATGACCCCTACGGAGCTCAGAGGGAAGTCGCTTCGTGTAATTCAACCCGAAGACGAGGACGATCGGAGTACTTCAATAGATTTGTCAGAAGAGACAAGGCTTCGAGCTGTCGCCAACCTAACTAAGTACCAGGAACACACCAAAACGTGGTATGACCCGAAAGTCAGATTAAGTAAGTTAAAACTGGGTCATCTAGTATTGCGAAGTGTAATAGCTCCGGGGAAGCTAGGAAACAAATGGAAAGGACCATATGTTATCTTACGCTCGGGACGCCCTGGATCGTTTAAATTAGCTAATTTAGAAGGGGAAGAGTTGAAACATGCATGGCATGCGGAGCACCTTAAGAGATATTACGCTTAAGGCCTCCTTGTAATCACTTGTAGCACTTCCTTTTTCTATAAATAAAGATAAGGGTCGAAACCTGTTTTGCCCTTCGAACATCCCTTACTCCTGATGGACGCATTAGGAGGACGGTGATGATAGTAGAGCCAAGCATTTTTCGCAAAGACCCAAGGGGCTGACTGCGAACCAATTGGTTCAGTGGCTCCGCCAACCTACGGATTCCAGGCTCCGGTTTGTTAGGATCCGTAGAAGAGTCTAAGGACTTTAAATAAAACATATTTTCAGCCTTCGGGTGCGAAGTATCTGTAAAAGAGCCGAAGGTGGCCAAAACCTATGGATTCCAGGCTCCGGCTTGTTAGGATCCGTAGAAGAGTCTATGGACTTTAAATAAAACAGATTTTCAGCCTCCGGGTGCGAAGTATCTGTAAAAGAGCCGAAGGTGGCCAAAACCTACGGATTCCAGGCTCCGGCTTGTTAGGATCCGTAGAAGAGTCTAAGGACTTTAAATAAAACAGATTTCCAGCCTCTGGGTGCGAAGTATCTGTAAAAAGAGCCGAAGGTGGCCAAAATATAAGGAGTCCAAGCCATTGGCTGGTAGACATCCGTAAAAAGAGTCCAAAGAGACCATTGCAAACTCCGAACCATTTGTTCGATAGAAATCGCAAAAATAAACCGAAGGTGGCTAAAGCAAAACAGAATTTGAGCCATGAGCTTCGAATATCTGTTAATACAGTCCAAGTGACAAAGGTACTAAATTGCCATTCTTCCGACTACAAATAGTCGAAGACATTTTATAAGATTTTAAAAGATCTTTAAATTACAGAGGGGCTCCGAACCCCCAAAAAATTGTACTCTGAAGTTTTTCTTTGCGCATAACCATCTTTGAATACATTTCGAAGTTGCTTATACCCAAAGAGAGGCTAGTAAATATGGAGACAATTTTAAATCGGTATTCATTATTCAAACGAACGTGTTTACAGATTACATTATGAAAAATTGGTATCTATACCAAGAAGGAATCGAAGACCTCTTCGGTCTCTAGAGCTAGGCGTGGAACGACTAGTTCCAGCCCCGGGAGTCCTAATAACTTTGCGTTTAACTCTCTTGCTCCCCTTCGAAGCTCTAAAATCCTTTTGTTCTTGTTGAAGCTCGGCCCAAGTTCGAAGCCGTTCGGGGCTTCTTTCCCAGCTTCCAAGATCTTCAGATCTTTTATTTCGAACCTCATCTTCATTTTCAGACCAAATAGTGTCTTCAGAAGATGAAGTGTTTACGTTAACCTCTTTTTCTTCCTCTTTAATATAAGACAATACGTCTTTGATTACTTCGGGCGCAATTACGCCGGAGTCATCTCGAGGAATTAGAAATCGAGGACGCTTGTAAGTCTTTAGAAGTTCGAAGGTGTTCCATAATGAACGAAGTTCCTCGTTAATTTCTAACACTTCGATATCTTCCGTATGAGACAAAGCCTAAAAATATGATAAACAAATTTTCATTGATAAAGGTTCATAAACACGAAGCTTTACATAGTCAAAAATCTTAAATTATTCCTAAACCTGCGGGTTCGGAGGAGGCTGACTGCTCGAAGCTTGGTTCCGAACTTGCTTCTGGCGTTGGCCTTCGTCGATCCAAGCCTTGATCGCGGAGCGACCTTCGGCTCTCCATGAGGTTTGAAAGGCTCGCCAGGCAGCAGTCACGCCTTCGGAAGGATTTAAAAGCCGCTCGTCGTCGAAGGTAATAGAACCCTCTGCGCTCGGAGTGATTGTTCGGCCCAAGTCCTCGTAGTAACGAGTAGTCCGATGG